>OU342744.1:389237294-389837294 GCA_910589775.1 Avena eriantha | reverse complement strand
CTGGCGCGCTCTCAGCATGGTAGGCAGAGAAGTAGGCGCGGCGATTACGGCTGGTCCATGGTGTGTCTTCGGTCGAGGGGTGTACAGAGGGTGGCGGTGGAGTGACGCCTATCTCCTGGACATCGTGGGAGAGGGTGGGGCGGTCTATGGCGAGCGGTGCTTGGTCGACCGGCACTGAACTGGTGTGAACGGCAAAGGGGGACGCTTGTCCACTGCACTGCTGGATACTGGGGCGACCAGGGGGAGATTTTATGCACTAGTGGCAATCAATTACTGCTCCAAACAAGTATTGTTAGGCAGGGTTTACTGGTGTCTGTCAAGTGCTCGACCAAATGGCCGCATGAATTCAAAGTTTGAATTTTTGGATGAAATTTGGTGAGTGTTATGTGTACTTGCTTGATAGTCTATAGTTGCTTGGGTTTGCCAAGGTGAATTGATTTGAGTGGTTTTTGAAAAATGGTGATCTTAGTACATACACTTGATTCAATTTTCCAATGTCCTTTAAAATGATTTGGAATTTGTTTTTGTTATTTTGTAAAGTATGATTGGGTTCACTTTTACGTGATCTAGCAAGGGATGAAAATAATTGGGAAGTTTCTGTTAGAAATCCTTTACTAGAAACACTCAAAGTGGTCTAGTGGATAATTTTGGTCAAAATGACCATTTGCTTATATGATTAATATTTGATTTTCTTTTCTTTGCATTTTGTTTGCAATTGGCCTAGATGATGTAGTATTCATCTTTAAACCATTATTTATCATTTTTAGCAATCAAACATGGCAATTGCAATCATTCATACACTAATGCAATTTACACATACACTCATATTAGATTTAATAATAAAAGTTGTTGTTAACCCTAAACTTGGGTGATTAGAACTTGCTAATCTTGTTTAATATTTTTGGAGTGTTAGAAACCTTCCCTCCTTAAGAAAAATCTCATACCGAGATTTAAGAAAAAACTAGGAACTAAAGAGATTTGGAAACTCAGTCCTAATGTAATGTTCTCGCTCCCAAGTAGCTTCTTCTTCAGTATGGTTGGTCCACTGGATCTTGAGAAACTTTATACTCCGGGTCCTGGTGGTTCTGAAGTCTTCTTCCAAAATACGAATGGGTACTTGATGATAGGTTAGATCCTTGTTGATATCTATGGCTCGCTGATCGATGTTCTTGAACACTTCGGTCTTCTCCGGAACTTCCAGGCATTTGCGAAGTAACGAGACATGGAACATATTATGTATGGCTGACATCTCCTCCGGCTGTTCCAGTTCATATGATTCCTCCCCTCTGCGGATCAAAATCTTGAAGTGTCCAATATATCTGGGGGCTAACTTCCCTTTAAGTTGAAAACATTGCATTCCTTTCAACGGTGATACTTTGAGATATACAAAATCTCCAACATTAAAGGTCAGGTCTCGACATGTTTTGTCAGCATAACTCTTTTGTGTGGATTGGGCGGTCTTGAGGTGTTCACGGACTTTGTGAACCTTCTCTTCAGCTTCTCGTAGGATGTCGGGTCCGAAGATCTGACTCTCTCCTACTTGCGACCAATTCAAGGGGTACGACACTTCCTTCCATACATAAATTCAAAGGGGGCCATTTGCAAACTAGCTTGATAACTATTGTTGTATGAGAATTCTGCGAAAGGCAGATAATCTTCCCATTTTGATCCATGTTATATCACACAAGCTCTCAACATATATTCTAAGATTTTGTTGAATCTTTTAGTTTGTCCATCAGTTTGCCGGTGATAAGTTGTGCTGAAGTTCAGTTTGATTCCTAATCCTTCTTGAACTTTCTGCCAAAATCTTGAGGTAAACTGGGTTCCTCGATCCGATACTATGGTCTTAGGGGTTCCATGCAAACTGACTATTCTAGCAATGTACAGCTCTGCTAGCTTCGAACTCTGGTAGGTGGTCTTGACAGGTATAAAATGGGCTACCTTGGACAGGCTATCAACTATGGCACAAATAGAGTCATTTCACCTACTAGAGGTAGGTAAACCGGTGATGAAGTCCATTCTGATAGAATCCCATTTCCATTCCGGAATCTACAATGGTTGCAAAAGTCCTGTGGGTCTCTGATGTTCCACTTTGACTCTCTGACAAATATCACACTTGGATATGTAGCTTCCGATTTCTCTCTTCATCTTGTGCCACCAAAATTGCTCCTTCAAATCCTGATACATCTTCATTCCTCCAGGATGGATAGAATAAAGAGTATCACGAGCTTCCTGCATGATGACTTGTTTCAACTCAGAATCTGCTGGTACATATATAAGTCCTCTGTACCACAAAACTCCTTCTTCGTCTTCGGTGAATCCGGGTACCTTCCCTGTACCGATACGACGCTTGATTCCATCGATACTTGCATTTCCTTTTTGGGCTTCCTTGATCTGACTAATCAAAGTGGGTTGAAGTTCAATACTGGCTAGGAATCCTTTGCTAACTAGCTTCGTTCTAAACTTCTCCAACTCTTCATGCAAACTTGGCTAGGCTTCTTTAATCATTGTGTTTAATCTACACGACAGTCTACTAAGAGCATCCGCTACCACATTGGCTTTGCCGGGGTGATAGTGAATGTCAAGGCCACAATCCTTGATTAACTCTATCCATCTCCTTTGCCTCATATTCCGATCCTTCTGGGTGAAGATATACTTCAGACTCTTGTGATCCGCATAAATCTCATAGCGGTTACCCATAAGTTAATGACGCCAGGTCTTCAAGGCTAACACTACGGCTGCTAGTTCTAAGTCATGGGTAGGGTAGTTTTGCTCATGATGCTTCAGTTGTCTAGACATATATGATATGACTTTGCCTTCTTGCATCAACACACATCTGAGACCAATCTTGGATGCATCACAATACACATGATCAGAAAGCCTTCTTGATTTCCGACATGATCAGAATTGGGGCTGAAATCAATTTCTTCTGGAGCTCTTGAAAACATGCTTCATATTTTTCCATCCATTCAAACTTCTGATCTTTCTTCAACAACTGGGTCAACGGTCTTGCGATGCTTGAAAATCCTTCTACGAACTTGCGGTAATATCCAGCTAATCCGAGAAATGCGCGGACTTGGGTTTGAGTGGTTGGGGTTTTCCATTCTTCAACATCCTTAATCTTGGTGGGATCGACAACAATTCCTCCTGTCGACACGATATGTCCCAGGAATCCTACTTCCTTTAACCAGAACTCACATTTGCTAAACTTGGCATACAACTGATGTTCTCTAAGGGTTTCAAGGATGGTTCTCAGGTGTATCTCATGGTCTTCTTCTGACTTGGAATAGATCAGAAAATCGTCGATAAAAACAACAACAAACTTATCCAGGAAGTTCATAAAAATCTTATTCATGAGATTCATGAAATAAGCAGGAGCATTGGTTAATCCAAAAGACATGACAGTGTACTCATACAATCCATATCTGGTGGTAAAGGCGGTCTTTGGGATATCCATTGCCCAAATCTTGAGTTGATGGTAACCAGTTCTAAGATCAATCTTAGAAAACACTCTGGCACCAGACAACTGGTCAAACAGATCTTCTATCTTCGGTAGTGGGTACTTGTTCTTGATGGTGATGTCATTCAGCTTACGGTAATCTGTGCACACATGGTTACCTCCATCTTTCTTATCCACAAACAAAACAGTCGATCTCCATGGCGATGCACTTGGTTGAATCAGACCTTTCTCCAGCATAGCATCAAGTTGCTTCTTCATCTCCACTAATTCAGATGGGTTCATACTATAAGGTCTCTGAGCTATGGGTCTAGTTCCAGGAACTAGTTCAATGATGAACTTGATATACCCATCTAGGGGGCATACCGGGCAATTCATCTAGGAACACGTCGGGATATTCACAGACTACTCGGACTTGGTCTAGGGTTGGTTGGGATAGACTCTTGTTGCATTTGAATTGATGGGGCAGTGTCTCAGATACATGCTCTACTGATACTCCAGTACTACTGGTCATGGTTATGGCTTTTTTGGCACAGTCAATTAATCCTTTATGTTTCGACATCCAATCCATTCCTAGTAGTACTTTCAAACCTTTGGTTCCAAGTACTATTAGATTAGCATAAAAATCTATTCCATGGATTCTGATAGGTACAACCTTGCAAATTTTTCTATGTTTGGTGGTTGACCCAGGTATTTGAACTATCATAACATGCTTCAATTTTTTGGTTGAATCTTACTAGTGCATGCAAATTCTTCTGTAACAAACGAGTTCGATGCTCCCGAATCAAACAACACTCTTGAAAGTACTGAGTTAACAGAAAACATACCCAGCACGACATCTGGCGCTTCCTGAGCTTCTTCAGCATTCATGTGGAACAGACGGCCGTTGCAGTTGAGCGGGTTCCCAGGGGCAAATTTCTTTCCAGGCTGGACACGACGTTGTTGCCGAGCGGGTGCATTCACATTGGTGGCTGCGGCAAGCTTCTTGGGGCACTCATTGGAGTAGTGTCCCTTGACTCCGCATTTAAGCAAGTAATCAGGGACTTGTCTTTTCCTGCAATAGGCACAACATTGCTTCCAATCCTTGGGGCAGTGTTGTTGTTGTTGATGTTGTTGTTGTTGGTATTGAGCGATGCACGGTTGAAGTTATTGGAGTTGCCGGGGTTATTGTTGTGGTTTCCTCCAGACCTCAGATTTCCTCCGCTGCGATTGGGATAGTTTGGATGGGTCATAGGGGGTCTGTTGTTTCTTGGGGCATTTCCTGCAGACGGGTTGGGGCGATACTTCTGTGTATGGTGGGATCCATGCTGGTGCATCATGCGATGCTTACGGTTGTCATTGGCTTGGTTGATCTTCTCTTCCATCTGGAGAGTAGAGTCCACTAGTTCTTCTAGATCCACAAAACGGATGTTGACTAACACTGTCCGCATCTCATCATGTAACCCATTCATGAACCTTTCCTTCTTCTTTGCTTCGGTGCTAATCTCATCTCGGGCATACGTAGCAAAGGATAAGAATTTGTCACGGTATTCCACCACAGTCATTCTCCCTTGCTTCAATTCTCTGAACTCATCTCTCATCCTAGTGACCAAACCTTGGGGCACATGGGTCCGGCTGAACTCGATCTTGAATTCTTCCCAAGTCATCGTTTTCCCTTCATTCAAGGTACGAGTGCTATTCCACCTGGCTCTTGCATCACCTGCCAGATAATGGGTGGCAAACAGTACTTTCTCATTGACTTCAAATCCTTCGACCTACAAATTGTTCTCCATGGTTTGCAGCCAGTCATCAGCATCTAAGGGCTCCTCAGACTTACTAAATATAGGTGGGTTGGTATTCTGAAAGTTCTTGAGCTTGGAGCCATGGTTATCCTGGTTTTCGTGACCTTGATTATTATGGGCCATCTGAGCTATATGTTGAAGAGTGGCTATGTTGTCTTGGCATTCGGCTCTACTAGCTTCATGGTCAGAAACTAACATTTGTAGAATCTCCAGCATTGGGTCCTGAGATGAACTGCTTCCACCGGGGTTACCGCGAGTCATCTGAAGATTGAGATAGATAATGAGAAAAGGGCGGAATTTCTAGGGTTTATGGGTTGGTTTTAGAAACTTTAAGCTTGGAGTTTGACTCAGGTTTTGCAAACTAACAACTTCCTCTCATTCATTCATTTATTCAGAGCACCCAAGCCAAACACACACCACAACACAAATAGAAAAGATGGTTTGAGGAACCATTCTGTGTAACTACGATATAGAGGGACCGGGTGGAACTCACTCCTACGGTAGTGCTCAAGTGCATCTAATCATCATCATGGAAGGCGACATCATCCTCATCAGTGTGATCCTCCATGGCCTCGTCCTCCAGGTAGTCGTCATCATCACTTAGGTAAGATTCAATTCACAAGACATTTTTGGAAACATCTGACAATGGAACAGTATGGCAACTCCAACTGTCCATGACCACGGACACGGCTATTCGAATAGTTTGACACTCTGTAGAGGTGGTACACTTTCACCACAATATTCGATACATCTGTCAGGGATAAACCTGAATCATCATACTTAGTATGCGGATAATCAATCATAACCTTTCAATTACACACTCTAGTATAGGCACCTCCCCTATGAGCTTGGCCTCCCAGCCATGGCCATCTGCCATCCTAGGCACTGCATAGGTGGACATTCACACGAGGTAGCCTCAGCTCAACCTCTTTCCGCCTCTTTCCGTGGGGGAACCCATACTAATGCATATAAACTTCCAGTTAAGCCCTACCCAATTCAGGTATTGCGGTTGTACGGTTAAATTGGAATGGTATCGCATCCAAACCCAACCATCAGTTTTTATGAAAAACTAAGGTTCATGCCTCAATAAGTTTCATCATCAAACCATTGTGTTTCATAACACATGTCAAAACATTTCAATAGAACGACTCATCATTCCAAGGTTTTCATAATCATTTTCTCCAAGTATTTCCATCTAAGTGATCAGTAGTAGTTTAGCACTAGCAACTATCAATAGGGGTGGTGTCACTAATAAAGGGGTGCTAAACAAGTGTAACTATCCAACTCTAGTTTTATGCTTTTTATGGCATCTAAGTATAACTACCTAGGCCTAGTTTTATACTCTTTATGGCATCTATCCTGTTTTTCCAATACTCACAAATCACTAACTAAAGGTAAAGAACTTTGGTAAAAGTAAAAGAATAAAGCTTGTAAGTAAAACTTGGGATTGGTATAATCAAGGTTGCATAACCAAGCATGCATAATGCATCTTCCATTGGGTATCTTGCAAGGATGGCTTGCATAGTTAACTTGTAGTGTTAGGCTTGCCTTGAGTAGTATAGTGGTTAAAGTTATCTTCTTCTTTGTAGTACTCCTCCTTCTCGTAGCCCGGATCGATACTAGCGTCTATAAAGGAATACGAGGTACACAATTACCAAACAATACTTAACTACTTCTATATAGCACACAAAGGCTCACACTAGGTGATCTAGCATCATCACAAACATCATAGGAAATAAAGACCTAGTCTTATTTTTTCTTATTTTGGAAAAAGTAATTTCTACTCACTGAAAATACTTAAGATTTAATATTCTCCAATTAAAATATGGGATCATGTTGACACATGTCATCACCACATATTCTAGTACTTGGGAATGTGATTTAAAGTGGTGGTCATATTTTATAAAGTTTAAAATTACTATTTAATAAAATTAAAGTGACCTAGAAATGCCTATATAGCATTCTTTTGGTACTAGTTCAAGATCACTACATGTAAACCTAAATACTTTTACATATTCAGATAGATCTTGTAAAATGTGATTTTTGAGAGTTGGAATCAACACAAAATCATTTATGGTTGATTTTTGAAAAATGTTTGAAGGGGAATATCCTCTATCTTGTTATTTTTACTATAGGTGATCTATAATTTGAAATGGTTTGAATGCAACAGGATTTGATAGATATTTTGAATACCTTTCTAACAAAATTAGAATCATGCAATCTGGTTCAGTGAATCTCTTTGAAATTGATTTTTGAATCTACATATAGAATCTAGATTTAACTAAAATGAAAAAAAATCTATTTGAATATGGAAAATAATAGGGCCGGTCCAGCTACGCGCCACGCGCGTAGTGGGCTACTGACAGACGGGTCCCATGCGTCAGCGACACAACTAAATCGAAATAGTACACTCTATCCTAGGTCGTGGGATTAGAGCGCGATCGACGGCTGAGCGTCGTTGTCTCCGGTGAACAACTCCGGCGAGAAACTAACCCTAGCGCTACGGTGGGGGTATGTGGGGGCTCACAAGGACTCCATCTAGACTTGGCGATGGGGGCGACCGAACGTGTCAAGGCCCGCGCATCGAATGGTGGTCATGGCGGCTCCTGGGGCAGCTCATAGCTCCAGTTCCTCTTCTCCTCTGCAGCGGCGGGCTCCGGTAAAATTCTAGCGGACTGGTGCTTGCCTTGCTCTAGGGAGAGGTGTGGGATGTTTCTGAGAGAGAGGGGAGTGAGATGATGTGGAGAATTGGGGCTGGGAGGCCTCTATTTATACACCGGCGAGAGGGACAGCGCGGCATGGTCGGGCTCCTCCGGCGACGGCATTACAGAGGGCTATCGGCGTGGCTGAGGGTAGGGGTCGACCCGGTGCTTCAGGGCGGTTGTCATGCGAGTGATGGCGCGGCAAGGGGCAGTCGAGAATGGTCGGGAGCAGTTTGTGCTCTATGCGGGAATGGCGGCGTTTGAGACGGCGCATATTGTCCATGGTTCGCGCGGCGGCGAACGGGCGTGTCTGGGGGTAGCTGTAGGCCTAGGCATTCGGTTACAAATCGGTTTAGTACTTCGGATTGTAAACAATTTTGGTTTCTAGAAAATACAGACCGATCGGTTATCCCCAAAACTGCTAACCAAGGATTTCAGGCACAGAGAATTGGGTCCGGTGCTCGGTGTACACCGAGTTGACCGATAGATTGGAGACGAAAAAACAATTCTCGAATCGATTTGCAAATCAACATGGTGCGCGGCTATGGGGGCGCAACTCGGTGGCGCGGCAAGCGCGGAAGACTTGAGCGAGCGTCTGCCCGCGGCCTCCCCATGCTCACGGCCAGGAATAGAAGCTTGCCGTCCAGCAACTTGGGGGATGGTTCTTGCGCGGCCTCCACGGCTGTACCAGGACAATTTCGCAGCTACAGGACTACCACCACGGCCGCCCACGAGGATGGAGAGAAGGAGGGGCCACGCACTTGGCAGGCAATTGGGGATCGCGAGTGGAACTGTGGAGGACGTGTACAAGCGCTGGGCTGCACAATGGAGAAGAAAGGCACCACATCTCTTTTATTTTTTATTTTTGACGGTTACCACGTCTCTTATTCTAGAACGAGTTTTGACATTGGAGCTATACTGGGCCATGGGCTGTCACTTCTATTCGGTTTTTCGGTTTCATTGGGATAACCATGGCATGAGACCAAATTTTCCATATTACTATCGGTTCCTATGAACTGATGACCAAATTTGTGACTACTATTTTCAGTTTCGATCAGTTCGGCTTTGGTCTAGATTATATTGGTTCGGTGATTCGGTCCTCGGTTAATATGCCCACTCCTAGGTAGCTGGGGTCACGTTGAGTGCGGGCACATACAGAGAGGGAAAGGCGCGGCGTGTGTGCGTGTGTCGGCTGCGGCGCTCTGGTGCGCTCTCGGCATGGCAGACAGAGAAGTGGGCGCATCGATTACGGCTGGTCCATGGCGTGTGTTCGGTCGAGGGGTAGACAGAGGTTGGCGGTGGAGTGGCGCCTGTCTCCTGGACATCGTGGGAGAGGGCAGGCGGTATGTGGCGAGCGGTGCTTGGTCGACCGGCACGATGAGCTCGGGCTACACTGCACTGGTGCGAACAACAAAGGGGGATGCTTATCCACTGCGCTGCTGGATACTGGGGCGACCAGGGGAGAGATTTGAGGCACTAGTGGAAATCAATTACTGCTCCAAACAATGATTATTAGGCAAGGTTTATTGGTGTCTGCCAGGTGCTCGACCAAATGGCCGCATGAATTTAAAGTTTGAAATTTTGGATGAAATTTGGTGAGTGTTCTGAGTACTTGCTTGATAGTGTATGGTTGCTTGGGTTTGCCAAGGTGAATTGATTTGAGTGGTTTTTGAAAAATGGTGATGTTAGTACATACACTTGATTCAATTTTGCAATGTCCTTTAAAATGATTTGGAATTTGTTTTTGTTATTTTGTAAAGTGGGATTGGGTTCACTTTTACTTGATCTAGCAAGGGGTGAAAAGAATTGGGAATGTTTCTGTTAGAAATCCTTTACTAGAAACACTCAAAGTGGTCTAGTCGATAATTTTGGTCAAAATGACCATTTTCTTATATGATTCATATTTGATTTTCTTTTCTTTGGATTTTGTTTGTAAATGGCCTAGATGATGTAGTATTCATCTTTAAACTATTCTTTATCATTTGTAGCAATCAAACATGGCAATTGCACTCATTCATACACTAATGCAATTTACACATACACTAATATTAGATTTAATAATAAAAGTTTTTGTTAACCCTAAACTTGGATGATTAGAACTTGCTAATCTTGTTTAATATTTTTTGGGTGTTACAGTGTCACTGTAGTACTCCTCTGAGGTGGCGGTCTTGACAAACATGTTCGTCTCCTTATCGAGGTTCCATTCCCAGGATCGACGTCAACTTCCTCCTCCTAGATTGACGGCAGATGGCCATTGCTCCTTGCAGGCTCCGGCGGGGCTCCAACAAGCAATTCCGATCACTCCGGTGTGCAGTAAAGGGGGAAAGAGGCATGGGGAGACATAGCAGTTAGGGCAGACCCAAACATGAAAGAAAAGGAGAGGGGAAGCTGGGTTTCAACAGGGAACTCAACCTACCGAAAGTTACTGGCGGTGGAACTCTGGTGAGATCGAAATCGATCTAGACGGCGGCAGCCTGGTAGTTGGTTGGTGAAATAGGTTTAGGGTTTGGAGGCGGCATGGCGAGGGGATTAAATAGGCATAATTTCTTGGCGTGGGGAACACGGAATCGGCTCCAATTTAGTCGGGGAGTTCGTTCCCGACGTGGTGGCGATGTCGTGTTCATCCTAGATACAGTCAGGGGAGGGGACGAGAGGTGGGCCCGAGCCGTCAATGCCTGCGGGGGCTGGCTGGCTGTGCGGCAGCGCTTCGGCTTGTTGTGGGCCGACCCACGGTGCTCCGCGCCGCTCCATTGCTGGAGCGCGCGGTAGATACAATGCGGGCTGGCTCTACAGGCCCGATAGGTTAGGTTCTTTTTTTTGTTATTCTTTTTATTATTTTGTTTTTTACAACTACTTTAATAACTTTGGCATCTTAACCCCAAATTTAATGAATTTAGTCTCTAAAAATTTGTAAAAAGGAGGAGATCAACATAGGATCATAAAATAACACTTTTGCAAGAATTTATAAGGTTAGGTTTAATATAACATCAACTGGTCTTTATATGACTATATGAGAAATCAAAATAGGGTTTAGGGAAAGGGATTTTGATGCAACTTTATTGTGTGATGCCATGATGCGAATGTTATGAAGCATGCTTCTAGTAACATCTAAAATTTGGGATGTTACAACAACCACTCAAGCATGCAAATTGAAGGTCTCTAATTGTAGTTTTGTACTTGCTTCACAAATGGTTCCATGTTTTTGAGTTTGAGGGTTAAATTTTTGAATTTTTCAAATCAAAACGGCTAGATACAATGCTAACATCATTAGCCACATGGTGATACACCATTGTGCCAAATTTGAGTCCATTTGAAGATAGGTAGATGAAAACATGGTATACAAGTGGCTCTTTCTAGTAGTCAGACATGACCGTTGACCAAACTGCACCACATTTAAGAGTGGACTGCTAGGGGGACATTTTTCCAAGTTTCTTAGTTTTCATGCAAAGTATTTGGCACACAGTGATCAAATTCGAAGGTTTCGAGAGATTTTAAGAATTTCTCATTTCTCTATGAAATTCACAAGGTTTGGTCAAACCAGGGTTGACCAGAGTCTTTCGAAAGATTGCAAAAGCATCTGAAAGGTACAACTACTGTTCTAAGGCTCCAATGAGATGTATAACCACTCAAGAATGCAACTTGAAAGTCTCAAATTGTAGTTTTGCTACTTTCTTCACAAATGGTTCCTTGTTTCCGAGTTTGAGGATGAAAGTTTTGAAATTTTCAAACCAAAATGGCTAGATACAATGCTAGCATCACTAGCCACATGGTGATAAACCCTTGTGCCAAATTTGAGTCCTTTTGAAGAAAGGTAGATGAAAACATCTTTCTAGTAGTCGGACATGATCGTTGACTAAACTTTTATTTTCAAATTTTCTCATTTTTCATGCAAAGTATTTGCCTTACAGTGAAAAAATTTGAAGGTTTCAAAAGATTTTGAGAATTTCTCATTTTTTATGAAATTTACAAGGTTTGGTTAAATCGAGGTTGACTAGACACTTTCTAGAGATTGCAAAAGCATCTGAAAAGTACAATTGTTGTTATGTGGTCTCAATGTGACGTACAACCACTCAAACATGCAAATTGACTGCACAGTCTCTAACTAATGAGTTTGTACTAGTGTACGTGCATTGAGATGGTTGGATCGAGCAAGGATAGTGATGATGATTCTAGGCTATTTTAGGAGGTGTTTACTGAAGCTCTCCTTGAAGAAGTCACAGCTATATGCGACATCATCACCACCGTGAGCCTCATCGGTTCATCCAAACATCATCCTGACTCAGCAAAATACAGTGCAACTCTGCTAGTTTCTCCGCCATTTGGCCACCCATGTGTTCTTGATTCTCACCTGACTAAGATACCACAAGGTTTCCTGTTGGATGTAAAGAGCCTCATTTGTAGGTTGTCGCTGCTGGACAGGTTCTCCTCAACCATGCAAAATGGCACAAATAAAAATGGGCAGGCACCAATGGTTATTGGATCGCCATAGTTGGCCTCAAATATAGTTGGGAACTTATCAGCGTCTACACTCGTCGCAAGATTCTTCTCCCAGCGGTCCCGTTCAAAGCCACCAATCGCCTAGATACTTTCTTGGATAATGGCTATCATATGATACTACAAAAGATATCTATTGGCCAAGTTCCCACATTTTTTGCAGATATCAAGATTAAACTCATGTCACCCTTACGGCTTAGTTCTGGTTCATAACGGCCATCAAGATTTATGGACGGTTCTTCTAAATAAGTGCCTGACCTATTTTTGTTACAACGATGTAATTATCCAAAAAAAATTGTGTTTTCCAAAACTAAGATTGGCAATATTTATGCGTGGAGTTCTTTTTATAGTGGTAATTACACCTCCATATATAGCGCACTAGCTTCATATTCATGGATGTATGACATATGACATTATTGGTTAAAAGAAACTTTATATTTTATGCACTTTACCCTCTTTATATGAAAGGATTTGTCTATGATTCTAGAGGATTTAAATATATAAATTTTTTGGGAAGGATTGCTACGTATATTAGTATTACATTCCGTAGGGTTGCTTCATGAATCATTCCATAAAATGGACATATTTAGTCACACATAATTTTGCCTTGTTTCCCATGGTGCAACTAGATTTCTTCTACCCGCAATTTTGATTCCAATATGACTAAGTATATCATGTAATCCTACCATTCTATTTTCCTACCTTCATTTTCTAAAATCATGTTAACCAAACAAGTTCTTATATCAACTGTGTCTTCTTTTCTAGCTCATGCGCTGCTCCTGATGCCATCAGCCTTGGGTCACTGGGTGGATAAACTCGATGACGCTCTGGGCCACGATCACGAGTATGATTATGTTATGTTCTCACCATGCCTGTAGTCGGTGCCGATATTGCCTAAGGATCTCTAATGAGAAGAAACTTTATCTACACATCACACTATGCAATATTAATTTACAAGCTACCGTATCCTAAAATATGCCGTTGTTGGTTTCTTAACAAAAACTGCCTTCTCATCATATAAAATGCTAAATGAACACATTGACCCTTCATTTGTGAAGACTCCACTTTGGTTCATCCCTTGCTTCAGTAATGCCCTAGATTGGAACCAGTCTGGAAGTTCATTTCAAATAGAAAAAAGTCATTGCGGCTGATGTACATGCTACTAAAATGTTGTATAGTACTGGAGTAGTAATCCGTATGTAATGAGTGTACCTCCCAATTGATCATTGAACTATTTCTTATGTAGTATTTCATATAGAGTATTATGTTTTATAAAGCTAGTTTATGCCCTACTATCTTTAATTAATTAAACATAATTTTGTAAACAATCTCCATTTAATACAATATATGTAGTACTTCATAGACAACCTGCACATCTAACTAGCATACTTCGTGCGGCGAAAAAGATGAATTTCCTCAATCTCCAGGCCACACCATAAGTTTTAGTATACGTACTACTTTTTGTCCCATATATGTCCCATATATGTATACAAGTATACTTACTAGCAAATGGAAATTGGTCAAACTAATGCGACCATACACTAACTACAGCAGCCTCGCACAAGTTCCATGGAGAGTAGTAGCATCATCAAATAAAACTCTCTCTCTCCTACACGGCCATTGCTCTAAAGCACCCTTCTTCTTTCAGTGGCATATTAGCCATTGAGGCATATAGGATATTCTATAGATCGGCAGGAAAGCCGACTGGATCTTCCACATGCTGGATAATCTTGATGGGCCGGAGGTCCACCATATTATAGAGACTACCACGTCGTCTGCCAGCATGGAGATCACGGTGGCCACAAAGTCTACATCCATTTCTGAGGCTTCGGCGGGGCCAACTTATCCGGTGGCTCGGCCACCATCATGCGATGCACTGTTTACTCTACTAGAGGCTCCGTTTTTTCCCGGAGACTGGGCAACATCTCCCTCGACACTGTCATCTCCCATGTTAGCACCAACATCTCCGGCTACGGCACCAACTGCTCATGCAGATCAGGACCATCGCCTGTGACACAATATTCTCTAGCGGCGGTACCATCCAACAAGATTGTGAGTACTCCTAAACTCACTAGGATGCATGCAGGTGTATGTAGTTTGTTGTTTTTTACATTATTTTCTTTGTATTCCCTCCAATCCAAATTAATGGACTCAACTTTGTGTAGATACACATGCATCTTATCTAATCTCTTAACTAGATACATACAGAAAACAGTAGCATTCCTCTGGATATATCATCTTATCTTACCACTATATAGTGTACGACTAACTTTCAACATTGACCTTTAGATCAAGACTCGAAAATCCTAATATTGCTAGTTGTTGGATCTTCTTTCCCATTCTAGCATCTAGAAGATTCTGTTGATAGAATTTAGCACAATGAATGCTACGCACAAATCTCAAACCAAGGTTCTCCATCATTATACAATCTTCTCATTCATTTCTTTCGAGTAGTTTTACCAAAATTTTCGAGTATTAGATAGCTTATAAAGGTTGATTTCTACATGATATAAAGTATAAGAATCAAATATACACCCGATACTTTATGGATATGGCTCAGAATTATAATTTTATAGTGATCATATGTCATACTTCTATTATACGAGTCTCACGTGTAAGTCACGTACAACTTACTAGTATTTATAATATATAGTATTATTTATAACTTGCTAGTTATTTACAAGTAAATAAGATGACTGCACAAAATGAAACAACTATGCTATGAAGTTAGAAAATAGATTATTACCTCCGAAATCTGAACTTGTGCTACAGTTTGATTTTTATACTGTTGATCCATTTATACCGTGCTCAACTTTATGTAGGACCAAGATCTCTTCAACATCGATAAGATAGTGTGTCTTACTACTGTCGATTAGGGATGTACCCCCCCCCCCTATTTTGAGTTCATAATTGAGATGAATACACTAGCCAAATATCCAATGGTATCCAACAGGTGTGGTAAGGTTGGGTTACATATAACGAAAGCACGAGGGCCAATCTACCCTAAAAGGGTTGCCAACTAACTGGCCCCTCCTTAGACCTCCCGATTCTACATGAAACTCGACAAAGATGACATGTACATGCTAGTCATCCCCAACAAGTTCAAGAAGCGGTTGAAGGGGATTACCAGGCCTGTCATGCTGAAGACTTGCGCTGAGTACGGCTGGTGTGTGCACATCAAGCATGATAAGAACAATGATAAGATAGTCTTCGTAGAAGGTCGGTTCTATTTTGCAGATGGGCAGGAACTACTGATTGCTGATATACTAGTATTCACGTTAATAGATGATTCAATGTTTATGGTGGATATCTACGACCATAACACCTCCACCAAGAGAGTGATATTTTGGGTGATCACCCTGCTTATTAGTCCATGCATGATATGATGTACTTCTACAAGCAGGGGATCAGAAAGAACCCTTCAATATTTTGGATCAAGGGTAGAGCCACTCATGATCATGTTCTTATCTTTCCTATTAGGCCACAGGATGCACCATCAGTAGTATGCTAGAGGTTTTATGTTAGTTTGCATGTTTCAGTGTGTGGTATGATGATGTGTATATATTGTAGTATGTTGAATCGTTCATACATGGATCTTGGTGTGTAAAATTCAAATAGTTGATTTCAAAGTTCTAGAAAAACCTAAAAAACCAAAGATGTTAATGAGATATTCTACCATCTTTCAAATTCTTAGAGCGACGTACCCTGTATTATAGGATACAGAAACAAAACTTTTGATCTAATTGTAGCAAACAAGTGAAGAGTTTCGAAAAACAGAAATTGTCAAATTTATCATTTCCGCATAGCCTAGATTACAGGAATTTCTATGTGATATATATTTCAGGATGGTGGAATACACCATTGACTGCCTTTATTCCCTAGTCACTGCCAACGATCTATCGCTGCCATACTCCCCTCATCTTATCATCTCTCGCCCTCTCACACATCTCTCCTTCATCACCTCGGCGACCACCACTACCGCCCTGACTACGGGGATTCGTCTCCGTCCTCTATGCCTACGACAAAGGCTTAGCGGATAACACTTGTAAGGAGGCGGCACATAACTGTTCCTCTCATCTAGAAGTGACAAATAATGGCGGTGGTAATCCCCAATCACACGGTTTCTTAGCATTGTTTGGTGTACAATATGGTATTTAATGCATTTGCGTAGACTAGGATTACACATGCAAACCAATTTTGGGGCTATATCTGCTGTGAGAAGTAACAATAATCTCAAATGTAGTATTGATTGTTCCACGATCGATGATGATTTGCGAGGTCATTCGCCATGTTTTGTTTGGGTGGCTTGTACGCCGATGATGGCTTTTTTTGTTTTCTTGATTGATCTCTTTACAGGTGGATTCTGAAGTGCAATACTTTGATGCTCGCTAAACATTGTTAGCAACATGCAAGGCCGTCATGCTAGACAGAATTCTATCTCAATAGCTAGTGTTCATATCGGCTTTTACTTCGGCCAAATATTTTGATGAAATAGATAAATTGTTCATACCTATCGACCTTGCCAGCTAGATTCAGAAGCTTTAGATTGTATGTTTGATAAGAACAATGATCCACTTTATTTTTTATATGTATATTTTTAGATATTATTTTGCAATTACGATATGCAGTAGCTTGAGACATTCCCTAATGAGGCCAAATTTTCTGTAGTGTTCAAGCAATAATCTTAAGGTTGGAGCGAGCTCATCATGGAAGAAGACAAGAGTGAACTTTACTGCCAGCCTAATGTAGAGGCCACTGAAGCAGACTGGGTATGCCCATTGGGACAACACCACTGATAGCTTCTGCAACACGCTGCGTGAATACGGGTTAAATATGCTTGCCATCCCATGCTTATTTTTGCCTTATTTTGAGTGTGAGTGTCTTCCTACCATCAAGTTGAAGACCACCACTTCCTGCATTTTAGATGTCCACCTGAAGGAGCAAGATGCCAACATTTCCATCGATGCAGGATGGCTAGAGTTGCCAACTCACATGACTTGAAGAAAGGACAACTTCTAGTATTCAAGAAGCTTACCACCAGATCCTTGAGAGTAGTTTTATTTGATAAACATTGCTACGAGAAGGTGATTATATGTGTAGTTTATCACCCATGATATATCACTAGAATAATAATATGAATCATAGTTATATTAAGTTGGTCTCTGTTCGGTTTAGATCGGAACTATTCTGTATAGAGGTTGTCTAAGTATACTCCTCTCTTTGACGTACTCCATCTTCTATATGTGTACGTGGCCTAATCCCTTGAGTATAGAATATGGTCTCGATTTTCTTTTGAAGCACAGTCTTGCTACATCTATTAAATTTGAATGTCTACATTGTTGAATCTGTCAATTATTTTGGTCATTGTCTTTTTTATGCTGAATCGGTCACTTTGAAATGTTGTTGCATCTGTCAAGTGCTACTGAATATGAATTGGTTTGTTGATATTTTTTCTATATTATTAAGTACTACTGAATCTTTCGAATGCTACTGAATCTATCAAATGTTCTGTCCTTCATAGTAGTAAAATATTTTGTAGGGATGAAACAAGAATTGATTCTCTATGTAATTTTAGTGTATTTATTGCTGAAGTGGTCACTTTGAAATGTTGTTGAATCAGCTTCTGAATATGAACTTGGAATCTATCGATATTTTTCTATCTTATTTTTTACTGTTGAATCTTTAAAATGCTACTAAATCTATCAAACGTTCTTCCGTTGCTAGCTATTTGCACTATAGCTTTTGCATTTCTGTAATTGGAACCGTTGGATGTGTTTTGGACAAAAATGAGAGGGGTAAAGATACAACATGATTTTTCATTGGATATCGGTCCAGTTTTGGCGCGGGCGGAGTATGTGTCCCTCGTTCTTTAGTTTTTTCACATGAATGTCTGTCAAAAGAATTATCGTTTTTTCCTCCCTTGGTGAGGTCTTTGTCTGGAGTCCTACCGAGCAACAGTACAAATCAATTTTTACTAATGAGGAGGTGAAAGTTATCCCATTCGGCCCCTCTTTAGCCCAAAATATTTTAATTCGGCATTTTCGGGGTTAGGGGACTACTAAGCACATCCTAGTGCATGGAGTATAGCCTAGATAGATAACCCATGTAGAATAGCCAAAATATTTTAAATTTGGCCTTTTCGGCATTGCCCCCACCTCTTAAAAAACTCCATCTACCCATGATTTTAATAAACTACTCCATTATGTGGCATTTTATAAATCGAGTTGAAAGGAGTGATCCCCTTTTATTTTAGAAGATATAAACATGGAGAAACAAAATCTTTTTAAGAAGACTAATACATAATTTATAGGTATTAATAAATGTTTAATGGTACATTTTCTATGAATATCTTTAGCATATTGGCAACACACTCAGTTTACATCTATGGAAAGTCTTGAGTTTGAATCCTCTGTGCATACATATATTTATCTTGGGTTTAGATTTGATCTTTTAGCTATATTGCTTTACAAGGCTAACATCATCGAACCACCATCATGTAGTGTCTCTCGAGTTTAATGGGAAGGTTTGAAAAAATAGTTAACTACTTTTACAGAGAGGCTAGCATCGGGGAACCATCGTTCAGAACATAAACAAATGCATAAAGATGTGTTAAGAAGGTCAAAATAATAGACACGACCGAAAGAAAAACTCCAACATAGACATGTTTCATGTATAGAGATGCTGACATAAGGGACCCATTAGTCAGAACATACATGGCAGCTGCATCAAGCAATATTGGCAAGGGCACAACAACGGTCGTGATCGGGAAAAAAATACCAAGATATACATATTTATTTTCTAGAGAGGATGAACTGAGAGCCCTAGCTGTAAGACCATACACGGCTGCCGCCTCAGCAATGCTACCAAGGTCAAAACGGAGTACGCGGCCAAAAATGTCCAACATACACGCGTTTCCTCTATAGAGGAGGTTGATATGTGGGACCCATCAGTGTGACCAAATGGAAGATGCGTCGAGCAACACTATAAAGTTCGAATCTAGGAAGCATGAGCGAAGAATTTTTTCCATCATACACAAGATTCTGAGGGTCCCAACAACCTAAATAAACGGTTGATGCATCGATCAATGTTATTGAGTTCATATCAGGGAGGCACGTGCCAAGAGAAAAGATCTAGCATGTGTGCATTTCTTCTAATCATAGGCTGACATGTGGGACCCAGTATCCTGGCTAAACAGCATATGCATCAGAGTAACGCTATCAAGTTCGAAATAGGGAAGCACGAGTGAAGAAAAAATCCATTCAAACACACGCTTCTTCTAATGATAGGCTGACATGCGGGACCCGACAGCCTACTTCATGACAGATGCATCGAGCAATGTTATCTAGTTGAAATAAGTGAGCTGTGACTAAAAAGTATGGTCCGCTAGAGACAATGACATCTAGGTCCCACACGCTGATACGTACTAAACATATCTATAATTTTTGATGCTCCATGCTTGTTTTGTATCTACTTTCTTATGTTTTTTTACACTTTGAGGTATTTTTATACATTTTATGGAACTAACCTATTGACCAGATGTCGCAGTGCCAATTGCCTGTTTTCTTCTATTTTTGGTTTCAGAAAAGCTAATAAGGAAATATTCGACAATACAGAAGCCAAAGTCAATATTTTACCAAAAGAACACGGAGTCCAAAGGGTAGCCAAAGTGGGGCCACGAGTTGGCCACACCTACGGCTGTCAAGGCCACCCCCTATGGCAAGGTAAGTGGGCACCCGAGGGGCCCACACCATGGGGCGGCGCGCACCGACCTTGCCCCTCGGGTGGCCACGAAAGAATTTGTAGACGCCCCCATCTCCATGCCTAGATCAGGGGCATCCAAAGCTCTTCTTGGCACCCTGTCGGAGGGGAGAGATCATCCTGGAGGCCTTGTTCATCACCCAGCCAGCCTTCGAAGTGATGCATGAGTAGTTCACCCTTGGACTATGGGTTCATATAGTACCTATATGGTTGGTTCTCCTCCTTTGTTCTATCATGTTTAGATCTTTTGAGCTCCGTTCATGATCAAGATCATCTATTTGTAATCCTATATGTTGTGTTTGCGGGGATCCGATGGATATTGAGATACAATGTCATATTGATTATTGATTCTATCATGTCTATGTTATTTGTGATCTTTCATGCTCTCCGTTGCTAGTAGATATCTTATCCAAGTAGATGCTTGTAACTCCAAGAGGGAGTATTTATGCTCAATAGTAGGTTCATGCCTCTAGCAATCCGGGGAAGTGACAGAAATCTCTAAGGTTGTAGATGTGTTGTTGCTACTAGGGAGAAAATAACAATCCTTTGTCCAAGGGGCAATTCTATTGTTTACTTTACACACTTTGCTTAATGCAATTATCTGTTGCTAGCAACTTAATACTGGAAGCGGTTCGCATGATAACCTAAAGGTGGATTATTAGTCATAGATGCAGTTGGATTACGGTCTATGTATTATGTTGTAATGCGCAATCAAATCTCGTAGGAGTCAAGATGTCTAGTATATGCATTGTTATGCTTTCTCAATTTGTCAATTGCCCCGCTGTAATTTGTTCACCCAGCATGCTATTTATCTTAAGTAGAAACACCTCTAGTGAACTGTGGACCCTAGTCCATTCCTTTACCATCAATATACCATCTACTGTTTACCATTTACTGTTTACTTTCTTCAAGCAATTACTATCTTATCTTCCACACTATACGTTTAATCCTTTGTTTTTAGCAAAACCAGTGAGATTGATAACCTCACTGTAAGTTGGGGCAAAGTTTTGTGGTTGTGTTGTGCAGGATTCCAACTTGCTAGCAACACCTTGGAGTTGTTTCCTTACTCCTACTGGTTCAATAACCTTGGTTTCATAAATGAGGGAAACTTGCTGTTGTGCTCATCATACCTTCCTCTTGGGGTTCCCAACGAGCTCTACATATCTTGAGCCATCAAGCACTTTTATGGCACCGTTGCCGGGGAGTTACGGACAGCTTCAATATCTTCCTCCTCGTTAATCACTTTTCAGGGAGAAAGAAGATTCTTGCAAGGGGAGTCTCTCACAACCAATATCTTTACTTTTTTTGCTTAGTTTATTTTGTTTTGTTTGCTTGTTTCTTTTTATCAAAAACACACAAAAATCAGTTCCTATTTCAGTTTCTATTTCTGTTGGCTTGCTTTAATCTTGCAAAAAATGAATACTCCGGAAAACACTAAGTTGTGTGATTTCACTAGCACAAACAACAATGATTTCATGCACACCTATTGCTCCACTTGTTCCTGAAGCTGCTTTCTTTGAATTTAAACCTTCTTTGCTCAATCTTGTTATGAAAGAACAATTCTCTGGTGTTGGTACTGATCATGTTGCTTCTCACCTTAATAACTTTCGTAATTTTGTGAGATGCAAAAACATAGGGATATATATAGAGATATTATTAAGCTTAAATTGTTTCCTTTATATTTGAGAGGAAAGTCTAAAGAATGGTTGCTATCCCTACCTAGAAATAGTATTGATTCTTGGATTAAATGCAAAGATGCTTTCATTGGAAAATATTATCCTCCTGCTAAGTAATAGTATGACCATTACTTTCGGTGCTACAACAAAGCTCCTTGATAATATGATGGTTAACTATTCTGAATGGCACATTGAGAGAGCTCCACAAGGTAAGCAGGTAAATTATGTTGAAGAAACTTCCTCCTTGAGTGATAAAATTGATGCTATTATGTCTATGCTTGTTAATGGAAAAGCTCATATTGATCCAAATCATGTTCCCTTAGCCTCTTTGGTTGCTCAACAAGAGCAAGTTGATGTGAACTTCATTAGAAATAATAATTTTAGCAACAATGCCTATAGGAATAATTTTGGTAGTAATAATTATTGGGCATATCCTTCCAATAATGGTAATGCTTATGGAAATTCCTACAACAACAATAGAAGTGCAACCTCTGAACTGGAAGTCATGCTTAAGGATTTTATTAGTAAACAAACTGCTGTCAATAAAACTGTTGAGGAAAAAGCAGCTAATGCTGAAAAAAATATCATCTTTCTCTAAAGCACAATCTTCTTTGATTAGTAAAATGGCTGGTAAACCTGAAACTATGGAAACCCCCTTTGCTGCTACTAATGCCATACAAGTTAGAATTGATGAAAATGTTAGACTCTTAGCTCAGTTGCATGTGAAGTTGGAAAGAGAAGATGAAATTTCTAGAAATAGTAGTATTTGTACTATTACCACCACCAATGTTGATGCTAGCAAACCACATGAAGTCCCCATTCCTTTTGCAACAATTCCTAAAACCAATGGAACCTTTTCCAATAAAAATACTGAAATTCTTCGAAATATGGGAAACAATAGTTCTACTACCTTGGATGGTAATTTTGATTTTGATCTTGATGGTTGCAATATTTCTGAAGTAATTATGTTCCTACAAAATCTTGCTAGAATTCCTAATGCTAGTGCTATGAATATGGCCTTTACAAAACACATTACAGATGCTCTCATAAAAATTAAAGAAGAAAATTGAAACATAAAGCCTATATTCATAGGAAATTAGAAGATGGTTGGGAACCCATCATTAATATGGAAGTGAATGAGTTTGATCTCAAAGATTTATGTGACCTTGGTACTAGTGTCTCTGTTATGCCTAGAAAGATTTATGAAATGCTTGATTTGCCACCATTGGAAGATTGTTATTTAGATGTCCAACTTGATGATAATGCTAAAAAGAAACTCATGGGGAGTATTAATGATGTTATTATTATGGTTAACAATATCTATGTCCCTGTTGATTTCTATGTTTTGGATGTTGAATACAATGCTTCTTGTCCAATTACTTCGGGAAGACCTTTTCTTAGAACTGTTGGTGCCATTATTGATATGAAGGAAGGCACCATTAAATATCAATTCCCACTCAAGAAAGGTATAGAACACTCCCCTAGGAAGAGGGAGAAGATACATTTTGCCTCTCCTATTAAAACAAAATTTGATCTTAATGCTTATTTATTTAAAAATACTTGAATCTTGCTCCTATGCCTAGTTGAAAGGCGTTAAAGAAAAGCACTATTGGGAGATAACCCAAATTATTTTTTCCTTTTAGTAAGTTTTTCTGCTGTTGAGTCTTGGAAGTTATTGCCTCAGTAATAACTCTCCTTATCCTTTTTGTGTGGTTTTTGTGCCAAGAATAACCTCTAATGAAAGAGAAGTAATACTTGAGAATGTTGTTGTCCCGAAACAGATTTTTGTGCTTCACTGTAAAAATCGTGCAAAATCCCTGTATGAAGGATTGAGCTTTAATTTTCTTGGCTTATGCCCCAGGTTATTATCTAACTGTCGTTAGTTTAGAAATTTTCGATTTGAGCAACAAAACGTCTTCGAAAAAACTGGTTTTTACGTGCTGGTCTGTGTAACTACCTCGGTGAATTACGCTCTTAGTTAATGCCTGGATGAACGAAAGTGGTTAAAATAGTACGGCGGGGCCTAGGGCCACTCACGGTAGACCTTTCGGCCGTCCTAACCACTTTCAGACAACGGGACAAGAACGAGCGGCATAATCGGCACGCGAAGGGATCAACTACATACACAAATGAGTATGTATGCAAGCCACATACAACAGTCCTCAGAGCCATTCCATCTAAAAGAAATAGAAATATTGCAACGCCATACGGCAAGATCCAAATGTCCTAGATAGATATAATAATTTAGGATAGCTCCTCATACATCACACATCAGAGTATCAGGCGGAAGCGGAAGACAAGATCCGAGTACGGATAAGAAGCAAATTGGCATAAGATGCCCCATAAATAAACACATCCCGCCCACAGATCACACGGATCCCTGTTCCTGGAATCTCTACACCGAATGATCGTTGCCAACATCATCTGTCTCTTCCACCCAGTATCCATCGTGCGGGTACACCTATTCATCTGAATCAAACAATTTATCGTGTGAGACCCTAGGGGTACTCAGCAAGTCTTAATGCCGCTAAAGGGGACACAACCTGGGGTGATGCAATTGCAGCAAAAGATAATACCTAAGAGTTCTATAGAGACTCGATAACCTTCTGCCTAACCAATGATAGACGGAAGTCCGTGAATTAATAACAACAGTTATAACAGTATAATTAACAGATCCATCCTCCTCCTCGCTTACCAACGAGGAAGCGGACGAACAACCCCCGTCATCCGTTGGCAGTTTTATCAACCATTCCATGAGTATTGCACTATTTACTAGTCAAGTACTTAGTCAATTTAAAAGCGGTACTTTAGTTATACTTGCCTATGATCGAGAAACTGTGCTCCAAGTCGTCCATAACCGCGGACACGGCTTTCAGAAAGATTTACCCTGCAGGGGTGCACGAATAGCAACACACACTCGATCAACCTCAGAAAAACCAAATCAAAACCCAACGAGGCATTCACGACAAAGCAATCACAGGATTTAGAAATATTTCAGGGGGCCACCCCATTAAGCTACCCGCAACGAAGTTGGCCGGCTCCGAGATGGACCCAAGGTTTGTGTGGACGGTGGTAAACGACTGGGAACCCGAAAATGTGACTGGGCTTGTCGATACAGCGAAAACGTGTCACGATCCAAAACAGTACAGGTGCTCCTCGCACAATCTTAAATAAAGCATTAACATGGCATAAGTACGGAATAGTAATAAAGCCCCAAACTAATTGTGGCCCCAAGAAATAAGAATGAATCAAGCTCTGGCTCAGGGGGGTCCATAAGGCCTCCCGGATGTGGATAGTGCGAATAGTCAAGGAACAGGAATCAAGTACTCGGGGTCCTACGGGACACAAGTGAGCATGAAAACCAAATAGCAGATATTGCTCACCGGTGCCTCTTTCATTAGTTATCCCATTACTACTCAGGTTATGTGGTTTAGGTACCTCATTATCCATCAGACACTCACATACCCTACTCATGCTTTTCTACGACTCGCATGGCTCAAAAAACTCCTGTAGTAATGGCTCCTGGGACCGGAACAAGCTTAATGTGGTTTAAAAGTAAGACTATGCAGTACTTGGGATTCAATTTAATGCAGTCGCGACTCAATGATGCAAGAATAAGATAGAGGCAATAGGTACTGTATGTATGCAAGCATGTGGTAGTGCTTGCCTGGCAGCTCAGTTGAAGCGAGAGATGGATCTGGGTAATACTCCTGTGATTCCTGGTAATTCTCCTGCTGGGTGTCTATTCAAAGAAGAACCAAACAAACAAGGACCCACATAAATAAAGTGCACAAGCATATGAATTAAAATGCGACAAGCAAACAAGCATGCCATGATGAATGATGCACAATTTGCATGGCATTTAAGTAGCATGGCAAAGGTGAGGTGTGGATACAAGAAATAAAGCACTTTATTATTTATTTGCCCAAGTTTTATTGTCATAAACAGTTCAGATTTTAAATGACAACATGATGCATGCTTCAATTCAGAACAAGGATTGCATAAATAGAACGGGCTCGTCGCGCTGATCGATTTAGACATATTATTTGTCAAATTTGGAGTTATAAAACAAAAGTTATTAAATAATTAAGGAAAAGGGAATTTTCTTGTAATTTTAATCATCTCGAAATTTAAAGTGTTTAAAACATATTTTGAATGGCATATTTGAATTCCTCACATTTTTCTGATTCCAAAACATATATTACATGTATTATCTAGATTTCTATTTTAAAAATTATTTGAATCTGAAAAGAATTTGAATTTAAATTAATTTGAAAAAGATTTGAATAAAAACAGACTCAGGGAATTACTTTTTACACCGCAGGAAATTCTAGCCACAGTCACTGACGGGTGGGCCTGGTGCTTACTGGGCTCACTGACGGGTGGGCCTGGTGCTCACTGACGGGTGGGCCTGGTGCTTACATGTTTTGTCACCGCGGGCTCGCCTAGCCACTTTGACTGCGGGGTGGGCCAACTGGCGCAGGCCCACTTGACAGCGGCGAGGGAGACAGGGGCTGACAGGTGGGGCTGGGGCTGGAGCGCCGGTTGCGGCTGAGAAAGGCTGAGGGGTTTTCTGCAAGATGACCTGGGCGACTGACAGGTGGGGACACTAGGAGCGCGGGTCGCAGGAATCAAAAAGGTGGGGGGCTTTTTGCAAATCGACCACGACCCCGGGTTACTGTTTTTCTTCCTCTCGCGTCTGGCGGCAGGTGCGTGCGCGGCGCGGAGCGGGGATTCGATCCCGGGCCACGGGAGTGCGCGCTGAGGGGGCTGACCGGTGCGGCGGGCTAGGGGAGCTGACAGGGAGGTGGACGCGAGCTTGATAAGGGGCTATTCGGCGCGGAAAAACTGCAGATGCCGGCGAGCTCTGGTGCGCGGTGGGTGTTCGACGAAACGCACGGCGAGGCGGACCATGTCAGGGAGGAGGGGGTGCTCACCGCGGGCTCGGCGGTGGGCTCGGATCGGCGCGAGGAACGGCGAGGCGTCGATGTTGCTGGTGCTCCGACGAACTAGGGTTTCGGGGAGCGGCGAGGTACTGGCGGCGCTGGGGAGCTTCTCGTCCACGTCGGCGCGTGCGAGTCGGGGCAGGGGACGGTCCTCGGTCTTCCAGGACACCCCCATGTCGCGCACGCCGGATAGATCGTCGGGGCGAGGTGGTTGCTGGCGGTGACCGGCGTTGGCTGCTGGTGGTCGGAGAGTAAGAAGGGGAGGAAGGGGGCGGCTCGGCTAGATCTGGGAGAGGCCAGAGAGGCGTGGGGAGGAAGGAAAAAGGAGGGAGAGAGGGAGGAGGGCAGCTGGGGCACGGCAAGATAAAGGTGGCCTCGTGCCACCTTTTCTTCCTTCTCCTTGAGCACGTGGGGCAGGCTTGGACTTGTCCTGGGGCTGGACGGCGGCAGGAGGGACTGCAGGTGGACCAGGGTGACGTGGTGGCGGCAGGGTGGGACCAGCATGGCGGTAGAAGAAGAGAGAGGGAAAGGTAGCTAGGCTAGGGTTAGATGGGCATGGCTCGGGTAGGGCATGGGCTAGGGCTAGGGTGGCTAAGTGTGGGCCAGGGGAAGGGTGGCCAGGTGGTCATGCTAGAGAGAGAGGGGTGTGAGAGAGAGAGAGAAGTGGAGTTAGGGTTTAGTGTAATTTAGGTTTAGGAAAATTAGGAAGAGGAACTAGGTGTAGATGGTGTTAAGCATTTAGGTTTTAGTTTTTTTTACAAGGCCAAACCAAGAAGAAACATGGGGCTTGAGATTGCATGAGCTAAGGTGGAGGAGAAAAGAAAGAAGGAGGAAGAAAAGAATTAGTTGGGAAAAAGGCCACATATGATCATGCATGGAGAATTCAAAAATGAGTGGAAAATGGGATGGATGAGAGTATGAGGGTGGTGTAATGGTAGGATATGGTCTTCCAAAGATAGGATCCATTAAACCCAAAGAAAAACCAAAGAAGAGAAAGGTGGTGAAGAATTGTGCATGGCCCATGCAAAATTAATAATGCCATTATTTATTTTGTGAAGACAATAATAAAATGAGGGCATTATTCTTATGCATTTCCAAGAAATGGAATAAAGCCAAGCAAAGGAATTTAATGGACTAGATCCACCCTATTGCACATGAGCTAGAGAAATCCAAAATAAAGACAAACAAGCTCATGGTCTAGTAGGATGGTGGAATTATAAAGTGGAGGAAGAGAAAAGTGGTGGAATTGAAATAAAAGATATGCCCCCAATTCAACTTGGGCATTGAACAATATATCAATAGCCAAATACAATATCAAGAGGCAAATACAATTAATAATGCATGTGAGAGAAGAGCCAAAAGAAAAAGGAGTTTTATATCATGCTCAAATGCAAGGTGGCATGATGACATGAGCATGATATAATTATGATGCAACAATAATATCTATGGAGTAGCCAATATCTTACTAGGACAAGTAGCATTACAATTGTTAGACAATTGGGGTGTTACAACTCTCCCCCACTAAACAGGAATCTCGCCCCGAGATTCTAGGAAGAAGAAGACTCAAAGAGGGTAGGATACTTGGCATGGAGCTCATCTTCACGTTCCCAGGTGGCTTCATCAACGGAATGGTGCGACCACTGTACCTTGCAGAACTTGATGGACTTGTTGCGAGTCCTTCTTTCTGCAACTTCAAGAATTTTTGTGGGGTGTTCTTGATAAGACAGATCTTCTTGGAGATTGATGAGTTCATGGTCCACGGTCCTGCCGGGATCCTTGAAGCACTTCTTGAGTTGAGAGATGTGGAAAACATCATGGACTGTGAGTTGTTCAGGGAGTTCAAGAGCATAAGCAACTTCTCCTCTTCTTCCACGAATTTTGAAAGGACCTATGTATCTAGGAGCCAGCTTTCCTTTGATACCAAAGCGGTGCGTACCTCTCATGGGAGTGACACGAAGGTAAACGAGATCACCAGGGACATACTCCATGTCTGTGTGCTTTCTGTCATAATTGCTCTTTTGGCGAATTTGAGCAATCTTCAGATTTTCAAGAATGATGTGAACTTTCTCCTCTGCTTGAGTTACAATGTCGGTTCCAAACAATATTCTTTCACCTGCGCCCGACCAACCAATCGGAGTTCTGCATTTGCGACCATAGAGAGCCTCAAATGGTGCCATCTTTAGACTTTTCTGGAAACTGTTGTTGTAAGAGAATTCAGCATAAGGAAGACATTCTTCCCACTTCATGCCGAAAGAGATAACGCAAGCACGGAGAATATCTTCTAGAATCTGATTGATCCTTTCAACTTGTCCTTGCGACTGAGGGTGGTAAGCTGTGCTGAAGTTTAGTTTTGTTCCCAAAGCATTTTGGAAACTTCCCCAGAACTTGGAAGTGAAGATGCTTCCACGGTCTGAACTGATCTCAAGAGGAACTCCATACAGAGAGACAATTCTGTTGATATAGAGCTCAGCCAACTGAATTGTAGAAATTGTTTCCTTGACTGGAAAGAAGTGAGCTACTTTGGAAAGCCTGTCAATGACAACAAAGATTGCATTGTTGCCTTTCTGCGACCTTGGAAAACCAGTGATGAAGTCCATCTCTACTTTCTCCCATTTCCATTCCGGAGGCTTCAATGGCTGTAGAAGACCGGAAGGTTTCTGATGAACAGCTTTAACTCTGCGACAAACATCGCACTCTGAGACATACTTGGCACAATATCGTTTCAAACCAGGCCACCAATATTGTGTTTTCAAGTCCATGTACATCTTAGTGCTTCTAGAGTGGATAGAAAGAACAGAATCATGCGCCTCCTTGAGAACTTGCTCTCTTAAACCCGGGTGGTTCGGAACAAACATCCGGTGTTCAAAGAAAAGAGTGCCTTGGTCATCAACGTGGAAAGACTCGTACTTTGGAAGTTGAATGTTGTTGATGATCTTCTTAGTGTAAGGATCCCCAAGCTGAATGGAACGGACCTTTTCTTCCAAGAGAGGTGTTGCTAGAAGGTTCAGAAGGTAACCTTGATCCACAATTTCAAGGTTGAGCTTACGGAATTCCTCGCACAAGAGAGGCTGTTGTTCTTCCACCATGAGATTGTTGACATAAGCTTTTCGGCTGAGAGCATCTGCCATGACATTAGCTTTGCCCGGGGTGTAGTTGATGGTCAAATCGAAATCATTGATTGTTTCAATCCACCTCCTCTGACGAAGGTTGAGATCAGGCTGTGTGAAGATATACTTCAGACTCTTGTGATCAGAAAAGATCTCACAACGGTTGCCAAGCAAGTAATGCCTCCATACTTTCAAAGCAAAGACAACTGCTGCGAGTTCGAGGTCATGTGTAGGATAGTTGATCTCATGCGTCTTCAACTGACGAGATGCATAAGCAACAACTTGCTTTTCTTGCATAAGGACCGCACCCAATCCTTGCAATGAAGCATCACAGAAAATCTGGAAAGGCTTTGATGTATCTGGAGGAACCAAGACTGGTGTGGAAGTGAGCTTCTCTTTGAGTGTTTCAAAGCTTGCTTGACATGCGGGAGTCCAAAGATATTTCTTGCCTTTCTTGAGGAGATCGGTAAGAGGCTTCACAATATTTGAGAAGTTTTGAACGAATCGACAACAGTAACTGGCCAAACCAAGGAAACTCTGGACTTCTTTGACATTTATGGGTGGAAGCCAGTCCATAATTGTCTTAATAGTTTCTGGGTTGACGGCAATGCCCTTGGCAGAGATGACGTGACCAAGGTAGGTGACTTGAGGCAGCCAGAATTCACACTTGGAGAACTTTGCATACAGGCGGTTCTCACGAAGCTTGTTTAGGACACATCGAAGGTGTTCTTCATGTTCTTCCTTAGACTTAGAATAGACTAGAATGTCATCCAGATAGACCACAACGAACTTATCAAGATACTCCATGAAAACCGAGTTCATAAGCCTCGAGAAGGTGGCAGGTGCATTGGTGAGACCGAAAGACATGACCGTGTACTCATACAGACCATAGCGGGTGGTGAAAGCTGTTTTGGGAACATCTTCCTTGCGGATCTTGATTTGATGGTAACCACTTCTCAAATCAAGCTTAGAGAATACCACAGCTCCAGCTAGCTGATCGAAGAGATCATTAATCCGCGGAAGGGGATATTTATTCTTGATTGTTTTAGCATTGAGTGCCCGATAGTCAACACAAAGTCTATCAGTCTTGTCTCGCTTCTTCACAAAGATGGTTGGACTACCCCAAGAAGAAGTACTGTGCTGAATGAAACCCAACTTCTCTTGTTCATCCAACTGACGCTTAAGTTCAGCCAACTCAGCAGGACACATTTTATAAGGCCGCTTGGAGATAGGAGCGGTACCAGGTTCAAGTTCAATGACAAACTCAACCTCACGATCCGGAGGCATACCTGGCAACTCTTCAGGAAAGACATCTGGAAATTCACAGACTACAGGAACACTCTGAATACCTTCCATAGCATCATCATTCAGAGCTGCCAAAGAATAAAGCTGAATTCTAGGAGTCAGACTTGGAGAATAGACTATATGGCCTTCAGGAATTTTCAGAGAAACCGAACGTTCAGCACAATCAATCACAGCTGCATTTGCTGTCAACCAATCCATGCCCAAGATAACATCAATATCAGAATTGCCCAGAATAATTAAGGAAGCCGGAAACGAAGAACCACCAATCTCAATTTGATTGCCATGGCTGATATGAGCAGCCCTCATGTTTGACCCAGGAGATTGTACCACAAGACGGTGTAATAAAGGAACCATAGCCAGATCTTGCTCATGAGAAAACTTGTGAGAAACAAAAGAATGCGAAGCACCAGAATCGAACAAAACTCGTGCAGGAACTGAGTTAACAGAAAGCATACCCATGAGAACTCCAGGTGCATGCTCAGCTTGAGCGACGTTGACACAGTTGGCACAAGCAACCGTAGATCCCGGCTTAGTGTTGATGTTGAGAGCCCGAGGTGGAGGTGCACGAACCATAGGAGCACTTGCCGCAGGTCTTGGAGGTGGTGGTGGAAGAGCTTTGTTGTTCATTGGACAATTCCATTGCTGATGTCCAGTGTTACCACAAGTATAGCAAGCACCAGGTGGACGTGGAGCAACGTAGCCAGGGACTCCGCCAGGCGCTCCAGGGTAGTTGTGGTTGTAGCCCCTGGGAGCCGCAGTGAAGGAGTTTGGTGGCCTTGGTGCGTAGCTTGACGGTCTTGGTGGAGCAGGGAGCGACGGTGGGGTGTTAGGAACCAAGACACGACGCTTAGAAGGAGCTGTCATAGCAGAAGAGCTTGCTGTATCACGGCTGTGTTTCTTTGACTCCTCAAACACTTGCCTACTTGCTTCTTCCTGAAGAGCTGTGTGCTGAAGTTCCAGGAAAGATGCTGGCCTTGCATGAGTGATTGCATATTTGATGGAAGCATTGAGGCCTTGCCGAAACCTCTTTTGCTTCTTCTTGTCATCAGAGATCTCATCGCCACCATAACGAGACAGGTTCATGAAGTTTCTGATGTAGGTGTTGACATTATCGGTGCCCTGCTTGAGGTTGAGAAACACTTCCTTCTTCCTTTCCATGACAATTTCTGATAGATATTGCTCTTTGAAAGCAGCAGTGAACCGCTCCCAAGTAGGCTCAAAACCAGAAAGATCTGCCTTGAGGTAATTTTCCCACCAGAGAGCTGCATCTCCCTTCAGAAGGTGAGTAGCACACTTGACCCATTCTTGCTCGGGAACATCCGCAGTCATCAGCAACCTTGACACTTCACGAAGCCAATCATCCGCATCAAGTGGCTGATCAGACACCTCAAATTGGCGTGGGTTGAACTTGAGAAAACTCTTGATGTCTCCTCGCTTGGGAGGTGGAGGTAGCGGAGCAAACTCATTCCTCCTCACACTTTCCTCGAAGTGCTGCTGGTTCTACTGCATAGTGCCCAAAGCATTTGCAATGCTTGCCAAAGCAGCCCCGATTTCAGGTGGTATATCCTCCTCAGAACGGCGTGGTGGTGCCATCCTGTGATTGATATAAAACACAAGTCAGTACTATAATGGAGAATGATAATGATCCAAAATAGTACCAAAATGGAATTAATCAAGATTAAAGAATGCAATTCACTGAAATGATATTAAAATATCAACAAAGTTCAAGGCAACTAGAAGATATTAAGAATAACGCACACGACTGAACAAGGAGTGTGGTACACAACTAACAAACAAAAAATTTCCGCAAATTTCGGCATTAAAATACCACTATATGCGCAAAACCACTTAACGAATCAAGATTAGTAACTCTACTAGTTCAATACACAAAAGCAAATGACAAAAGTAGTGGTATGGTCGCGACTCCATCCCGCACTCAAATCATTACTCTGCACATGAATCAGTAAAACACATATCCCAACAACTTCTTCTTAAGATGAACCTAAAGATTGTTAACTACGGAAAAGAACACCCCAACAAGATAACGTCGGATAACAAAGAGTAAGATAGATCGCAATGGTGTACAACGAATCAGAATAGATCGCGTCGGTTTACAAAGGACTGTCGGTAGGGAATGTACCAACAGTTGATAACCAAAAGGCAGATAGTGATAACATTTGGATGCAATAGATAGACAAGGAATTCACACACACACACACACAAACATAACCAATGGTACTACGGAACCTAGAACACGTGAATCCTAGTTTGAAGTTTAGAAGAGGATAGAAAACGTTACACTTCCTTACCAGAAAAGGCTCTGATACCAATTGTAACTACCTCGGTGAATTATGCTCTTAGTTAATGCCTGGATGAACGAAAGTGGTTAAAATAGTACGGCGGGGCCCAGGGCCACTCACGGTAGACCTTTCGGCCGTCCTAACCACTTTCAGACAACGGGACAAGAACGAGCGGCGTAATCGGCAGGCGAAGGGATCAACTACATACACAAATGAGTATGTATGCAAGCCACATACAACAGTCCTCAGAGCCATTCCATCTAAAAGAAATAGAAATATTGCAACGCCATACGGCAAGATCCAAATGTCCTAGATAGATATAATAATTTAGGATAGCTCCTCATACATCACACATCAGAGTATCAGGCGGAAGCGGAAGACAAGATCCGAGTACGGATAAGAAGCAAATTGGCATAAGATGCCCCATAAATAAACACATCCCGCCCACAGATCACACGGATCCCCGTTCCCGGAATCTCTACACCGAATGATCGTTGCCAACATCATCTGTCTCTTCCACCCAGTATCCATCGTGCGGGTACACCTGTTCATCTGAATCAAACAATTTATCGTGTGAGACCCTAGGGGTACTCAGCAAGTCTTAATGCCGCTAAAGGGGACACAACCTGGGGTGACGCAATTGCAGCAAAAGATAATACCTAACAATTCTATAGAGACTCGCTAACCTTCCGCCTAACCAATGATAGACGGAAGTCCGTGAATTAATAACAACAGTTATAACAGTATAATTAACAGATCCATCCTCCTCCTCGCTTACCAACGAGGAAGCGGACGAACAACCCCTGTCATCCGTTGGCAGTTTTATCAACCATTCCATGAGTATTGCACTATTTACTAGTCAAGTACTTAGTCAATTTAAAAGCGGTACTTTAGTTATACTTGCCTATGATCGAGAAACTGTGCTCCAAGTCGTCCATAACCGCGGACACGGCTTTCAGAAAGATTTACCCTGCAGGGGTGCACGAATAGCAACACACACTCGATCAGCCTCGGAAAAACCAAATCAAAACCCAACGAGGCATTCACGACAAAGCAATCACAGGATTCAGAAATATTTCAGGGGGCCACCCCATTAAGCTACCCGCAACGAAGTTGGCCGGCTCCGAGACGGACCCAAGGTTTGTGTGGATGGCGGTAAACGACTGGGAACCCGAAAATGTGACTGGGCTTGTCGATACAGCGAAAACGTGTCACGATCCAAAACAGTACAGGTGCTCCTCGCACAATCTTAAATAAAGCAGTAACATGGCATAAGTACGGAATAGTAATAAAGCCCCAAACTAATTGTGGCCCCAAGAAATAAGAATGAATCAAGCTCTGGCTCAGGGGGGTCCATAAGGCCTCCCGGATGTGGATAGTGCGAATAGTCAAGGAACAGGAATCAAGTACTCGGGGTCCTACGGGACACAAGTGAGCATGAAAACCAAATAGCAGATATTGCTCACCGGTGCCTCTTTCATTAGTTATCCCATTACTACTCGGCTTAATGTGGTTTAAAAGTAAGGCTATGCAGTACTTGGGATTCAATTTAATGCAGTCGCGACTCAATGATGCAAGAATAAGATAGATGCAATAGGTACTGTATGTATGCAAGCATGTGGTAGTGCTTGCCTGGCAGCTCAGTTGAAGCGAGAGATGGATCTGGGTAATACTCCTGTGATTCCTGGTAATTCTCCTGCTGGGCGTCTATTCGAAGAAGAACCAAACAAACAAGGGCCCACATAAATAAAGTGCACAAGCATATGAATTAAAATGCGACAAGCAAACAAGCATGCCATGATGAATGATGCACAATTTGCATGGCATTTAAGTAGCATGGCAAAGGTGAGGTCTGGATACAAGAAATAAAGCACTTTATTATTTATTTGCCCAAGTTTTATTGTCATAAACGTTTCAGATTTTAAATGACAACATGATACATGCTTCAATTCAGAACAAGGATTGCATAAATAGAACGGGCTCGTCGCGCTGATCGATTTAGACATATTATTTGTCAAATTTGGAGTTATAAAACAAAAGTTATTAAATAATTAAGGAAAAGGGCATTTTCTTGTAATTTTAATCATCTCGAAATTTAAAGTGTTTAAAACATATTTTGAATGGCATATTTGAATTCCTCACATTTTTCTGATTCCAAAACATATATTACATGTATTATCTGGATTTGTATTTTAAAAATTATTTGAATCTGAAAAGAATTTGAATTTAAATTAATTTGAAAAAGATTTGAATAAAAACAGACTCAGGGAATTACTTTTTACACCGCAGGAAATTCTAGCCACAGTCACTGACGTGTGGGCCAGGTGCTGACTGGGCCACGCGCGCGGGAAAAATGTTTTGTCACTGCGGGCTCGCCTAGCCACTGTGACTGCGGGGTGGGCCAACTGGCGCAGGCACACGTGACAGCGGCGAGGGAGACAGGGGCTGACAGGTGGGGCTGGGGCTGGAGCGCGGGTTGCGGCTGAGAAAGGCTGAGGGGTTTTCTGCAAGATGACCTGGGCGAGTGACAGGTGGGGACACTAGGAGCACGGGTCGCAGGAATCAAAAAGGTGGGGGGCTTTTTGCAAATCGACCACGACCCCGGGTTACTATTTTTCTTCCTCTCGCGTCTGGCGGCAGGTGCGTGCGCGGCGCGGAGCGGGGATTCGATCCCGGGCCGCGGGAGTGCGCGCTGAGGGGGCTGACCGGTGCGGCGGGCTAGGGGAGCTGACAGGGAGGTGGACGCGAGCTAGATAACGGGCTGTTCAGCGCGGAAAAACTGCAGATGCCGGCGAGCTCTGGCGCGCAGTGGGTGTTCGACAAAATGCACGGCGACGTTAGGGCGGTACGGCGAGGCGGACCATGTCAGGGAGGAGGGGGTGCTCACCGCGGGCTCGGCGGTGGGCTCGGATCGGCGCGAGGAGCGGCGAGGCGTCGAGGTTGCTGGCGCTCCGACGAACTAGGGTTTCGGGGAGCGGCGAGGTACTGGCGGCGCTGGGGAGCTTCTCGTCCACGTCGGCGCGTGCGAGTCCGGGCAGGGGACGGTCCTCGGTCTTCCAGGACACCCCCACGTCACGCACGCCGGATAGATCGTCGGGGCAAGGTGGTTACTGGCGGCGACCGGCGTTGGCTGCTGGTGGTCGGAGAGGAAGAAGGGGAGGAAGGGGGCAGCTCGGCCAGATCTGGGAGAGGCCAGAGAGGCGTGGGGAGGAAGGAAAAAGGAGGGAGAGAGGGAGGAGGGCAGCTGGGGCACGGCAAGATAAAGGTGGCCTCGTGCCACCTTTTCTTCCTTCTCCTCGAGCACGTGGGGCAGGCTGGGACTTGTCCTGGGGCTGGACGGCGGCAGGAGGGACTGCAGGTGGACCAGGGCGACGTGGTGGCGGTAGGGTGGGACCAGCATGGCGGTAGAAGAAGAGAGAGGGAAAGGTAGCTAGGCTAGGGTTAGATGGGCATGGCTCGGGTAGGGCATGGGCTAGGGCTAGGGTGGCTGGGTGTGGGCCAGGGGAAGGGTGGCCAGGTGGTCATGCTAGAGAGAGAGGGGTGTGAGAGAGAGAGGGAAGTGGAGTTAGGGTTTAGTGTAATTTAGGTTTAGGAAAATTAGGAAGAGGAACTAGGTGTAGATGGTGTTAAGCATTTAGGTTTTAGTTTTTGTTTACAAGGCCAAACCAGGAAGAAACATGGGGCTTGAGATTGCATGAGCTAAGGTGGAGGAGAAAAGAAAGAAGGAGGAAGAAAATAATTAGTTGGGAAAAAGGCCACATATGATCATGCATGGAGAATTCAAAAATGAGTGGAAAATGGGATGGATGAGAGTATGAGGGTGGTGTAATGGTAGGAGATGGTCTTCCAAAGATAGGATCCACTAAACCCAAAGAAAAACCAAAGAAGAGAAAGGTGGTGAAGAATTGTGCATGGCCCATGCAAAATTAATAATGCCATTATTTATTTTGTGAAGACAATAATAAAATGAGGGCATTATTCTTATGCATTTCCAAGAAATGGAATAAATCCAAGCAAAGGAATTTAATGGAGTAGATCCACCCTATTGCACATGAGCTAGAGAAATCCAAAATAAAGACAAACAAGCTCATGGTCTAGTAGGATGGTGGAATTATAAAGTGGAGGAAGAGAAAGGTGGTGGAATTGTAATAAAAGATATGCCCCCAATTCAACTTGGGCATTGAACAATATATCAATAGCCAAATACAATATCAAGAGGCAAATACAATTAATAATGCATGTGAGAGAAGAGCCAAAAGAAAAAGGAGTTTTATATGATGCTCAAATGCAAGGTGGCATGATGACATGAGCATGATATAATTATGATGCAACAATAATATCTACGGAGTAGCCAATATCTTACTAGGACAAGTAGCATTACAATTGTTAGACAATTGGGGTGCTACAGTATGTTTTGACAGATTTCTGGCATTATTTGCATTTGCCTCTTAATCTCTTTCTCTTTGAGTTCTCTTTGATCACTTGAGCTTTTAGAAGGAATTTCTACAGTATCTTGTGTTTTAATGGAAGTTTCACTTGTGTTGAAACTAAACCCAAAGACTTATTATCTTGAATTCACTAATGTTGCTAATAAAGATTGTGTGAAGTTTTGTATGAAGGAAATTTTCAAGTGTAGGGAAGAATAATGTGATAAGATGAAGTATGGACAAAAAGCTCAAGCTTGGGGATTCCACCTGTGTCACCCCAAGAAATATTCAAGAGGTACAAGCATCAAAGCTTGGGGATGCCCAAGGCATCCCCTTCTTCATCAATAAAAATCTCAGGTTTTCTTCCAAAACACTTCATTTTAATTGTTTCATGCACAATTGTGTTGTTCTTGGAGCGTCTTTGTTTTTTTAGTTTTCTTTTGTTTGGTTTGCTTAAATAAATTGGTTGGACCCCCGCATTCATATGTTGTTTCAAATAAGTTGATTGGTGTTGGAAAAGAGTAGGAAGCTTCATGCTTATAAGTGGTACAAAAGGAGCTTGTTTGACTATGGCCTAGACTTTATCATATCATGTTTGATGTTTCTTTGACCTTATGCTTAGTGATTATTGTTGTAGCATGACTTATTCCAAACAATTGAGATTTCCTAATGTGCCTTGAAAGAATCATGCGTTGTTTTAGCATACAAAAGCATAATATTATGGTATTCTCCTTTGATGCTTTATTTGGATTGACTTGACACATGCTTACACCATGTTAAGACTATGAACCAGTCACCTTAGCCTCTATGATCATTTAGTTCTTGACTTGTAATATCACTTTATGATTTAATTAATAATTTTTTGTCGCTTTGCATGATTAGGGCCATTATTGCTCTCTTAGTTGGTCGCTCCTAGTCTTTTGCTAGCCACCACATATACCACGTATAAGTTCCACTCATGCATCCAACCTCCAAGAAAACCAAGTTATTCCAAAGAGTACACTATAAATTCCTATGCATGGTGTGTTACACCATTCCAAGTATATTCATGTTTTTATTCACCTTCCAAATTAAACTTGTTATGTGAAAATTAGTGATTAAAGCTCTCACAAACTTGATGGCACACTTTATTTTCATACACTTAATAAACTTGAACCATTGTGTCCATCTATGTTGCTTATATGATTGCAATTTATAAGTTGTGAATTAGCATAACCATGGTACCATTGGGAACACTTTCAACATTGCATTTATTATTCAGTTGATATCATGTTCTTTTTTTTATGGATCCTGGCAGTGTGAAATAAAAGGGGAGCTTGTAAGCTCATGGAGTTTGTATGTGTGTTAGAGAAACGCATGGGCGACTAGCCTAAGCCATGTATAATCATGGTGGAAACTTGCACTACTAGGAAACAGCTTATAGATAGACAAGATATTCAGTGGCGCATATGTAAAAATATGCGCCATAGATATATATCAGTGGCGCACTAGAAAAAATGCGCCACAGAAGTTTGGCACTTCAGTGGCGTACGAAACCAGTATGCGCCCCAAAAGTCCATATTTCCATGGCGCATATTTTCATGTGCACCGCTGAAGTGTCAAACTTCTGTGGCGCATATAGACGTATGCGCCACAGAAGGTTGATGCGACCAAGCAGCAAAAAAAGGGGAGAAACTTCTATGGCGCATACGGCCAGATGCACCACAGAAAGTGATGTTTATGTGGCGCATATAGGTGTATGCACCACAGAACAAGCATATAGGGGGAAAAAGAGATCCCCCCCCCCCCCCCCCCCGTGGATCGCCTTTTCAGTTTTGTAAAAAATAAAAAAATGATAGAAACTTCAAAAAAAAAATCCTTTAAGTTGTAGTTAGTTTTTAGGGTATAGATCTAGAGAAAATTGAAAAACATGAATTTCGATGTATTTTGCAAAAATAGGTCATGGCACGGTAAAACGGCTCTAACTTTTGCATACGATGTCGAAAAAAATCTTTAACCTATCAAAATGATCGCCTCGAAATTTTCTACTCGATTTCAATGGCTAGAAATTTTGTAGATTCCCCAAATTCCAAAAGAGTAAAAAGTTATGGCAGACAGAAGATTTTTTCCTGCAAAAAAATAAAAAAGGGAGAGAAACTTCTGTGGCGCATTTCCCCCATATGCGCCACAGAAGTCTTGGGCGGGATTCGAAATTTGTATCCCACCAGCGCCCTTCTCCCTCCTTTTTTCCTTTTTCCTTTTTCTCCCCCTCCCCACTTATTCTCCACTCCCCACTTCTCCTCCCCTCCACACTTCTCTCCCTCTCCTCTCCTCCACACTTCTCCCCTTCTCCTCCCTCCTCCTTCTCCACTCTCCGGTGACCTCCTCCTCCTCCTCCGCCACCACCAACTCCGGCGACCACCACCTCATCCACCACCAACTCCGGCGACCTCCTCCTCCTCCTTCTCCTCCTCTTCCACCACCAACTCCGGGGAGCTCCTCCTCCTCCTCCTCCACCACCAACTCCGGCAACCTCCTCCTAGCCCTAGCCGCCACCCGCCACCACCACCACCAACTCCGGCTAGATCCGACCAGATCTAGATCTGGCCCAGTTTTTTTTTAAATTTGAAAAAAACTTTTGTGGCGCATATTGGCCATATGCGCCACAGAAGTTTGAGATTTGGCCCGCCTTTTTTTTTATTTTGGAAAACAAGTTCTGTGGCGCATATTGGCCATATGCGCCACTGAAGTTTGAGACTTCTGTGGCGCATTTTGAAATGCGCCACTGAAGTTAGTTATCAGTGGCGACGTATCAGTGGTGACTAACATACGCACCACAGATGGTGAAAAAAGGTGCACCATAGAAAAGATATTTCCTAGTAGTGTTGCAGCATAACAATAGTGAGCATTCTGTGAAGCATCCTCAATAAAAACCTATGCAAATAGCAAATAAAAAGATCACTGAGATGCTCATTGTATGTTGCCGTGTCATTTTGATATGGGAAAGCTCTTGTGAAATGGGGCAAGGGGTACCCCTTTGGAGGTTCTCCATGATACACATGTACTTACAATGACAAGAACTTACTTGTGACTAAAGTTGAGTAGCATGAGGTTCGGTACTCGTAAGCAAGGGGCATGAGATTTTCAACGTATAACTTGTCAAGCATATCATCTTATTTGTGTCACTTTATTCTTAATCACCTCAAGATGCTTATGATAGGGCAATGAGAGATGAAAGCTAATAAGTACCATAATTTTTGGAAGCTCTTTATGAAACTTGAAATCCCTGCTTCCCTCTATGAAGGGCCTTTCTTTTTTACTTTTATGTTGAGTCTCCATCTTATATCTATATGCACCAATTGAGAGAGAATAGTGGTCATTTTTAGTTTAATGTGCATTGTCCCAAAACTTGTTGATTGATTCATAACTTTGATATTGCTTGTTCTTAAATTATTTGTATCTAGTCACCCTTATGAACTTTGAAGGTGTACTATGCATTTATGTTTTGATATACCATGAGGGACAAGTTCAATACCATTCTTCTTATGTTTTCCATATGTGAAACAAACAAACAAACGTCTTTCAATGCATTTTTATTCATGATCTTTTGTTTGTACATTTTCATGTTACAACATAGTTGCTATGTCTTATTGTTAGAACTATATCTTTCATGTCTATGTTAGAGTACCATGATCCCAGCTATCAATGTTTTACAAATACCTTGATCAAGATTGTGATGGTGCATGTCACCTCAAAAATTATTATTTTTATCACTTACCTACTCAAGGACGAGCATGAGTTATGCTTGGGGATGCTTGATACGTCATAAACGTATCTATAATTTTTGATGCTCCATGCTTGTTTTGTATCAACTTTCTTATGTTTTGTTTACACTTTGAGGTATTTTTATACATTTTATGGAACTAACCTATTAACAAGATGCCGCAGTGCCAGTTGCCTATTTTCTGCTATTTTTGGTTTCAGAAAAGCTAGTAAGGAAATATTCTCGGAATTGGACGGGACAAAAGCCAAAGTTAATATTTTACTAGAAGGAACACGGAGTTCGAAGGGCTGCCAAAGTGGGGCCACGAGCTGGCCACACCTTGGGCTCGTGCGGCCACTCCCTAGGGCATGCCGCCCCATGGTGTGGGCCCCTCGGGCACCCACCGAGCTTACCCCTTCGCCTATAAAAGTACCCCGATGCAGAAACCCTAGGTACCCGATCAAAAATCCACGAAAGAGTCTATAGCCGCCGCCATCTCCATCCCTAGATTGGAGGGATCCGAAACTCTTCCTAGCACCCGTCTGGAGGGGAGAGATCATCCCGAAGGCCTTCTTCATCACCATGCCAGCCTCCGGAGTGATGCGTGAGTAGTTCACCCATGGACTATGGGTCCATACAGTAGCTAGATGGCTGGTTCTGCTCCTTTGTGCTATCATGCTTAGATCTTGTGAGCTTCGTCCATGATCAAGATCATCTATTTGTAATCCTATATGTTGTGTTTGCAGAGATCCGATGGATATTGAGATACTATGTCATACTGATTATTGATTCTATCATGTCTATGTTATATGTGATCTTGCATGCTCTCCGTTGCTAGTAGCTATCTTGGCCAAGTAGATGCTTGTAACTCGAAGAGGGAGTATTTATTCTTGATAGTAGGTTCATGCCTCTAGTAATCTGGGGAAGTGACAGAAATCTCTAAGGTTGTAGATGTGCTGTTGCTACTAGGGAGAAAACAACAATCCTTTGTCCATGGGGCAATTGTATTGTTTACTTTACACAATTTGCTTAATACAATTATCTGTTGCTTGCAACTTAATACTAGAAGGGGTTCGAATGATAACCGGAATGTGGATTATTAGTGCTATATGCAGTTGGATTACGGTCTATGTATTATGTTGTAATACCCAATCAAATCTCGTAGGAGTCAAGATGTCTAGTATATGCATTGTTATGCTTTCTCAATCTGTTAATTACCCCGCTGTAATTTGTTCACCCAACATGCTATTTATCTTAAAGAGAAACACTGCTAGTGAACCGTGGACCCCAGTCCATTCCTTTACCATCAATATACCATCTACGGTTTACCGTTTACTAACTACTTTCTGCAAGCAATTACTATCTTCCACACTATATGTTTAATCCTTTGTTTTCAGCAAAACCAGTGAGATTGACAACCTCACTGTAAGTTGGGGAAAAGTTTTGTGGTTGTGTTGGGCAGGATTCCAAGTTGCTAGAAACACCTTGGAGTTGTTTCCTTGCTCCTACTGGTTCCATAACCTTGGTTTCATAACTGAGGGAAACTTGTTGATGTCCTCATCATACCTTCCTCTTGGGGTTCCCAACGAGCTCTACATATCTTGAGCCATCACACGCCTCAAAATATTTCGGTGAGTCAACATCGTGCGAGGAACCAAAATCTTGCTTTTGCCACCTACTGGTCTAGCTTCTTCCATGTTTTTAGCGATTTCGTCATAGTAGAGGGCCGCAAAAATGGGAAAACAAGTTTTCAATAGGCCACAGTCGAGCAAGGAAAATCATCGCAGAAGAGGCACCTTCTACGACGCTAGATGGACCTTCTAAAGTCATTGCGAATGGAGACATTTCTTGTAGTGTGATCTAATAGTTCTCCCACCATGATTGAAGGAAATATGCCCTGAGAGGTACTAATAAAGTTGTTATTATGTATTCCTTGTATATGGTAGATGTTTATTTTGCATGCTATACTTGTATTGATCGGAAACATCAATACATGTGTGTTTAATAAACAAAAAGGGTTCCTAGTTATGCCTCTCTTCTAGACTAGCTTGTTGATTAACAAGATGATCAAGGTTTCCTGATCATAAACATTGGTTGTTGTTAATAACAAGGTCACATCATTTGTGAAATGATGTGATGAACATTCATCCGAAGTATAGCATTATGATGAATTCATTATGTTTATATTGCTATAACATCATAGGAAGTAATCTTTATCCTTAGACCATGAGATCATGTTAATTGCTAACACCGGAAGAGTATCTTGATAACATCAAACATCACACCATAACAGGGTGACTATAAAGATGGGTTCAATGCTATGAAGGTGTTATGTTGAGGCTCATGGATCAAGAGTGGAATTTGTCAATCCGGATGATGGATATATATACTCTGGGCCCTCTCGGTGATATCACATTAAGATAGCTTGCAAGCAAGTGATGTGATCACTAGAATGTTATATCGCGGGAACGAGAAAAGAGTGCATGTCGGTAACGAGATCAAACTAGGTATTTGGATACTGATGATCAAATCTCGAACATGTATTATATCATGATACAAAGGGATTAAGTTACTAGCGTTAAAGGTTCTCATGATCATAGAAGTCATCGTTGAATGTGCAGGAGTCAGTATGGATCTCCAGGTCCCTCTTATGATTATTGATCTGAGAGGAATCTCAATCATGTCAGCATTATTCACGAATCGTAGGGTGACACACTTAGGAGTTACCAGAGATCATTTTGGAGCACATATGTTTCAGACGAAAGAATTGCAAAGCGCAGGAATTGTTTCGATAGAAACCAGAATTGTTCGGGTGAAATTGCAGAAAGTGGTTCTGCATGTGATATTGAAATGTTGCAAGGGGTTTTATGTGAATGTTTGTAAATTAAATTCGGAATAAATTTAATAAAAGAGTTTTATTAAATGAGAGAGCATTAAACTTAGAGAATTTTAATGCATTTAAAGTGGAGACTTTAAAAGGGAGTGTGAAGAGGCATTTTAATGTGGAGGACTTACCACCACATGAATGGGGGAGGTGAGGGGTGTAGCATCCCATCTGTCTAATATCTGTAATGCTACATGGTCTAGTAATAAAATGCTACTTCCTACATATAATTAGTGCATCATAATTATATCATGCTCATGTCATCATGCCACATTGCATTTGAGCATCATATAAAACCCTTTTCATTGGGTTCTTATCTCATATACACCATTAATTGTATTTGCCTCTTGATACATTGTATTTCGTTCTTATTAAATGTTTGATGCCCAAGTTGAGTTGGCGGCATATCTTTTATTAACTCCACCACCTTTCTTGTCACCACCCCATTATTCCACCATCCAACTATATCTGAGCCTTGCAATTTATTTGGTTTCACCTCTAGCTCATGTGGGTTGGGATGGATCCACTTACAATTCCACATGCTCCCATATAAGCATCATGTTGTTTTCACATTATTGATATGTGCGAGCCATGTAGCCACCTTTGCATGCTATGTGGGTGGAGTGCCTTGTCAAACTTCCATATGGTTTAAACTTGAATATAAGCTCATGGAGGAATACAATTGTGGTTCATGTTGGCTCGTGGAACATACACACAAGCTTGGCCACCTTATATTCATGCATGATATTTTATTTAATTCCATGTGGGGATCAAGCTCTCTTTTCTTTTGTTGGTCCTTATTCCAAATTTTGGAATCTTTCTTATATAAATGCCATGAAAAATCTAGTGGTTTTCACTACTAGAGTGCGCATATATTAATTACGCATGGCCCATGCACACAAGCCCCTCTCACCCTTTTATCTCTTTTATATGATACTTCTTGGATTTGTTTGAATTTGAACCAAAATTTTCGAAAAAAATAGGTAAAAGGGCAACCTAATCTATCTAGCTAACCAAACCCTTCTACCATTCATCTCTAAACCTATCTCTTCCGCCCTCCCTCTCTTTTCCCTGTGCCGAGCCGCAAGTGCCGCACCTGACCCTCCCTGCCTGGGCGCTACCTAGCCTAGCAACCAGCAGCAGCAAGGGATGCACCCGGCACCCCCTGGTCCCGTGCGTGCGCCACCAGCAGCAACCGCTGCACGCCTCCTTTCCCTCATGTTTATCTTCTCGTCCACGCGCCTCACGTGCTCCTGCCGGCCTCGCTGCTTTTCGTTAGAGGGCAGGAGAGCAACCCTCACCTACCCTCCATCACCATCCCTTTTTCCCTTCTCACCTGCCCTGGATCGGGATCGAGATCCCTAGCCAGCCCCTAAACCCCAGCCACACCCTGCCATGGTCAAGGCCAACCAAAGCCCTAGACTCGGCCTCACCAGCTAGGCGGAGTAGTCGTGGAAGCTAGAGGCGGAGGTGTTCATGGATGCTTTGTCGCCATCCTCCTCCACGCCACCCAGTACCAGGACGTCATCGCCAGGACCTCGCCGCCGACTCCCGGAACCCGCGCGCGCTGCTGATCCCTACCTCGCCCCCGGCCGACACAAGCTTGAGCTTGCGGCCCTCGCGGTGAGCACCACCTCTTCCCTGCCTTCCCAGCATCTTCTCCATCTCGCTCGCCTCTGCATCGCCTGCACGTGCTGCAGCCACCGCGTCGCTTGCCGCGCGCCCGTGTGCACCGCCAAAGCCACGCGTCGCGCCTAGACAAACAGCTGCGTTTGTAGCCCGCGCCTGCCCCTGTTCATTGCGTCTGTGTCGTCTTTGTGTCGCTCTTCTTCGGACGATGTGTGAACGAAAGATCTAGCCGGATGTCCCCTCTTCAAAACGAGCTTTATCACCCCCAAAACCATCTACTAAATCCATCAAGATCATCTCGCGAAAACCAGAAGAAAACGTCGTTTTATCTGCATCTCGTCCGCCAGTCGCGGTCACCGTTTTTGTCTCTGAATCTCGTCGATTTCCGGCGCACATAGTCTCCCGACGAAGAAACTTTGTACAAGAACATTGTAGAGCTAAGTGAGATCTACATTTTTCTTTTTTACATCATCTCCAAATTATCGCTAGATTCGTCGCCATCTTCCTCCAAACTTGGCTTCAGCTAGCTGTTTTCGCGACCGTTTTCTGTTTTCGTCAGAGTTTCAGAGGCAGCAGCAGCCGGTGCCGTTTTGCAGTTCGCCCCCTGTCTTTTATGCTAAGCCAACCCGAAGTTCCCCCCGGTAGCCTTTGACCCCACACGTCAGCGGCCGAGGGCTTTTACGAAAAGGCACCTCGGTGTCTGTTCATTCACGCCCGCGCCTCCCCAGATATGCCGTGTGGCAAGCCCTGGCTGCATCGCGCGCGCGGCGGACCTGCCGTCCGCGGTCCCACCTGTTAGTCCCTAGGGCTGGATAACGCCGCGGTGCGAAAAGCCCAGAGGAGTACCCCCCTGCCCGCCGCGCTGAATCGGCATCTCGGGTCCACCCGTCAGTGGCTAGGGTTAGCTCAGCCGCGGTACAAAAAGTCTGAGATCTTTTATGTTTAATAAAATCTTTTCCAGTTTTGTTTAAATGATTTTAAATCCTGTTTTTAATAACTTTTATTTGGTAAATCCAAATAATACAAATAATATATATTTTTGAATCAGAAAGATGTGAGGAATACAAATTTGCTACCTAAAATAATGTTTGACTATTTTAAATTTTCGAAATTGTTTAATTGCAATAAAAATGCCTTTTCTCAATTAATTAATAACTTCAATTTTATAACTCCAAATTTGACAAATAAGATGTCTAAATCGATCAGCGCGATGAGGCCGTTCTATTTATGCCTTCTATGACATTAATTGGAGCATGCATCATATAGATATTAAATTATCAGAACAGTTTATGGTAATAAAACTTGGCCAAATAATTAATAAAATGATTTATTCTTGTCCCCACACCTCACCCTTGCCATGTTACATTATTGCCATGTAAATTGTGCATCATTCATCATGGCATGCTTGGTTCGTTGTCGCATTTATTTATATGCTTGTGCATTTTATTTATGTTGGCCCTTGTTTGTTTGGTTCTTTCTTTCGAATAAACGCCGAGCAGGGGAATTATCAAGAATCCTAGGAGTACTACCCAGATCCAACTCTCGCTTCAACTGAGCTACCAGGCAAGAACTACCACATGCTTGCATACATATAGTACCTATTGCCTCTATCTTATTCTTGCATCATTGAGTCGCGATTGCATTAAACTGAATCCCAAGTATTGAATAGCCTTACTTTTAAACCCCACCAAAGCTTGTTCCCCCATCCTATGAGCCATTACTATAGGCGTTGTTTGAGCCATGTGAGTCGTAGAATTGCATGTGTAGGGTTGGTGAGCATCTGTTGGTTAACGAGGTACCTAAACAACTTAACCTGAGTACTAATGGGATAACTAATGAAAGAGGCACCGGTGGACAATATCTGTTATTTGGTTTTTCATGCTCACTTGTGTCCCGTTGGACCCCGAGTGCTTGATTCCTGTTCCTTGACTATTCGCACTATCCACATACGGGAGACTCTATGGATCCCCTTTTGCCGGAGCTTGATTCGCACTTTATTTCTTGGGGCCACAAACTAGTTTGGGGCTTTATTACTATCTTGTACCTATGCCATGCTTTACTGTTTTATTTACGATTTTTCGTGGAGCACCTGTACTATTTTGGATCGTGACACGTTTTCGCTGTATCGACAAGCCCAATCACACTTTCGGGTTCCCAGTCGTTTACCGCCGTCCACCCAAACCCTGGGTCCGTCTCGGAGCCGGCCAACTTCGTCGCGGGTAGCATAGTAGGGTGGCCCCCTGAAATATTTTATGAATCCTGTGTTTGCTTTGTCGTGAAGGCCTCGTTGGGTTTCGATTTGGTTTTTCCGAGGTTGATCATGTGTGTGTTGCTATTTGTGCACCCCTGCAGGGTAAACCTATCTGAAAGCCATGCCCGCGGTTATGGACGGCTTGGAGCATAGTTTCTCGATCATAGACAAGCATAACTAAAGTACCATCTTTAATTTGACTAAATATCTGACTAGTAATTAGTGCAATACTCAAGGAATGATTAATAAAACTGCCAACGGATGGGATGTTCGTCCGCTTTCTCGTTGGTAAGCGAGAAGGAGGATGGATCTGTTACTTTATACTGTTATAACTGTTGTTTCTAATTAATGGACATCCGCCTATCATTGGTTTGGCAGATGGTTAGCGAGTATATATAGACTTGTTTGTTATTATGTTTTGATGCAATTGCGTCACCCCAGGTTTATGTCCCCTTTAGAGGCATAAAGACTTGCTGAGTACCCCTAGGGTCTCACACGATAAATTGTTTGATTCAGATGAACAGGTGTATTCGCAAGATGGATACTGGGTGGAGGAAACAGACGATGTTGGCAACGATCACTCAGTGTAGAGATTCCGGGGATGGAGATCCGTGAGATCTGTGGGTGGGATGTGCTTATTTATGTGGCATCTTATGCCGATCTGCTTCTTATCCGTACTCGGATCTTGTTTCCCGCTTTCGCTAGCTACTCTGTTGATTGATGTATGAGGAGCTATCCTACACTATTATCTCTATCTAGGATATTTGGATCTTGCCGTATGGTGGTGCAATATTTCTATTTCTTTTAGATGGTATGGCTCTGAGAACTGTTGTAAGGTAGCTTGCATACATACTCACTTGTGTATGTATTTGAACTCTTCGCATGTTGCCTACGCCGCTCGCTCTTGTCCCGATGATCTTGGAAGTGGTTAGGGCGGTCGACGGGCCTACACGTGGGTGGCCCTGGGCCCCCGATGTAAAATCCCTTAACCAGTTTTGGTTCATACAGGCTTGAACTTAGAGCGTAGGGTCCGAGCTTATTACAATTGGTATCAGAGTCATTCCGCACTTCAGGGTCTCAGCCAAAATGGTCGTTGTCAGTCTAGCAAATATTTTGGTAGCTATGTATACTAGGGAAAAAACGCGAGAGTAGGAATGCTTCCATTGTTCTTCTTACCCACCCACCCACTCTTTTCTGGTAAGGAAGTGTAATGTTTTCAATCCTCTTCTAAAAATTCAAACTAGGATTCACGTGTTCTGGGTTCCGTAGTACCATAGGTTGTGTGAGTGTGTGTGTGTGGGTAATTCTTTGTCTATCTGTTGTATCCAACTTGTTGTCGCTATTTGCCTTTTGGTTATGAACTGTTGGTACATTCCATACCGATAGGCTTTTCTAAACCGACGTGATCTATCTGATTCGTTGTAAACCGACGCGATCTATCTGATTCGTTGTAAACCGACGCGATCTGTCTTACGCTTTGTTATCCGATGCTATCTTGTTAGGGGTGTTTGTTTTCCATAGTTGCTAATCTTTAGGTTCATCTGAAGAAGGAAGAGAGTTGGGATATGTGTTTTACTTATTCATGTGCGGAGTAATGCTTTGAGTGCGGGATGGAGTCGCGACCATACCACTACTTTTATCATTCGCTTTTGTATATTGAATTGGTAGAGTTACTAACCTTGGTTCGTTAAGTGGTTTTGTGCATATAGTGGTATTTTAATGCCGAAATTTGCGGAAATTTTTTCTTTGATAGCTTTGTGTACCACACTCCTTGTTCAGTCGTGTGCGATATGCTTACTATCTTCTAGGTGCTTTGAACTTTGTTGATATTTTAATATCATCTTAGTAATTTGTATCCTTAATCTTGGTTAATCCCATTTTGGTACTATTTTGGATTATTATTATTCTCCATTATGGTTCTGACTTGAGTTTTATATCGATCCCAGGATGGCACCACCACGCCGCACTGAGGATGACATGCCACGGGAACTGGGGGCTGCGTTGGCAAGTATTGCTAATGCCTTGGGCACAATGCAGCAGAACCAGCAACGCTTTGAGGAAAGTGTCAGGAGGAATGAGTTTGCCCCCCTACCTCCACCTCCCAAGCGAGGAGACATCAAGGACTTTCTAAAGTTTAACCCGCGCCACTTTGAGGTGTCTGATCAGCCACTGGATGCTGATGATTGGCTTCGTGAGATGTCAAGGATGTTGATAACTGCTGATGTTCCTGAGCAAGATTGGGTAAAATGCGCCACTCACCTTCTGAAAGGAGATGCAGCGCTATGGTGGGAGAATTATTTGAAGGCAAACCACTCTGGTTTTCAGCCTACTTGGGAGCAGTTCGATGGGGCTTTCAAAGAGAAATACCTGTCAGAAATTGTCATGGAGAGAATGAAGGAGGTGTTTCTCGACCTCAAGCAGGGCAGTGACAATGTCGACACCTATATCAGAAACTTCATGAACCTTTCTCGGTATGGTGGTGATGAGATATCTGATGACAAGAAGAAATAAAAGAGGTTCAGGCAAGGGCTCAATGCATCTATCAAATATGCAATCACTCATGCAAGGCCGGGGTCTTTTCTGGAACTCCAACATACAGCTCTACAGGAAGAAGCCAGTAGACAAGTGTTCAAGGAGTCCAAGAAACACAGTCGTGACGCAGCAAGCTCTTCACCTATGACAGTTCCTTCTAAGCGTCGCGTGTGGGTTCCTAATACCGCATCGCCGCTCCCGGCTCCACCAAGACCTCCAAGCTACGCAGCAAGGCCACCAAACTCCTTCAAGGCTGCTCCTAGGGGCTACAACCACAACTACCCTAGAGCGCCTAGCGGAGTCCCTGGCTACGCCGCTCCACGTCCACCTGGTGCTTATTACACTTGTGTGAACACTAGGCATCAACACTGGAGTTGTCCCATGAACAACAAAGCTCTTCCTCCTCCACCTCCAAGACCTACAGCAAGTCCTTCTATGGTTCGTGCACCTCCACCTCGGGCTCTCAACGTCAACACCAAGCCCGGGTCCATTGTTGCTCGTGCCAACTGTGTCAACGTCGCTCAAGCTGAACATGCAACTAGAGTTGTGATGGGTACGCTCCCGGTTAACTCAGTCTCTGCACGAGTTTTGTTTGATTTTGGTGCATCGCATTCTTTTGTTTCTCACAAGTTTGCACATGAGCATGATCTGGCTATGGGTCCTCTATTGCATCGTCTCGTGGTACAATCTCCTAGATCAAACATGAGGGCTTCTCATATCAGCCATGGCAATCAAATTGAGATTGGTGGCTCTTCGTTCCCGGCTTCCTTAATTATTCTGGGCAATTCTGACATTGATGTTATCTTGGGCATGGATTGATTAACAGCAAATGCAGCTGTGATTGATTGTGCTGAACGCTCGGTTTCTCTGAAAATTCCTGAAGGCCACATAGTATATTCTCCAAAGCAAACTCCTTCTATTTAGCTCTACTCTTTGGGTGTCTAAGACTTTGATGTTATGGAAGCCTTGCAAAACGTTTTGGTGGTCCGTGAGTTCCCAGATGTTTTTCCTGAAGAGTTACCAGGTATGCCTCCTGACCGAGAGGTTGAGTTTGTGATTGAGCTTGAACCGGGTACCGCTCCTATCTCCAAGCGGCCTTATAAAATGGGTCCTGCTGAGTTGGCCAAACTCAAACGTCAACTTGATAAACAAGAGAAGTTGGGTTTCATTCAGCATAGCACTTCCTATTGGGGAAGCCCAACAATCTTTGTGAAGAAGCGAGACCGCACTGATCGACTTTGTGTTGATTACCGAGCTCTCAATGCAAAAACCATCAAGAATAAATATCCCCTTCCGCGGATTAATGATCTCTTCGATCAGCTAGCTGGAGCTGTGGTATTCTCTAAGCTTGACTTGAGAAGTGGATATTATCAAATCAAGATTCACAAGGAAGATGTTCCCAAAACAGCTTTCACCACCCGCTATGGCCTATACGAGTACACGGTCATGTCCTTCGGCCTCACCAACGCACCTGCCACCTTCTCGATACTTATGAACTCGGTTTTCATGGAGTATCTTGATAAGTTCGTCGTGGTCTATCTGGATGACAATCTAGTCTATTCTAAGTCAAAGGAAGAACATGAAGAACACCTTCGGTGTGTCCTAAACAAGCTTCGTGAGAACCGTCTGTATGCAAAGTTCTCCAAATGTGAATTTTGGCTCCCCGAAGTCACCTATCTTGGTCACGTCATCTCTGCTAAGGGCATTGCCGTCAACCAGAAACTGTTCGGACAATTGTTGAGTGGCTTCCACCCAAAAATGTCAAAGAAGCCCGGAGTTTCCTTGGTTTGGCTAGTTATTGCCGTCGCTTCGTTCAGAACTTCTCGAAGATTGCGAAGCCTCTTACCGATCTCCTCAAGAAAGGCAAGAAATACCTTTGGTCTCCTGCATGTCAAGCTAGCTTTGATACACTCAAAGAGAAGCTCACTTCCACACCAGTATTGATTCCTCCAGTTACATCAAAGCCTTATAGATCTTTTGTGACGCCTCATTGCAAGGATTGGGTGTGGTCCTCATGCAAGAAAATCAAGTCGTTGCTTATGCTTCCCGTCAGTTGAAAACTCATGAGCTCAACTATTCAACACATGATCTTGAACTTGCAGCGGTTGTCTTCGCTCTAAAAGTATGGAGGCACTACTTGCTTGGAAACCGTTGTGAGATCTTTTCTGATAACAAAAGCCTGAAGTATATCTTCACTCAGCCGGACCTCAACCTTCGCCAAAGGAGATGGATTGAAACCATCAACAACTTTGATCTTTCGATCAACTACACTCCGGGCAAAGAAAACTTGATGGCCGATGCCCTCAGTCGTAAGGCATATGTGAACAACCTCATAGTGGAAGAACAACAACCTCTCTTGTGCGAGGAATTCCATTGACTCAACCTCGAGCTTGTACCTCAGGGCTATCTTCATAACTTGATAGCTACCCCTCTCTTGGAAGAAAAAGTTCGCTCCATTCAACTTGGTGATCCTTACACTAAAAACATCATCTCCAAGATTCAGCTTCCGAAGTATGAACCTTTCCACCTTGACGACCAAGGCACTCTATTCTTTAAGCACCGGATGTTTGTTCCGAAGTATCCGAGTCTGAGAGAGCAAGTTCTTAAAGAAGCTCATGATTCTGTTCTTTCTATCCACCCTGGCAGCACTAAGATGTACATGGACCTAAAAACACAATATTGGTGGCCTGGATTGAAACGATATTGTACCAAGTATGTCTCGGAGTGTTATGTCTGCCGTAGAGTAAAAGCTGTCCATCAGAAACCTTCTGGCCTTCTCCAACCTTTGAAGCCTCCAAAATGGAAATGGGAGAAAGTAGAGATGGATTTCATATCTGGCTTTCCATGGTTGCAGAAAGGCCACAATGCAATCTTTGTTGTCATCGACAGGCTTTCTAAAGTGGCTCACTTCTTTCTAGTCAAGGAAACAATTTCTGGTAGTCAGCTGGCCGAGCTCTACATCAACATAATTGTCTCTTTGTATGGGGTTCCTCTCGTAATTAGCTCAGATCGTGGGAGTATCTTTACCACCAAGTACTGGGAGAGTTTCCACCAAGGCTTGGGAACAAAGCTAAACTTCAGCACAGATTACCACCCTCAGTCGCAAGGGCAAGTTGAAAGGATCAATCAGATTCTAGAAGATATGCTCCGCGCTTGCGTCATTTCTTTCGGCATGAAGTGGGAAGAATGCCTTCCTTATGCTGAATTCTCTTACAACAACAGTTATCAGAAGAGTCTCCAGATGGCACCCTTTGAGGTCCTCTATGCTCGCAAATGCCGAACTCTGATTGGTTGGTCAGGGGTAGGTGAAAGAAAACTCTTTGGCCCCGACATTGTCACTCAAGCAGAAGAGAAGGTTCTTATCATTCTCGAAAACCTGAAGGTTGCTCAAAGTTACCAGAAGAGCAACTACGACAGAAAGCACACGGACATGGAGTATGTCCCTGGTGATCTCGATTACCTTCGTGTCGCTCCCATGAGAGGCACGCACCGGTGTGGTATCAAAGGGAAGCTGGCACCTAGATACATCGGTCCTTTCAAAGTTCGTGGAAGAAGAGGAGAAGTCGCTTATGCTCTTGACCTCCCTGAAAAACTCAAGGTTCCTGATGTTTTCCATATCTCTCAACTCAAGAAGTGCTTCAAGGATCCCGGCAGGACCGTGGACCATGAGCTCATCAATCTCCAAGAAGATCTGTCATATCAAGAACACCCCATAAAAATCCTAGAAGTCGTAGAAAGAAAGACTCGCAACAAGTCTATCAAGTTCCGCAAGGTGTAGTGGTCGCACCATTCCGTTGATGAAGCCACTTGGGAACACGAGGATGAGCTCCGTGCCAAGTATCCTACCCTCTTCGTGTCTTCTTCTTCCTAGAATCTCGGGGAGAGATTCCTATTTAGTGGGGGAGAGTTGTAGCATCCCATCTGTCTAATATCTATAATGCTACATGGTCTAGTAATAAAATGCTACTTCCTACATATAATTATTGCATCATAATTAAATCATGCTCATGTCATCATGCCACATTGCATTTGAGCATCATATAAAACCCTTTTCATTGGTTTCTTATCTCATATACACCATTAATTGTATTTGCCTCTTGATACATTGTATTTGGTTCTTGATAAATGTTTGATGCCCAAGTTGAGTTGGGGGCATATCTTTTATTAACTCCACCACCTTTCTTGTCACCACCCCATTATTCCACTACCCAACTATATGTGAGCCTTGCAATTTATTTGGTTTCACCTCTAGCTCATGTGGGTTGGGATGTATACACTTACAATTCCACATGCTCCCATATAAGCATCATGTTGTTTTCACATTATTGATATGTGGGAGCCATATAGCCACCTTTGCATGCTATGTGGGTGGAGTGCCTTGTCAAGCTTCCATATGGTTTAAACTTGAATATAAGCTCATGGAGGAATACAATTGTGGTTCATGTTGGCTAGTGGCACATACACACAAGCTTGGCCACCTTATATTCATGCATGATCTTTTATTTAATTCCATGTGGGGATCAAGCTCTCTTTTCTTTTGTTGGTCCTTATTCCAAATTTTGGAATCTTTCTTATATAAATGCCATGAAAAATCTAGTGGTTTTCACTACTAGAGTGCGCATATATTAATTATGCATGGCCCATGCACACAAGCCCCTCTCACCCTTTTATCTCTTTTATATGATACTTCTTGGATTTGTTTGAATTTGAACCAAAATTTTCGAAAAAAATAGGTAAAAGGGCAACCTAATCTATCTAGCTAACCAAACCCTTCTACCATTCATCTCTAAACCTATCTCTTCCGCCCTCCCTCTCTTTTCCCTGTGCCGAGCCGCAAGTGCCGCACCTGACCCTCCCTGCCTGGGCGCTACCTAGCCTAGCAACCAGCAGCAGCAAGGGATGCACCCGGCACCCCTGGTCCCGTGCGTGCGCCACCAGCAGCAACCGCTACACGCCTCCTTTCCCTCATGTTTATCTTCTCGTCCACGCGCCTCACGTGCTCCTGCCGGCCTCGCTGCTTTTCGTTAGAGGGCAGGAGAGCAACCCTCACCTACCCTCCATCACCATCCCTTTTTCCCTTCTCACCTGCCCTGGATCGGGATCGAGATCCCTAGCCAGCCCCTAAACCCCAGCCACACCCTGCCATGGTCAAGGCCAACCAAAGCCCTAGACTCGGCCTCACCAGCTAGGCGGAGTAGTCGTGGAAGCTAGAGGCGGAGGTGTTCATGGATGCTTTGTCGCCATCCTCCTCCACGCCACCCAGTACCAGGACGTCATCGCCAGGACCTTGCCGCCGACTCCCGGAACCCGCGCGCGCTGCTGATCCCTACCTCGCCCCCGGCCGACACAAGCTCGAGCTTGCGGCCCTCGCGGTGAGCACCACCTCTTCCCTGCCTTCCCAGCATCTTCTCCATCTCGCTCGCCTCTGCATCGCCTGCACGTGCTGCAGCCACCGCGTCGCTTGCCGCGCGCCTGTGTGCACCGCAAAAGCCACGCGTCGCGCCTAGACAAACAGCTGCGTTTGTAGCCCGCGCCTGCCCCTGTTCATTGCGTCAGTGTCGTCTTTGTGTCGCTCTTCTTCAGACGATGCGTGAACGAAAGATCTAGCCGGATGTCCCCTCTGCAAAACGAGCTTTATCACCCCCTAGTAAATCGATCAAGATCATCTCGCGAAAACCAGCGGAAAACGTCGTTTTATCTGCATCTCGCCCGTCAGTCGCGGTCCCCGTTTTCGTCTCTGAATCTCGTCGATTTCTAGCACACACAGTCTCCCGACGAAGAAACTTTGTACACGAACATTGTAGAGCTAAGTGAGATCTACATTTTTTGTTTTTACATCATCTCCAAATTATCGCTAGATTCGTCACCATATTCCTCCAAACTTGGCTTCAGCTGGCTGTTTTCGCGACCGTTTTCTTTTTTCGTCAGAGTTTAAAAGGCAGCAGCAGCCGGTGCCGTTTTGCAGTTCGCCCCCTGCCTTTTATGCTAAGCCAACCCGAAGTTCCCCCCGGTAGCCTTTGACCCCACACGTCAGCGGCCGAGGGCTTTTACGAAAAGGCACCTTGGTGTCTGTTGATTCACGCCCGTGCCTCCCCAGATATACCGTGTGGCAAGCCCTGGCTGCGTCGCGCGAGCGGCGGACCTGCCGTCCCGCGGTCCCACCTGTCAGTCCCTAGGGCTGGATAACGCCGCGGTGTGAAAAGCCTAGAGGAGTACCCCACTGCCCGCCGCGCTGAATCGGCATCTCGGGTCCACCCGTCAGTGGCTAGGGTTAGCTCTGCCGCGGTACAAAAAGTCTGAGATCTTTTCTGTTTAATAAAATCTTTTCCAGTTTTGTTTAAATGATTTTAAATCCAGTTTTTAATAACTTTTATTTGGTAAATCCAAATAATACAAATAATATATGTTTTTGAATCAGAAAGATGTGAGGAATACAAATTTGCTACCCAAAATAATGTTTGACTATTTTAAATTTTCGAAATTGTTTAATTGCAATAAAAATGCCTTTTCTCAATTAATTAATAACTTCAATTTTATAACTCCAAATTTGACAAATAAGATGTCTAAATCGATCAGCGCGATGAGGCCGTTCTGTTTATGCCTTCTATGACATGAATTGGAGCATGCATCATATTGATATTAAATAATCAGAATTGTTTATGGTAATAAAACTTGGCCAAATAATTAATAAAATGATTTATTCTTGTCCCCACACCTCACCCTTGCCAGGTTACATTATTGCCCTGTAAATTGTGCATCATTCATCATGGCATGCTTGGTTGCTTGTCGCATTTATTTATATGCTTGTGCATTTTATTTATGTTGGCCTTATTTGTTTGGTTCTTTCTTTCGAATAAACGACGGGCAGGGGAATTATCAAGAATCCTAGGAGTACTACCCAGATCCATCTCTCGCTTCAACTGAGCTACGAGGCAAGCACTACCACATGCTTGCATACATATAGTACCTATTGCCTCTATCTTATTCTTGCATCATTGAGTCGCGATTGCATTAAACTGAATCCCAAGTAATTCATAGCCTTACTTTTAAACCCCACCCAAGCTTGTTACCCATCCTATGAGCCATTACTACAGGAGTTGTTTAAGCCATGCGAGTCGTAGAATTGCATGTGTAGGGTTTTTGAGCGTCTGTTGGTTAACGAGGTACCTAAACAACTTAACATGAGTAGTAATGGGATAACTAATGAAAGAGGCACCGGTGGGCAATATCTGTTATTTGGTTTTTCATGCTCACTTGTGTCCCGTAGGGCCCGGAGTGCTTGATTCCTGTTCCTTGACTATTCGCACTATCCACATACGGGAGACTCTATGGATCCCCTTTTGCCAGAGCTAGATTCGCACTTTATTTCTTGGCGCCACAAACTAGTTTGGGGCTTTATTACTATATTGTACCTATGCCATGCTTTATTGTTGTATTTACGATTGTGCGTGGAGCACCTGTACTGTTTTGGATCGTGACACGTTTTCGCTGTATCGACAAGCCCAGTCACACTTTCAGGTTCCCAGTCGTTTACCGCCGTCCACACAATCCCTAGGTCCGTCTTGGAGCCGGCCAACTTCGTCGCGGGTAGCTTAGTGGGGTGGCCCCCTGAAATATTTTATGAATCCTGTGATTTCTTTGTCATGAAGGCCTCGTTGGGTTTTGATTTGGTTTTTTCGAGGTTGATCGTGTGTGTGTTGCTATTTGTGCACCCCTGCAGGGTAAACCTTTCTGACAGCCGTGTTCACGGTTATGGACGACTTGGAGCACAGTTTCTCGACCATAGACAAGCATAACTAAAGTACCGTCTTTAATTTGACTAAATATCTGACTAGTAATTAGTGCAATACTCGAGGAATGATTAATAAAACTGCCAATGGATGGGATGTTCGTCCGCTTTCTCGTTGGTAAGCGAGAAGGAGGATGGATCTGTTACTTTATACTATTATAACTATTATTTCTAATTAATGGAATGATAGGCGGATGGTTAGCGAGTATCTATAGACTTGTTAGTTATTATCTTTTGCTGCAATTGCGTCACCCCAGGTTTATGTCCCCTTTAGTACCCCTAGGGTCTCACACGATTCAGATGAATAGCTGTATTCGCAAGATGGATACTGGGTGGAGGAAATAGACGATGCTGGCAACGATCACTTGGTGTAGACATTCTGGGGATGGGGATCCGTGAGATCTGTGGGCGGGATGTGCTTATTTATGTGGCATCTTATGCCGATTTGCTTCTTATCCGTACTCGGATCTTGTTTCCCGCTTCCGCTTACTACTCTGTTGATTGATGTATGAGGAGCTATCCTACACTATTATCTCTATCTAGGATATTTGGATCTTATCGTATGGCGTTGCAATATTTCTATTTCTTTTAGATGGTATGGCTCTGAGAACTGTTGTAAGGTAGCTTGCATACATACTCACTTGTGTATGTATTTGATCTCTTCACCTGTTTCCTGCGCCGCTCGCTCTTGTCCTGATGTTCTTGGAAGTGGTTAGGTCGGTCGACGGGCCTACACGTAGGTGGCCCTAGGCCCCCGCTGTAAAATCCCTTAACCACTTTTGGTTCATCCAGGCTTGAACTTTGAGCATAGGGTCCGAGGTTGTTACAAAGGGTCACCCCCCATGAGGCGCCGACCATGGGGAGGGGCACCCCCCCTCCTCCTATAAAAGGCCACCCTCTTCCTCCTTCTTCCTCACACCTCCTCGTGAAGGATCTCTCTCCCCCTCTAGAATTATTCCCCATGGTCTCGGATTAGCGAGATACATGTTCCCGGTGGCATTTCGTCCGGAAGGAGTTGCTGCTTCCGCTGCATCGCTGGAGCGAGGATGTGGAGGTTGTCCGGTGGCTTGAACGTGTGTGCGAAGACGAATGCGCTGCTGATTTGCGGCGCTCGGACTTCCACACGATCTTGAGATCGACAAGTGTACGACTACATCAACCACGAGTTCCTACTCGTTAACAAAACTCGTTATCTTCGAGGGTAAATTCTCGATTGATGTATGTCCACCCGTTGCTCTATATCTAGTAGATAGATCTTGGCGTGTAGTTCTCATCGTAGGAATTTTTTTGTTTTCTATGCTGCGGACCCAACAGTGGTATCAGAGCCAGGTCTATGAGTAGGTGCTTTGCACGGGTAGTACACATATGTTTATATGTGGGCGATGATGATCATGTTATTGCATCTTCTATGTATTTTGGATATTGGTGGCATAGTGGGATGAAGCGGCCCGGACCAACCTTACATGTCATCGTACATGAGACCGGTTCTACGACTGACATGCAACTTGTTTTGCATAAGTGGCTAGAGGGTGTCTATCTCTCCTACTATAGTCAATATCTGATTTATAACGAGTTGCTAATAACTTGGTTATCCTCGTTGTGGTTCATGTTCGTAGGTAAGACCGGTTCTATCTCTGAAAGCCCTAAGCCACGTAAAACTTGCAATTGATAAATTAGAGGTGTCTAGTTTAGATCAATGCTGGGCTAGAGTCTTGATATGGTATTGTTGTAAGTAGATGTATGATAGATACTCTTACAACACACTCAACGTGTAAGTTCCATAGACCTTGGCCTTACACACAAAGGAATAATAGAGATCATACCACGATGCAAATGATAGAGATCAAATGGATGGACCATATCATCTCACTTTACACATTAGATGTTAGCATCTTATACTGCTAGTTCGGCGCTTTTTGTAGCATTGTAAGATGATCCCTCATTTAAATATCAAGATAAAGTGTGTTCTTCCTTAAGTATGCACCGTACTGTGGATCGTGTTTCGAGACATCACGTGATGATCGGGTGTACTCGACTCTACGCTTTCATAAGAACGGGTGTAAGACAGTTTTACACACGCGAATACTAAGGTTCTTACTTGGCGAGCCTAGCATGTACAGGCATGGCCTCAGAACACGGACCAAAAGGTTAAGCATGAGTCATATAGTTGATATGATGCCCATATAGATGCTCGCCTTTGAAGCTACACCGACTCACGTGATGATCGGACTTGGTGTAGTGGATTTGGTTCATGTAATCACCAAAACGACACGAGGGATGTCGTTTTTGAGTGGGAGTTCACTAGTATTTGGATTAGTTGAACTCACTCTATCATAAACTTAGTCTAAATAAACTTTACAAATATTGTTGCAGATAGCACCACCTGCTTTTAATTTCAATGTGTTCATGGAGAAATAGAAACTTGCTACGAATGGTAGCAACTTCACCAACTGGGCTATGAATTTGAGCATTCTCCTCACTGCTGCACAAAAGAAATATGTGCTATAGGCGCTGCTAGTCCCCCCACTAGCTCCTGATGCCCCTGACGAAGAAAAGAATGTCTATGTGACTCGCCAGGAGGACCACAACTTAGTTCATTGCGGCATACTGTATGGGATAGAGCCAGAACTTCGAAAGCATTTCGAAAATGGCAATGCCTTTGATACCATGGGAGAATTGAAAATGATTTTCGATACCCATGCTGTCGTAGAAAGTTATAATGCTTCTGAAAAGTTCTTTAGTTGCATGATGGAGGAGAACAGCTTCGTTAGTGAGCATGTACTCAAAATGTCTGGGTACACCGATAAGCTTGTGTCCTTGGGAATAACAATTCCCATTGACTTAGGCATACATCGTGTTCTCCAATCTCTGCCACCTAGCTACAAGAGCTAAGTGATGAACTATAATATGCAGGGCATGAAGAAGTCTCTTCCCGAGCTTCTGTCAATGCTTAAGACTACAGAAGTGGAGATTAGGAAAGAACATCAAGTGTTGATGATCAATAAGACCACCGGTTTCAAGAAGTACAAGAAAGGCAAGCACAAGGGAAAGAAGGGTGGAAAATCTGTTGCCACACCTAAAAAGAAACACCGAGCTGGCCCTAAGTCTGACACCGAGTGTTACTATTGCAAGGGGACTGGCCATTGGAAGCGCAATTGCCCCAAGTATCTGGCGGACAAGAAGGCCGGGAAGGCAAACAAAGGTATATGTGATATACATGTTATTGATGTGTACTTGACTAGTACTCGCAGTAGCACCTGGGTATTTGATACAGGATCGGTTGGTACTATATGTAACTCGGTTCAGGGGCTGCGTAACAAGCGACAACTAGCAAGGGATGAGGTCATAATGCGCGTCGGCAATGGATCAAGAGTTGATGTGATCGCCGTCGGGACGCTACCTCTCCATATGCCATCGAGATTAGTTATAAATCTGAATAATTGTTATTTGGTGCCTGCACTGAGCATGAACATTGTATCCGGATCGTGTTTGATGCAAAGCGGTTATTCCTTTAAATCTAAAAAAAATGGTTGTTCGATTTATAAGAATGATATCTTTTGTGGTCATGCACTTGTGGTGAATGGTTTATTTCTATTGGATCTCGATAGTAGTATTACGCATATTCATAATATTGATGCTAAAAGGATTAAACTTGATAATGATATATCTGCATATATGTGGCACTGCCGTCTAGGTCATATTAGCCTTAAACGCATGAAGAAACTCCATTTTGATGGACTTTTGGAATCACTTGATTTTGAATGATTTGATACATGTGAGCCATGCCTTATGGGCAAGATGACTAGAACGCCGTTTTCCGGTTCAATGGAACGGGCGACAGATTTATTGGAAATCATACATATTGATGTGTATGGACCAATGAGTGTGTCGGCGTGAGGTGGATATTCTTACTTTGTTACTTTCACGGATGATTTGAGTAGATACGGGTATATCTATTTGATGAAACACAAGTCTGTAACCTTTGAAAAGTTCAAAGAATTTCAGAATGAAGTGGAAAATCATCGTAACAGAAAGATCAAATTTCTGCTACTCATTGGGTGGCTTGATGGAGCGTTCGCAGATGCGCTCGAGAAATACCCCAGGTGGTATGGGGGCGCAGGTAGAGCCTATGTTGGCGAGTGTGTCCGCCTCCTTGTTGCTTTCGCGACCTACATGTCGCAACTCGCAACCATCGAAGTCTCCCTCGAGTATATCATAGAGGTCGTGGTATGCGATCATGTTATCATTCAGTGCGTCGCACTCGTGCATTGTTTGGTTGACGACCAGCTTGGAGTCGCCATATATGATGAGCCTCTTTGCGCCGCAGGCTTTTGCCATCCTCATCCCGTGCAACAGGGCCTCGTATTCAGCCTCGTTGTTTGAGGCTGTGAACTGCATTCGCAGGATGTATTTCAGCTTTTCCCCTTGAGGTGATGTCAGTATGACACCTGCTCCTGCTCCATCTTTCCGTTTGGATCCATCGTAGTGCATGGTCCAAAGGTAGGACATATCTGGCTTGTCCAGGAGTTGGTTTTCCATCCAATGCACGAGGAAGTCAGGGAGAACTTGCGACTTAATTGCGTCACGCTTTTCGTATGTGATGTCTCGTGGAGACAGTTCGATTCCCCAAAGCGCGACTCGTCCGGTGGTGTCGGGGTTATTGAGGATATGTCCCAATGGGGCGTCGCTGACTACCACGATTGGGTGTTCCTGGAAGTAATGGCGCAATCGCCGGGCGGTCATGAAGACGTCGTACGCCAGCTTCTGGTAGTGCGGGTACCGCTGTTTTGTTGGCGTGACGACCTCGCTGAGGTAGTATATCGGGCGTTGTACGCCATGGACCTTGTTTTCCTCTGCCCGCTCGATGACGAGCACTGTACTAACCACTTGGTTGGTAGCGGAGATGTACAGCAGTAGTGGTTCCCTTTCTCGTGGAGTCACCAGTACTAGCGAGGTGGATAACAGGCGCTTGAGATCTTCGAATGCTTCTTGCGCTTCATTGGTCCACTCGAATTTGTCGGCTTTGCGGAGGAGCTGATAGAAGGGCAGTGCCTTTTCTCCCATTCGACTGATAAATCGACTGAGGGCCGCGATTCGTCCGGCTAGTTGCTGGACGCCTCTTATGTTCTTTGGCTTCTCCATGTCCAGTATGGCTTTTATCTTTTTCGGGTTTGCCTCAATCCCTCTCGCGGAGATGAGATACCTGAGCAAGTGCCCAGATGGTACGCCGAAGGCGCATTTGTCCGGATTGAGCTTAATCCGGTAATGATCAAGATTGGCGAATGTTTCGCGCAAGTCATCGATTAGAGAGACTTCCTCCTTGGTTTTGATTACTATGTCGTCGACATAGACTTGGATGTTGCGACCCAGTTGCTCCTTGAGGCAAGCCTGCATGCACCACTGGTAGGTGGCTCCCGCGTTTTTTAGCCCGAAGGGCATTGTGTTGTAGCAGAACACACCGAAGGGCGTTGTAAGCGCGGTCTTCTCCTAGTCTTCCTCCTTCATTCGAATTTGGTTATAGCCTGAGTAGGCATCGAGGAAGCAGAGGCGCTCGCATCCAGCGGTGGAGTCGATGATTTGATCGATCCGTGGTAGCGGGAAGTGATCTTTTGGGCATTGCTTGTTTAAAGAAGTGAAGTCCATGCACATCCGTAGGATATCCGTGTCCTTTTTTGGCACCAGCACCGTATTGGCGAGCCAAGTGCTTTCCTTGATCTCGCGTATGAATTTGGCCTCAAGGAGTCTGTTGATCTCCATTCTGACTGCCTGCGCTCGTGGCTCAGACAGTCGCCTGATTGTTTGCTTGACTGGCCTTACGTGGGCGTTGACGTTGAGTGCGTGCTCGGCGAATTCCCTGGGAACTCCTGGCATGTCCGCAGGACACCCGGCAAAAATTTCCTAGTGCTCACGGAGGAATTCGACGAGCGCGAGTTCCTATGCGGGACTCAAGTTGTTGGCGATGAGGGTCGCTTTGGCGGGATCTGTCGGATGGACCAACACCTTCTTTGTGTGCACAGATGAGTCGAAGGAGAGATCATGTGAGCTTGGCCTACTCAGGGGAGGCAGGCTGTTGTCTGTTGTTTCCTTCAATCGCGCGAGCTCCTCCTGCATGCCGAAGGACTGGGAGATTCTATTGAATTCCCTGTCGCAATTGTCAGATCGCTCAAAGCTCCCATTGATCGTGATGACGCCGTTGGGACCTGGCATTTTCATCTGCAGGTAGGCGTAGTGGGGTACCGCCATGAACCTAGCGAACGCGACGCGTCCGAGGATGCAGTGGTATTGTGAGGGCCAGTCGACGACCTCAAAGTCAATGCGCTCACGCCGGAAGTTCTTTGGCGTGCCGAATATGACGTCGAGGTTGATTTTGCCCAGGGGGTATACGCCTTTCCCTGGGATGATGCCGTGGAACATTGTGTCCGATGCCTCCAAGAAGGTTAGAGGGATCCTCATTGCTCGCAAGGTACTCGCGAATATGAGGTTGATGCCGCTTCCGCCATCCATGAAGACGCAACTCATGTCGAAGCCTCCAATTTGCGCCTCGAGTACGAGGGGGCAAAGACCTAGGCGAGGTACTTGAGGCGGGTGGTCGCGTTTATCAAAGGTAATGCACGACTCACTGCCACTGAGGTACTCAGTGGTGGATGGTGGTGAGTGCATGGCCAAGTTGACTTGGCGAGTGATGGCTTTCTGCACCCTGTTGGAGGGGCGCCCCTTTTGGATCATCATGGTAGCCATGGCCCGTGGGTACGGTTATCCTCCGTGGTGCTGGTCCGATGCAGCTCCGTTCGAGGGTGGCCCCGGTGGTGGTGGCGGTGCGCCATGTGCAACGGCGCATGGAGCGGCTCCGTAGCCTCTTTCGACTGTATTGCGGTTCATCCGAACCGATCCCTCGTGTAGCTTGAGGAACTCGCGGCAGTCCTTGAGGAGGTGGCTGGACTTTCTCTTGCCATCATGCTTGTCGATGTAGAAGTGTACCGTGCATGGCCAGGACAGTTTTTCCTTGATGGAGGTCGCGAGTGCCTCGTCGCGAGTGCGGCGCTACCACACTTGCGTGGTTTTCCCGGAGTCGCGGTATCCGCCGCTGTGGTATCCGCTGTTGCGGTTGTCGTCACGTCTATCGGCGTAGCCGGCTGCGACCATGTTGACGTCGTCACAGTCGTCGTAGATGCGCATGCAACGTTTGCCTCGGCGGTCGCGTCTGCGTTCGAGTTCTGCCTCCTCGTCGGAATGAGCGGGGTTCTTCACCGAATCTTCTCCATCGGCCCACCGATTCACGATCTCCATCAGGTGGTCGATGGTCTGGGGCTTCGAGCGGCCCAGCTCCTCCCTGAGCTCTAGACGGCGGACGCCACCGTTGAATGCATCAATCGCGCGGTCGTCCGAGATGTTTTCCGCGGAGTTCTTGATGATGGACCACCTTTGGATGTATGAGTGTAGCGATTCGCCAGATCTTTGCTGGCAGCATCTCAGTTCTTCGATTGATGTGGGGTGTTCGTACGTGCCCTTAAAGTTGCGCACGGAGCTGTAAAGCAGCTCATCCCAACTGCGAATGGATCCGCGTGGGAGGTTATTGAGCCATGCTAGGGCAGCGCCCTGCAGCTGTAGCTGCAAACATTGCATGGCAGTACTTCGACTGCCTCCGTGGAGCCTGACGGAGGAGATGTGATCCTCTAGCCAGATTTTAGGGTCTTGTAGACCGTCGAACTTCGGATTTTCCGACGGAAGTTTAAACCCCTTAGGCATTCGCTTTTGCCTAATGGATCTGCTGAAGCATCTGGCGCCGCAGAGCTCCCCATCTTCCTCTTCCGAGTCAGTCGACCGAGCACGTCGTGCCCTTGACTTGTCGATCTTGCGTTGCGTGAGGTTGTTGCGCGCATCGTAGTCGCGATCGTGTCACCGTTAGCGAGGGCGTCGAGACAGGTCGTGACTGTCATCGCTGGATGAGGGCGAGAAGTAGCGCTTTGCTAGCTCTTTGCCCTTTTTTGGGTCTGGTACCGGCTCCTTGTTGAGGGCGGCCTCGATTAGCCCCAAACTCGCGATCGTAGATCGGTGCATGGCAGTTCGGGGATCTCCAGCCGGTGGCTGGTTGTTGAGGAGGTACATGGTGGCTGTTGTCACCGCAGCCTGTGGCGTCCTGGGAACCACGTTGCCTCTCGTGTCGACTTTCATAGAGCCGAAGTCGAGGACTTTCGCGGCGTCTATGCGCTCTTGTTCGGTGAGGTGAGCCATTCGCGACTGCCTCTTCTTGGCGATGTACTCGTTGCCTCGTGAGGAGGATCCTCCATAGGAGGAGAGCCCAGCGCGACGAAGGCTCGACTCGTCCGCCGCCTTTTTATGCGCCTCAAGTTGCGCGATTGCTTGTTTTTGGCGCGTGAACTCTTCTTTTAGGAGCCAGTGGTAGCCCATCAGTAGTTCCTGCGGGGACCCAAGGGGTAGAGGTGCACCTCGTAGGGCTTCGCGGCAGCGCTCCCACTCTTGCTCGTTGAGCCTGATTACGACGCGTTCGCCGGTTTGCTCGTTGATTATGCTGGGAGGTTCGACTGCTCCCTCATTGGCGCCGTTACCGCCGTTGCCACCATTGCCACCGTTAGGTGGATCGGCGCCATTGCCGGTGTTACTGCCGTTGCCGCGATTGGCGGAGGTGTCGCCTGCGTTAATGATGGCGCACATGAAGTGATTGGGGAAGCTGCTGCTTCCACAACTTTCAGATTCGGAACCGTAGGTTCCATCTTCTGTGGCCAGATCGCTCAGATCGGAGTCGCGACTGCTGTCGCTGATCGTGTTCCCGACTGCCACCGGAGCATTGAGCTCGCTGAGGGCGCCGATCGATGGAGGGAACCATGATGCCGGGGCAATCGCCGGTGCTGTCGGTTGATCAGGCATGCGAAGCGTGCCCATCTGACCAACTTGGAAGCGGAAGCTCCCAATCGCCAGGAAAATTCCATCGCCCACGGATTCGAAGGCCGGGCGGGTGGCCGGCGTGTGGACGGTGAAGTCGAAGGCGCCGAAGAGCTGGCGAATCTCCGCTGTTGTGGAGTTGTAGATCGCAGTTGATGGGGCCGAAGAAGCCGTAACATCAGCACTCCTAGTTCCCACAGACGGCGCCAATTGACGAGGGTTTAACTCATCAATGCCCATTGTTATGGACTTGGGTTTTGGAGAAGGAGGGAGCGCTGGAGACATCTATCGGCTAGCAAACAAGCACACAGGGGACAAAGGATTGACCCAGGTTCAGGCCTCGTAGAGGTCCCTACTCCTGCTTGTCTGCTCGTGGAATTATCGAAGGAGTCGAAAGTTACAATGGTGCGCAGATGCAATCTGGCGAGGGTTGTGGAAACTAGGGTTGCGTGTGTCCTTCTCGCCGCCCCCTCCTAGCCTTTATATAGATAGGCTAGGTCTCGGGTAGCAGGTCGAGTCGGTTACAAGTTAGGGTTTTCCCCTTCAAACTTTCTATCTTTAGCTTCTTCTTGTCTTTCAAGCAATCGAGAGTCCCCAGGTTACTCGAGTCCTTTCATCTAGGCCTTGGCGATACCGTGGGCCTGTACGTATTTAGACCGTATATACCAAGCTCGAGTACCTGTAGGGTATACCCATGTCACCATGTGTCTCCCTAAACCTTGCCCGTGTGGCCCCTTGCCTGCACGCGCGTACGCTCGTTGCCTCTTGGCCGCTGGACACTTTTCGTGGGGGGGCTGCTGCTGTGCTGCTAGCCAGCGTCCGCCTCTTGCATGCAACACCTAGCACCAGTTGCCCATCGCACATCCGTGCACGACACACGCCGTGACTCGTTGAGTCCGACACAAACACGCTTTCCATCACAGCTCCTCCACTGATAGATCAAACCGACCGGCCGCCACCGCTATACGTGTTCCACCCGATCCAATCTGCTTGTACTACTATATTGCTCCATCTTTCAGATCATACAAGACCCTCGATTCGCAGCTACCACGGATGCACCGTAGTTGTCCCATGACATCATCCAACTCGCCCGATCTCTAGCGAAGCCCTTCCTCTAGAGCAATAAACCGCGCCTTCTGCTCTGATACCACTTGTTACAATCGTAGACGCATAGTTGATCTACCGAGGATCAAGTAATCACACAACACGATGACGATACCGAGATTTGTTAACGCAGTTCGGCAAATTGCCTACTCTACGGGACATGACTACGGGCGCTCCTCCCTATTGATACCGCTGCATCAGCCGCCTTGGTCACTGGCACAAGCCACCGGCTCCCCTTACGCGCCTGCTGCTATCAAGTCGTCATAGGTTACATTGTGTGGTACCCCTCACATTATATGGTAGGCCTAGGCTACAAGAGTCCGACTCTAGTACTACTTGTATACTATCCACAATACAACACGTAACCCAACTCGTACACTAGTATTCGACACAAACTCAACATTTAGTTTGAGGTTGGTGCCATCCCGTCTGTCTGTCGCCTCCCCGTCTGGCCGCATGTGAGACTAGCTTCCTTGCAATCCACTAGTCCTGCCTACTTTTCTCCGACCCCGCCAACGTTCGCCGGTTCCCCTGGTCGGCCATCCGCTAGCATGCATCTCCGCCAGGGTGCCGCGCTCGGGTTCCCGGGCTCGTCACCCTCCTACAACAGTGCTGGCTCTTGTGGCATCGTTGCTAAATCCGCCGCATCTCCAGCTCGGCTCTAGCACATGCGTTATGCAACTCTGCTCTGCTTGCTGCTTGCTCATTCTATGCATCTGTGGTTCTCCTGCTTGTTGCTAGCTTGTGCGCCGCCCTAGAGGAGGCGATGCGGGAAAACCTAATATCTTTACTGCACACATCGCTGGTGTTGGGGAGGAGGAGGGGCGTACTGACCAAGCCGATTGGCGAACATGGCGCCATGATGCTACAGGGCAATGGAGCCTGCCCCATAGTTGATTGACATCGCCTATCGCAACGACTTCCGAATGGTCATGGACTACTTCGCTGCCATCTACTCCGCCTCATTATCGAGGACATCTACCTTCCCAGTAAACTACACTATAAGACTTATTCCAGTTCTCTTTTGTCTTCATGTTTGTACTGGATTAGGAAATGTGATGCCAACTTTAGTGAGGTGGGCTAGATGTTTCCATAACAATGTTTTATAGAAAATGTGGAGTCAAATTTAGGTAAAAGATCCTAACATGTTGTCTAATAATTTGAGTTTTGCAGTCCCAGATACAGTATAAGAAAGACAAGGAATATAATTGGAGTATGCTTTGGACTGGCGGTCGTGAAGGCTATGTGCCTCACCTTTCACGATGAACACAACAATCACTGTGTTCGTAGCCAATGATGCCTTCGATTTCCGCTGGGTACTCCCTATACACCACCGCACCCAACATGCTCGCCGACCCCCGCCCGTAGGTGCGCTCCGCCTTTCACCATTAGACTCGGGGTTCCAATTTTTAGTACAAGTGTACCGTAACCTGAACAGTCAATGGTGTCGAAGGCAGGCCAACTTCTCCCCTGCCCCGGTGAGCTGCAACAAACAGCTGCTAGCCTACTATCCAGAGCAGGTTATGCTTGCCCCCTCTTTGAGATGAGTTCAGTTTCTTGTTCTATTTATAATCTGGGAGATGGATTATTAGATTATACAAATCGATGGATTAGCTAGATGGATTTTAGGTTTGTGTATTAGGAAGTCAAGTTTCTGCAAATGTTCATCCCTTGCTGTTGTGAAGGTTTGTGTTGTGCATAACCTTAGCATATTTTATCTTTTCTTAATGTTGTCCCTATAACAGCTATGCCGTTCCCACCTACAAGATTGTTATTTAAACTTTTACTTTTTAATGCCTAAACTTCTATGTTTGTCCTATAAGGATATTTGAAAAAATAAACACCGGAGGACACACTGAGTGTGGAGACCATTTATATTTCTGTATGAAGACATTGTATCGTAACATTGGCTTGTTCCAAAAAAAACTCCGCTTTGGGTTTTGAAGGACTTCTGTTCTCTGTATTGTTTTTGAGAGAGGGATATGTTTGTTGGTTGATAGCTTTGCGCTAAGTTATCGGTCCAATTACATGACAAAAATTTAGAGGAACCGACGCTGTGGTGTAGTATAGCATACTTCCATGAAGTACTGAGTGTATTATCTTTATATATTTCAGAACAATAATCTTATCTTGATCCCACTGCTTTGATTCATATGGGTTAGTGAAAAATACTATAGGTGCTGATGTTTGTGCATGAGGGTTTTCTGAAAGGAACAGAAAGAACCAGTTCAGGCCATTAGGGCCATCCGATGATTGCATCAGGTTTCGTTGTCACCAAGTTCTCCACCAATGGTTCATGTACTCTCTACAGTATTTTCCCCTTGACATTCATAATGTCTCTCATATGGTTAGCGCATACTACTTTTATGAACAAATCTCACCAAAAGAAAGTTTTTGTTGTTGTTGAGTAAACATGGGTTAGAGTATTGGTTGGAGCATATGTTCGAAGGCATGAGCCTTCAGCATTGCCATTTATGTGTTGACCCACTTTTCATCTTGCTAACAGTAACAATTATGGTTATGGGTGGTTAAGTTAATCTCCCTGTAAAAATGTTACATGTTTTCTTCTTTGTTGACTATGGAACAATATCACGAGTTCCTCTCATAAACTTATTTTGGAATCAATTTTCCTGAGTATTTTATAATTTTCTGTTTTTAAGTCCATGCTATCGATTTTATGTGGTAGTAAGCTATGAAATTCCTCTATTCCTCTATCTTTCCCTTGATACAACACTCTGTTTCTAAGGTTTTTGCGATCTTTGTTTTGTAGGATTATGTTATCCTCCCATCCTGCACGATTCTTTAAAAGTGTGGAGTTTGGTGGTTGTCATGTTGTGATAATCTTGCTATTCCAAGTTGTGCAATCGCTCCTCCAGACGATGTAGTTATAACACCGATGGCATTTCTCTTTTGTCTCAAACTTCGTAATGTTTATAGTGTATGCCAATGACTATTGGCTCCTTTTTAGTGCCGATGTTTTGTACTGTCAAGCAAAGAGGATAAGCTACCACCTATTCGCCAGCTAGAAAATATGTGATCATGAGATATCTAATACTCCCTCCATCCAAAAATAAGTGACTTGACTTTGTCTAAATTTGAATGTATCTATAGACTAAAACATGTCTAAATACATGCGAATCTAGATAAAACCAAGTCACTTATTTCTAGACAGAGGGAGTATGTGGAATATCCCCCTTCCATTTTATTTCCTTTTGCTAATATGGATAGCCAAGAACACTTTGATGTTTGATTAACTGGTACTATTTTGGTAAAGAATACAACAATGCAATCACCAAATCTAACATAAAGGATAATATGCTAATCCTTAATTATATTATTATAAAATATTTTTCTTAACAATAGAGTGAAGTTCTGTGTGTTCTTTTGCCTTATAGCGGAAAGTGAATATTTAGCATTTTATAGCTGATGGGAGGTGATGCTGATTAAATTGCGAAGAACAGTGCTTGGGCTGCTTTGTGCACGTTATGAAAGGGTTAAGTGAAGTTTGTGAAATTCAAGTAGTTGGTCACCACGATATTTCTGCATGACATGCCTGACCTTGAATGCTTCACTCTTACTCCTGATCCACCGGGTTATTGTATTTGTCGTTTTAATGAAATCAAGGTGACACTTGTTTTACTCTCCAACTGATCATGATGTCAGCTCTAAAAAGGACAACAACAAAGGATTGCGTGGCGGCAAAGCGCGCTAGGTTCTTCTAGTTCTAGTTCAATTTGTGCCCATCAGCATCCATGGATAGAGCAGACCACTTTCAGTAGCATAGAGTCGAAGGCAATGACCCATTTGAAATCCTCTTAGAAATTGTCATATCTTATTTGGAAGGACAAGCCACATGGCGACATTTGCCTGCGGTTTTGGATCTATACTCAGTAGCACTTTAACAGTGAAAGAAAATAAAGAAATGAATAGGATATTCTCATATTCAATGTCTCTATGTGGTTTTGAATCCCAGCTTAATCTCAAATTCTCAGTCTTTAGAAATGAAAATACATATAAACGAAAACATGGGGATGATATCAGACTTCGAACTCACAAATCCTCCAACTTATGACCACTCCGTCAATGCCACTGGCAGGTAGACGGGGAAGGAAAGATCGCCTGGTGGAGCTTTTTAATAGAAGAGACACCGAGGCAGGAGCCGCTGCATATTAGAAAAGGAGAAGCAGTATTCCATTTTGTGAGGCCTGAGATGAGGAAAGGATTCATCACGTGATATAGAAAGGGGAAAATAAGATGCTAGGCAATTTACATACGTGTCACTGCAATGGGAAGGGACGAAAATGGCGCGAATTTATGGTCGAAAATCCTTCATCAGTTTCTTCTGCAGTTATTCCTCATGAAGATCGTAGGCTAGATCAGTCTTGGAGATTATGAGTGTCAATTATGGGTGAATGTAAATGCTAGTGAAGATCAATCTGTAAGTGGACACGGGCTGTCCACAGTGCCGCCAGCTCATTCCACTTTTTTTTATTAACTGGAGACCCATGGGCCAGCTAAGAGATATAGTAGACGCCCACGGCATGTTCGCTACCGCCGCCAAGCCGCCACGAAGCGCCTTGGCTAGGGAAAATCCGCCCCTCCGCTCTCTCCCGCTGCATCGAGGCTCCATGGCACTGGCGTCGGGATCCTCCCCTCCGCCTCTCCCTCGGACCCTCCCTTCCTCTCCTCATGGTCAGATGGTCAGGTACGCCCAATAACTCGATCAGCAAAGGTTCGGCGAGATCTGGAGGGGTGGGGGCAGCTGATTGCCGGCGGGGTCGACGGGGAGCCGCACGCCTCCGGCGAGATCCGAGGGAAACAACAGATTCCTGGCTATGTCCATGGGGAGACGTAGGGCATCAACGAGGTCCAACAGAAGAAAACCGCAAGAAGGTACGTTGATGGATTTCTAATGCAAGATGTCACCATGTTTGCTAACAAATATCCAGTCAATTAACTTGGTAAATTTCGTAGTTGTTAGCATATGACATCTATGCATCAGCTTGCAGTTATCTGTATTTTAACTGTAATGCAAATCGTACTTGCCAACTGCCCTGCTCTATGGTGGAACTATTGTAGGATTTATCTGTATTTTGACTGTAATGCAAATGATCTGCCTGTAACAACTTCAGAGTCAATTACTCTCAACTTAGTACATAAGGTCCAAACATAAATTAAGCGTCCTGCTACTGTAGTATTACAGTTGCTGTTTACAAAATATTATTCCCCCAGTTCCAAGAGCACGTTCTGAACTTGTACCCATGCACCCACATTCTTTTTGGATGGTGTTAATCATTTTGGCACAAGAATGCTAGAAACCAATTCATGTGAAGAGCCTACCACGACCACACTCTTCTTGCTTGTAGGTTCCCTTTGCCTCATTTAGCGATTATGGCTTTCTTTCAAATGATTAAAGTTTATAGCACCGGAAAAGCTACTCTGGATGTAAACCTTGCCTCTGGTCGTTAATTTTGTAGTTGAGCTTCACCGGTTGTCATCAGAGATTTTCCCAAGTTCTGAATTTCGTCTGGCCACTGGTGGTGTCTTTTGCTGGATGGATATATTAGAGGCACGTCGTCTATCTCAACTTATTTACATTACAGTGGTAGACGTTTATTTTAACCAATGAATTATATTTTCAGAAAACACTTCAAAGGTAAGTGTTGAATTGCCCTGTTGTTTTCTATCCAATGCCTAATGCATATATTCATAATAAAGTTTAGTATGTATACATGACATTCATTTCCATAGTTTCCGAAGTTTTCCATAGTTTCCGTACACAAAACCAGAACCCCCTTTCCTAATAAATGTTTGTTATCCGTACAAAATTTATGGAACTGCATGATGTACAACAAGGATTAAAGTGAGTTAAGGATAAGTTGCACTTTTAAGAATTTTCCTGCGGTCAACCACACTCCCAACTCACATGGAAGCACACGTGAAGACCTCAGAACTGTCCATGATTCAGTACGCAAGCCCTAGGGTATGAAATAAAATCTACAACTGTTCAGGAGGAACGGTGCATGATCATGAGGTATCCATTTAGAGTAGCACAAATGTGATAAACTATTACCTCGTCCTAGTTGAAGAGCAAATGATGGGTAACCATAGACCAGTTGCATTGTAAGCCACAAAATGGCGGTTTGTCTATGCTCAGTACAATTTTGAGATTCCTGTTTTCTCATGTCCACATCTGCTACCTTAGTAGTATATGAAGATGTATGTTCCATTTTGTCTATGCTAAAGGAGTAAATGACGGAGAACTACCACATTTGTGCTAGTCTTCTCAGTTTGCTACCACTTTTGCGCGAGTTGACACATAAAGACCGTTTTTGGGGCAGGTCGTGGACACAAAGCACTGATTGTGCGTTTTGCCAGGCTTAACCCGTTTGCTGACGTCCTTGGCCCACTAGTCAGTCCTACGTGGCGTGGTTGACACGGATCTGGGGTGACGGCCGTTAGGTCTGCGTTGACGAGTCCGTTCTCCCTCAGTCTCCTCACTCCCTCCATTCTCCTACGCTGGAAAAGAGATTCAATGGCGACTGGAGGTGGCGGCGGCATCCGGCGCCGCCGGCCTCGCGGGGAGATGGCGGAGGCGGCATAGGTGATGACCGACACGTCCGTGCAAGGCTGTTCGGCGGCCAAGAGGGTGCAGGAGAAGGGCTTCGTGGTGGCTAGGAACAAGAGCAGGCTGTGCATCGCAGCTGGCGGCGGCGACTCCCCCACGGCCCACAACGAAGAAGGCGTCGACGTCGACTGGGAGCACATCTAGCGAGGACCCCATGAGCCACTACATCTCCAAAGATGGGTAAGAAATCTATCTCCTCTTTCTGAATTTGGGGATCGAAATTTTTAGGGTTTCGTTAGACAATAGCTTGAAATTCTTGTTCTTTTCTTAAATTTAGGCCAGAATCAAAAGTTTGGGACCTCTATTTTCAGTTTGATGGAGCCAAGTTTGTGCAAAAAAAAAAATGTGGCAAGCAGATATTAGATATCTTAATTTCCTGTCCAACATGGAGTCAGAGGGATATGGCATTAGTGATTCACGGTACTATGTGAAGCATAAAGGTGAGGGACTGAATGGGCTTGCACTTGTAGATAGCAACCTGAAGGTTGAAGAAATGGTGAGGAAGTATGATTTATCTAGGAAACTTGTGGTGCTAGGACAACCAAGAGGTAGAGGAGGAACCATCTGATATGGCAGAAGAGGAATCATCTGATGATGGTTGGGCTTATCCATGCCAATACAACCCAGAAGAAGCAGAGGAAAGGAGAAGAATAGAGGAAGAGGAATTGTACAAGGCAATTGCAGAGATGAGGAGGAAGCATGATGCAGTGCTACACTATGAGGGTGAGACATACATAGAGGACATCTTCGAGACACAAGATGATCTAGTATAGATAGCAGTAGCAAAACCTTTGAGAAGATAGTGAAGAGGCCAAGGCCAATAGAGAGATCACATTCTCAGGTGGTTAAGGATAAAATCCCAAAGTGGATTCTTTTTGATGATGAGGAAGTGCAAGGTTTTTTAAAACCTAAAGATGATGATGGGTATGAGCCATTGCCATTTGTGTAGACCAAAGGAAGAAAGAGCAGAGCTAAGAAGGCAAAGGAGAGGGTTTGGTATGATGAAGCAAGGAAAAATATAGAGCAACAATTCATGTTGTCCCTATGTTTGAGAGATGTATACCAATTTAGAGAAGCATTGTGTAGACTTCACATAGTGCAGGTTAGAAACTTCCATTACCATAGGAACACACTTGAGAGGATTATTGTTTGGTTCAGTTAGAAGGACTAGTTTGGTTGTGAGTTTTACATGACAACACCTAAAATAAAGCATGAGAAAACTTTTTGCATTAAGAAAATGCATTTGGAACACTACAAACAGTAGGGTAAATTCCAAGTGGTTGAGCACTACTGATGTGGATAAGTTTAGGTCAGACATTACCATAGGCATATGCTCATTGCAAGATAAAGCCAAAAAGGATTTTGGGGTGGATGTGCCTAAGAGGATGGCCTATAGGGCTAGGACTAAAGCTAGACAGGTAATGTTGGGAGACCATAAGAAGCAGTACTATAGGATCAGAGATTACCTGCAAACTATCATAGACAATAATCCTGGTTTCAGGTGTATTGTCACCACTGCCACTGGACCTACAGAAGAACAACTAGAAGAAATGAAGAAAGGCCATGTGGTTGATATCAGCTACACCCCAAGATTCCATGGCCTTTTTTTGTGTTAATGATGCTAGAGAGGGTTTCCTAGAAGATATAGGCCATTCATTGGTTTGGATGGCTGCTTCATCAAGCTGACAACATGAGCTCAAATTTTGCAGCAACAGCTAGAGATGGGAACAATAATATATATCCTCTTACATGGGCAGTGGTAGCTAAAGAAGATCTAGAGAATTGGCAATGGTTTCTTGAGTAGTTGAAGGAGGCATTAGGTGGAGAAAAAGGCAAATTTGGGTACTACACCATCATGTCGGACAGACAGAAAGGATTAATCAAAGCAGTCAGCACTGTATTTCCAAATTGTCCAAAGAGATTCTACCTTAAGCACATCTATGCCAATTTCCAGACAATAGGTTTTAGAGGAGAGGATCTGAAGAAGTGTATGGATACTGCTGCTTATTCATACACTAAAGATGGTTTTGAGAAAGGAAAGGAGGAGATGAATAAGCAATGTGAGCAAGCTTGTCTTTGGTTTTCAAAGATTCTAGTGTATACCTAGGCAAGATGGGCATTTGATACAAATTGTCAAACTGACTTGGTAAACAACAATCTGAGTGAAGTGTTCAACAACAATCTTAGGGACAAACCTATAGTAACAATGTTGGTTGGAATATATGATAAACAGATGGTTAGGCATGATGGAAAGAGGGATGGTGCTAGAAAGGCTAGCTAGGAAATCACTCCCTATTATGCAGATAGGTTGGAGATCATGAAAAAAATACTCTGGGGACTGCATCCCCAAGAAGGCGGATGTTGGATTGTGGCAAGTGAAGAGTGGCACAACAACTCATTTAGTTAACATGAACACTAGGAGTTCTTCTTATAGAAAATGGCAAATGACAGGATTGCCATGCAACCATGCTGTAGCTGCCATATACAAAGCCTGCCAGCATCCTGAAGATTATGTCAATGATTTCTTCAAGAAGAGATTCTATTTGGAGAGCTACCTGCCAGTCTTTCAACCAATGTCAGCACAACATGGTTGGACAAAAACCAATACACAAGACATCATGCCACCAGCTTTGAAATATCATCTTAAAAGAAGAAGGCAGTGATGGGGATATGCCAAATGGGGTATGCCCAGCAGGACGTTTCGACTGGTCCAAGGACCTTACGAGTCGGTCTGTAGGACGACGATTGGAATGCGACTAAAGAGCAAGCCTGGCGACTAGAAGCTGGAGGCCTAGAAGAGTAGCCGATGCCCAGTCGGATTAGGTCACATCCCCCGCTTTCTAAACTGGTCTAAGCAGAGCATTACCTGGAGCCGTCAAGACCACGCGCCCAAGATCGAATACCTAGGGCGAGTCGCCCTGGTAGTCAGGCCCAAAGTGTCCGACTACTGGCTGCCCAAGACGCTGATGGACGGCGAAAGCTCCATCAACATTATGTACCTAGACACATTCAAGTGTCTCCACTTCCTAGAGTCGGCGATTGAGTCGACACTCACCACTTTCCACGGCATCGTCCCCGGTCGGAAGGCGTACCCGATCGGCAAGGTAACGTTGCCAGTCACCTTCGACACACCGGCAAACTTTCGCATCGAGCGGATCGTCTTCGAGCTGGTGAACTTCCGCAACCCCTACCACTGCGTCTTAGGGCGGCAGGCGTTCGCCAAGTTCATGGCGACCCCACACTACACCTACAACATGATGAAGCTCCCGAGGCCAAGCGGCATCATCACCGTCCACGGCGACTCCGACATGGCCGTGGAGTGCGAAGACAAAGGCGCTGAGCTCGCCGACGCCGTCATCGCCGTGGAAACAAATCACGCGGACGAGCTCGCGAAATACGCGAGCAACGTCGACAAGGACGGCCCCACCATACTAAAGAAGCCAACCGCTGCAAGCTCCACCTTCGAGGCGACCACGCACACCCGCACCGTCGAGCTCGTCCTAGGCGACTCCAGCCAGACGGCCACCTTCGGGACAAACATGAGTCCCGCATAGGAAAGAGCGCTCATCGGGTTCCTACGTGAGAATCGCGACATCTTTGCATGAAAGCCATCCGACATGCCCGGTATCCAGAGGGAACTCACTGAGCACAAACCTAACGCCGACCCTAAAGTGTGACCAGTGAAGCAGTCGTTGTGGCTCTTCATTGAAGAGCGCCGTCGAGCAATCGTCGAAGAAGTGTAGCGTCTACTCGCCGCAGGCTTCATTCGGCCCATCAAGTACTCCAAGTGGTTGGCAAACCCAGTCCTCGTTCTAAAAAAGAACAACACATGGAGAATGTGTATCAACTACACCAGCCTCAACAGCGCCTGCCCGAAGGAGGGGTTTGTCCTACCGCGCATCGATCAAATCATCGACTCGACCGCGGGATCGGAGTTGCTGTGCTTCCTCGACGCATACTCTAGTTATAACCAGATCAAAATGGCGGTCGAGGACGAAGAGAAGACGACGTTCATCACGCCATTCAACGCCTTCTGCTACACCAGGGAAGTTTGAAGTGCCTAAACCTAAGGACATCTAGGATGGCTACAATTACATGTAGCAACTACAAGATTCAAGGTCACAAGTACACAAGCTGCTCTGTGCCATTGAGGCCAGATCTTCTATTAAGGAAAAATAACCACAAGGTAAATAGGTCAATGCCAAATATAGTTACTTGTTGTCTCTAATTTTCCTTATTCAATAACATGCATTCATTAACTTGTTCTGTGCAGGAAAATAGGTCAATTCCATATGCTTCCAAGTTATTCCACACCCCATGCAAGAACACAAGCTCAACCAAGAACACAAGCTGCACCAAGAGCTCCAGGTTTTATGTCATACTTCACAACTGGTGCAAATGCTAGTTCTGGCAGACATGCAGGTGTTGGTTCTCTAGATGTATCTGGTGGTCTTTGAAGTGTTCTGGACATGGTCTTTGAACTGGCTAAAAAACTTAAGTATTTTGGTTGTCTATGGAGTGATGTAGTTGTTAAAACTCTACTGTCATTGTGCTTATCTATGGAGTGATGTGGTTGGTAAAACTCTATTATCATTTTGCTTATCTATGGAGTTATGTACTTGCTAAAACTCTATTGTCATTGTGCTTGTATGTGGAATGAACTCTGTATGTGCTGTCATTTTTGCTATTTGTGTGATACTTGCCTCACCAGAAGGAACTACCAGTAGCATTACAATCTCTAGACATATGTGTATGCTGCTATATAACACAAGGAACATCTCACAAATACAATCCAGTTCATCTCACAGTTAGAAACATTCATAATGTAACAACAAACTTAATCCAAACATTACAATTAAGTACTTGTCCAACTCACAAATAACTAATGCTAAGACAATAGTTCATTAAACATAGATGATAACACTTGATGGTGCAACATTTTTGATCACTCATCACATATAGCCTTGATCTTCATGAGTTTAGCCCTGGTTCCTTCCTTTTGTTTGAGAAATTCAGCAATGATGAACTCAAGCTTCCCTTTTCTTCATTAAATTGATCCTTGTCCTTCTCAGCCTTCATTTTTTCTTCCTCCATCTGATCCCTTTCCTTCTTAGACTTCACCCTCAAGCATTTGTGCATGTTAGTAGTACATGCATTCATAGACTTCTTTTGCTCCAGTTTAGCAACTGCTTCTAGCATTGCTTGTTCAGCTTTGGCCTTGAGAGCTAGTGTCACCTACTTTTCCTCAACCACAAGCTTGAGCTCATCTTGGGCATTCCTCAGGTCAGTGTACAGCTTGGAAATCTCATCCTGGTACTTTTACTTTGCTTCAACATGGGCTAGTGCAGCATTAACTCTACTTTATTTCACTTCTGAATACATCTCCTAGAGCTTTGATAGGCATTTGAATAGTGAATCAGGCCACACATCATCAACCCAATGAAGAAAGTCACAAGGTTCACCAAACTGCAATTATAGTGTTATACAAAGAACAATTTGTGAGCCTAAAACTAAAAAGAGCTAGATATACATCAGTTTATCTGAAAACCATTTCAAACATTGCACACACATGGCCTGCATAGGTCAAGAACCTCCTGCCGGTTCAACATCCCTCGAAAGCCACATTTTTGGTAGCAACGACATTGCATTTACAATTGGTTGGATTTCCCCCATCGTTGGCTAATCCGTTGTAATCAGAGTCGTACATTGTAGTTGGACCCTAACATTGATTTGTATAGAGTAATTACACCAAATTCTTGCCTAAATCGGAAATCCCCAAATCTATATGAACCCTAACCCTAGCCGACATGCGTATGCCCAATAGGCACTCAATTACAGCCTACCTGGTGCGGCTCGATGGAAGGTCCACTCGACGAATTGCCAAGGTCCATGACGCATATGACGGTTCGAGTGGTATGAAGCCTATATGGAGACGGACTCCCAAACGCACAAGACAAGGAAGTCTCAAGACTAGAGTTTGAATCTAACTTGTACCCAACTCGTATTGGTACCAAAGACCTAGCCTCCCCATATATAAAGGCTAGGAGGTTCCAACGAGAAGGCATCCTCTCCCCCAACAGGCAATCTTTCAATCGCGACTCCCACAATAGACAATAGATCTAGACGCTGCAATAGACAATAGATAGATCTACGATCTCTCATACGCCATATCCAATCTGCGCATCCACCGCCATCGGCGACATTGTAATCCTTCGGATCATCATCAATCAAGAGCAGACAAGCAGGAGTAGGGTCCTCTACGAGGCCTGAACCTGGGTAAACCTCGTGTCACCTGTGTGCTTGTTTGCTAGCCGTACCGAGATCTCCGGCGCTCCTCTCTTCTCCAAAACCCAAGTCCATAACAATGGGCATTGATGAGTTAAACCCTCGTCAATTGGCGCCGTCCGGGGGGATTGTGAGTGTTGATGTTGCGATCTCGACGGTTCCATCACCGATAATCTACAATTCATTAGGAAAATCTCAACAATCTATGACTCGTTCGTAGGGAAAACGGTAACTGGAGTCGTCTTCCGAGCAAGATCCCTAAAATTCGCCATCTACAACAGCGATAGATTCGTCACCGCATCAGTCTAGGCGATTTGGAAGCCTCGATCTATTCTTTGACATGGCCATAAGGTTCACGGCTTGGCGCTCTGTTTAAAGGCCAGATCGCATCAGGATTGATCCTCGGAAGTAGTCTGGAGAGTGACGCACTTACAATCAGACCAAGTGCTAGTTTGAGACTCGATCAAAATCCACAACAAAAAAAAGAGAATACGTACATGCACGCAGCAACCGGTTCAAGGCTAGGTCAGATCAAAAAAGAAAAGAAAAGCAGGACGCCTGATCGAAGGATGCCTGATCGAATCAGTTGTGATCTGAAATTTTTTCAGCTGGCCAAACTGCATACGACCTGCAAAGATTTGACTATTCCATGTAACCTCACGTGAAGGGTGCGAACTGTTCAAATTGAGAAGCACAACACAAGAGCGTGGCTCGGTTTTCAACAATGAAGGTGTAGTCCTAATTGTACACGACCGTTTCAAAGAGAAAAAGGGAGATCAATCGGAGATAGCTAACTTGGCCCTTTGCACGGACTTATCGATCCAAGTTATAGAAGAAAATCAGTACAAGAGTGATGTAAACGTTGTATGGAAAATGTGGAAAAGAGTCAGTTCCACCGCACAAACTCCGCGTTTGTAGCGTCGATCGCATCCATCTGCCGGACTGTCGACTCCCATCTGTCGCATCGACTCCTTCCGCTGTCTGAATTCACATCCGTCATGACCACCCCATCCACTGCGCGACTCCGTCGACCTCGACGACTCGCCATCGCATCGAATCCATCCACCACCTTGACTCCGGTCCACCGCGTCAACTACACGTTCATTGATGTGTTCACTCGCCACTGTGGCGATTACGTCCGATCGCATCGACTCTACGCCCGGGGTTGCACCAACTCTGTCGCGTGACCCACTACAATCTTCGGATGCCGTGACCCACTACGATCTTCGGTTGCAGCAAACTGCTGTAGTTATCGGCTCTGGCGACCCGCTGTCGCGTCGACTCTGGTCCATCGCATCGGATCTCGAACGTTGCCTCACTACATCGACCACATTTACTCTTCACTCGGGGGCTCCTTCGGCTCCAGCGACCCGCTGCGGTCTTTGCATCCAGCGAGTCGGGGGCTCCCTCAGCGTCGGTGACCTGCTGCATTTTTCGACTCCCGAGACCTGATGTGATCTTAAACTCCAGCAACTCGGGGGCTCCCTCCTCTACGGCAACCCGCCGCGTACTTCGACTCCGGCAACCTTATGCGGTCTTCGGATGAGGCGACTCGATACGGTTTTCGACTGTGGACCCGCTACAATCTTGGACTTGCTCGACATCTGCGATGGCACGCTGTGGTCCTCGACTCCAGCGACTCGGTGGCTCCCTCCTCTTCGGCGATTCGCCGCGGTCTTCAACTTCAACGATCGACTGCGGTCTTCATATCGGGTGACTCGGGGGCTCCCTCGACTCCCGCGACAGCGAGCCGCTATAATCTTCGACTCCCGCGACCCGCTATCACGTCGACTACGTCCGCAATTGCATCGACTTTGTCCACGGCAACTACTAATAAAGCTAAGTTTCTCTCTACTTAGAGCCGATTTCTTTCTTAATTTAATCGCACTCGAAACACTCGGGGGCTGCACCCTCTTCGAGTAACCTAATGTGCTATCGACTCCGGGCACTCGTGCATCTCATACGCGACAGCCCGAGTAGCTGATTTTGCCTGATCGTCGAATTCTTGAACTCCGAGTACCTCGACAAGGTACTGAGACTAAGGATAATCAGGCTAACGAAAAGGCCTAGCATACAGTGCAAAAGTGTCGACTCGATTGGCACCAGAATCTTACTTTACAAGGCGGCATGCAAATATCCTTTACAAGATACAAGTACTTCACAATTCTTTATGTTTTATGTAGCTTACAAGGATGTCGACTTCGTCAAGCTATTCTATCGGGTCCTCCAACAGGAGTCGACAAAACAACTAGCTACGACATACACTGAAAGACCCGAGTCGAGTACCTCCTCGGATGATTACATCGCTTGATGCTACACACATGCGGTGCTAGCGACGCACCCGACAGAAATGACTGTTCGACTCCATCTGCATCGTCGACTCACCCGGATAATCGCCGCATGACTTGGACTACATCGTCGACTCTTGGCTCCATATGCGTGAGATGCTGACTCGATGCACTTCCGGGTCATTGGTTTCTCCTCGCATGATTTTCGACTACCACTGCAAGATACAATACTCGAGTCTCTGCCCGAGTCTACGACTCCGCCAAACACTCGGGGGCTACTCCAAACTGGAGCACTGGCCGCACATATACAAGATCCTCGAGTGACACGCTCTGAATCCTCACTCGAATCCACGATTCGACTAAGGACTCAGGGGCTATTCCCATAGGGAGCGCTGGCCGCGCACCCCAAGAAATTTATGAAGATATCCAAGCATTATGAAAACCCTTCACTCCAATCTATGATTCGATTGTGAGCTTCGGGTTACTCCCATAGGGAGCGCTGACTGAAACAAGCAACAAAAGTTATTTAGTCCCTGCCTGAGTCTTCGACTCAACCAGGCACTCGGGGGCTACTCCCATAGGGAGCGCTGGTCGCGCACCCTATAATTATGTGTACATCGTATAATGTGTTGATAACATCCACACTCGAATGCTAAGGCGACTCTGCCTCATATTTTCCCTGCAAAGAGACTACGTCTCCTGGGTCACCCGAATCATCTCCGTGATGACAAAAGTTCGGATGCCGCGCTTACAGCATGAAGATAAGACCTGAATAAGGCCTGGCAACACATCTGCTGCGCTCAACTAGAAATAATCCGTACCTGCAGGTACGATGAACATGCCTTGACGGACGCGTCGAGTGCTCAAATTTACACACTAGGATTCGACTCTATAAGACCTCCGCGGCCTGAGTCGAATTACACTAGCACTTTTCCAAATTCGAGTCCGGGGACTCGAGTTTGAGTAGGTAGCGTTGTTTTTGCCCTAGAGCAATTAACTAGTCGCGATCCATCGAGCGCACCAGACACGTTTACCATCATCCTTATGAACTACTACAAATTCGACTAACTCGATGTACTTCCCGGTGAAGTGCTTCGCACTCGACACAATTGTCGACTCCGACATCCTAATGCAAAGATCAAGACTTCTGAGTCTCCATCCGAATCTACGATTCACATGGACACTCGAGGGCTACTGACATGGGTATGCCCAATAGGCACTCGACTACAGCCTACCTTGTGCGGCTCGACGGAAGGTCCACTCGACGAATTGCCAAGGTCCATGACGCATATGACGGTTCGAGTGGTATGAAGCCTATATGGAGACGGACTCCCAAACGCACAAGACAAGGAAGTCTCAAGACTAGAGTTTGAATCTAACTTGTAACCAACTCGTATTGGTATCTGAGACCTAGCCTCCCCATATATAAAGGCTAGGAGGTTCCAACGAGAAGGCATCCTCTCCCCCAACAGGCAATCTTTCAATCGCGACTCCCACAATAGACAATAGATCTAGATGCTGCAATAGACAATAGATAGATCTACGATCTCTCATACGCCAGATCCAATCTGCGCATCCACCGCCATCGGCGACATTGTAATCCTTCGGATCATCATCAATCAAGAGCAGACAAGCAGGAGTAGGGTCCTCTATGAGGCCTGAACCTGGGTAAACCTCGTGTCACCTGTGTGCTTGTTTGCTAGCCGTATCGAGATCTCCAGCGCTCCTCTCTTCTCCAAAACCCAAGTCCATAACAATGGGCATTGATGAGTTAAAACCTCGTCACTAGCTAAAGAGGAATGGATGAAATATCTTTGAATCGGAGATCAGATCAGTTGAAGATTCATCTCCATCGCCCCAGGAAACCATTGCCGCCGGTGGAGGGGAGACGGAAGCACAACTGCGACAGGCGGCGATGGGCGATGATGAGATAAACCTACAGCGAGGGAGAAAGTGAGCAAAGAATGACCGACGCGGTCGGAAACGGGGATATGTTACGTTCGACGAAAAACCTAATGGCCGTGGCCACCTTCCGTCAGTGTGGATGCCACTTCACGTCTGACAGTGGGCCCCACCTGACAGAAAACGGGTTAGGCCTGGCAAAACGCACAATCAGTGCTCTGTGTCCATGACGTGCCCCAAAAACGGTCTTTATGTGTCAACTCGCGCAAAAGCGGTATCAACTTGACAATTGTGGCACAAATGTGGTAGTTCTTCGTCATTTACTCATGCTAAAGCAATGGACTTGAGAACACTGTCCGCCCATGTGTTAGTTAAGTAAGATGATCAATTATATGTCTAATAAAATTTTCTTATGTATACGTGGACATATCGTATTTGCCCCTTCATATTAGTATCAATTAATCATGGACAATGCTACTAGAAAGCAATCTGGTGTCCCTCCTTGATTGTTGAAGATTCATCTGGGTTGATATTGGTCGAGGCCTTGAAGCACGATGGATGATGTGTATACTGTACCAGTTTGGAATTGGAAGTTGTGAAGGGTACTCATTTTATGGATCAATTCTAGACCTCTAATGTATCAAGATCTACAATAAACTGGATCTATAATATTCCTAACTTTCTAGTGTATTTTGGAGATCCTCCTTTAAGGATGTGTAGTGTGTACTACTACTCTATCTGTTGTACTTCCTCCGTTTCAAATTAAACGTCAGAGATTTTGTTTAAATTCTCATGTATTTATACACTAAAACATGTCTAGATATATGAGAATTTAGAAAAATCTCCACTAATTTAACACGGGATGTATATTACTCATATGCTCTTTCCTACTCGTTATGCTGGTCGTAATAAGTAGACAAGCGGCCGAGTAATATCTTCGTGGAGCTGGCTGGAGGGAATCAGTGGGCAAGGGGGGAGGGGGGGGGGCTAAACAAGAGCGAATTCTACCAACAATTAGTGGAGTTCCATTTAAATTAAACAGGCACAAGTGGTCACTTGGTGGGCCGCTCCTGAAGTGGAGAAGCAAAATTTTAATAGTGCGATTGGTGAGCATCTTAAGTAACGGATGGGTTGTTCCACTAAAGAACAGTAATGGATGGGCTGCATGTTGGTAACGATTTGGTCAAGGCAAGGTCTTGTACGGCTAGGATGGACGGGGCATGCCTCACACCTCGGCTCTCCGCCGTTGCAGATATTTAGGTGGCTGTGGTTGCCCGCGGGAACCCTAGACCCATTTCTAGGTTTTCTAGCCACTGAGAGTGAGGTTCGGCGGTTCACAAGGCGGGCGAAGAAGTTGGTCCCCATCCATCACTCTATCTCGGGGGAGCAGGGCTAGAAGGTGGTCCCTATGGAGAGGAACTGGCAATAGGATAAGCGGCACGACAAGAGGCCTTACGATGAGATGGCGGGCGGCCGCGGTGGTGGGGATCACCATCGCTGTGGGGAGTTGCTTCGGGCAAGGCTGTCCTTCGAGCAACAGGAACATCAGCAGCAACTTCGGGAGTTTGGCCCGGATCACCAAGGGAGATGGGATCAGGTGAACCCTAGCGGCGCAAACCTGCGCGATTCCTGTCCGCCAAACTCACGAGGGTGTGAGTTTGGCAACGGCGGCAACAAGCGCTGGGGCCGTGCCCCCGGGGTCTCAGGGGCCCGGTGCCTCCATCGACTCCACCATCCCATTCGGGCTCAGCAATGGTGGAACAGAGCGGGGAGGAGGCTGCACATATCATCTGTTACAACTGTGCAAAGCCGGGGCATGTGCAAGCAGAGTGCAAGGGTGCGTCTTTCTGCATCAAGTGTAACCAGGAAGGACATCTCTCAGCCATGTGCACGACGGCGCTAGACCTTGAGCCTCACTAGGCGGGGTTTGGCGGGATGGGAGAGAGGTTCTTCTTCTTGAACTGCCGGAAGGGGAACTCGAGAAAGCGGCCTATAACTCGTCGCTCCTGTACATTGATTTAGGGAAGCTGACAGCAGAGCAAGTGGAGTCGAAATTCAAGGAGCTCGTAGATGAAGGTTGGGACTGGCAAGTGCAGAAGCTAAGTGACACTGATTTTTCCATCGTCTTCCCCTCCAAGGAAAGCCTCCACATGGCCATCAGGGGAGGGTCCTACGGCTGCCACACAGTTAACTACATGCCCTGTTCCTGGAAGCAGTGGTGGACTCGCAGGCGTACGAGAAACTCTCTGAGGTTTGGGTCAAACTTCATGGCATTCCCACGCCGCTCTGGCATGTGGGGAGACTGATGAGTGGCACAAAGGAGATTGGCAGACCTATTGTAGTTAACAAGCTGTCACTCATCCATGCAATGGACCCCGTGCGTATGTTGTTTGGTTGTCGTGCACCGCTGCTGCTGGTCCCGCATATCTAGGGATGGAAATGGGTACCCGATACCCGCTAACCCAACGGGGCCCCGCTATAAATGGGGAGGGTCTGGTAAAAAATAATACCCACGGGTCTGGTTATTGGTAAAATCTCAGACCCATCGGGTCTGGCGGGGGCGGGTATGGAGGTGCCAGACCCAGACCCGCATACCCGCATACCTGCTATGACATGGGGACCCTACTTGTAAGTGTGCAGAGAGAAAACCCTAACCCCCCACTCGACCACCCCCAACACTTTTCCTCCTAAAACCCCCGACCCCGAGGACCACGCGCCGCCACTCCCGCTCCCCTCCAGCAGCTCCACATCGCACTCCCCATCCCACATCTCACGCCCTTTGTCGCTGCGCTACCGGCTAGCCTCCCTCCCTGGTCCCTGCCCTGCCTCCCTACGCCGCTAGATATCCTCCTTCCCTGGCCCCTGCGCCACCGGCCCGCAGCGGGCCATGGAAGCTGAGCCACTCGAGGTCGAGGGGGAAGAGGGCAACGATGATGAGCTCAACCTGCTGCCACCGCCGTCGCCAGGAGAGGAGGCAGAGACCCCCCAAATCCTGCCGCACGGAAGCGGTGCGCGGCTGGGTTTTCTCATCAGCGTCAACTCGTCCTCGAGAACCAGGGTAACAAAAGGAGTCCATGACGCTGGTTTGCCACCGGTGGCTGGCGGTAGGAGTAGCCATAAGCGGGGCCATGCACTGCCAGTTGCTGGCTCCTCCAGTGGCTGCCGGCAAGTCGAGGAGAAGGGGAAGGACATAGATAAGAAGGGCAAGCACCTAGAGAAGAAGAGGAAGTAGGCTTCGATCGACGAACCACCCCAAAACTCTGCAAGCCAAAGTTGTCAGAATCTTCATTATGAATCGGATCGGAACCTTTATGGTAGGATTGTAGATCATAGGAGCATAACTTTTAGAATCATGAAATGGTAGATTCTACTTAGTAGAATCGTAGAATCGATCCTCCCAATTTGGGTCATAAAGTCGTAGAATCGCATGGTAGAATCATGAGTCTGACAACTTTGCTGCAAGCCCGGTGTAAGTGTAGGATCTGAACATGTTAGTTTAGGATCTGAAGATGTTAGTTATGTGAGGTGTTAGCAGCAATTGGTTCTTGTTTAGGATTGATTGTTTAGGATCTAAACATGTTTAGGATTGATTGTTTATGTGAGCACTAGGTGTTTGTAGCAGATCAGTAGTAGGTTCTTTTTTAGATGGTATGTAAATAAATGTGTAATTTAATTGTGTCCATTTATGTGATTTATTTGATATAGTGCTGCAAGCTGTAGTAGCCAAGGTCCATCTGAATCCGTGAACTATATCCGATGATGAAGAAGATGAAGTGGTGGAGGTGCAAGGTGGAAGGACACGGAAGCTCACTTCTCCTGTGTGGACCGAGATGAAGGAGTTGATTAATGGACAATGGAATGGCATTTGCAACTACTGTCACAAGCCGCTTAGTGCAGGATCCAAGAGTGGCACAACTCACTTACGTGACCATCTAAAGATATGTACTCAAAGGATGAATAAGATGAATAGCAGCGGGGCCAAATCAATGAGTCAGTCTTCATTGAGGATGACTACACAAGCTGATGGGAAGGTGAATGTAGAGAATTATGCATTTGATCAAGAGACTGCTAGAGAAGAGCTTGGTAACATGATGGTGTTACATGACTACCCATTGAGCATGGTCGACCATGCTGGTTTTAGGAGGTTTGTCCATGCGGTGCAGCCACTTTTTTCACTCTTCATACAAGGAACACTTATAGGTTTGTTCATGCACTAGTCACTTTATTTCTTCCATGTTTCTTTGTGAATGATGAGCTAACCTTTTGTCTTTTGTTTTGTAGGAAGGATACCATAGCAAGATATAACAAGGAGAAAAAGATTGCAGTTGGGTACATGACAATGGTGCAATCAAGGGTAGCTGTCACCACTGATATGTGAATAGCTGACCACCAAAAAAGGGCTACATGACTGTTACCGGTCATTTCATTGATGAATAATGGAAGCTGCGAGGCATTCTTATGGGGTATCCACTATTGTTGTCCAATATTTTGCATTGTCGTCCACTATATTGTATTGCTGTCCACTAGAATATATTGCTGTCCAATATATTGTATTGCTATCCTCTACATTATATTGTTGTCGACTATATTGTATTGCTGTCCACTACGTTATATTGTTGTCCAATATATTGTATTGCTGTCCACTACATTGTATTGCCGTCCAATATATTGTATTGCTGTCCACTACATTGTTTTGCTGTCCACTACATTGTTTTGTTGTCCAATATATATTGAATCATTTATTCTTATTGTAGATTTATGTATGTGCCGGCACCACACAGCGGAGATGTTATACCTAAAATGCTCCATAAAACCTTGATGAAATGGAAGTTGGATGAGAAGCTCATGACCGTGACCGTTGATAATTGCACATCATATGCCAAGACACTTGACCTCTTGGTGACCAAGATAGGCAAGGAGAAGCTTCTCTTACAAGGTACAATGCTTCACATGTGTTGTTGTGCTCATATCTTAGCTCTCATAGTAAAATATGGATTAGATTGTCTGCTCATGAAGTCTGTTATACACTATATTAGAGAAAGTGTTGCTTACTAGACTGCCACACCAAAGAGGGTTGAGAAATTTGAAGAGATGGCTAGGTATAAGAAAGTAAAAATCACAAGGATGTTGAGTCTAGATTGTAAGACTAGGTGGAATTCTATTTACGTTATGCTTGACATAGCTTTACCTTGTAGAGTTGTCTTTGAAAGAGCCAAAATAGTAGACAAGCAATATGAAACATTGGCGACTCCCCAAGAATGGGACTTTGTTGCTGAGGTTGTATCGAGGCTTAGGGTGTTCTATGATATATCTACATTGTTCTCGGGCACCAATTATGTCACTGCCAATGTGTACTTCCATAAGATATGTGAAATCAAGATGAAAATTAGGCAGTGGGGAACCTCTACTGATTTGGCTATCCAACAAATGTCCCATAGTATGACAGAACAATTTGATAAATATTGGAAAGGAATCCAAGGGCTGATGGGCATAGCAACACTACTTGACCCTGGATATAAGAAGCAAATGTTGATTGCATGTTTTGCAATGCTCCATGGCATTGAATCAACCTCTTATGAATGCATAGAAAAGGTTGAGGAGGTAGTTGCTAATCTCCATAAATTGACCAAGGAGTATGAAGTGGAAGGAGATGGATACCAAGAAGCCACAGAATGTTCCTTGTCTTCAATGCCTGCTCCTACCATCATGACCTTTTTCCATGATATTGTCGCACAACAAAGGCCTGCAGCAGCTAGACTTCAAGGTGAGATGGAGCATTACTTGTCTGATGACTTGGTGCCATACATCGAGAAGTTTAGTGTGTTGGATTGGTGGAAAGTGGCTAGAACAAGGTACCCAACACTAAGAAAGGTTGTAAGATATGTTTTTGCTATTCCGGTCACAACAGTTGCTTCAGAATCTGCATTTAGTATTAATGGCAGAATAGTGAATGAACATAGGAGCCGCCTCACTTCTCACATGCTTGAGGTATTGATGTGTTATCAAGACTGGCTTAGAAACAAGTACAAAGGTGAGCAAATCATGCAATTTGTTAACATTTATCTCTTATATCTCTTCTTATTTATGCTTATGAGCTTATCTTCTTGTATGTGCAAAATTCTTTCCTTATAGATGTTCATATTGGTGTAGGCAGCTTCTGGACTTGTCTTCAAGACAAACAAGAGGATGAGGTTAGTATGGCTGAACTGTTGAGCTTATTCTTGTTAACTTGGAGCAGAATTGTTGAGCTTATAACCATGTGAGACTGATTTAAATGACTGCAACCTGATGCAAATAACCTCATGTTTTGCATATATCCCGTGATGCACAAAATCCCTGTTATTCTTGTTAACATGTTTGGCAATATTTCTCTGACTAGGCTTCATGCATGTGAGACGTCCGGCACTCCTAATGGATACAAATGGAGCTTCAAGTTTGGAGCTTGGACATGGTAACCTGGAGACGTACTGCTCGTGTTCGTCTGTGCGTGTGCACCTATTGTTATTGTCGTACTCGTGTTGGAGGCTTGAACTATTTATTGTAAAACTTGTAATATGTTCCTACTATTTGCTACTATTTGCTTTAGTGCTGGACGAGTTTGAACGGATGGACAACTTGTTGCCTTGAACTCGTTAAAAATGTTGTTGTTGTTGTTGTCAATTTCCTGTATACTTGCTGAAAATTATTTGTTGTTATTGTTGTATCCTTATTATTGTTGTCTGTTTTCAGCATATATGCTATCATTTTTTCACGGGTCTCGGATACCCGTCGGGTCCTATATACACGTCGGGTGGATCGTCTGGGCGGTATCTGTACCCGCCAGTGAAAATGGGGCGGGTGGCGGGGGTGGGGAAATGGCGCGGGTGCGGGTATGGGGGGCCTGGACCCGGACCCGAACCCGAACCCGACGGTTCCATCCCTACGCATATCACCCAATTCGTGAATTCTCAAGGCTTTCGCATCCGGGTGGATATTGAGCCTAACCAACCTTCACAGGTGGCGGAAGAGGGAACTTCGCTACCTAGTCCTATGTTAAATGAATATGGCTCCAATCTTGTCCCAGGGGGCGACGTCTTCCCTGCTCTGGCGGCCTTTCGGTTGCCGCAGCAGATGGTTATCACGGTGAGCGACAACACGGTGTTGGCAGCTTCGCCACAAGAAGGGCGGATCGAAGATGCACCGATCACCCCCTACAAACCACCACCTAAGGTCTCGGAGGAAGATGTATGCTGGCGCGTGTACGAACGTAGAAGCAAGAGCAACGCAGATAGGCCGACCCGTGTGCACAGTGCCCCTGATGAGGACATCCATACTATTCCACTATCTCCTACTCCTATTCACAATGAAGATGTTGCTGCAAAGAACAAGTCCAATGAAATCAGGATTGGACCCATTACAAGAGCTCGTGCAAAGCTGATTGAGCAACAGGTGAATTCGCTCTTAATTGAACCTGATGTTTTACTTAATGAGAACTTTATACTACCTAAGTCTATGCATCTTTGTACGATCAGGTTTATTGATAACACAAGCGTTGCGCGAGGAGGAGGAGAGTTGCAGCAAGAAGGACAAGCGCTGATTTCCAATATCAACAAGTGTGCGAGGGAGGAGCGGGAGGCATGCGCACTAGGAAGCAATGAGGAAATCACGTATGAGCAAGAGAGATAGATGGCGCACCAAGAATTACATGTTTGAGGTGTTCCACGACGTTTGGACTGCGTGCCAATAAGGCCGAACCCATATATGGGTCGGTATGTATCAGTTTGAGTCGAAACGAGTCAGTTTGGGCCAAGTTATGGCTGTTTTTTGGCCCGTTTAGAGGGGAGAATGCCCCAGCCCTCATATAAACCTCCGTAGCCATCACAAGTTAGGGTTCAGACCACGTTAAAATATTTTGGAGTTGTTTCTTTCATAGAGCCTCTGGAATTACCCTGTGTTCGAATCTGCCAACTATAATTGAGTGTGATCTGTTGTTCCATTGGGAATTAGTAGATTGCATACTACCATTCGTGATCACGGCTGCGTGCGCAAGAGTGTGGTGTTGTGAATATCCTACAAGGTTCGAGATCTGTTGCGCTGGCATCAGGGATCGAGCGGGAGAGATCATAGCTACGCACTAGTTATCTATCATTCATCATCGCCATCCGCTTACTGAGAAGATCGGGCCACCCCATATCAGCCCCCCACCATGCTGCGCAATCCTGAGAGAGGGGGCGGTGACCAACGACATCGAGGCCAGGGCAGGAGGAGAACTTCAAGATAGTCCCCCGGTGCTCCCCCCCGGCAGCTGTGGTGGCAAGGGCGCCGTGCTCAAAAGCTATCCCTACTGAAGCACATCGCAAGAGTCAGAGGGGCATGGGCCTGACGGAGGGACCGGTGCTCCAACGCGCAACCCAGCTGATGGCAGACAAGAACAACACTGGTAACTCTATCTCTGATTTTGCCGTCCTTCAAGATACTCATGTAGAATCCCTATCGCGGTAGCTCAGGATAGTTGCGTCCTATTCTGTAACCCATGATCCCCCTCCTAAGATCATCTCCCTCATCCAAGCCAAGGAGCGTGCTCAAGCCGAACTAGCTACAGTAAGGGATAAGTTAGAGAAACAAAGCGTTTGACCGAGGCGACAACAGAGCTAGAGGAGGCCTCGCGTGTGGCTGTAGGTGAGAGGGACACAGAGGGCATGGAGGCGATAGCAGCAGGGGCTGAGTCCGCCAAATCCTCGGCTCCTCCGATGGCAAAGCGACGGTGGGCCGCCAAAGCTAGCGTCCCATCTAGGAACCGTCCTGTCACCCGCCAAGCATGGGGTTTGGCAAAGGGTGGATAATGCGGATCATGTTCTGGAATATTCGAGGGTTTGGTCATCGGGGGAGATGAACCCTCGTGAAGGAATTCCTCCGCAAGCATAGAATCGACGTGATTTTCCTACAAGAAACAATCAAACATGATTTTATGGATACTGAGTTGAGAATCTTGGAAGTTGGCGACAAGTTCTACTGGTGTTGGCTCCCAGCCTCGGGAAACTCCGGTGGGATGCTGGTTGGCCTCCGAGATAGTATTTTCGAAGTGGATCATGTGGACAAGGGCAAGTTCTTCCTTAGTGTGGCGGTGTTGCACAGGGAGTCACACCGGACAATGGAAATCATGGTGGTTTACGGCCCTGCTGATCACGGGAGATCAGTGGCCATTTTGGAAGAGCTATCCCTCAAGATTAGAGGGCAAATCTGCCTTTGATCCTGGGAGAGGATTTTAATTTGATTCGCTCACCTAATGATAAGAACAATGATAATCTCAACTGTCAATGCATCGACTTGTTTAACTCCCACATCACCAACTGGGAAGTGTGGAAATTACCGCGCACGGGGGCACGATATACGTGGACAAATCTCCTGTTGAACTCCACTCGTTGTGTTTTAGATAGTGTGTTCATTTCTGCCCAGCTCGAAACTATCTCCCCCCTATCCTTGATAGTGGCGGAAACAAGTCTCGGCTCGGGTCATACTCCACTCATCTTTGAAACAAGGGAAGATGCCAGGGTGTGCTGCAACAAGTTCTTCTTTGAAATAGGGTGGTTCGAGATTGAGGGGTTTAAGGAGCTAGTGCACGCGTGTGTGTTGGGGGGATACCCCCGGATAGGGTCACGCCGGGGTATAAAGGCCTAGTTAGCCGAGGTACGGCAAGGTCAAAGCAAGTGCTGGCCGAGTCACCTCAAGGCAGGCCGGATCACGGAGTAACCCGGACCAGGGGGCGTCCACCTAACTTGGTCTCAACCGACTTATGCCATATGTCGGTAAGATGTATCTAACTTGTATGCAGGAACATGTGTGGCCAGATTAACTATGTAGGATCCGGGTCATATCAAGCTTGTAAGAGAAGGAAGGTATCTCGCTGGTCAAAGGTGACCACTGTACGCAGAGCGTGAGCGAAGCGGACAGAGGCAGGACCACCGAGGCGTGGCCGACAAAGGTGACGATGCCTATGTCGGATGACGTAGGCGCCGCAGAGGCTCACGTAGCCTCTGCATGGATGACGCGGGGCAAAAGTGACCCGGTCGGCTTACTATTTTGGGAAGAGGCATATTCCCTGGAATATGCCTCCACTTATGCCGTAAGTGGAGACCTAGCCACCCCTATATAAGGAGGGCTAGGGCCTCTGTAGAAGGGGTTGATTGGTCTGGGCTTGGTTGTCTCCTAGAGAGTTATCTTTTGCAAGTGGTGAGAGTAAGAGAGTTCTTCTTCCTCCTCTCCCCAATACAGCTCAAGGAGCACTTGTAAACCTTGGAAGTGAATCGAATATGAAGCAACTGTGTGTGGAATCACCGCACTATCCCTCCCTGGATTCCCCTAGTGCATTTAGTCTCCACCTTTAGCCTATCCATGGCATCTGCCGTGACACCACCACGACAGTTGGCGCCCACCGTGGGGCTAGTAGCGCTAGCAGGGGTGAAGATCCAGACGGGAAACTTCATCAGCACCGGCGAACGCATCGTCCCCAGGCTCGTTCAGCGCTTTGGAGCGCTGGATTTCATCAGCAACAATGCTGGCTGCTTCAGCAAGCGTCCTCTCCCGCGCAACGGCCTCTTCGTCAAGCTCGGCGCGCACAAGATCTACGTTGCAGTTGATGTGTCATGCGTTCATCCGCGGCACGTCGTCGAAGGAGGCGAGCCACCCCTTGGTGCGGTTCGCGGGGCGCGTATCACTCGCTCCCCGGACCACGCTGAGGTAATGATGACCGTGCCTGGCGCTGGCGCAAGCAAGGATCCGGCACCAGATCCGGAAGTAACACCTAAGGCACCAAGGAAAAGTAGAGGTCCTCCGCTAGAGAGGCCTGAGAATGTGCTGCAGCATGCGATGGATAGCTTGGAAAACCCAGTAGCAACAGCAGTAGATCCGGCTCAGGCACTGGCCGAGTTAGAGGAGACTAGGCAAAAAATAGTAGAGGGAGCAAAAAAGATAGCCGCGGCTCAGCAGTCGTTGAACATGACACTGCGTGAGTACGGAAAGGCAAATAAGGTAGATATTGTAAAAGTGAAGGGGAGAAATCTCATGAGTGAAATGAACAGAGAGGGTGATACTAGGATTGAGGAATCAGAGAACTGTCTGTCCGTGGGGCTGCCGAAGTACAGTACCCCGGCAAAGAACCTCAGAGAAGCAGATGCAGCTGCATCCGAGTTAGAAGGTCTGACGAGTGATGCCCGTCAAAGACAGCATGATAGAGTTAATGAGTTGGTTCGGATCGCGAACAGGCAAAACGAGGAGCTGCTCAGGGCAAACCCGGAGAGAGTTGGGGCCTCCAAGATCGTTCATTCGGCGGTGGGTAACCCGGAGAAATCCGCTGGAGCCGCATCATCTCCTCATGGTGGTCCTAGGAGAGAAGAGGTTGTAACTTCGGCCAGGAGGAATAAGCAGATAGTCCCATATGACCCAGCAAGGGCAGGGAAAGGAAAAGAAGTGCAGAGAAATGAGGATCGAAGGAGTATGAGCCGAGGTGAAGCTGGCCGAGGTAACCGCGACCAAGGCAATGCCAGTCAAGGGAATGCTATAAATGGCAATGCCGGACAGCGTAATTCGGTAGCTGCAGGTCAACCGCAGCAGCGGAATATACCACGGCAAGAGCGCAGTGCCGACCAAGGTATGCAATAGAGAGCAGCTCCACAAGAGCAGGATAGATACAATGATGGTGATTCGGAGATGGTGAACGCTGGCTATCCCAGACCGGACTATCATGTGATAGGGTCAAGATTGGGAGGCAGGAACTTGATGCCTGATGACACCAGGCTAAACTGGATCGGTTGTATAGGTCGGAGCAAATTGAGTGTCAAGGTACTCCGGGTCCAGCATGTTTTGGGCCCCACAAAAAGAGTTGCCATAGCCTAGATTACATCGTATTCGAGTAATAGTTGCTGGTCGCGTTCTTCTATTAGATTAGATCTAGATCTGTTCTTCGTAGATTTGTTTTCTAGTTGTTCTAGTTGTTTTCCACCATCTTTTCCGCTACCATCAAGTCAGATCCGATCCAAGTAAAGAGTCCTAGTTGTGTACTTCTTGGCGAGTCGGAATAACAAAAAAAAATCGGCTCGCTGCCTCACGCCTGACCGCAGACAGGTCTATGCTCCGGCGTGAAAAAAAAAATTTGACGGTCGCCTTACCACAGGCAGGTCTGCCCTCATACGAGAATTTTTTGTGTCTGTCGACCTCCTGCTGCGGCAGGATTTTAGGCCGTTTTCTGCCGTGGTAGAGACCAATTCTCAGGTCAATCTTTTTTCTTTTTTGTTTATTTTTTTTACTGAGTCCACATAGCGCACCTATCCTTGTGAGCCTTAGTAAGCCTTTCTTTGTGTCTAAAACTATCCTACGAGACTAGCGTGCTTAGTGCTCTGCGGGCTGCTCAGTTAGCAATCTTGTGCCCGTTTCGTTGAGACATTGCTAGCGTCTCTCCTTGTGCATTGCAACACGAGCATTCCTCCGACATACCTTACTTTTTGAGCTCATTTTCATAGTTGCAATTGCCCCATTTATCTCCACCGTGTGTGTTTCCGTGGGTCTATGTCATACGATCAACACTAGGACTTGTTTGCGGTGTAGATAGGATACCATACCTATAGCTCCACCAAAAATAACCTGTGTGCCCTGTGATCGTTCTCTATACCTTTGATATTCACTTCATCACTTCAGTGCATCAGTCTTTGATTACGTTTGGTAGAGCATCTCTATTCACTTTGGAACAGTAAGATCTTCTTTCTTATCAGTTGTGAGTGAGTTGTGAGAGTTTCCACCATACCTATTTTGATTTTTGCACTAACTTACTAACATGTCTTTGAGTGATGATGAAATTGTGTCACAGAAAAAGCAGGTGGAGGAGCTTGTTACTTGGAGAGAGTCTATTGATAGAAATATCACCGACATACAAGATGCTGTGGAGAATAATACTAGAGCCATCAATAATATTCAGACGCAGCTAACTGCTATGAATGTCAACTTTGCCACCTTGCAGCGTTCCATTGAGGCAATTCAGGCAACACTCCAGCCTGGACTGGCACAACATGATGATGGGTTTGAGGACTTTGATGAGGGGAGTGCGGATGATGCTGCTCCACATCATGGCAGGGGACGTGTAAATCCCCCTGCACCTGCGGCTGCTCCTCTGTATGGTCGTGGGTATGCTCCTCTTGGACGTGCCTAGTGTGCTTACAATCCAGCTGATGATAGTTTGGGCAAGCCCAAGTTCTCAATTCCTTCATTCAATGGCTCGCTTGATCCTGAGGATTATATTACTTGGGAGTTGAAGATTGAAAAGCTCTAGCGTTTATTTGATTACCCAGAAGACAAGAAGGTCAAACTTGCTGCATCAGAATTTGATGGTTAAGCTTTGCGTTGGTGGGAAGCTATTGTGTAGAATAGACAGAACGACAATGAACTTCCTGTGAGGGATTGGCGTGAGATGAAGGCCATCATGGCGGATTGTTTTGTTCCCTCCAATTATTTGCGTTCTGTGTTTGACAAGCTCACACAGTTGAGGCAAGGCACAATGATAGTTGATGAGTACTACATGGAGACGGAGATGCTTATGTAGCGTGCTAATGTTCGTGAATCACGAGAGATGACGATGCAACGTTTCCTCAACAATTTGAAGCTTCAAATCAAGAGTATTGTGCGTTATCACAAGTATGAGACAACGAACGAGCTGCTGCACCATGCTAGAGGGGCCGAGTCCCAGCTGGCTGAAGAGGCAAAGTCACGTGCTCGATTTCCATCTTCTAGCAGATTTTCGGCCAGATCTACACCTCCCACTGTCATGCCACCAGCTGCTGTTCCGTTTACACCATCGGCCAAACCAGCAAGTACACCTTCATTTGGTTCTAATACTCGGAAACCCGCTGCTCCTGCTGCTAGCTCGGGTTCCAACATGTCTACTGCACGTACTCGTGATGTGGTGTGCCATACTTGTGGAGGCAGAGGTCACTACAAGAAGGATTGTCCAAACAGCAAGGTTATGTTTGTTAATGAACAAGGTGAAGTAGAAAGTGGAGATGAAGCTTCTGATGATGATATTGATGACGGCGAGGTTGGTGCTGATGGATATGCTGAGCGTGCACCCACTATTGTCGTATCTTCACGTGTACTTAATGTGCAACCGGTTGAGGAATCCCAGCGTTGCAACCTGTTCCAAACAAAAGCTCTAGCTGGACCAAACAAAGCTTGCAAGGTCATTATTGATGGAGGTAGCTGCAGAAATCTTGCAAGTAAGGAACTATGTGCCAAACTGAATTTGACATACTTACCTCATCCCAAGCCATACTACATACAATGGTTGAGCAACAATGGTGAGATGAAGGTAAATCATATGGTACGAGTGAACTTTCAAATAGGGCCATACAAGATTCTATTGATTTTGATGTGGTTCCTATGACTGTTTTTCACCTACTATTGGGTCGGCCTTGGCTCTATGATTGCCATGTGCAACACAATTGCCGAGCCAATACATATCACTTGGAATTCAAAGGAAAGAATATTACTATGCAGCCAATGACACCACAAGAAATTGTGAATGATTCTCGCTAGAAGATAGAGGTGAAATTGAAGGAAGATACTACCACTCGGCGAGATTGCGTGACAGCTATTCCTGATGTAATTGAGCCTAAATTGAGTGATATAACGAAAAGTGAGAGAGTGCCTGGTTTATTGATATTAGCCACTAAGGAAGATATGAGAGAATTTCGTGAGGATCCTACAGCCATGCCACTTGTGCTTATGTATAAGGGCGAGGTATTGGTTTCTAACGACATGACCCCTATTTCTCTTGGTGTCTCATCTGTTTTGCAGGACTTTGGGGATGTGTTTCCAGAAGATGTACCCGCAGGCTTACCCCCATTGCGTGGTATAGAACATCAAGTGGACTTGATTCCTGGTGCCACACTTCCCAACCGTGCACCCCACAGGACTAATCCCGAAGAAACTAAGGAAATTCAGAAGCAAGTACAAGCGTTGCTGGATAAAGGGTACATTCGTGTTTCTCTTAGCCCTTGTGCTGTTCCTGTTATTTTAGTTCCTAAGAAAGATGGTACATGGCGCATGTGTGTTGACTGTAGAGCGATTAATAGCATCACTATTCGATATCGTCATCCTATTCCACGCTTAGAGGATATGCTAGATAAATTGAGTGGTGCTGCTGTTTTCTCTAAAATTGACTTGCCTAGTGGTTATCATCAAATTAGGATGAAAGAAGGGGATGAATGGAAAACTGCTTTCAAAACTAAATTCGGTTTGTATGAGTGGTTAGTCATGCCGTTTGGTCTTACTAATGCACCTAGTACTTTCATGCGTTTGATGAATCATGTTTTGAGAGAGTTTATTGGTCGTTTTGTGGTTGTTTACTTTGATGATATACTCATCTACTCATATTAGACAAGTTTTGCAAGTGTTACATGATAATAAACTGTATGCTAATCTTGAGAAGTGTACATTTGCAAAAGATAAGGTCATATTCCTAGGATTTGTTGTTTCTAAGCATGGAGTAGAGGTAGATCAATCTAAAATTGAATCAATTCAGAATTGGCCTACTCCAAGGAATGTAAGTCAAGTGCGTAGTTTCCACAGTCTCGCTGGTTTCTATAGGCGCTTTGTGAAAGATTTTAGCACCATTGCTGCACCATTAAATGATTTGACAAAGAAAGGTGTTCCTTTTTTATGGGGCGCAGCCCAAGACATTGCTTTTGATACATTGAAACGTTTGCTTACTTCTGCACCATTGCTTGCATTACCTGATTTTTCGAAGCAATTTGAAGTTGAATGTGATGCTAGTGGTATAGGCATAGGTGGCGTTTTGATGCAAGAGGGTCGACCTATAGCTTATTTTTCTGAGAAATTGACTGGTGCTCGTTTGAATTATTCAATCTATGATAAAGAATTGTATGCACTTGTGAGAGTACTTGAAGTTTGGCAACATTATTTGTGGCCAAAGGAATTCATCATACATTCTGATCATGAAGCATTGAAATACTTGAAAGCTCAATCAAACTTGCATATAAGATTAGCTAAATGGGTTGAGTTCATTGAGTCTTTTCCTTAGATCATTAATTATAAGAAGGGAAAAGAGAATGTTGTTGCTGATGCTCTATCTAGGAAGAACATGCTATTCACCAATCTTGATGTTAAAATTCCTAGATTAGAAGCTATTTGTGCACTTTATGCAACTGATCATGATTTTGCTGAACCATATCGTTTATGTGCTCTTAGAAACGCATGGGATAAGTATCATATACATGATGGATATTTGTTTCGAGCTAACAAACTATGTATTCCAGAATCATCGTTGCGTTTGTTCTTAGTGCAGGAATCACATGCCGGTGGTTTGATGGGTCACTTTGGGCGTGAGAAGACATTGCTCATGCTTGCTGATCATTTTTATTGGCCCGAGATGAGGCGTGATGTGTACAGATTTGTGAGCAGATGTATTACTTGCCTTAAGTCGAAATCCAAGCTGAAGCCTCACGGTTTGTATACACCTCTCTCTGCACCTACTACTCCATGGGAAGACATTAGTATGGATTTTGTGCTAGGTCTACCTAAAACTCAGAGGGGTCATGATTCTATATTTGTGGTAGTGGATAGGTTCTCTAAGATGGCTCATTTATTGCCTGCCACAAAAGTGACGATGCGTCGCATGTTGTGAACCTGTTTTTCAGGGACATCGTGAGATTACATGGCGTACCAAAGACGATTATTTCTGACCGTGATGTGAGGTTCATGAGCTACTTTTGGAAGACCTTATGGGGGAAGCTAGGAACGAAGTTGCTGTTCAGTACTACATGTCACCCCCAAACAGATGGTCAAACGGAGGTGGTGAATAGAACATTGTCACAGCTACTAAGGACCATGATTAAAAAGAATCTGCGGGAGTGGGAAGAGTGTTTGCCACATGTTGAGTTTGCTTACAACAGGGCTGTGCATTCAACTACTCAGCTTTGTCCTTTTGAGGTGGTGTATGGCTTCAAGCCATTAACGCCACTAGATATGTTGCCTCTGCCATTACATGAGAGAGTTGATATGGAGGAATCAAAACGTGCTGATTATGTGAAGAAAATACATGAGAAGACTCGAGAGGCTATTGAGAAGAAAGGCAAGAACATTGCTGTTGCAAGGAATCAAGCAAGAAAAGAAGTGTTGTTCGAGCCTGGAGATATGGTTTGGGTGCATCTACAAAAGGACAGATTTCCACTACTTCGCAAGTCCAAGTTTAAGCCAAGTGGTGCTGGTCCTTACAAAGTGCTTGCCAAAATTAATGATAATGCCTATTCAGTTGATATACCTATTGAGGAGTTTGGTGGTGCTAGCAACAGCTTCAACATTGCTGATTTATCACCATATGCTAGAGAAGACCTTGGAGCGTCGAGGTCGACACCTTTTGAAGGGGGGGAGTTGATGAGGACATCCATACTATTCCACTATCTCCTACTCCTATTCACAATGAAGATGTTGCTGCAAAGAACACGTCCAATGAAATCAGGATTGGACACATTACAAGAGTTCGTGCAAACCTGATTGAGCAACAGGTGAATTCACTCTTAATTGAACCTGATGTTTTACTTAATGAGAACTTTATACTACCTAAGTCTATGCATCTTTGTATGATCAGGTTTATTGATAACACAAGCGTTGCGCGAGGAGGAGGAGAGTTGCAGCAAGAAGGACAAGCGCTGATTTCCAATATCAACAAGTGCGCGAGGGAGGAGCGGGAGGCATGCGCACTAGGAGGCAATGAGGAAATCACGTATGAGCGAGAGAGAGAGATGGCGCACCAAGAATTACAGGTTTGAGGTGTTCCACGACGTTTGGACTGCGTGCCAATAAGGCCGAACCCATCTATGGATCGGTATGTATCAGTTTGAGTCGAACCGAGTCAGTTTGGGCCAAGTTATGGCTGTTTTTAGGCCTGTTTAGAGGGGAGGACGCCCCAGCCCTCATATAAACCTCCGTAGCCGTCACAAGTTAGGGTTCAGACCACGTTAAAATATTTTGGAGTTGTTTCTTTCATAGAACCTCTAGAATTACCCTGTGTTCGAATCTGCCAACTATAATTGAGTGTGATCTGTTGTTCCATTGGGAATTAGTAGATTGCATACTACCGTTCGTTGTCACGGCTGCGTGCGCAAGAGTGTGGTGTTGTGAATATCCTACAAGGTTCAAGATTTGTTGCGCTGGCATCAGGGATCAAGCGGGAGAGATCATAGCTACGCACTAGTTATCTATCATTCATCATCGCCATCCGCTTACTGAGAAGATCGGGCCACCCCATATCAGCCCCCCACCATGCCGCGCAATCCTGAGAGAGGGGGCGGTGACCAACGACATCGAGGCCAGGGCAGGAGGAGAACTTCAAGATAGTCCCTCGGTGCTCCCCCCGGCGGCTGTGGTGGCAAGGGCGCCGTGCTCCAAAGCTATCCCTGCTGAAGCACATCGCAAGAGTCAGAGGGGCAAGGGCCTGACAGAGGGACCGATGCTCCAACGCGCAACCCAGCTGATGGCAGACAAGAACAACACTGGTAACTCTATCTCTGATTTTTCCGTCCTTCAAGATACTCATGTAGAATCCCTCCTCGCAGTAGCTCAGGATAGTTGCGTCCTATTCTGTAACCCATGCTCCCCCTCCTAAGATCATCTCCCACATCCAAGCCAAGGAGCGTGCTCAAGCCGAACTAGCTACAACAAGGGATAAGTTAGAGAAAGAAAGCGTTTGACCGAGGCGACAACAGAGCTAGAGGAGGCCTCATGTGTGGCTGTAGGTGAGAGGGACACAGAGGGCATGGATGCGATAGCAGCAGGGGCTGAGTCCGCCAAATCCTCGGCTCCTCCGATGGCAAAGCGACGGTGGGCCGCCAAAGCTAGCGTCCCATCTAGGAACCGTCCTGTCACCCGCCAAGCATGGAGTTTGGCAAAGGGTGGATAATGCGGATCATGTTCTGGAATATTCGAGGGTTTGGTCGTCGGGGGAGATGAACCCTCGTGAAGGAATTCCTCCGCAAGCATAGAATCGACGTGATTTTCCTACAAGAAACAATCAAACATGATTTTATGGATACTGAGTTGAGAAGCTTGGAAGTTGGCGACAAGTTCTACTGGTGTTGGCTCCCAGCCTCGGGAAACTCCGGTGGGATGCTGGTTGGCCTCCGAGATAGTATTTTCGAAGTGGATCATGTGGACAAGGGCAAGTCCTTCCTTAGTGTGGCGGTGTTGCACAGGGAGTCACACCGGACAATGGAAATCATGGTGGTTTACGGCCCTGCTGATCACGGGAGATCAGTGGCCATTTTGGAAGAGCTATCCCTCAAGATTAGAGGGTGCAATCTGCCTTTGATCCTGGGAGAGGATTTTAATTTGATTCGCTCACCTAATGATAAGAACAATGATAATCTCAACTGTCAATGCATCGACTTGTTTAACTCCCACATCACCAACTGGGAAGTGTGGAAATTACCGCGCACGGGGGCATGATATACGTGGACAAATCTCCTGTTGAACTCCACTCGTTGTGTTTTAGATAGTGTGTTCATTTCTGCCCAGCTCGAAACTATCTCCCCCCTATCCTCGATAGTGGCTGAAACAAGTCTCGGCTCGGATCATACTCCACTCATCTTTGAAACAAGGGAAGATGCCAGGGTGTGCTGCAACAAGTTCTTCTTTGAAATAGGGTGGTTCGAGATTGAGGGGTTTAAGGAGCTAGTGCACGCGTGTGTGTTGGGGGGATACCCCTGGATAGGGTCACGCCGGGGTATAAAGGCCTAGTTAGCCGAGGTACGGTAAGGTCAAAGCAAGTGCTGGCCGAGTCACCTCAAGGCAGGCCGGATCACGGAGTAACCCGGACCAGGGGACGTCCACCTAACTTGGTCTCAACCGACTTATGCCGTATGTCGGTAAGATGTATCTAACTTGTATGCAGGAACATGTGTGGCCGGATTAAATATGTAGGATCCGGGTCATATCAAGCTTGTAAGAGAAGGAAGGTATCTCGCTGGTCAAAGGTGACCACTGTACGCAGAGCGTGAGCGAAGCGGACAGAGGCAGGACCACCGAGGCGTGGCCGACAAAGGTGACGATGCCTATGTCGGATGACATAGGCGCCGCAGAGGCTCACGTAGCCTCTGCATGGATGACGCGGGGCAAAAGTGACCCGGTCGGCTTACTATTTTGGGAAGAGGCATATTCCCTGGAACATGCCTCCACGTATGCCCTAAGTGGAGACCTAGCCACCCCTATATAAGGAGGGCTAGGGCCTCTGTAGAAGGGGTTGATTGGTCTGGGCTTGGTTGTCTCCTAGAGAGTTATCTTTTGCTAGTGGTGAGAGTAAGAGAGTTCTTCTTCCTCCTCTCCCCAATACAGCTCAAGGAGCACTTGTAAACCTTGGAAGTGAATCGAATATGAAGCAACTGTGTGTGGAATCACCACACTATCCGTCCCTGGATTCCCCTAGTGCATTTAGTCTCCACCTTTAGCCTATCCATGGCATCTGCCGTGACACCACCACGATAGTTGGCACCCACCGTGGGGCTAGCAGCGCTAGCAGGGGAAACTTCATCGGCACCGGCGAACGCATCGTCCCCGGGCTCGTTCAGCGCTTTGGAGCGCTGGATTTCGTCAATGACAATGCTGGCTGCTTCAGCAAGCGTCCTCTCCCGCGCAACGGCCTCTTTGTCAAGCTCGGCGCGCACAAGATCTACGTTGCTGTTGATGTGTCATGCGTTCATCCGCGGCACGTCGTCGAAGGAGGCGAGCCACCCCTTGGTGCGGTTCGTGGGGCGCGTATCACTCGCTCCTCGGACCACGCTGAGGTAATGATGACCGCGCCTGGCGCTGGCGCAAGCAAGGATCCGGCACCAGATCCGGAAGTAACACCTAAGGCACCGAGGAAAAGTAGAGGTCCTCCGCTAGAGAGGCCTGAGAATGTGCTGCAGCATGCGATGGATAGCTTGGAAAACCTAGTAGCAGCAGCAGTAGATCCGGCTCAGGCACTGGCCGAGTTAGAGGAGTCTAGGAAAAAAATACTAGAGGGAGCAAAAAAGATAGCCGCGGCTCAGCAGTCGTTGAACATGACACTGCGTGAGTACGCAAAGGCAAATAAGGTAGATACTGTAAAAGTGAAGGGGAGAAATCTCATGAGTGAAATGAACAGAGAGGGTGATACTAGGATTGAGGAATCAGAGAACTGTCTGTCCGTGGGGCTACCGAAGTACAGTACCCCGGCAAAGAACCTCAGAGCAGCAGATGGAGCTGCATCCGAGTTAGAAGGTCTGACGGGTGAAGCCCGTCAAAGACAACATGATAGAGTCAATGAGTTGGTTCAGATCGCGAACAGGCAAAACGAGGAGCTGCTCAGGGAAAACCCGGAGAGAGCTGGGGCCTCCAAGATCCTTCATTCGGCGGTGGGTAACCCGGAGAAATCCACTGGAGCCGCATCATCTCCTCATGGTGGTCCTAGGAGAGAAGAGGTTCTAACTTCGGCCAGGAGGAATAAGAAGATAGTCCCATATGACCCAGCGAGGGCAGGGAAAGGAAAAGAAGTGCAGAGAAATGAGGATCGAAGGAGTATGAGCCGAGGTGAAGCTGGCCGAGGTAACCACGACCAAGGCAATGCCGGTCAAGGGAATGCTATAAACGGCAATGCCGGACAGCGTAATTCGGTAGCTGCAGGTCAACCGCAGCAGCGGAATATACCACGGCAAGAGCGCAGTGCCGACCAAGGTATGCAACAAAGAGCAGCTCCACAGGAGCAGGATAGATACAATGATGGTGATTCGGAGATGGTGAACGCTGGCTATCCCAGACCGGACTATCATGTGACAGGGTCAAGATTGGGAGGCAGGAACTTGATGCCTGATGACGCCAGGCTAAACTGGATCGGTTGTATAGGTCGGAGCAAATTGAGTGTCAAGGTCCTCCGGGTCCATCATGTTTTGGGCCCCGGATCATCAAGGAACCTCCGGTACCTAACTTCCAGTTACCTAGAGGAACAAAGACGTATGAAGGCAGCACTAAGCCATAGGATTGGTTGATTAACTATGCAACTGTTGTAAAAATTGCCATAGGCAACTTGAGATGGGCTGTGAGATATGTACCCCAGATGCTGGAGGGGCCAGCGAGGGTATGGCTAAACAATTTGCCACCTGGAAGTATTAACTGTTGGATCGATTTTGAGGAGATGTTTGTTAGCAATTTCTCAAGTACGTATTAGAGGCCCAACAGGCCACAGACCCTAGCAATGTGTAGGTAGAGACCGAATGAGACTGACCTGGAGTTTTTAACCCGTAGGTGCACTGTGCGAAACTTGTGGAGGGAGTGATTGAGTCACATTCCATAGCTTGGTTTGCGCAAGGATGCAGATATGCAAGCATGCTATGGCAAAGGTTGGAAAGAGATATGCCAACCACCTTGGCAGAAACAATCCGAATTGCTGATTCATATGCCTTGGGTGATCCGACGCAACCTAGGCTCACGTCAAACGAGTCAAGTGAGGAGTATTGTCAGCGAGATGGGGCCGGGTCATCCCGGAGAAATGATTACCAAGGTAAAAGAAGGGATGACAGACCGGATTATCGGTACAGTTCGCAACAAGTTGTAGCCGTGAATCAGGATCAACCCGGAGCAGGAGGCAGTCAACGTCAGAAAACTGGAGGACAGCAATGGACACCAAGGAATGATGGAAAGAAAACTTGGACACCAGAGCAGAAAAAACAGTGGCAAGAAAAGAAGGACCGTCCGAGGTACACCTATGAGGCAATGCTGGATCAGCCGTGTAAATTTCACACGCCTAATCTGAGTAACCCAGCGGGTCACACAACCAGGCAGTGTGAATGGATGTGAAAGATAGAACAAAGTGGTTCGGGGAATGTTTAGGCACCTCGAAATGATCAACCTCGGCAGGACTTACCCCAGCAGCAATTGCTCTCCGGAGCAAACACGCAACAGCTAATGTTGCCTCCCCCTCCGCCGAGGTATGACAACCACGAGAGAAGGGATGCAGTGCATCAGGTGGAGAACCAAAACCAACAGGATCAGAGGTACCCCAGAAACGAGGGGAGTTGAGTACAGAGAGCATCATCAGAGTTATTGTGTGTTCACTACGGAAGAGACAGACAGAAAGAGCTTGCAGCGCCGACATATGGAGGTCAATGCAGTAATGCCGGCCGTGATGAGGTATATGCCTTGGTCGGATCAGGAGATTACCTGAAGCATCAAAGATCATCCGAAGCTCATGCCAAGTCCTGGTTCGTATGCACTGGTGTTGGATCCAACATTCATTGGGCCTAACATCAATGTGAGGTTCTCAAAGGTGCTAATTGATAATGGAAGTAGCATCAACATCATGTATGTGGACACGATGCACAAGTTGGGTATCTCAGAGAATATGCTCCAAGCTACAAGGACAACTTTCCATGGCATTGTGCTAGGCATTTCTTGTGAGCCCATAGGCAAGGTCCGAGTTGATGTATTGTTTGTCACAAGAGATAACTGCCGGACTGAGAATTTTGAGTTCGAGGTTGTAAATTTGGAGAGCGCATATCACGCGTTGCTCGGCAGGCCAGCTCTGAACAAATTCATGGCAAGTTGTCACATCAGTTACTCAAAGATGAAGTTGCCTGGGCCAAATGGTGTGATTACCATCGCTGGTGATTTCCGACGTTCCATTGAGTGTGCATCCGCCGGGTCTAACCTGGCTGAGTCACTCGTGATTGCGCAAGAAAAGAGAAAAATCCAAGAGGTGGCGGCATTGGCTCAGTCCGCGCAGCAGTATATGCCGGCGCTGAGTAACCCGCATGGTAGTGTCTCATTCCAAGCGACAAAAGATACCAAGAAACTGCCTGTTGATGATATGTTCCCTGAGCGCACCGTAACAATTGGTGCCAGGTTAAATGACAAATAGGAAAGCGAACTCGTCAACTTCCTCCGTGAGAATCGGGATATTTTTGCTTGGTCCACACAGGACTTGCAAGGTGTTCTGAGGGAGTTGGCCCAGCACTCTTTGAATGTCAGACCCGGAGCAAAGCCGGTGAAGCAACCTCTCCGCCGCTTCGCCGAGGACAGGAGAAATGTCATAGGAGATGAGATAGCTCATTTGTTGGCTGCAGGATTTATCATGGAAGTGCTTTACCTGGATTGGCTATCTAATCCGGTGTTGGTGGAGAAGAAGAAGGATGATCTGAACGTGGCAGTGGTTTGGCGTATGTGTATCGATTACACGAACCAAGGATAGACCAAAAGATCCATTCCCACTGCCAATGATAGACCAAGTCATAGATTCCACTGCTGGATGTGAGTTGTTGTCGTTCAATGATGCATATTCTGGTTTCCACCAGATACCTCTAAACCCAAGTGATCAAATAAAGACTGCGTTTATCACCCTGTATGGGGCTTATTGCTATCGCACCATGCCTTTTGGTTTACATAATGCAGGGGCAACGTACCAGAGATGTATGCAAAAATGTTTGCATGACCAAATTGGTCAAAATGTGCAGGTGTATGTGAATGATGTTGTGATAAAGACCAAGGAAAGTAAAACGCTCCTTGATGATATCAGGCAGACATTTGCAAACCTAAGGAGGTTTTGAATGAAGCTTAATCCGGAGAAATGTACCTTCGATGTCCCGGCTGGAAAATTACTCAGATTTCTTGTCTCCAGTCGAGGTATCAAAGTTAATCCAACTAAAATCCGGGCCATAGAGCGAATGGAACTGCCGAAGTGTCTTAACGATGTCCAGAAGTTCACTGGTTGCCTGGCATCCTTAAGTCGGTTTGTATGTCGGTTGGGAGAAAAGGCACTGCCTCTTTATCAACTCATGAAAAAGTCGGACAAGTTCATTTGGACGCCGCAGGCCAATGAAGCCTTTATCCAACTAAAGAAGATGTTAGCCACTGCACATGTTAGCCACTGCACCAGTGTTAGCCTCTCCACTATCAAAGGAGCCAATGCTGCTCTATATATCCACAACCAACCGATTTGTAAGTGCAGTAATTGTGGTAGAGCGCGACGAAGGGGGTAAGTCAGTGCAAAGGCCAGTATATTATCTGAGCGAGGTATTATCAGCCTCAAAGCAGAACTATCCTCACTATCAGAAGGTGGCATATGGTGTGTATATGGCAGCTAAGAAGCTGAAGCACTATTTCGAGGAGCACCCAATCAAGGTAATATGTGAAGCCCCCATATCCGAGATAATGAGCAACAAGGATGCAAGTGGCAGGATTGCAAAATGGGCAATTGAGATAGCTCCTTATGCGCCACAATATGACAGAAGAGAAGCAATCAAATCTCAGGCTGTGGCGGACTTTTTTGTGGATTGGGCCGAGGTGCAATATGAGCCACCATTGCCAGATCCGAACTACTGGAGAATGCACTTTGACGGGTCAAAAACAAAAACCGGGTTAGGTGCTGGAGTTGTGCTTACCTCGCCAAAGAAGGACCGGTTGAAATATGTGCTGCAGATCCACTTCACTGCATCAAACAACGTTGCAAAATATGAGGCACTTTTACATGGGTTCAAAGTGGCAAAGGAGATTGGAATACGTCGGATCCAATGCTTCAGTGACTCGGATCTCGTAGTCCAGCAAGTCTTCGGATTATGGGATGCTTTGGATGCAAACATGGCATTATACAGATTTCATGTGCAGAAGATATCTGGTTACTTTGAGGGATGCGAATTTCACCATATACCCCGGGTGGAAAATGAGGCTGCCGACGTATTGTCGAAGCTCGGATCAACCCGACAAGCAATTCCTCCAGGTGTAGCATTAGAGCACCTCAGAAAACCATCTATCAGGCCATCCCCGGAGTCTTATCCCGGCAAATCCAGAATCAGAGGCTGTGCCCATGGACATTGATGTGGGGAGTGGTTCGCGAAACCCGGGGACTGCCTTGGCAAACCCGGGGACTGCACATCGTGATCTAGTAGAAGTTATGCCGGTGGATCAGATGGAAATTGATGAGGATATGTTCCCAGTGCGAGCGGTACCAGCTTGGGCACTGCCCATATTCCAATTCCTAAAATATGGAACTTTACTCGCTGAGGAGGTGCTTTCCAAGCAAACTCAGAGGAGAGCAAAAGCATACACGATCATCAATTCCGAGCTATACAAAAGGAGTGTGACTAATGTCCTCGAGCGATGTGTTGACCCAGAGGAAGGACTTGACATCCTCCAGGATACACATCAAGGGGAATGTGGGCATCATGCCTCGTCCAGATCCTTGGTAGCAAAAGCTTTCCGCCATGGGTTTTACTGGCCAAGTGCCTTGGAACAAGTAGAAGATCTGGTGAGAAAATGCAATGGCTATCAGAGATATGCGACAAAGACACATATGCCAATGTCGGAGCTCAAGACCATACCAATTACATGGCCATTTGCCGTATGGTGCTTGGATATGGTTGGCCCGTTTAAACCAGCAAGAGGGAACATGACCGACATCCTGGTCATGGTTGACAAATTTACGAAATGGATTGAAGTGAAGCCAATAAGAAAATGTGATGGATCTACTGCCGTAACTTTCCTCAAAGACATCATCTTGAGATACGGTTATCCTCACAGTATAATAACGGATAATGGCACAAATTTTGCTGAAGGAGCATTTGCGCGTTTTTGCCGAGATAAGAAGATCCGTCTGGATGTTGCCTCGGTAGCCCATCCCGCATCGAACGGACAAGTGGAGAGATCCAACGGATTAGTGTTATCCGGGATAAAACCCCGGCTCATTGAGCCGCTGCAAAGATCAGCGGGGTGCTGGATAGAAGAACTACCGGCAGTACTGTGGAGTTTAAGAACAACTCCGAATCGATCAACGTGCTATACACCATTCTTTCTGATATATGGGGCAGAAGCTGTATTACCAGCCGACATAGAGCATGACTCGCCTAGGGTCACCCAATACACAGAAGCCGAAGTGCAAGAAGCCCGGCAAAATGATGTTGATCTGCTGGAAGAAGCGAGAGAATTGGCATTGTCCAGATCCATCATATATCAGCAAAATCTCCGACGCTATCATAGCCGGAAAGTAAGCCCCCGAATTTTCCGGGAAGGTGATCTGGTACTCCGGCTGCTACAACGTACTGCTGGCATGCATAAATTATCCCCCCATGGGAAGGGGCATTCATTGTGAGCAAAGCATTGCACAATGATTCTTATTATCTTATCGATGCAAAACCACAGGAAAATAACAGGGCGGACAGGTCCATCGAGGAATCCAAACGTCCATGGAATGTAGCTCTACTTCGTCCTTTCTACACTTAGCAGAGAAGTGTATGTATCCGAGTCTCTCATATGTCGGTATGTATGCCGACAATGAGCTTATCAATGAAATCTTGGCACCTCAAGCAGTAACTCGGGGACTGCCTTAGTAATTTTAGTTGTCTTCTATATTTACTATTTATATGTCGGCTGGCGTAAGTTGCTTCTACTTAAGCCAGATTAGTAGTGTGTGAGCACCAAAAACCTAACTCTTCGACTTGCTACTGTGCAACAAGATTTGGCTTTATGACAAGCAAGAGAACAAGTTTGGAATTGCGTAGCACATGAAAAACGACTAAGGAAAGAAACTTAATCGAGCCGACGTTTGTTTTTCAGACTAACCTTGTGCTTACTTTAAATTTATTACGCTGAATTATTTTGAGCTAATCCTAAAGTTTCCAAGTATTGTTAAGTCAATTTTTGAAACTCGGACTCGTGAGTCATAAAACCGAACCAAGGTGGACACGAGCCGAGCCAAGAAATTGGTGGAACAAGAAAATGAAACTCAGGGACTACGCCCAAGTTAATCCGGCATAAAAACTTAGTAGCAAAATATAACTGATGTGCTTAGATAAAATTGCACCCGGCATACCGGGGATCTGATAAATTTCAAAGTGTTTTCGCTCAAGGAGTAGCAGGAGGAGGTAATTCAGCACCAGCAGGTGCAGCTCTAGCTTCGGCGTCAGTGTCATCTTCGCTGTCTTTGACGTCCGAGGCATCGTCTCCTTCGTCCTCACCCGAACCATCTTTGGAATTTTCATCGTCAACAGTGCCAAGGAAGCTTGGACCCTCATTCCATTGATGAATGGGGGATATTCAATGAGGCTATGGGCACAAGCCTTGCGCCGAGCAATCCACTCTGGGTCGCTGGACCATCTGGATCTGGTGCGCATGCTCGCTAGGAGATTGAGGTCGATTTTCTCATACCACGTGAGAACATAGTGGAGAACGGTATGAGCTCCGGCACGTCTAGCGAATTCCCTCTAAAGGTCGAGCTGGGTCTCGCATTCCATCAACTTGTCGACAAGAACTACGGTCCTCTCCGGAGTATCTTCATCAAGCCAAAAGGCGTTGAAGATCCGGATTGCCACATCAAGGATATCCTTGTCGTAGTTCTTCACAATTTCCACGCGAGAAGACAAACTGACCAGCAGGTCCTCCATGTCATAAGGAATTTCACCGGCGTCAGGAGCAATGGGGGTTCCCCTCTCCTGGCGGAACTTGGCAACAGCAGTGGTCGCAATGGCATTGCCCTCTGGAAATTTTCCTGAAAACAAGACAAGAGAAACAAGTAAGGAAAAGACATGTGAAGCAACCCGGAGAAGTATGTCGGATGAAGGAAAAGAACTTACGTGAGATATGGCTGTGGATCCGGGTCAACTCCTTGGTACAGTCATCACGCCTTTTCCAAAGTTGCACAGTTCAGCATCCGCCGACTCAAGCTTGACGTTGGCCTCCTTGAGAAGATCCTGGTCCTTGGCGATCTGGAGATTGAGGTGTTCTCTTTCTTCAGTAAAGTCTTGGCCTGCCTTCTCTAGTTCGGATTTGTGCTGCGCCTTAAGCTTCTTCATATCTTCCTTAAGCTGGGCAATTTCTTCATCTTTGGTCCGGAGGAGGTCAAGCTCGTCGTCTTTCTTCTTGAGTTCAGCTTGGTGCTGCCCTGCTTGTTCGAGAAAATGCAGCATCATGCCAGGCACGGGTACACTATCTTCAAGAGAGGCTGAAATAGTTTGTTGACCCGGCAAAGCCGAGGTATGAATATTTGCCGAGCCAAGGAGAAAAGGAGATAGAAAGCACAGCAAGGTGGAGCAAGATAAACTTACCCTTTATCTAGTCCAAAATTTTCCTCATAAGGATATTCTCAGCCTCCACACCAGCTGCGAAATCCGAATGAGGGATTAGTTCGGCGGAAAAAGATGAAGAGAGATGGAAAATTGACAAGGAGAAAACTTACCCCTTTTATTGTGTTCGGCGAGCAGCGCACTATGCTTTGCGCGCAGCATCTTGTGAGTATCAAGGAGACGCTGAAATTCAGCACTCCGACGATTGGTGGTCACCTGAAAGATCAAAAATAGACAGCTTAGTCTTGTGCATATTCAAACTGTACAAAGTCCAGGCCAAGTGGAACTTAACCTGGCTCTAGGTGTGTGCATATTCGAAGTGTACAAAATCCGGGCCAAGTGGAACTTAACCCGGCTCTAGGTGTGTCCATATTCGAAGTGTACAAAATCCGGGCCACGTGGAACTTAACCTGGCTCTAGGTGTGTGCATATTCGAAGTGTACAAAATCCGGGCCAAGTGGAACTTAACCCGGCTCTAGGTGTGTGCATATTCGAAGTTATTAAGGAGCTACGTTAATTCTCTAAGGAGCATCCGGCCGAGTAACAAGTTACTGCCCCGGAGGCTCGGGGACTATGATGGGTTCGTAGCATGGAAAACAAAAAATTTCTACCGCAAGAACGAACAAAACCCAGATCTAATCTAGATAAAAGCCAAGATCTAATCTATTAGACATGTGCAACGAGATAGATCTGTACTAACCCTTGTAGATCCGAAAGCGTTACGAGATTGGATCTTGTGGTTGATGTAGTCGATCACTTGCCGATCTCAAGATCGAGTGGATGATCCTTCTGGCGCCGCGTTCCGGCAGCACTTCTGTAGTCGGTCACACGTGCGGAGTCGAAGCAGACCTTCCTCTCCCTGTTCCAGCGAGCAGCGGAGGTAGTAGATCTTCTCCACGGAATCCCAGCAGCACGACGGTGTGGTGGTGGTGGTGGAGTAGAGAATTCTGCAGGGCTTCGCCTAAGCCGGAGCAGAGGGAAGGAGGAGGAGAGAGGCGGGGGCTAGAGCTTGTTATGAGAGAGCTAGGAGGGGGCGCCCCCTCCCCTCTATTTAAAGGAGGGAGGCGCCTTGGGAGGGGGAGTCCTAGTAGGACTCCCCTCCCTCCTTGGGCCGGCGGGTTGGGAAGGGGGGAGGAGTCCTCCTCCCCCACGAATCCGTGTCTAGCCCCCACAAGGTTTCCTTGACCCTTTCTTGGTTTTCAAGCAAACACCAAGAACTCTTCTAGAACCTTCCAGAACATTCCGAAACCTTCTAGAATCCCCATACAAACACTCCGGAACATTTCCTAACTTAGAAAATGATCCCCAATATATGAATCTTATTCTCCGGACCATTCCGGATCTCCTCGTGATGTCTCGGATCCAATCCGAGACTCCAAACAACATTCGGTCTCCAACGCACATTCCATATCTACTTAAAACAACTTCGAACCTTAAGTGTGTCACCCTACGGTTCGTGAATATGTAGACATGACAGAGACACATCTCCTATCAATAACCATCAGCGGGACCTGGAGATCCATAATGCCCCCCACATACTCAACGATGACTTCGTGATCGATAGAACCATTTACATACGAGACCAATTCCCTTTGTCACGCGATACTTTACTTATCCGAGGTTTGATCGTCGGTATCTCCATACCTAGTTCTACCTCGTTACTGATAAGTACTCTTTAATCGTTCCATGTTATGTCATCCCTTGTGACCCAGTCACATGCTTGCAAGCTAATTAGATGACATTCCACCGAGAGGGCCCAGAGCATATCTATCTGCCATATGGATGGACAAATCCCAATCTTGGTCCATGCGCTTCAACACATACTTTCAGAATACCCAATGACACCTTTATGACCACCCAGTTACGAAGCGGTGTTTGATGTCATCAAAGTACCCATCCGGTGATGGTGATTAACATAACCTCATGGTCGAAGGATTAGGTTACTATGTATTTTAAAGCTTATAGCAAAAGAACTTAATGACTTGATCTTATGCTATGCTTACTACAGGTGTGTGTCCATCACATCATTCTCCTAATGATATGATCTTGTTATTAACGACATCCAATGTCCATGATCAGGAAACCATGATCATCCATTAATCAACAAGCTAGTTTAACAAGAGGCTTACTAGGGACTCTTTTATGTTTACAAAACACACATGTATTAGTGTTTCCGGTTAATACAATTATAGCATGGGATGTAAACATTTATCATAAACATAAAGATATAATAATAACCACTTTATTATTGCCTCTTGGGCATATATCCAACAGACTAATGGTTATATCACTAATATCTTCTACATGCTAAGGAAAAGGTGAAGTAACGCACCTCCATCATCCGACCTGCAAGATTGATTTCCTTGGCAGCGGTATTCATCTGGGCAGCAAATTCGGCGGGACCGAACTTCTCCGGGAGATCGTCATTGTGGACAAACTCCGCCTTGTTACACTTGTTCACAAACTCGATCAAGGTTGGAGGATATCGTTCGCCGCTGAGCATGTGGGGTGCAACTAGACCCTTAGCATGAGCTTCCCTCCTCTCAACCTGGGCAAGGGCCGGATTGGTTTGCAAAGCAAGTTGCGTATCAGCTGGCTCGGCAGGGGCATCTTTCAGCGGTGGAGTCCTTTTTGTGAGCATGGACGCAAGTGTGCGCTGTCCAGTCTCAACGGACGTTCCCCTGGTGGCATTAGGAGCCTTCTTGCCCTTGGGTTACTGCTGTGAGGCGGAAGTTGCTGCAGCGGATTTACCCTTGGGAGCTGCCTTGGTGCTTCCCTTGGTGCTGCTAGTGTCTTCTCCCCGAGCCTTGGAAGACTCGGACGAGGCGGAGGGGCTTGGTGCCTTTGCTGTAGCTGCTGGTGCTGGAGCCGAAGATGGTGCTGGTGCTGATTTTCGTTTTGGTGGGGGTACTGTGGGTATCTCGGACGAAGTTGTTTGCGGCGGAGCCGAAGTGGTGGGTGCTGCTGCCTCGGCAGAACCAGTCTCCCCCGCTCCAAGGGTGCCCTCTTCTTGACGAGGTGGGCTGGAACCTGGAGCAGCCGCTGAACCCTCCTGAATGGGGCTCAACGGGCATGAATCATCGCCACGAGGGGGAGAAGGGTTATGTCGGAGCAGTGAAGCAATACCGGATCCGCTCTGGGGAACCTCTACCGCGGCCCTGCCGAATCAAATCATAAATGATGAGAAACTATGACTAAGGAAGAACGAATAAATAGCAAAGGGTGAAGTGGTTTACTCATCCGAGGTTAGAGGCTCTTTGGGCTTCCGAGCCCTCCAGGCTATGGCCTTGGTTGGTGGCTTGGTGGCAGTTTTGTCCCCGGACTTATTTACGCCTTTTAGCTGGCTGAGAGGGTCCGGAGGAATATGTTGATGCAGCTCCCCTCTTCTTCTTCTGTGCGACCGGAACAGGCTCACCCACGGCAAGGGGAGGATCTTCATGGATCTGCCCACCAGGGTTAGCTGAGGCCGGAAAAGCATAAGAAAGGGGGACAGCGTCAAATGCCTCCATCACCTCAATGTCCGAATCATCTTCATTGTCGGGCCAATCTCTAATGGAAGAGAGTTTACCGGTGGGTCGCTTGGTCGCATCTTCCATAGGCATGAACATCTCCTGATCCGGTTCCTCCTCATCCGAGGTATCGCGATCGGGTGCCCATTTGAGAGAAGGCTCGGTGCCATCCTCGATGGTTTGCTGAAGAAACATCTAAGGGAAAGAAAAGGCAATAAGATTAAACCTACAACAAGGACCGACATGTGATTTAATTCGGAAAGAGTTTGGCGCACGAGACTTATCGCAGGAGGAAGCCTATCTCGGCAGAAGTGTCCAAGCCCCCACGTTCACTCAGAAGAGAAGTCCTTGTGGGTGGTGAAGAGGGCCTTGACCCGGTGGTAGATCTCGATGTTGCTTAACTCGAACGAGGAGGTCCGGTTGGGGTCATGGCCCCAGCTCATATGACAGAGTTTATGTGTGCGTTTCTGGAAGGGGGGAGATCCGGTTGCGAACAAACATGATCATTACGTCTTCATTGCGCAATCCCAGATCCTTCAGCTCCTGAAACCTCTTGTTGACTTGGTTCGCCAAGACAGTGGGCTTCTTGGTGACCTTGTCCCATAAATCCGGGTTAGGAGGACCCGGAGTATAGGGGCGCAGCCGGATCAAATCTTCGGAGGTGCTGTTCCGGACATAGAAGAAGGTCCGGGCCCATCCCTTGCAAGAGTCAAGTCCCGTGACTCGGGGGAAGATGGACTGCTTCCGGGGAGAGATTGACGCAGCGCCGAACTGCGTGAGCTGTTTGTCCTCCGGATTAAGCTCTATGTTCGGAATCACGTTCCGGCGAAGGCCAAAGAACCGGATCCAGAGCTCCTTCGTGGGCCATAGTCCAGCGTAACCCTCGATGGTGGAGGCAAAGGCAGAGAGAGACGTGATGGCATTAGCCGGAAGATGGTGCGGCTGAAGCTCATATGTATTGAGCCAGTCATGGAAAAAATCACTAACTGGGAGACCAAACCCGCGTTGGAAGTGGGATAGAAACACCACATACTCACCCGGATTGGGTGAGGGGGCAAGCTCGGCAGAAGCGAGGCGTGCGGTGATGCCCTCCGGGATGCGCCTGGTGCGGTGCAGCCAATCCAGGTCATCCTGGCAAACCCAGGATCCGTCCCACGCGCCGCGGTCGGCGTTCGCCGTGTCTTCCTCCATCTCCTGCTCTGTGACGATGAGCTCCTCCTCGGTCATCTCTAGATCACTATCCTCACTAGCGCTAGCAGCTATGGGAGGCAGTGGCCTGGACTGGCGGGGACCCGTGGCGGAGGAGATGCGCGGAGTTGGCGACGAAGCTGGTACGCATGGAAGCAGTGCGGCGGCGCTGCTACTCAGATGCGGTGGCGGTGGCGTTGTCGCTGGAGAAGATGAGGAAGAAGAAGAGGCAGAGAGGCGCGGAAGTGGGGAAAGGACCCAAGGGGCGCGCCCCTCCCCTATTTAACCGCTCCCTTAAGGGGGTAGTGGGATCACATTTTGCGAGCGGGCCACACGGTGTGGCCGTGTATGACCCAGATCAACCAATCAGCGACGAGCCACCGGAAGGGCCACAGAGCGCAGCGGATCCCATGACATGACGTTGTGATACAGTTAATGAGGGGGCAGGCACGACGTGACGTGCGCCACAGTAACTTCTGACAATAACCGCGGCCGTTACTATAGCAGGCCCTTAAAATGAGGCAAAGTAATGATTAGACTCCACGTGGGGTAGCGTACGAGAGAAGGAAGAATGACCCGGATGAGTACGAGGTAACCTAGCCAGCAAGTAAAAACTTGGAATGTGCTAAGGGAAAATAAACCTATGGATCCGGATTATGAGGTAACTCGGAGAAGGAGCAAGGAGCTCAGTAAGATTGAACCTGCTGTGGCCTTAGCGGAAAAGGCATCTAAGACCGCACCAACTTCAGGGACTAATGTTGGGGGGATACCCTCGGGTAGGGTCACGCCGGGGTATAAAGGCCTAGTTAGCCGAGGTACGACAAGGTCAAAGCAAGTGTTGGCCGAGTCACCTCAAGGCAGGCCGGATCACGGAGTAACCCGGACCAGGGGACGTCCACCTAACTTGGTCTCAACCGACTTATACCGTATGTCTGTAAGATGTACCTAACTTATATGCAGGAACAGGTGTGGCCGGATCAACTATGCAGGATCCGGGTCATATCAAGCTTGTAAGAGAAGGAAGGTATCTCGCTGGTCAAAGGTGACCACTGTACGTAGAGCGTGAGCGAAGCGGATAGAGGCAGAACCACCGAGGCGTGGCCGACAAAGGTGACGATGCCTATGTCGGATGACGCAGGCGTCACAAAGGCTCACGTAGCCCCTACATGGATGACGCTGGGTAAAAGTGACCCGGTCAACTTACTATTTTGGGAAGAGGCATATTCCCTGGAATAAGCCTCCACGTATGCCCTAAGTGGAGACCTAGCCACCCCTATATAAGGAGGGCTAGGGCCTCTGTAGAAGGGGTTGATTGGTCTGGGCTTGGTTGTCTCCTAGAGAGTTATCTTTTGCTAGTGGTGAGAGTAAGAGAGTTCTTCTTCCTCCTCTTCCCAATACAGCTCAAGGAGCACTTGTAAACCTTGGAAGTGAATCGAATACGAAGCAACTGTGTGTGGAATCACCACACTAGCCCTCCCTGGATTCCCCTAGTGCATTTAGTCCCCACCTTTAGCCTATCCATGGCATCTGCCGTGACACCACCACGATAGTGTTGGACGGGGTTGTCTAACTCCGCAGGTGGCCGTGACATTATCGATTGGTGGCAACATATGTGTCCTGGTCGGCGACAATTTCTCTGCGGGTGGAGCGCTAATTTGGGCATAGACTCCCAAAAGAGGAAAGTGCTGCTGCTCAACAAAATCGAGCAGTTGGACTTGCAGGCTGATGGGTCCGGTTTGGATGAGGAACGATGGGCCTTCCGTTACCACCTAGAGGAGTTACTGCTGCAAATCTATAGGATGGAAGAGGAACACTGGCGCCAATGGGGGAGGGTCAAGTGGGCGCTTAAAGGAGATGCCAATACGGGCTACTTCCACGCGGTAGCTAACGGGAGGGACGTAAGTGCAATATTGTCGCCCTTTCCTCTCCCCAAGGTAGGATCATAGAAAAACTAGACATTGAAGCCCACATTTAGGAGTTCTACCGCGAGCTGCTTGGCTCGGCCACTCCCAGAAACTGTGGTCTCTCCCCGCACACTTGGGGTGCAGCGGCCCGGGCTTCGAAAGAGGAGAACTACAATCTGGCGCTTACTTTCACTGAGAATGAGCTAGAGGCGGTGGTGCAGGACATGAAATCTGACACTGCTCCGGGATCGGACGGTTTCCCGGTGGCATTCTTCAAAGAGTTCTGGCCACTTGTCAAACTAGGCATTCTACATATCGTCAACGATTTCATTTTAGGTAGGATAGATATCTTCAGCTTCAACTTTGGTGTGCTATCCATGATCCCCAAAGTTCTGGGGGTGGAATCCATTTCCGAGTTCCATCCTATTGCCCTGATAAATGCGATTTTCAAAATCATCTCTAAAGATTTTTCCTCAAGCCTGGACCTAGTGGCCAATAGGATTATCAGCCCTAACCAAAGTGCGTTCATTAAAGGACAGAACATCCTAGACAGCTTGTTGGCACTCCTGAAAATTGTTCATGAGCTCCAGAAAAACAAGTTGGGAGGGGTACTCCTTAAGCTTGACTTCGAGAAGGCCTACGACAGGGTTAACTGGGACTTCGTATTCGAAGTATTACACTGTAAAGGGTTTGATGAAGGGTATATCCACCAGATCTCCCAGCTAGTCTCGGGGGGCCAGACAGCGATCTCCATTAATGGTGAAACTAGATACTACTTCCGTAACCGTCGAGGGGTGCGTCAAGGGGACCCCCTGTCGCCCCTGCTGTTCAACTTCCTAGGCAAAGCTCTGCCTGCCATATTCTCTGCAAAAAATGTAGCGGGTCATATCAGTGGAGTTGTGCCACACCTGATCCCGGGGGGATAACACACCTCCAATACACCCACGACACGCTGATTCTTGTCTAGCAAGACGACAAACAGATAGCTAATCTGAAATTCCTTCTCATGTGCTTTGAGGAAATGTCTGGATTAAAGATCAACTATCATAAGAGCGAAGTGATTATGATGGGTCAACCTTGTGATGAACATGAACGCATTGCTAGGTGCTTAATTGCAAACTGGGAGGGTTCCCGTTCGTCTACCTGGGGATCCCAATCTCCGATCGAAAGCTTACCATGGAACATTGGCTATTTCTGGTTCAGAAACTATCAAGCATAATTGAGCCTTGGATTAATAGGTTCTTGTCCTTGGGGGAAGATTGATCCTAACAAATGCGTGTCTAGACAACATGCCCCTCTTTGCTATGTGGCTGTTCCTTCTACGGGATGGAGTTCATGAAAAGATGGACTCGGTCCGCTCCAAGTTCTTCTGGGAAGGGCCCGGACCAAAGAGGAAATATCACCTGGTTAATTGGCCAACAGTGTGTAAACCTAAGGATCTAGGGGGTCTAGGGCTGATTAACACAAAATAGATGAACATGGCCCTGCTTCTAAAATGGGTTTGGAAGCTTTATCACGAGGATGATGCCATTTGGGCCAAGATTATTAGAGCAAAATATCCAGATGCGGGGAATATCTTTGCGGCGAACGGCCAAGGGGGCTCGTAGTTATGGTAGGGCATCCACAAGGTGAAGCACCTGTTCAAAGCGGGAGCCATGCACCAGGTCCAAGGCGGCGCCCACACCCTATTCTGGTTGGACTAGTGGCACGGGGACGGGCCCCTTAAGGATGCTTTCCCGAGGTTGTTTGTGATTTGCGACAATGAGATGATTTTGGTTAAGGATGCATGCCTCGACCACATCATCAATCTTCAGTTCCGATGATCTCTAGATCAGGAAGGTGTGGCTCAATGGCCGAAGCTGGTGGAGTTGCTCGAGGTGGTCAACCTCTAGCCCGGGCTGGATTAGGTCTCCTAGCATCTCGAGGCCTCATGGCAGTTCACAGTGAAATCGATGTATAGGAGCCTATCGCAGGGGGTGATCGTGGCTCATTTCCGTGACGTCTGGGTTGGCAAGATCCCCCTTAAAAACAAGATCTTCGCGTGGCTGCTAGTCCTGGATCGCCTGCCCACGAGCCTTGTCATCGCTTCTCGTAACGGCCCAACCGATGGTTCTTGTGCACTTTGTGGTGAAGTTGAGGACGCGACTCATATCTTTTTCCGCTTCTCGCTTGCCAAGTTCGCCTAGGGAGCGCTGAGGAAGATCCTTGGCACCAGTTGGAACCCTCACAATTTTTCCTCCTTCTACTCCATCCTTTGGGGGTTCTCGGGCAAACCGAGATGGCTTCTTTGGACGATGTTCATAGCACAATGCTGGGCCCTATGGCTGATTAGAACTAAGCTAGCTAAGAAATATTATGTGCTCCAGCACCCCGTTGACCTTCTCTATAAAATTGTGATTACCTTGCAGACATGGAAAATAAACTCAAAAGCGTAAGACCAGGAGGGCATGGCATGGATGGAAAATGAGCTAAGGGTGATGTACCTCTCACTAGCACCTAACCAAACTACTTAGCGCGCTTGTTCGGGACCTAGCCGCCGCTGTTACTACCCTACTTTTTATCTGTAGTGCTGATAATGTTGTTTTGGTGAAGTTGTATGCCGCAACAGGTTGTAAGTTGGCATGTTAAACTTGTTGGATTTATTAATTTAAAGCTGGGAACTATGTGCCTATTATCTAAAACAGAAATAGAACGCACATAATAGAAATGCTGTTTTCCCCGCTGAGTTGGCAAAATAGCTGATATGGCACTTTGCTGAGGTGGATAGGCTGCATGTCAAAGAGAAATAAGTTAGTGGGGTGATATTCTTAGTTATATAGAATTAGACGTGGTTTGAAACTAGATTAGATCGCAACTTCTCATGGTACTAACTGGTAGCGAGTTGTTTCAACTCTGACGTTCTCTGTAACCAACTGACCTGATCTTCAAGATCTTCACGTTAGCACTAGGCCTCACCTCCCACCTCTGTAACACACGATCTACACGATCATGGTGTTGTACTATATATTGATGAGGAATATAGTCGAGGGCACTCACAGAGAGCTTCACAATATCTCTCTCTCACGTTCTAGTTCTTTACATGGTATCAGACGCACTCACAATCCTACCATGAGGCCAACCTCCCAGTCTTCCGCTGCTACCATCGCCATGACCAACCACCACCACTGCACCGACATCCTCTTCTCCAACGCTGCTCCCTCTTCCTCAGCCAAACCTGCTACCCTCTTGGCCCTCGCCAACATGCTCGCCTCCCACCAAGCTGCCCAAGGAACACACCCTCTCTCCGGGATCCCACCTCCCTCAGCCGGCACTCTCGCTGCTGGCCATGCTGTCCCGAGGCCCGAGCTCTTATGCTGCCCGATCGCCGGGCCGGCCGCCACACGTATGGTGCCGCACCAGAACCTGTGGCATGTCATCATCAAGCAGCAGGTACAGGTAACCCTTGATCTGCAGCGATCATCATTCACCATGTGGTGCAGGTTGTTCAGCGTCAGCCTCGGCCAGTTTGGTGTACTGGACCACATCGACGGTAACACCGATCCCTAGCACGATGACCCAGAGTGGGTCCAGGACGACTACACCATCGTTTCCTGGTTGTACTCCATGGTCTCGGAGGAGATCCTGTCCCTCATCATCACGCCGGACGACACGGTGTTTCTGGTGTGGCGGCGCATCGAGGACCTCTTCCTCGACAATGCCGTGACTTGTGCGGTCTACCTCGACGATGAGTTCCACGGCCAGAAGCAAGGGAGCATGACCGTGTCTGTGTACTGCTCGTGGCTAAAGTCCCTCGCCGACTACCTCCACGACCTCGTCCGCACCGTCATCGACGCCGACTTGGTTCATCGCGTCCTCGCCGGCCTCCGCTCGGACTTCCTCCATGCCATCACCAACCTCTCGCGCGAGGTGCCGTCCCGTCCTTCCAGGACATGCGCTCCTTTCTAGTACTCGAGGAGTCCAAGAACGCTAATGGCGACGTCTCCACTCCAACCGGAATGGCGCTCCACGCCAGCGCTCACGCACCTGCGCCTATGCTGGCCCCGGTGCCACTATAGCCAGCACCAACCCATCCACCTCCTCCACCACCGTAGCAACCGTAGCCTAAGCCCAAGACCGGTGGAGGCTAGTCTAGGACCAAGAACAAGGGCAACACCAACACTACCGCGGTAGCGGCAGCACCCGCGGCGGCCATGACGTACGCCTAGACTGGGATGGTGCAGGCGTGGACCTACCGGTGGCGCCCACACTACACCAGGGCTAGCGTCCTTGGCCCGCGCCCGTCTGGCCCCCTCCAACCGCGCCCTTCGCTGGAGCTGCGCTGCACCTGCCGACCGGCGCACCAGTGCACTACTATGCGCCAGCTGCGCCTATCCCGTGCTGGGATCAAGCGGGTCTCATCCATGCTCTATAGCAACTCTTCGTCCAGCAGCAGCATCCAGCCCCTGGCGCCGAGTGGATCATCGACACCAGCGCCTCTTCACACATGACGTCTGCCGTTGGTAATCTCTTGTCCTTGCAACCCTGTTCTTCTCTTTCTAGTATAGTTGTTGGTAATGGGCAACGTATGCCGATTACACACACTAGGCATCTGTCCTTCAACACACCCACCCACCTACTCCATCTCCAACAAGTGCTTGTCTCCCTTCCTTACTCAAGAACCTTATTTCTGTCCGTGCGCTTACTCGCACCAACCCAATTAATGTAGAATTTGACGATCTTGGTTTCTTTGTCAAGGACTGGCGCTCCTACCAGGTGCTCCTACGATGTGACTCATCCGGGGATCTTTATCCAGTCACGACACCATCCCCACCGTCCTCGCCCTCCACTGCCACGACCCTCCACTCCAACACCCACGCGGATCTCTGGCATCAACGACTCGGGCACCCTGGCCGTGACAACTTCGCCCACGTCATGAAGACAGTCTTCTCCGCCAATAAAATACCTTCTCATACTTGTACTGCCTGTCGTCTAGGAAAAAACGTTCGATTTCCCTTCTCGCAATCTAGCACCTTGTCGTTCTTCCCCTTCAATCTTTTACATTGCGACCTATGGACCTCCCCGGCACCTAGTGTCACAGTTTATAAATATTATTTAGTTTTACTTGATGATTTCAATTATTTTGTCTGGACTTTTCCTTTGCGTCGCAAGTCTAACATGCTACCCCTGATCTGCCAATTCCATGCTTTCGCCCATACTCAATTCGGTCTCTCCATCGTATCTCTACAAGCTTACAACGGGCGAGAGTTTGATAACCATCAAGCCCGTGCATTCCTTACAGACCACGACATCGCTCTGCGTCTATCCTGCCCCTACACGTCTGCGCAAAATGGCCGCGCAGAACGCATTCTTCGCACGATCAATGAAACGGCCCGCATGATCCTCATTCACGCAGACATGCCTCCCATGTTCTGGGCCGAGGCCATAGCTACCTCCACCTTCCTCGTTAACCGCTGCCGTTGCCGCCCACGCCAACTCACCACCCCATTCTAGCTCCTCTACGGCGCGCCGTCAGATTACAAGAACCTATGAGTGTTCGGCTGCCTCTGTTTCCCCAACACCACGGCCACAACCGCGCACAAACTCGCTCCCCGATCGCTCCCTTGCATCTTACTGGGCTACTCCCTTGAACATAAGGGCTATCAGTGTCTAGACTCACACACCAATCGTGTCCATATCTCGCGCCATGTCTCCTTCGACGAAAACCAGTTCCCCTTTGCTTTCCTACCCCTAAAACCCTCACCCAATGACCTCGATTTCCTGCTCGACCTACCTCCTACACATAATCATACTATTCCCGTCGATGAGCCTGTGACACTGCCCTCCACACCCACAGCAGCATCTCCCACAACGATAGACCACAACCATGTTGCCGCTGCCACGACAGACCAAAACCCTATCGTCCCTTCCGCGACACCTCCTCTCTCTCCAACTCCAACACCGCCACCCCCTCTCTCCTATAGCACCCGCGCCCCAGCGCACTGCCTCCATCCCTCGCCTTGTCCCCCTCCCCATGCACCCGATGCGCGCCGGCGCCCAATCCAGTATATTCCTTCCCAACAAATGTTATGCCACTCTCGCAACCACCGACAACATATCTCCCCTGCCTAAGAATGTGCGATCTGCGTTATGTGATCCCAATTGGCTAACAGCTATGCAGGAAGAGTTCAGGGCTTTGCAGGCTAACCAGACATGGACATTGGTGCCTCGACCTCGTGGTGTCAACGTGATCAACGGAGTGGCTGTTTCGCCACAAGTTTCGTGCTAACGAGACTCTGGAACGGTAAAACACGAGGTGGGTCGTCCATGGCTTTTCTCAACAATCTGGCATCGACTTTGACGAGACATCCAGTCCCGTCGTCAAATCCGCGATGATCCGGGCTGTCCTCTCCATTGCCTCCAACAAGGATTATCCAGTGCATCAAATGGATGTCAACAATGCCTTTCTCCATGGCTCCTTGCAAGGAAAGGTGTACTTCCAGTAGCCTACTGGATTCGTCGACTCCGCCGGTAGCGGCGATGTGTGCCTCTCTCGAAGTCCCTTTATAGTCTAAAACAGGCCCCACACTCCTGGTACGACCGATTCGCCAACTTCATCAAGGCTTTGGGCTTCGTCCGCACCAAATCCGAAACGTCCCTGTTCATGCTTCATCAGCCAGCCGGCACCGCATACCTCCTCCTGTACGTAGACGACATTGTGCCTACTGCATCTTCGTCAGCGCTCCTTCGTCGCATCATCGATCGGCTGTAGCAGGAGTTCTCCATCAAGGACATGGGAACCGTCCACTAGTTCATCGGCATCAACATCTCTCGCAGCAAAGATGGTTTCTTCCTAACGCAGAGCAAGTACGCCGGTGAACTGTTGGAGCGCGCCAACATGCTCTCCTGCAAGTCTGCGTGCACACCCATCGACACGAGCGCCAAGCTTTCTGCAGACTCTGGCGCTCCTATCGCCGATGCCTTAGAGTACCACAAAAAGGCCGGACATAACGTGAGCAGTTTAGCAGGCTTGCCTGCACATGCATGCTCCCCGCGACTGCCACCTCGCCATCGTCAAGCGCGTCTTGCGGTATGTCGCTGGTACTACTGGATATGGCCTCCACCTGCAACGCTCGACGACAGTCGATCTTGTCGCCTACACGGACACGGACTGGGCCAGGTGCCCGAAACGCGACGGTTTACCTCAGGCTACACCGTGTTCCTGGGCGATACTCTCGTATCCTGGTTGTCAAAGAGGCAGCCTACCGTCTCACGGTCCAGCGTTGAGGCTGAATACCAGGGCGTCACCAATGTTGTCGCAGAATGCTGTTGGCTTCAACAACTCCTCGGCGAGCTCTATCTACACATTCCCAAGGCAACGGTTGTCTACTGCGACAACATATCCGCTGTCTACATGGCAGCCAGGGGCGAATTTACCAGGTATGCTTCGTTAGGCTCGAGTCTACCCTCCGTTTTAAGCAAGAAACTATCAAATATCAGTGCTCCAATCATGGTCGATGGTGAAAGGTCAACGTTTTATTAGTGAAGGTAGCAAAAAGGTGTTAAAATGGAGCTAAACTGGATATATATTGACAACCTAAGCCTTATGATGTAGGTGCATGGCTAATTGTTCATCTAAGTTTCAAAAAATTGTTGTAGGTTGAATTGTATTATCTTTGAAAACTATTTTTTCGGTATTTTGAGCCTGCCCTACATTTTTATCTTGGATTCGCCAACATTTTTATCTTGGATTCGCCACCGATGGCAGCCAACCCAATGCATCACCAACACACTAAGTACATCAAACTAGATATCCACTTCGTCAGGGAGAAGGTGGCTCTCGGACAAATACGTGTTCTCCATGTTCTGACCACGCAACAGTATGCCAATGTGATGACAAAGGGACTGCCAACCTCGACGTTCTAAGAGTTTCGTTCCACTTTGTGTGTCCGGCCTCCCGATGCCCAAACTGTGGGGGTGTTAGCGAGTTGTTTCAGCTCTGACGTTCTCTAACTAACTGACCTGGTCTTCAGGATCGGCTCATCCTTCACGTTAGCACTAGGCCTCACCTCCCACCTCTGTAACACACGATCTGCACGATCACACTGCTGTACTATATATTGATGAGGAATACAGCCAAGGACACTCACGGAGTGCTTCACAATATCTCTCTCACGTTCTAGTTCTCTACACTAACATCGTGCGATTCATGGCTAATGAGATTATCATTTAACATTCCTTTTGAGGTGTACTTCGTTTTTTGCCAAGTTTATCACAACAAATGAGTTTTTTCTTTTCCCCTTACCTCGACCCGCTTCTTCTATGCCATAAAGAAAGACGAAGGTAGATGTTTCCAACTCGGCTGCGATTATTCGTTTTTGCACGAAATTGTTGTGATTGTTTATTCTAGAAGAAACCGTGTTCCGCCACATACTTGTAATGTTGTATAGAAACAAATACGTACATGCCGCGTTATTTTGATGGAAGAGAGAGCGTGCGCGCTATATATCTATGGTCTTGCTGCACTTGCAGTGTCAAGGACATAACACGCGGGACCATACGAACTTTGACTATTACTAGAATGGTGATATATCATACCATTAGGTTTGTTATAAAAAGAATTTCATATGATACCTCGCCCGAAATAAATAGGGTTTATTACGACAGAGTCTAAATTGGATCTGTGTTATTACAAATTTGCTAATTGGAGAAATATCACCAGACGATGCGGACTCGTTATATTCGTGCCCCTGGATAGACTTGACACCGGCAACCGTTATGTTGGGTATATTTGCCGCTTGTTTGACTCGTTTTAACAGGTGGGACCTCCCTTTGCCCGTTAGTAGCGATAAAAATAAATATATATCTTGCCTTCCGACATGTCGTACACAACACACGAACCATCAGCGGTGTAGGAAACAATTTGATTTATATTCCTTCCGACGTGCGAGACTCATCACTTAGGCCCGTCGGCAGCGAGGAAAAAACGGTCAACAAAGTCTACCCCCGAGCCCCGCATGCCGTGATGTGGCCGCTCTAGTCATGCCGAATGGCTACACGACCATGTTGGTCACTTTTTGTTGATAACCATGATACGGTTGATCTTACCGTCTCGGTAGCACGCATCTATTGGTACAGAAACCATGGAAAGAAACGAGTTTGTGCTCAGTTTATGGAGAATATGAGTACTATATTTTAGGTGTTTGAAGGAACACTCAAGAAAGTTTATAACCGAGCCATCGCAAGCCCCGACGCAGCCTCTCTAGGCATGCCGAATGGCTACACGAACGTGTTAGTCATGTTCTGATGATCTCGGCACCACTATATGATTGATCTTACTCACTCGACATCACACATCTATTGGTACAGAAACATTAGATCCATAAAAAGAAACGAGCTTGTCTATTTTATAGTGAATGTGAGTACTACATTTTAGGTGTTTGTTGAATGAACTAGACAAGACAACAGGACCTTCTGGACCCATCACTTAGTCGCGTCAGTAGAGTTGAAAGAACGCTCAAGAAAGTTTATCCCCGAGCCCTCGCAACCCCAGACGCGGACGCTCTAGGCATGCCGGATGGCTACACGGCCATGCCAGTCATGTTCTATGGATATCGGGACCACGATACGATTGATCGTATCCACTCGACAGCACGCGTCTATTGGTACATGGATATTAGATCCATGGATAGAAAAGACCGTGAGGGTAGTTTTAATCCAATGTGAGCATTGCACGTTAGGTGCTTGATGACAAACTAGCCATGCGTGGTGGCCTACTGAGGCCATCAGAGACAAGCACGTTGACCCGATTCTTCAAGGCGATCGGCGATCCAGGTAAGTTGCGGATGATATCGAGCTCGTACTGCTTTGGGAGGGTGTCCGAGTTTGAACCTTGCAGCTCCTAGGGTTAGTTCATTGGCATTTGATGATAAGAGACCAAGTTTGTCTGTATTTGATGCTAAGGGACCAAGGAGAGGTGTGTATAATTACAATGTGATTAGGTTTATGTGTGTTGTGCTATGAGATTCTGACGTAACTGGTACAAAGAATAGTGTGCACTTATCTGAAGAATGTGAAATAGAAGTTTGCAATAACGATTACGAGCAGAACACTACTCGAGCAGAAACTTAAAAAAAGTTTCCACTATTACAAGAAGAAGTTTACAATCAAGATAAACGACTACTAGATACTAGCAGAACTAACAGTACACCCGCAATTCTGCACTACTATTGCTCTGTCGCCTCCTCCGCCGCCACCTCCTCCATCACAACCTCGTCCTCCGACACCGCTACCACCACCTCCACCATCAGCATCGCTGGCATGACGCAGTGGATGAATATGCCGCCGTTGGGGAACTGGTCCCAATAGTTGGTGTGCATGTTGGCGCGGGTGAACACCACCATCCCACAGTCGTAGTGGTAGGCGTGGACGTAGAGTAGAGCGGTGCCTTTGGGGCTGAAGAAGTGGACAATCAATATTGAATCTGAATTGTGCTTGAGGTCATACATGGGGCGATTGTGACGACAACCGTAGACCTAGTCGAGGAAGGCACACACCAGCTGCACTGGCTCCTCCGTGGGATAAAGGCCTAGATGCACAGGGCATTGTCCTTGCGGACACCAAAGGATGGAGCTCCTTTGCGGTGGGCGGGAGCTGGAAGCTGGACTTGGATGCACTATTGGGGACGAAGACCTTCTTTTTCTCAATGAGGTGGATTGAAGATGGTAAGGTACGCTAAGATTCCGGGGAAGCAGAGGAGCTAAATAGGAAGGAGCTTATTGGAGATTAATGGGGGAAGATGAGGGGAATAGAGGCGAGATTCGATGTTGATGATCAATATGAAGCGAAGCCGATGGGATGCCTCATTGCTAGCTGGATCTCTACTCTAAGAAATAATGGCACAACTTTAATTTTTGGGGTTCTTAGTGGAGGAGGAGGAGGCGATATGCGTGATGCATATTTTTCGAGGTAGACATTATGCGTGTTGATCCTTATAGAGTAAGCCACCTAGCGCATAATTTTTTTCCACAATTTGAAAAAAGTCCAATGACACAGACTCACTTGTCATGTGGTCAAATCTTAAGAAATTTTTAAATTTTATATAAAGTTCTTTGGTCTGTGGTATGATGTTTCAGTGACATCCCTCAATCAAATGAGCCCAAACTTGACACAATGGTTCCTCTTGTCATTGCAAACCACCGCTACAACAAAGGATTTTGGGGTTCTATGGAAAAAACTCAAATTTTCAGTTTTGAATCTAGAAATTTGAATTCTAGGTGGATTTTTCCAAAGTAGGTGCAAGCATTCTTCATGTCTAAGGCTCACTGGCATTTTTCTCTGATGCTAGGTCATGATAGATGGCTAGTCCCTAGAGATTGGTATTTTTCTTATGGTAGAGCTATATACTTCTTTTTTCTTGAGTAATGCTTGGATGATTCAAGTTTTGAACTATAGATTGATGCATATAAACATGTATTGCATTGATTTACGGAGATTTACCAATGATTCCCTTTATTTGGTTTATAACACTGTAGGGCAAAAAACCCTAATTTTCATATTTTTGATTTTCAGGGACTTTTTGAACTCAAAAAGGGCTAGGATTTTTCTTGATAAGTTTTTTGACAAGACAGAGATCTAGAGAACTTGGACCTCACGAGAGATATCACAAGGCCCAAGATAGACTAGGTGGCGTGGCCCAGTAGGCGTGCCACTAGGTCCATCCGGAGCTCCGAAACTCCAATCGACATGAATCTTTCGCGAACCGACTTGTTTTGACCTAAAACCTTCTATAAAAGGGTCCCCGACACGATCTCACGACTGATGGAGTTGGAGATCGAAAACACCAAAAACAGATCCAGAAGTCCATCGTCGGTGGAGATCAGAGGGGGGAACCGCTGCCGAAATGACTTCAGGTTGCCTCTACCCCCTTCAGCATGATCATCATCAACATCTACAGTAACATCGTCTCCATCTCCCTCTCACTACAAGGAATCTAGCTATATATGACCCTCTATTTTCATCACAAAATCGTCACAATAGTTTTTTTATGATGATTCGATGATGATTTTGAGATCGTCGAAAGCTGGGCGTCGCAAATGAACTATAACAATGATTTTGGTTAAATCGTCATAACCATCTATGACGATATTGGATCGTCATAAGCATTATGACGATCCAAATCGTCATGAGCAAACTGGCCTAGCTAGGTCAGATACCACGTGGCCGATCCGACGTGGCATAGAATCAGCTCGGTCCATTTCAAAATTTATATGGGGCAAGCCCAACCATTCAGTCCATTAATATTTTTCTGTCAATTCTCGTTGCTGCTTGGGCCCAGCCCAACATTTTGGCCTTTTTATTTTTAGGGCCATGGCCTTTTTACTGTCCAACTCTTTTTATTTTGAACCATTTTTTCCAGGAATTGTAAACTGATCCCGTCAAATATTTTTTTAGGCCGTGGCCCTTTAACAGCCCAAGTATTATTTGTTTGAACACATAGACATTACACAAATAATATTTCGGTAAGCACATCTCAAATAACATTAAATAATGGTAACCGAAATTCTAAGATATATTACAATCAGAGACATATTTCACATAACCTAGGAATAGAAAATAGCTACAAAATACTGTAGTATATTTGAAGGAAATATGCCCTGAGAGGCAATAATAAAGTTGTTATTATGTATTCCTTGTATATGATAGATGTTTATTTTGCATGCTATAATTGTACTGATAGGAAACGTCAATACATGTGTGTTTAATAAACACAAAGATTCCTAGTTATGCCTATCTTATAGACTAGCTCGTTGATTAATAAGATGATCAAAGTTTCCTGATCATGGACATTGGATGTTGTTAACAATGAGGTCACAACATTTGTGAAATGATGTGATGAACATTCATCTGAAGTATAGTATTACAATCAAAGTCATTATGTTTATATTGCTATAACATCATACGAGTAATCTTAGTCCTTAGACCATGAGATCATGTTAATTGCTAACACCGGAACAGTATCTTGATAACGTCAAACGTCACACCGTAACAGGGTGACTATAAAGGTGGGTTCAATGCTACGAAGGTGTTATGTTGAGGCTCATGGATCAAGAGTGGAATTTGTCAATCCCGATGACGGAATGATATACTCTGGGCCCTCTCGGTGATATCACATTAAGATAGCTTGCAAGCAAGTGATGTGATCACTAGAATGTTATATCACGGAAACGAGAAAAGAGTGCATGTTGGTAACAAGATCAAACTAGGTATTTGGATACTGATGATCGAATCTCGGACATGTATTATACCATGAGACAAAGAGATTAAGTTACTAGCGTTGACGGTTCTCACGATCACAAAAGTCACCGTTGAATGTTCAGGAGTCAGTATGGATCTCCAGGTCTCGCTTCTGATTATTGATCTGAGAGGAGTCTCAATCATGTCTGCATTATTCACGAACCGTAGGGTGACACACTTAAGGGTTGCCGAACACCATTTTGGAGCACATATGTTTCAGACGAAAGAATTACAAAGCGCTAGAATTATTTCGATGGAATCAGAATTGTTTTCGGTGAAATTGCAAAAATTGGTTCTGCATGTGATATTGAAATGTTGCAAGGGGTTTTATGTGAATGTTTGTTAATTAAAGTAATTAACAAATTTCTTAATAAAATAAATAAAAGAGTGTTATTAAATGAGAGTTGCATTAAATTTGGTGGAAATTTAATGCATGTTAGTGAAACTTTGGGTGGAGCTTGAATTGATGTGAGTGGAGCTTCCACCACATGAATGAGGAAGAGGTGGGGACACCCCTCTTGGCCACCGACCATGGGAGGGGAGGAGCCCCCCTCTCCTATAAAAGGCCCCCCTCTCCTCCCTCACAAAGCACACCTCCTCGTGAAGGATCTCTCTCCCCTGTAGATATATTCCTCTATGGTCTCGGATTAGCGAGATACATGTTCCTGGTGGCCTTGCATCTGGAAGGAGCTGCTGCTTCCGCTGATTCGCTGGTGCGAGGAGGACGGATGCGCTACTGATTTGTAGCGCTAGGACTTCCACACGATCTTGAGATCAGCAAGCATACGACTACATCATACACGAGTTCCAACTCGTTAACAAAACTCTGTTGTCTTCGAGGGTAAGTTCTCTATGGATGTATATCCACCCGTTGCTTTATATCTAGTAGATAGATCTTGGCGTATAGTTTTCATCGTAGGAAATTTTTTGTTTTCTATGCTGCGAACCCAACAGTGGTATTAGAGCCAGACCTATGCGAGGTGCTTTGCACGGGTAGTACACATATGTTTATATGTGGGCGATGATGATCATGTTATTGCTTCTTTCATGTATTTTGGATGTTGGTGGAATAGTGGGATGAAGCGGCCCAGACCAACGTTACATGTCATCGCACATGAGACCGGTTCCACGACTGACATGCAACTAGTTTTGCATAAGTGGCTAGCGGGTGTCTGTCTCTCCTACTATAATCAATATCTGATTTACAACGAGTTGTTAATAACTTGGTTATCCTCGTTGTGGTTCCATGGTCGTAGGTAAGACCGATTATATCTCCGAAAGCCCTAGCCACGTAAAACTTGCAATGGATAAATTAGAGGCGTCTAGTTTAGATCATTGCTGGGCTAGTGTCTTGATATGGTAATATTGTAAGTAGATGTATGATAGATACTCTTACAACACACTTAGCGTGTAAGTTCCATAGACCTTGGCCTTACACAGAAAGGAATGATAGAGATCATACCACGATGCATATGATAGAGATCAAATGCATGGACCATATCATCTCACTTTACACATTAGATGTTTGCATCTTATATTGCTAGTTTGGCGCTTTTAGTAGCATTGTAAGATGATACCTCATTTAAATATCAAGATAAAATGTGTTCTTCCTTAATTATGCACCGTTCTATGGATCGTGTTTTGAGACATCACGTGATGATCGGGTGTACTCGACTCTACGCTTTCATACAACGGGTGTAAGACAGTTTTACACACGTGAATACTAAGGTTCTTACTTGGCGAGCCTAGCATGTACAGACATGGCCTCAGAACACGGACCGAAAGGTTAAGCATGAGTCATATAGTTGATATGATGCCCATATAGATGCTCGCCTTTGAAGCTACACCGACTCACGTGATGATCGGACTTGGTGTAGTGGATTTGGTTCATGTAATCACCAAACAGACATGAGGGATGTCGTTTTTGAGTGGGAGTTTATTAGTAATTTGGATTAGTTGAATTCAATCTATCATAAACTTTGTCTAAATAAACTTTACAAATTCTGTTGTAGATGGCACCACCTGCTTTTAACTTCAATGTGTTCATGGAGAAAGAGAAACTTGCTGCGAATGGTAGCAATCTCACCAACTGGGCTATGAATTTGAGGATTATCCTCACTGCTGCACAAAAGCAATATGTGCTAAGGCGCCGCTAGGCCCCCCACCAGCTCCTGATGCCCCTGACGAGGAAAAGAATGTCTATATAACTCGTCAAGAGGACCACAACTTAGTTCACTGCGACATACTGTATGGGCTAGAGCCAGAACTTCGAAAGCATTTCAAAAATGGCAATGCCTTTGATACCATGGGAGAATTGAAAATGATTTTCGATACCCATGCTGCCATAGAGAGTTATAATGCTTCTGAAAAGTTCTTTATCTTCATAATGGGGGAGAACAACTCCGTTAGTGAGCACGTACTCAAAATGTCTGGGTACGCTGATAAGCTTGTGTCACTTCAACAGATCCTAGAATCGGTGACGAATTGCCTGGTGACAAAATTCAGAACCGTCACCAAAAGTAACCATAGGTGACGGATTAGTTTTGGGCATCACGTATGCTTGATAATGCGTGACGGTCGCGTTTCACGTCATGGCAAACCGTCACCGATTATCCGCACGACAGATTTTAGAGCGTCGTAGATTAAGCCGTCACCGATTGTTCGTGGGACCAACGAGTTAGCAATTGTGTTAAAAACGATAAAAGGGCAAAGATGGGTTTCGAACTGAGGACCTAGTACAAAGTAAAATGTTTCGTGACCGCTGGGCTACTGTTCGGTTTTTGAATTGTTTGATTAGCCTACCATTTCGTAAACTCTATGTGCAGTACGTGGTATGTACAAACACGGATCGTTATAGTTAGGACTTGTGCGATCTTCCAAATAGTTTTCTTCTCTGTACTTGAGAACGAGCGCCGTCAAGGGTATCTCTTGTCCAGGCGATCACGACATTCGCTGGCCCTTCATCTACAAGTCCCGGCGACTTGCGCCTATGCGATCACGACGATCGATCATGATCCCAGCTAGCGAGGCTTTGCGGCAGGCCGGCGCACGGCGATAGGAAGCACATGTGAGTTCCTTTGAGATCTGTTATGAAATTGATTTGCATTGGTGTTTATGTTACACATTGTGATTTATTTGGACTTTGGTAAACAATTTTCACATCGATTAGTACAAATTGAATGGCATCATGACTCGAGTGGAACACATTATATATATTTTTGTAGGCGATGGATCGACAGCGGATTACTCATGGGCGCAAGTTCACCCCTATTTACATACAAGGTGTCCGCGAGTTTATGGAGTTTGCGCGCGCAAACTGCAACGAAGGTGCATCAATATTGTGCCCATGCCAAAAATGCCTTAATATTACGCAGCAGACTCAGGACATTGTTGAGTATCACTTACACGTCAATGGTATGGCCGTTTCGTACACAAAGTGGAGTTGTCATGGAGAAGATGATGGTCCTGATGAAAACTATGATCATAGTTTGTATCAAGCGATGACGATGATGATTATGATGATGGAAATGAGAATCATAATGATCATGTTGACAAGATGTTAGATGAGCTGCATGATTCTGGTGACAGAGGCCCAAGTGAAACTAATTTCTATGCGAACCTCATCGAAGAAGCTAAGAAAGAGCTTCACAAGGGATGCACCACTGAGACGAGGTTGTCATTCATTATGAAGATGCTTTACGTGAAATCATACAACCGGGTCACAAATAGAGCTTTTGATCAATTTATGGCTGTATTATGTGTTGGTTTGCCAAAAGTGAATTTTCCCAAGTCCTATTCTGAAGCTAAGAGTGTTCTTTCTGAGGTTGGGCTTGGTTATGACACAATTCATGTTAGCAAGTATGACTGTGCTCTGTTTTGGGGAGACCATGCCAAAAATACTCATTGTCCCGAGTGTGGATTTTCAAGGTGGAAAGACCCGGAAGCAAAGAGAAAGATTCCCCACAAGGTGCTTCGATACTTTCCTATAATCCCAAGGTTACAGAGATTTTTTGTTTCCAAAGAAGCGTCGATGAACACCAAGTGGCACAAGGAGAAGAGGGTTGCACAACCGGGTATTTTGAGGCACCCCGCTGATGGTGAAGCATGGAAGCACTTTGACAAGGAGTTTGGATGGTTTGCTTCAGATGCCCGTAACATAAGGCTTGGTATTGCGACAGATGGATTCAACCCATACGGAAACATGAGTAGTTCATACAGTATGTGGCCAGTTTTTGTCATTCCATACAACTTCCCACTGTGGATGTGCGTGGATCAATCCAACTTCATGATGTCATTGCTAATCCCTGGAAAAAATTCACTAGGAAAGGATTTTCATGTATTTATGCAGGCATTGATAAAAGATATGATGAATCTATGGAGTGGCATGGGCACATATGATGCATGCACAGGTAAAGAGTTTCCGTTGCATGCTGCGTTTCTTTGGTCGATTCATGACTATCCTGGATATGCCACGATGTCTGGCCGTAGCACAAGAGGGTTTTTCGCATGTGTGCACTGCGATAAGGATCCTTGCTACGAGTCTTTGCATAATAAAATTGGTTATATTGGTCATCGTCGATTTCTGCCTCATGATCACAAGTGGAGGAGTAGCAGAGCCTTCAATGGAAAACCTGAACCTAAGGATGCACCAACAAGTTTCACACTTGCAGAAAGAGAGGAGAGGGTACAGAGAGTTCAGGATTACAGGCCAGGGAAAAATCCATCAACTAGGAAGAGAAAGCGTGGCATGACTGGTGAGCCAACCTAGCACCTCAAGATCAGCTTATATGATTTGCCATACTGGTCAAGATTGAAGTTTGTTCACAACCTCGATGTGATGCACATTGAGAAGAACATATTGGACAATATCCTTGGTACCCTTCTTGAGCTTGATGGAAAGAACAAGGACACTATTGGTGGTAGAATGGGTTTGGAGAAATTTAATGTCAGGAAGAAGTTCTGGATGAAACCTGAGGCCAAGGGTTTTTCAAAGGAGAAAGCACCGTGGATGCTTCAAAAGGAAGGCAAACAAAAATTGTGCAAGTATTTGGCCAACACTTGGTTCACAGATGGTTTTGTTGGAAACTTAGCAAGATGTGTGGACATCCCAGGGGGTAAAGTGCACGGTCTGAAGACGCATGACTGCCACATACTTATGCAGCGTGTGTTTCTAGCTGGTCTGAGAGGGATTGCATCAAAGGCGATGTATGAGACCATTGCTGAACAGGGAAACTTTTTCAGGGAGTTGTGTGCCAAAACTCTAAGAGCATCTGTGCTGCGTTGAATGAAGGTTGAAATTGTCATAATTCTTTGCAAGCTTGAGCTACTATTTCCCCCATCATTCTTTGATGTAATGGTGCACTTGGCTATTCATCTACCTGATGAGGCACTTCAGAGGGGGCATGTTCAATATGGTTGGATGTATCCAGTTGAAAGAAGGCTTGGGTACCTGAAATCAACTGTGCGTATCAAATCAAGGCCTGAAGGTTCAATTGCTGAGGGTATATCGTGGATGAGTGCTTGCATCATTGCACTAAATTTTTGGGCGATGTTATAGAAACCAGACATAACAAGCCTGAGAGGAACCAAGATAAGAAACAAAGAGTTGATCCACTAGAGTTTGATATTTTTTCAGATGGAGCCAGAGGTTTAGGACTATCCAAGTTGAAGTATTTTCCCAAAGAATTTGACAGTATGGTTTGGTATGTACTTCAGAACTGTCATGAGGCACAAAATTATATTCGGTAGGTCTATTTACCTTTTTATTAATCATTCAAAATTTTCAGTAATATTTTGTGTTATAGCAGTACCATTACTAATTTGTTTTTGATTTTTAGGAATTTCCGACAACAACTACAGAACAGGGGTGTGAACAACATTGAGGCGGAACTAGAGAAAGAATTCCCTGCATGGTTTAAAAAACATGTCAGTAATTTAGACAATGCTCCAGAAGATTTAAAATCACTAGCACTTGGTCCAGATGCTCGTGTAGTTGTACACCCTATGTGCAATGTAAATGGCGCTAGGTTCCGTTCCGTCGAGCGTGAGAAGAACACGAGGACTCAAAACTCAAGCATAATGACAAGGGGGTCCGATTCTGATGAACAAGATCAAGAATACTACGGTGTGATGAAGGAGGTTCTTGAGTTACAGTACCGAGAAACAAGCACGGCGACAGATCCGTGTTCTTGTTCCGCTGTGATTGGTTTGACCTTGGAAGTAGGAAAACCACGGAGATGAAGGATGATGGATACTTTAAAAGCATCAATACGTCTGTATTGTGGTACAAGAACGCCCCTTTCATATTAGCTCACCAAGCAGAAACTTGTTTTTACTTGGAAGACACAAAATTTGGTGATCTTTGAAAGGTGGTGCAAACTTTCAATAACAGGAATGTATACGATGTTCCAGAAAAAGATGATGAAGGCAATGCAGGTGCATACCAGGAAGACCTAGGCTCGGAAGATCCCATTGTTCACCAAATTGAGGACGAGGAAGATGAATATGTTGATGATCATGAAGACGACATGGCTGATCGCTTTGATGATGTGATATTTGTTGACTCTCAGACTGTTAGACAACTAGCAAGAAAAAATGGTGTAAACAATGATATGGACCTGAGCGACGAAGAACAAGAAGACTTGGAACCGGTTGTCGATGAATTTGGGAGGAGCAATTCAGATGTTGATAGTGATATTGACTAGTACCTTGTGAAAATGCGTTACTAAAATACTAGCACGCAGTTTTACTGTTTGATACTAGTTATGGAGACTGTTGTATTCAATTCCCAGTAACCATGTTATACACAGAATTATTAATTATAATGATATATATGGTCGTACCTAGATGTTTTTACTTGTTTTTGTCATACTTACTTCGAGCAGCAAAATAGATTTACTGGAGATAGATACTTTTTTACGTGACACAACCTAGGCGGCAGACATGTCCGTCTAGTAAGTTGTGCATGCATAAAATTTGTAGCTCATAAAATATTCATAGATACCGATGAAATGAACTCAATTAACACGATTTCACTATAATTGGCAACAATGACATGCATAATATATTTCAGCTCATAAAAACTTTAATAGTACCATTACACTTAACCATGTCTTCAGACATACTAATGCCACATAATGAAAGGACCGTAAAATATTGTCTTAACATCTCATATTATTAGGTCGACAAATGACCCATGACCATCACAGTGAAAATGATCAAGGGTACTAAAGTTCCACATTTGGAACATAGAAGGCAAATAGGAAAGCCCCCTTACGTCCCACGTACAGCATGAAAAACATCTTGTCTCCAATTCGCCGAAAATCCTCCTCTTGTGACATCACCTCCCTCCACCCAGCGCAGCATACTCGGCCATCCTCAGGAGAAATTGAGTACGACCCTTTGACCTTTGTGTATTTATCACACACAGTTGTGATATCACCATATTCAGCCATGTCTTCAGGGACAAGGCGTCGCGGGAGTTTCTGTTCTTGGTCCACATGCACAATGTGAACATTTGTTAATCGGAAAATTACAGGCACAACAAAGTAGATCACTCATACTTACCAGCTCTTTCTTCACGCAATTTGTCCAGCTTAACGTGTGGATCAGAGACTCACATTTTCCAACTTGATAAGGCCCAGCTCCATGTTCATCAACCAGCGTGTCAATGATGTCAACATTGCTGACCACTAACTCCATCATTCTCCAGTTAATTATGGTTCCATCAGTGGCATGCATAGCGTCAAGTATGCCTTTCTTATCCTGGGTTAGATTGTAATATGCTGTACAAGTTCAAATACTTAATTAAATGAATATTACTGAATCAAAATTAAGATTAATGCATGGTAGGTACGTCAACATTAAGATTGTTTAGGAACAAGGAAAAAATATCGTGCTAAACACAAAGAAACTACTTCTTTTTTCATTAGAAAAAACTAGAGACAATTCCATCGGTGACATTCTACACATTACAAAGTAGACTAGAAACCGAGCAAAATGGGTGAACCTAAATATTTTAGTGAATCTACATATATACATCCATTTTATACAAACTCGTAAACATCGTATATTTATAAACGGAGGGAGTACTTCAAATAAGCAGTTACTTACATGGGTGGGTGATCGGTAGGTTGATTGACGTCACAGGGGTAGATGGACCTTGTGTGTCGGTAGAGAAGACAAGCTCCGTTCCAACATCTAGATTGTAGACTCTAGCAAATTCTCTCCAATATTGGCCTTCAAGATATGTTCTGCCATCCTTGTTGATACAATCAACGTTGAATTCGAACCCTTCTTCCGTAACCACCTCGACCATAAAATCATTCTCGTGGTTGACAGAGTCGATGGCAAACTTCTTAAGTAAATTTGCTCTAGCATAGCAGGGTATTAACTAAAGAAAAATGGAACATGTTTACTACATGACAAACTAACAGATGCTATAATTCATGACAAAAGGGTGGAACAGGAAAGACTAATGATAATAGAAAAAATAAAACTAGTACCGTCATTTCTTCAAAATTCTCCACAAGGGTGAGAACGAAAAAGGACTTGATCTTGTCGCCCAGGCCGCACAGACCCTTGGTGTCAAAACACCAAGGACACTACGAATCAAAAAAAGAAAATTTAAAGATCATTGGCCGTACATTTTTGTCCAAATACAAACTAGATAGGTTAGATTTTTACCGCAACGATCTTGCCCTTCGCCATCCCTCTCTCTTGACAGATCTGCGGCCTAGGCAAAGGTGGTTTAGATGGCGGCGCTGACTCTAACTATGCCTTTAGGGTTTGTTGGAGGGAGAGCGTATATATATATATGGTCCGACTATGCTTGCATGCCGGGCCTGGACCCAGTTGTAAGCTTAATTTGTGGGCTCGACATGATTAGCTTTAGCTGTTAGGCAAAACAAGGAAATATATTGATTACATTTAGTGCGCAGAGCAAGGAAATTGATTTGGTTTTTATTGCTCTCACTTAGTCGTCATAGTTAGGTCCTATAAGATCCTCTAAGATAGAATCTTGAGACTAACAAGGAAAGAATTAGCTATATTAATTAAATCCTTTACTTAGAATATTTTGCAAATTTTATGAAAAGTATTGGAAATAAGGAGTTTGCCTTTCATGTTTATGGTTGTTTTTAGACATTCTGAAGGATCATCAGTATGTAAAGTACATAAGTTTCTGATTTGAGATTGGTTTCAAAAACTTTTTGTAGTCCAAACTTACTTCAAACTTTCTTAGCTACAAAATAAAGCATCAAACTATCTAATTTAGTAAACAAATGCAGTGTGCATCAACATGAGAATTCAGATAACAAGTGCACCAGTAACGCAACAACAAACTCCATACACATTAACATAGTCTTAAACAACTGGGTATGATTGCCCAGCTTCCACCATACATAATAAAAACTTAGTCTTCAAACAGCACACAATTTCTCTTCATCTCTAGGGGGACAACACAAACATAAACTAAACTTGTGGAAACAGAACATGAGGGCCAACAACAGGACCGATAACCGGGATGAGGCCACCCTTGACGTACTTGTCGAGGAATCTGCCAAAGGCGGCATGCTTCGCCATGGTGTGGCCCTTGTGCTTCTGCCTGCTGCCTACGCCAACGCCATCCGCGTGCTGGATCATGCTCTCTAAGTTCTTAGTGATGACCCTGCCGTAGAATGGGCAAGATAGCTCCCCGCGGCTGCGGAAAGTTATCTGGCCACTCACCAGCCGCTTAAGAACAAAGCGGCTCTTGCGTTCCCTGTTGTCCTTGTCATGGCCCACGTCATCAGAGTCTTCCTGTGAATTTTGAAATACGTAAGAAGTGAGATAAACAGGAGCACAACAACGATCAAACGAAATAAGCTGTAAAAAATTAACAATGCTGCCAAAATTATTCTAAATTGTTGCGGTGATAGTACTAACATTTGATGAATCGAGGACAGTTTTGTGTTGCAGTGATAGTACTAACATTTGATGAATCGAGGATAATGTTGTGTAGCCAATATTTGATGAATCGAGGAAAGTTTTGTCTTATCATGTCTAGTGAGCGCTGGAACGCCTGAGCGTTCATTTCTATCTGCTTCAAAGTCTATAATGGACAATTTATTAAAGAACAATATTCTTTGGGGACATAATTCAAGGCATGTGAACTTTAGGGGCAAATAACCAATTTTGCCTAAATAAAATTCTTGCAATCATAATCACTAGAATGAAAGAAGACTCGCATGAATTTAAGTTTCAAATGCATTGATCATTACACATTAAATTCCATTCATCAGATCAATCATTTCTTCCCAAATAAAATTCTTGTTATCATAATCTCTACAATCAAATTAGACTCAGATGAATTTAAGGCACTTAATGATGAATCATTTACAAGTTAACTACCTTAACACATTCAGAAAGTTATCTGATAACTATGAACCGATAGATATCATATGAGCAATCATAATAAGTAGAATTAAAGAAGGCTTGGATGAATTTAAGTTTTAAACGCATTGATCATTACACAAAACAGGATACTGATTCAAACACACTATGGAATCATCACATTAATAAGAAGCAAATTAAGATAATGGTAATTATGAATTCCATGCATCAGATCAATCCTTTATTCCCAAACAAAATTCTTGCTATCATAATCTCTACAATCAAATTAGACTCAAATAAATTTAAGTTGCTTGTGTTGATCAATCATGTGCAAGGTAACTACCTTAACACATTCAGAATGTAATCTAATAACTATTAACTGATAGATATCATATGAGCAATCATAATCACTAGAATGAAATAAGACTCGGATGAATTTATGTTTCAAACGCATTGATCATTACACTTAACATGATACTAATTGATACACACTATGGAATCAACACATTAATAAGCCGCAAATTAAGAAAATGGTAATTATAAATTCTATGCATCAGATCAATCTTTTCTTCCCAAACAAAAATCTTTGTTATCATAATCTCTACAATCAAATCAGACTCGGATGAATTTAAGGCACAACATTCAGAAATTAATCTGATAACCATGAACCCATATATATCATATGAGTAAGAATACTATATGGCAGATCAAATCAAAGTCAACTACAAAGGAACCGTACGAACCCTAGAATCAAGAATATCTAGAAGACCACCTAAACAACACAAATCAATCTACTCTACAAACAAACCCTATGTGAACAGTAAGATGAACAGAGGAGATCGAACAGAACAGCTCAGAACCTCGGTGCCGTCGTCGGAGGCCTCCTCCTTGAACGGTACATCTTCTTTGCGGGCTTGTTCATAGAGGTACTCGATGGAGTCAGTGTCTTCGCCGTCGTAGTACTTATCATCCGACACGACGATGACCTGGCGGCCTGCATGCGGGTTCTGTAGATCTGCTGCGGGAGCCACGACATCCTCCTTCTCATCATCGATGGTGACCACGACCGGTACGGTGGAGTCCGCAACGGTCACGGCGCGCCGACGAGCGGCTGGTGCTCCCGAAGAAGACTCCTCGCCCGCCACCGCGGCAACAACCGCGGGTGCATCGCCAGAGCCGCCGACCGCCTTCAACTCCGGCTCGTCCTCGCGAGCGCGCTTCATCTTGCAGATTCACTAAGGGATGAGATTGGTGGTGCGGTGGTGGGAGCGGATTGGGGTTTTCGGCAGACTGGGGAAGAAGTGGACGATGGTGGGAGAGAGGATGAGACCGATGTGTTATATAGATGCTGGCAGTTTGGTTTCCTCTGGTGCACGCGTGGGTGTGGAATCGTGTAGTCCTGCATGTAGTCCACTTTCCCATTGCTTTCACATTGGACCCACGCATGACATTTGGGAGAGTGGCGCGTTGCAGCGAAAATCTCTACAAATTCTATATTATATAAATTGTTAAAAAAACCTATATTATATAAGTAAAAAAAGTATATTGTGTATAAAACAATAAGTTTTCCAAAAGATTTTATAGAGAAATATTGAATTTGTTCAAATTAGTTGAAATCCTAAATTAAATTGGAACCAATCTCGGTCAAGCTGGAACACACAGATGCCAATGGGTCATCAGTGTAACCGGACCCACATGTGTCATCAGGGTCAACTTTTGCCCAATCTCAGTCAACATAGAACCCACAGACGCCATTGGGCCCACTTGCACCAATGCTAGTGTAAGTGGACCCACGTGTGTCATTAGGTCAACTTTTGTCCAATCTCAGTCAAACTGGACCTACAGTTGCCATTGGTACCCGCATGCACCGATGCTAGAGTAACTGGACCCACATGTGTCATCAGGTCAAATTAAGCCCAATCTTAGTCAAACTGGACCCATAGATGCTATTGGGAACACTTGCACCAATGCCAGTGTTAGTGGACCCACGTGTGTCATCAGGGTCAACTTAAGCCCAATCTTAGTCAAACTGGACCCACAGATGCCATAGGGTCCCACATGCACCGCTGCTACCTATGTGGGCCAACATGTGTCATCAGGGTCAAATTAAGCCTAATCTTAGTCAAACTGGACCCATAGATGCCATAGGGTCCCACATGCACCGCTGCTAGCTATGTGGGCCCACATGTGTCATCAGGGTCAGCTTAAGCCCAATCTTAGTCAAACTAGACCCACAGATGCCATAGGGTCCCACATGCACCAATGTTAGCTAAGTGGACCCACATGTGTCATCAGGGTCAACTTTTGCAGCGATATGAGTCAACATAGAACCCATAGATGCCACTGGGCCCACATGCACCAATGCTAGTGTATGTGGACCCACGTGTGTCATCAGGGTCAACTTAAGCCCAATCTTAGTCAAACTGGACCCACAAATGCCATAGGGTCCCACATGCACCGCTGCTAGCTATGTGGGCCCGCATGTGTCATCAGGGTCAACTTAAGCCCAATCTGAGTCAAACTGGACCCAAAGATGCCATAGGGTCCCACATGCACCGCAGCTAGCTATGTGGGCCCACATGTGTCATCAGGGTCAACTTAAGCCCAATCTTAGTCAAACTGGACCCACATATGCTATTGGGCCCACTTGCACCAATGCTTGTGTATGTGGACCCACGTGAGTCATGGTACGTTCTATATGGAAGCTCATATGCGGGATTGTTATTTTGATGAGAAAAATGTTTCAAGTTTAAAAAATTCCGTGTCAACTAGTTCACGTAAAATTTATCAGTGTGTAGGTTTTCAATTTTTATGAGATATTTTGAATTAGTTATGCACTGTACAAGCTTTGGTCAGACTTGAGTTGAAAGTTGCAGGAAAGCCGTGTGTACAATTTTTGAAATTAAGTTGCAGCCATGACCAGAGAATTGGTGAAAGCCCCGTGCATTCAATTGTTGAAAGTTTGCAGCCACGACCGGACCGCACCACACCTACACGCGTCGTATCGTAACAAAACTGATCCCACTGCTGCACCGCAATAACCGCATCGCATGCACCACACCTAAACACGTCGCACTGTAACAAATTAAAACTTACCACACTGCACCGCAATAACCGCATCGCACCACTCCTAAACGCGTCGCACCATAACGAAACTGACCGCACTACACCGCATCGCACCGTAATGGGTCGACTACATCGATGTACGGGCCCTCTGCCTCGACTCCACCGCCGCCGTAACACCACAATAACCGCAACGCGTCCGCTTCTCGTCTGTTCTTCTTCCTCTCGCGTCTTCCTCCTCCACACGATGGGGAACTCAGCATCCATGGATCCCTATGGAGACATCCTCAATGAAGGGAAAACCACGGTTGACATCAAGCCCATCTGTGCCTATGGCACGAAGATTATGGAGGTGGTGTACACCAACGATGTGAACTACTTGAATCACATGCTGGAGAAGTTCGAGCAATTGCTCGAGAAAGAGACTTACAAGTTCCTCGGACTCGACCTCGAGTACACAAGGAATAGGCGGGACAAAGCTCCATCACAAAAGCTCGTCGTCGTCCAGATCGCCCTGAAGGAGACTGTCTTCATGTTCCACTTCTGCAGGTAATATACGTACTAAGGATGGGCATTTCTATTTCAGGCCTCCTTTGATTCAAAGGATTTCCTATGGGTTTGTACAGGATTCAATCCCTATGTTTTTTCCATTAGCACATGTTTGATTCATAGGATTGTACCCTGTACGAACGTTTTCACATCAAGCCTCCTTTGATGTAGGGCTTGTTTGATTCAAAGGAATCTCATATGAATTTTGGAGGATTTTGATCCTTAGAAATTTTTCCTATGTGCATTGTTTTAAGTCCTTGTGGATTTTGTTAGATCAAGTATTATGCATGATCTATGGGCGTTATACGTGGCCTAATAGCACGGTTTCACAATTTCCTTGTTCAACGTTGTCATCAAATAATTGTACACCATCCAAATTATTGTCATGTCATAGTTTGCATCTATACTGCAGGAGAAGGGAGCCTTGTCCGAAACTGGTTATGTGCATATTTTTATTTTCCATTTGAGATCATGTATAATTAGACAATGCAAATACATTGCTTCCACTTGTTTATTTCAAATACTTAGACATGTTAATTCAAGTATTATGCATGATCTGTGGGTGTTGTACATGGCCTAATGGTACGGTTATGCAATTACCTTGTTTAACATTATCATCAAATAATTGTACATCATCTAAATTATTTTCATGTCTTAATTTTCATTTATACTGCAGGAGAAGGGAGCCTTGTCCAAAACTGGCAGAGTTCCTTCAGGAAAAGGGGATCACTTTCGCTAGCGTGGACATCAGGAGTGATAAAAAGAATCTTGCACATGAGGATATCACCATTCCAGAACAGTACCACATCGACATCCAAGACATGTTTAAGACTGAAGAACGGTTCCATTGGAATCAGCCGTATGACAGGGACAAGATGTTATCTCTAGCAGTGATCATCATTGACAGAGATCTCAGGAATTGCAAGGCACTCCCGAAGGATGGCCACGAAGTATGGGAGAACAAGCCACTTTCCACGATGAACCTAGAGTATGTAGCAAAAGACGGGTATGTTGCCTACGAGCTGTATCGTAGGCTCATTACCACAAGGGACGGGCTAGACCGGGGGACTCGCAAGGCTGCAATTAATGCAGCAGAAAAGGCGGCAGCAGCTAAGGCCGAGGCGGCAAAAGCTGCGGCCGAGGCGGCAGCTGCTGCAGACCAGAGTGATGCAGATGACGAGGAGGATGATGCAACACAGCAGGCTGAAAGGGAATAGGCAAGGGCGATTTAGGAAGAGCAGCAGGCAGTCTGGGGAGTGGAAGAGGCAGATGGAGAGGTGGTGCATGTCGCCAAACGCAAACGGGAAGCGGGCGAAGATGACCAGGACGGCGAGCAGAATGACACCACTGGCTGGGGCAACACCACCACCGCTGGCTGGGGCGACACCACCGCCACTGCCTGGGGCGACAAAGCCACCGACCCCACCGCCTCCAACGCCACCAGCTGGAATTAATGCACGTTACTAGACTATAGCCAGTTATATTCGTGATGTTGTATGTTGTTTATGTAGTACATATCGTGGTACTTTGTTGTTGTTTACTTTCTAAGTTGAACTACTTTAGTATGCTTGTTTCTTAAAGTACCGTGAGCTAGCAAACATATCTATGTAATGTTCTATGTGTGTTCAGTTATGTTTGTGCACTGGCTATACTAGTTCAAAGGAATATGATTGTCAACAGATATAAACTTGCCTTGATGAAAGTCTAGAATTGTAAACGCAAGCGTTACAAAGTTATTTTAAGCTAGTGTTATTGGACCCACATTTGTCATTGGGATCAACTTTTGCCCAATCTCAGTCAAACTGAAACCACAATGCCATTAGGTCCCACATGCGCCATTGCTAGTGTAAGTGGGCCCACATGTGTCATCGGGGTCAACTTAAGCCCAATCTTAGTCAAATTGGACCCACAGATACCATAGGGTCCCACATGCACCGCTGCTAGCTATGTGGGCCCAGATGTGTCATCAGGGTCAGCTTAAGCCCAATCTTAGTCAAACTGGACCCACATATTCCATAGGGTCCCACATGCACCAATGTTAGCTAAGTGGACCCACATGTGTCATCAGGGTCAACTTTTGCAGCGATATGAGTCAACATAGAACCCATAGATGCCATTGGGCCCACATGCACCAATGCTAGTGTATGTGGACCCACGTGTGTCATCAGGGTCAACTTAAGCCCAATCTTAGTCTAACTGGACCCACGTGTGTCATCAGGGTCAACTTAAGCCCAATCTTAGTCAAACTGGACCCACAGATGCCATAGGGTCCCACATGCACCGCTACTAGCTATGTGGACCCACATGTGTCATCAGGGTCAACTTAAGCCCAATCTTAGTCAAATTGGACACACAGATGCGATAGGGTCCCACATGCACCGCTGCTAGCTATGTGGGCCCACATGTGTCATCAGGGTCAGCTTAATCCCAATTTTAGTCAAACTGGACCCACAGATGCCATAGGGTCCCACATGCACCAATGTTAGCTAAGTGGACCCACATGTGTCATCAGGGTCAACTTTTGCGGCGATATGAGTTTACATAGAACCCACAGATGCCATTGGGCCCACATGCACCAATGCTAGTGTATGTGGACCCACGTGTGTCATCAGGGTCAACTTAAGCCCAATCTTAGTCAAACTAGGCCCACGTGTGTCATCAAGGTCAACTGATAGCCCAATCTTAGTCAAACTGGACCCACAGATGCCATAGGGTCCCACATGCACCGCTGCTAGCTATGTGGGCCCACATGTGTCATCAGGGTCAACTTAAGCCCAATCTTAGTCAAACTGGACCCACAGATGCCATAGGGTCCTACATGCACCGCTGCTAGCTATGTGGGCCCACATGTGTCATCAGGGTCAACTTAAGCCCAATCTTAGTCAAACTGGACCCACAGATGCCATAGGGTCCCACATGCACCAATGTTAGCTAAGTGGACCCACATGTGTCATCAGGGTGAACTTTTGCGGCGATATGAGTCAACATAGAAACCAAAGATGCCATTGGGCCCACATGCACCAATGCTAGTGTATGTGGACCCACGTGTGTCATCAGGGTCAACTTAAATCCAATCTTAGTCAAACTGGGCCCACGTGTGTCATCAGGGTCAACTTAAGCCCAATCTTAGTCAAACTGGACCCATAGATGCCATAGGGTCCCACATGCACCGCTGTTAGCTATGTGGGCCCACATGTGTCATCAGGGTCAACTTAAGCCCAATCTTAGTCAAACTGGACCCACAGATGCCATAGGGTCGCACATGCACCGCTGCTAGTTATGTGGGCCAACATGTGTCATCAGGGTCAAATTAAGCCCAGTCTTAGTCAAATTGGACCCACATATGCCATAGGGTCCCACATGCACCGCTGCTAGCTATGTGGGCCCACATGTGTCATCAGGGTCAGCTTAAGCCCAATCTTAGTCAAACTGGACCCATAGATGCCATAGGGTCCCACATGCACCAATGTTAGCTAAGTGGACCCACATGTGTCATTAGGGTCAACTTTTGCGGCGATATGAGTCAACATATAACCCACAGATGCCATTGGGCCCACCTGCACCAATGCTAGTGTATGTGGACCCACGTGTGTCATCAGGGTCAACTTAAGCACAATTTCAGTCAACCTTTTGCCCAAACTGCTCCTCTCCATCCGCATCTCCGCATCGCCGCCGCATCTCCACACCGCCGTGGCCGTCCGCATCGCCTCCGTCAGGATCGTCCAGCCACCGACGACCGTATTTCTGCAACCTCGCCACCGCGCTTCTCCACAGCCACACCGCCGCGCATCTCCGCAACGCATCCGCCGCCCGTAACGACGTGCACGTCCGCATCGACTCTGGCCACACCACCACGACGCCGGCCCGTCGGCGTTGACCGCATCTCCGCAACCTTGCTCCGCGCTGAAGGTGAGCCCAATCATGTTGTATTTACTTGTGCTGCCCACTGAAATCATGTCTGCATTGTTTGTCCAGTAGGGTTTTCCACGAGCTATGTGCTGAAGCTAGATTTCCCATGAAAATACACTAGTGTACCTACTGGAATAATTCCTGCACATTACAATCCCATGAATCAAACACTACTGGAAGGAAACATTGCATAAGGTCTGAACTCTACAATGCATGTGTAGGAAAATATATTAGGGCTTGTTTGGCTCCTATGCATTCATTTCATTTGGTTGAAATGAAATGAAATGAAATCCCCATGTCACTTCATTTGGATGTAATTTAAATTCCTTGATGAATTTTTATGTTTGGCTGCCACCTGGAATTCTGAAATGAAATGATTTACATCTTCTGTTTAGCTGCCATTTTAAGCCAATTGTGAAATCAACAACACATTTGGCTTCAAAATTCAATTACATAATGTAAATAAAATATGATATTTTCAAAATAAAAATAAACTACAACATGAATAAAGATCAATGTATCCACAAATACACTTGTCTGCTCATTATATCAACACAGCTTGATCAATGATGTTGTCATTGTTAGCGTTCTCGTCCGCCATTTCCGCACGGCTTTCAGCTGCAGTCCTAGCTCCCGCTCAGTAGCTCGATCCCTTGAGTAAAGTGTGCTAATTATATCCCAATACTTGATAACCTTGTACTTATAGGAAGTTGCATCATTGTGTGCCTACAAATAAGAGAAACTAGAACATGTCAGAACATGTGCCACTTCTTGAAAATCTTAGCCAAGGGTGAGCAACATATAACACTTGTGAATAAATGTTTTCCTAATAGGTAGGAATACACTATAGCTATAACTTAGCACATCAGGCATGAAAAAGTAAATCTAATGTACAATACTGACAAGCCAGAGATTCAAAGTGAAGTTTGGTGGTGGTCCATTTCCTTGGTGCACAATAATGCATCATTCTGCCATGACCAAGATGACCAGATCACATTCATTCTCTCCATCAAACATAACAAGTTTAGCTAGCTACATCTTGATATGAAAAATGGAACTTGTTTGGACACACACATATATAGATGATAAATTAGTTAGGCATGACATGTCTTAAGAAATTGTCGATGACGGAATTATGGATGGATGTTCATGTGTAGAAAATACCACCTGGCTGTTTTCCGTGTTGCAAGGAAACAACTCGCAGTAAGCAAGGTCCAGAGCATGAATGACAATGAACCAGAAACACATGCCTAGAAAGTACAACCACATGATGCATAGAGGGACAGTTTTGGGGTCGGCTGTACCACATGCAACCATAACATCGGAAATGGAAGAACCTACACTAACTTGCCATCTCTGATGTGCTAAATCGGTGAAGCATTATATTCTGGTGACTAAAACAGAACATAATTACTAGCTATGATCTGTTTCTATAAGAAATAGGCCTAAACTTCCTAGTCTCCCAAAAAAGATCGGCCATCCAGCTACTATATATGGCAAGAACTAATGTAGTACTTACGATGTTTCTAAAATCCAACACAGCAAAGGTAGTTCTTAGAGAACTTATATCTGACAGAATAGGAGTCTGGAGCTTTCCTATGCTATGACTAGTGCTTGTAGCATTGAAATAACTTGCAAGTATTTGCAGAAACAATATTTGTATTGTTGTGATGAAATACGTTGCTGTGACGCTATAATACCTATAATGTGTTTCCTACACTTTTACCATTTGTTAATGTGTGCTAAATTTGTATGCGCAGCCCATTCTTTAACATGGCAGGAGCATCTTCGCAGAAGCGTGATCTTGGACCACTCATCGCCCAAAGATGCCGGCTTACTGAGAGTGAGCAAGAGCATCTGCTGGAACTTCAATCGAACATGGGCAAAATTGTCGGGTTGCCATTCATAACCCGCTTAACCCGCTTGACCAAAGCTGTACCACATGGTACATGCATATAACTTTCTTTTAATTCTTTTTTGTTGTCATGCGTGTATCCAATTTGTCTATGTGGTTTATGACATCGACTTACTAACTTATATATCTTGTTTTGTATTGATCAGAAATTTCCTAAGAAGGTTGTTAATGCTCTACAAATTTGTGAGGGAGGCTCAACTGGAGTGTGTCTTCCTAAAGAGGAGATCACCCCCATCAACTTCAAGATAGAAAAGGATGATCGCCTCTTCTTCGATCCAGATGGGTGGAAGTGTTTCGTACAGAGCATAGATCTAGAAGAGGGACAAGCTGTTCTCATATACTCGAAGAAAGCGCATTTAGAAGGGTGGCATAACCGAGAGGGTTTCGTCTTCATATTTAGAAGAATAAATGATTTTTCGCCTACGCCGGTGTCCATGCTCAGGGGTGCCAAGGCGACGGCGGGCAGGAGACGTGAAGGACAGACGCGTACGCCGGCAATGCGCGTTGTCAAGAAGAGGCGCCATCGTATGGGCAGGGGCAGCGGCAAGGGCAGGTCCACTTCTCTGTCGCCATCGCCATCGTCGTCGCCGTCGCCGTCACCGTCTTCGTCACCGTCTCCACCACCCCATCTGGCGCTGTATCCGAACCCCGACTTTATGTTCATCCGCATCCTTCACGAGGACAAGTGGGACAAGCTCTCCCTCTGCCATGCTTTCAAAGATTACATCAGCGGTGACCAGCCCAACACTGTGCGTGTCCGGGAGCATAACAGCAGGCTGACCTTCGATGTGGAGATGTATTTCGATCATCGAGACGGCCGCTTGTACCTCCGCAGGGGCTGGCCCAAGTTCGTCAAGTGCTACACTATTTCGCTAGCCAACAACCTGGCATTCGACTACTATGCTGGCAACAGGGAGCTGGTCGTCACAATCTACGGCGATAGGCTCTCCCGCCGGGAGTACACCACCAGCAGCGACGATGACAGCGACGATGATGGCAGTGGCGGTGACAGGGACACGCAGACCATGCCCGTCAAGGAGTAGGAGATGTCAGAGGGCTAGTATGGACGTCTAGACCGTGTCCTGACCCTATCAGATTTCCATGTCTGCCTCTTCCTAGACTAGGAAGAGGATCTAGGATTAAACTTACCCTGATGCACTCTGTTTAAGTTTTCCTGATACACTATGCTTAAGTCTAATATGTAAGACTAAAAATGCTTTTGCTACCCTGTTGCATGTGCATCAGGGTGTGACCAAGCAGATCCGCCCCTGTTCCTAGTTGCAAAACTATTTGCTGAGTTTCTGGGTATAAAGTCTAATGAGATCACCTACCTTTTGGTGGATGTTAGAAAACTTTGCTGGCTACATATCTAATATGTGAAATAATTCTGCTCTTCTGTTTGTTTTTCGAATCAATGAGGTTTACTTGTTTAAGTGATATTGTGCTTCAACTTTCAAGTTGGAGTTGTGGAATGAAGGAAACTAATGGTATTGTTTGCTCAGTAATCCAACGGTTGTACGTGAATGAACATATTTTGTTTTCCTTTTCATATATAAACAAATGACTTATTCAAATAATTTAATATGGTTCATGGCCAAATAAATTTATAGTACAATGAATTAGAGATAATCCCGGCTTATAAACCATATTACAAATTCCGCACGGGAGGTCTAAGTAGTGGCAAAACCTAAACCATTGCATGTGTTAGGATTTATTTAACTACAATATGTAATTAGAGATAATCCCCGCTTGTAAACCTCCCGTTCCGTTCCCTCTGTTTTTTCCAATCAAATTTACAATGAATGGTTTTCGTTCCCTCCACTTGTGTACCGAAATTTTTTGTTCCCACCTCTTTTATTTTCCACCCGCCCGCCCATTTTGGCCCTAACAATTTGCCGCCCCCACGACACTTTAAAAATGGCGTGCCCCCACCTCCCGCATACCCATCCCCTAATTCCGTTCCTTGTTCACCGCCCACCTAGAACCCCATCGCCACTTTCCTCGACCCCAGATCCGTCAAGCAAGGCGTTGGTTTTAGATCACCACGCTGGAATGTGCTACCATCGACACCGAAGCAAAAGCGTAAACGCCCAGGTCATTTTTCTGCCGCCCTAGGTCTATGCCTCTTTCTAGATCAGTCAAGCATGAGTTCTAGTAGATCAACATGTGTAGATCGTTGTTCAAGATGCTGCAGCTTATGTGCAAGATCTAGGTTTTAGATCATAGACATGGTTCGAGATGCCTAGCACGTGTTGAGCATGACACCCTATGATCTGAATCCTTCAACAATGTGCTTGTCTTGGGTTTTAATTTCATAGATCATGGTTCCAGATGCCATGAATGTGTTGAGCATGACACCCTATGATCCGATCTTATAACTATGTGTTAGATTTAGGTTTCTGTTCCTACATAATGGTTCAGGTAATAGGACACAACTTGTTGGATAAACCCTACTGCTTGGCGTCTTAAGTGACGCAACTGAACAACTTGATACCTAATACACTGAACCTGACACTTAACTGAACTTGTTGACAGTAGGGTTTAGACAGTTAACTGAATGACGATACGAGATTTGGAGGAAATAGAATAATGCTTTGTGAGCATGTTAATTTTACAGTATGGATCACATAATTTTTGCTTTAATGATCTTGTCTACTCTGTTTGTACTAATGAGTATGATCATGACTTGCCTTTGCTTGATTGTTTTCAGTTACTCAAGTCAAAACAGCAGACGCATATCAAAATGTTAGGAAACAAGTGATGGAGGAGAACGTGTCTCGTATGTCTGAAGCACTGAAGCAGAATGCTATTGAACATGGCAAGCCAATGGAGGATTTCACGGCGATGGTGCGTGAATTTGTGTTTGGTACTGCTAAGAAACCGGTGGCAGTGACAACACGGAAAGAGGCACAAATGCAGGAGAAGGATATCACCGAGGACCCTAATTATGAACCTGATCCTGCCGATGAGCCCACTGATGATGATGTGTTTGTTCCGGATGAAGAGGACCATGATGTTGTTAAATCTTCCTCTAAGGTGAAGAAATGCAGCATTCTCCTGCCTTCACATGTAGGATATGTACAAATTGCTCTAATATTTATGGCTTGATCTATTAAAATGCAGGTAACGGAAGGTTCTACAAAAGAAAAGAAGCGGAAGCACTCAAAAACCTTTGTGCCTCCAAATGTTGTAACAAGGTCAGTAGCAAATGCAGAGACTCAAGATGATGGTGAAACAGAGACCCATACCCAGAAACCAGGAGAAGGGGGTACTAATGGAAATGAATCCTCGCCCATGCTAATTCAAACCTCTAGAGGCAGCAACTCACCTGAGGAGAATGTACTTGTTCGTAGCGAATGGGAAGGTATTGACAGCACGTCTTACAATTTATTCACTGGTTAGTTGCAAAATTTTCAATTGAAGTCTTGACTCTCGTTTTGTCACTGGTTTCAGTTGCAATTGTAGACACGGGTGCTCTAAAGGAAAAGTGTAATGTACGCAAACCTACTATGGGGCATGGGGTACACGAGTGGTCTAGAAGGAATGGAGGGGCTAAGATGCAGATCAACTTCACTCCTGGCATGAGGAGACCCACTGATCCTGTGCAAGCAACAAAACTGATTTTAGAGTGTGGCATTCACATACGCAGCAAGATGCCACTGGCTACCCACTGGAAGCAGTATGGTGACAAGGAAGGTCGTCTGAAAGATACTATTCTGGAAACCATTAAGTCTATAACTGTAAGTCCGTTAACCTCTTATTCATTTTCCATATAAAATATCTCATTGGTGGATGATTTTTTAACAATTCTGTCATTCGATGCTGATATGAATTTGTGTTCCATGTTATCTGCAGGGAAAATTTGCAATGGACAGCAGTGGTGACCTTGGCAAAGACATTTTCACCGACATTTTACAGAAAGGTATTCGCCAACAACGTTGGAGGCTGAAAAAGTTTTATTGGAAGGATGATCTAACCCGCGAGCAAGCTTTATTGTTGAAACCAAAAGAGGTAGACGAGGAAAGCTGGGCAGAGCTTCTTGATATATGGCATGATGAGCACTACAAGGTACACGATTCCTGTTGTTTCAGCTACATCTATCGCAGACATACTACTGTACCGTGGAATACTAAATTCATGCATCTGTACATAGGCAATATGCGAGAGTAACAAGAAGAACAGAGATGCTGTGACGAAGAAACACACCACTGGCTCAAGATGCTTTGTTGCACATTAGCATGCACGAGTATTCGAACTCTTCAGATGCAACACCTACTTCTTTTTGTGAACATGCCATACACACTTATAATTCATCATGTCATAATTCTTGTAGAAATCTCAAAAGACCGAGGACGTCGATACCTCCCCGATTGCTTTCTTCAAAGCAAGCCACACTAACAAGGATGGTATGATGTCCTAGAAATCAGCAGAAGCTTATGTAAGTAAATTATTTTATGTGCTACGCATTTCTCATTAGTTTGTCTAATTATTTGATTTCTTCTAACTCTGGACTTGCTATTTTTTATCCTATTGTATACTGAGATGGTGCTTCAGAAAATGGGACCACACCCAGAAGATTGGGTTCCCAAAACTGATCTGGAGATAGTTGAAGAAGTCCTGAGAGACCAGAACAATTCAAGATCAATTACTTCCTTTCCAGCATCGGAGTTTCATCTGCTTCTAAGAGGTCTAGCGTCTCAGATGGGCGCATCCGTGATTTAGAAGAACAGTTATCAAGTCAGGAGCAAGATTCGTTGAATGCAGCTGAAAGGGTTCAACGCGAGATGGAGGAACGGATGCAAGAGCAGGAAAGGAGATTTGAAGAGATGAGAAAGAAGCATGATGATGAACTTGAAGAAGTGAAAAAGTCTAGCGAAGCTTATCGTCTGGCATTTGAGAAGAGGCAGAAGGAAATGGATGGCATGCTTAGTTACCTGTTGAGGATGTCGCAGAACTCCCAGTCCCAGTCCCCGTGACTTGGGCCAAAAATCCCTGCGCGCTAATGGGCCGGGTGGGCCGAAACATTGTTTTTTATTCCTTTAGTCATTCGAGTTTGATACAGCAGTTTCAGTCTACCAGAATTTTAAAGTTTGTGTGTGATACAATTCATATTTATAAATTTTCTACCATTTCAAATATTTGCTTCCATTTAATTTTGTTTCGTAATTTGCGTGGAATTTCAATTTTTAATCAAATTGGTCCGTGCAAAAAAATTGGTGACGGCGTCACATTCCTCCCGGCCCACAAGGCAGTTCCGGATGGGCCGGCCCAAAAAATGACACCTCATCATCACAGGCCCCACATGCAGACGCCACGTCATCGTTGATGGCCCCACCTACATGCTGCCACGTCAGCATCGCTGGACCCACCTGCCAGCTGCCACGTCATCTCCGCGGGCCCCACACGAAGGTGACACGTCATCGCATTGGCTCCACCTGTCAGATGCCACGTCATCGTGGTGGGACCCACCTGCCACGTCATCATCGTCGGACCCACCTGCCAGCTACCACGTCAGCATCGCCGGGCCCACCTGCCAGCTGCCACGTCAGCATCGTCGGACCCACCTGCCAGCTACCACGTCATCATCATCGGACCCACCTGCCAGCTACCACATCAGCATCGTCGGACCCACCTGTCAGATGCCACGTCATCATGGTGGGACCCACCTGCCAGCTGCCACGTCAGGATTGCAAGTCCCACCTGCCAGAATCCTCGTGACGCCATAAATCTTCCGTGACGGCATATTTCGTCAACGAATATGCTAAACGGTGACAGATTTTCCTATTTTAGGTGACGTAGAAGGTCTGTCACGGATAACCTATCTTAGGTGACGCCGAAAGGACCGTCACCGAAACTCAATCTTGCGTGACGAAATTTTTTATTCCGTCACTATGAAAGAATCTGTGACGAAGCTTCCGTGACGACCCTGGTGACGCCACATTTTCGTCATGAGGGAGTACTTAGTGACGGAAATGGCATTTTCGGTGACGATAGTGATTTGTCACAAAAACTCTTTTCTCTTGTAGTGTGTCCTTGGGATTATCGATTCCCATTGACCTAGGCATACATCGTATTCTCCAATCTCTACCACCTAGCTACAAGAGCTTTGTGATGAACTATAAAATGCAGGGCATATAAAAGTCTGTTCCCGAGCTTCTGTCAATGCTTAAAACTGCAGAAGTGGAGATTAGGAAAGAACATCAAGTGTTGATGATCAATAAGACCACCGGTTTCAAGAAGGACAAGAAAGGCAAGCAGAAGGGAAAGAAGGGCGGAAAATTTGTTGCCGCACCTAAAAAGAAATCCCGAGCTGGCCCTAAGTCTGATACCGAGTGCTACTACTGCAAGGGGACTGGCCATTGGAAGCGCAACTACCCCAAGTATTTGGCGAACAAGAAGGCCGGCAAGGCAAACAAAGGTATATGTGATATACATGTTATTGATGTGTACTTGACTAGTACTCGTAGTACCACCTGGGTATTTGATACGGGATTGGTTGCTAATATATGTAACTTGATTCAGGGGCTGCGGAACAAGCGACAACTAGCAAGGTATGAGGTCACGATGCAGGGCGGCAATGTATCAAGAGTTGATGTGATCGCCGTCGGAACGCTGCCTCTCCATATGTCGTCAGGATTAGTTATAAATCTGAATAATTGTTATTTGGTGCCTACACTAAGCATGAACATTGTATCCGGATCGTGTTTGATGCGAAGTGGTTATTCCTTTAAATATGAAAACAATGGTTGTTCAATTTATATGAATGATATCTTTTAAGGTCATGCACCTTTGTTGAATGGTTTATTTCTGGTGGATCTCGATAGTAGTATTAGGCATATTCATAATGTTGATGCTAAAAGGATTAAACTTGATAATGATATATCTGCATATATGTGGCACTGCCGTCTAGGTCATATTGGCGTTAAACGCATGAAGAAACTCCATTCTGATGGACTTTTGGAATCACTTGATTTTGAATCGTTTGATACATGTGAGCCATGCCTTATGGGCAAGATGACTAGAATGCCGTTTTCCGGTTCAATGGAACGGGCGATAGATTTATTGGAGATCATACATACTGATGTGTGTGGACCAATGAGTGTGTCAGCGCGAGGTGGATATCGTTATTTTGTTACTTTCATGGATGATTTGAGTAGATACGGGTATATCTATTTGATGAAACATAAGCCTGAAACCTTTGAAAATTTCAAGGAATTTCAGAATGAAGTTGAAAATCATCGTAATAGAAAGATCAAATTTCTATGGTCCGACCGTGGAGGACAGTATCTTAGTTACGAGTTTTGCACATATATGAAAGACTATGGAATAGTTTCACAACTCACGCCTATCGGAACACCACAATGTAATGGTGTGTCGGAACGTCCTAATCGTACTTTATTGGATATGGTTCGATCTATGATGTCTCTAACTGACTTACCACTGTCATTTTGGGGTTATGCACTAGAAACCGCTGCATTCACTTTAAATCGGGCACCATCTAAATCCGTTGAAACGACACCGTATGAATTATGGTTTGGAAACAAACCTAAGCTGTCATTTCTTAAAGTTTGGGGATGCGATGTTTATGTGAAGAAACTTCAGCCGGATAAACTCGAACCCAAAGCAGAAAAATGCGTCTTCATAGGATACCCTAAGGAAATGATTGGGTATACCTTCTATCACAGATCCAAGGGCAAGGTTTTTGTTGCCAAGAATGGATCCTTTCTTGAGAAGGAGTTTCTCACGAAAGGTGTGAGTAGTCGGAAGGTAGAACTCGAAGAGGTTATTGAACCTTCTCTTCAGGAAAGGGCAAGTAACGCAGCACCAGAAGTTGTTTCGAAGTTGACTTCACCTAATGAAGAGAGATCTAATGATAATGATCATGAAACTCCGAAAGAGGACACTACCGAACCTCGCAGGTCAAGCAGGACATGTGCATCTCCTGAACTGTATGACAATCCTGTTTTGAATTTCATGATTGATGAAATAGATGACCCTGTGACATATGAAAAAGCGATGATGAGCCCTAGCTAGAAGCCATGAAATCCGAGATGGAATCCATGTACAAAAACCAGGTTTGGACCTTGGTGGACTTACCTCACGATCGAAAGGTCGTTGAGAATAAATGGATTTTCAAAAGAAAATTGTTGCTGATGGTAATGTGACCATCTATAAAGCTCGACTTGTAGCAAAAGTGTTTCGGCAAATTCAAGGAGTTGACTACGATGAGACATTCTCTCCCGTAGCGATGCTCAAGTCGGTTAGGATTATGTTAGCAATTGGTGCATATTTCGATTATGAAATGAGGCAGATGGATGTCAAAACTGCGTTCCTCAATGGTAATATTGAAGAAGAGTTGTATATGATACAACCTAAGGGTTTTGTCGATCCTAAGGATGCTGATAAGGTATGCAAGCTTCAATGATCCATCTATGGACTGAAGCAAGCATCCCGGAGTTGGAATCTCCGCTTTGATGAGGTGATCAAAGAGTTTCAATTTGTCCAAACTTATGGAGAGGCTTGTATTTACAAGAAATTGTGTGGGAGCAATGTGGCATTTCTAATATTATATGTGGATAACATATTATTGATTGGAAAGGATATAGATATTTTAAATAGCGTTAAAAGTTATCTAAACAACAAATTTTCGATGAAGGACCTTGGTGAAGCTTCATATATGTTAGGCATTAAAATCTATAGAGATAGATCAAGACGCCTAATTGGGCTATCGCAAAGTACATAGCTTGATAAGATATTAAAGAAGTTTAATATGGATGGAAGTAAGAAGGGGTTCTTACCTATGTTGCAAGGCAAGACATTGAGTAAGACTCAAAGTCCGGCTACGGCGGAAGAAAGAGAGATAATGGATAAGATCCCCTATGCCTCAGCCATAGGATCTATCATGTACGCCATGCTATGTACAAGACCAGATGTGGCACATGGTATTAGTTTGACTAGTAGGTACCAATCCGATCCAGGTTCGGAACACTGGATAGCGGTCAAGAATATCCTTAAGTACTTAAGAAGAACTAAGGATATTTTTCTTGTATACGGAGGTGAAGAAGAGCTAGTCGCTAAGTGTTATGTTGATGCTAGCTTTGACACCGATCCAAATGACTCTAAGTCTCAATCTGGATATGTATTTCTCTTGAATGGAGCAGTAGTTAGTTGGAGGAGTTCCAAACAACCTGTGGTGGCTAGATCAACGACGGAGGCGGAATATGTTGCTGCTTCAGAAGCGACGCAGGAAGCAGTTTGGATGAAGGAGTTTATAATGGAACTAGGTGTGGTTCCTAGTGCATTGGACCCAATGGTGATCTATTGTGACAACAATGGAGCCATAGCCAATGCCAAGGAACCAAGGTCTCACAAGAATTCCAAGCATATTAAGCGCCGGTTTTACTCCATCCGCGAGCATGTCAAGGATGGAGATATAAATATTTGTAAAGTACACACAGACCTAAATGTAGCAGATCCGTTGACTAAAGTTCTCCCTAGGGAAAAACATGATCAACACCAGAACTCCATGGGTGTTAGATTTATCACTATGTGAACTAGATTATTGTCTCTAGTGCAAGTGGGAGACTGAAGGAAATATGCCCTAAGAGGCAATAATAAAGTTGTTATTATGTATTCATTGTATATGATAGATGTTTATTTTGCATGCTATAATTGTATTTATAGGAAACGTCAATACATGTGTGTTTAATAAACAAAAAGGTTCCTAGTTATGCCTCTCTTATAGACTAGATCGTTGATTAACAAGATGATCAAAGTTTCCTGATCATGGACATTGGATGTTGTTAATAACGACGTCACAGCATTTGTGAAATGATGTGATGAACATTCATCCGAAGTATAGCATTACGATCAAAGTCATTAAGTTTATATTGCTATAACATCATACAAAGTAATCTGTCCTTAGACCATGAGATCATGTTAATTGCTAACACCGGAAGAGTATCTTGATAACATCAAACGTCACACCGTAACAGGGTGACTATAAAGAGTGGGTTCAGTGCTACGAAGGTGTTATGTTGAGGCTCATGGATCTAGGGTCGAATTTGTCAATCCCGATGACGGATAGATATACTCTGGGCCCTCTCGGTGATATCACATTAAGATAGCTTGCAAGCAAGTGATGTGATCTCTAGAATGTTATATCACGGGAACGAGAAAAGAGTGCATGTCGGTAACGAGATCAAACTAGCTGCTTGGATACCGATGATCGAATCTCGGACATTTATTATATCATGAGACAAAGAGATTAAGTTACTAGCGTTGAAGGTTCTCACGATCACAGAAGTCATCGTTGAATGTGCAGGAGTCAGTATGGATCTCCAGGTCCCGTTTCTGATTATTGATATGGGAGGAGTCTCAATCATGTCTGCATTATTTGCGAACCGTAGGGTGACACACTTAAGGGTTTCCGAACACCATTTTGGAGCACATATGTTTCAGACGAAAGAATTGCAAAGTGCTGGAATTATTTCAATGGAAACCGGAATTGTTTCGGGTGAAATTGCAGAAACTGGTTCTGCATGTGATATTGAAATGTTGCAAGGGGTTTTATGTGAATGTTTGATAATTAAAGTAATTAACAAAATTCTTAATAAATAAAATAAAATACTGCTATTAAATGAGAGTTGCATTAAATTTGTTGGAAATTTAATGCATGTGAGTGGAACTTTGGGTGGAGCTTGAATTGATGTGAGTGGAGCTTCCACCACATGAATGAGGAAGGGGTGGGGGCACCCCCTTTGGCCGCCGGCCATGGGAGGGGAGGATCCCCCTCTCCTCCCTCACAAAGCACACCTCCTCGTGAACGATCTCTCTCCCCCTCTAGATATACCCCCCATGGTCTCGGATTAGCGAGATACATGTTCCCGGTGGCCTTGCATCTGGAAGGAGTTGCTGCTTCCGCTGATTCACTGGAGCGAGGAGGTGGAGGTTGCCCGGTGGCTTGAACGTGTGTGCGAGGACGGATGCGCTGCTGATTTGTGGCGCTAGGACTTCCACACGATCTTCAGATCGGCAAGCGTACGACTACATCATCCACGAGTTCCAACTCGTTAACAAAACTTTGTTGTCTTTGAGGGTAAGTTCTCTATGGATGTATATCCACCCGTGGCTTTGTATCTAGTAGATAGATCTTGGCGTATAGTTCTCACCGTAGGAATTTTTTGTTTTCTATGCTGCGAACCCAAAAATATTACAAACATTTCATAGTCCAAATCACCGACGACCACAAAAATATGAATATAAAATCTTTGCTAAGTATGAAGCCTTCAGTTGTTCCATCTTCATGTCGGAGCTCATGTAAAAGAGGGGAAATGCTGGTTATGGCTATCAGTCAAAGAAAGCAATATCTTCTAAAATTAACATAGATCAGGTAGAAAGAAAATAAACATATTTACATATCAATTCTGAAGCATGAGAGCATGGATAAGACTAAAAACAACATGAGGGCATGGAAAATAAATAGGTCATGACTGCAAATAACCCCGAATCCACGGTAAAGGCATCCACCACTCATTGTCATTACTATAAAACTTTGCTTATACCTCTAGTTGATAACGTGAGCGGAGCGAGAGATAGGATCTCATCCTTCAAGTCACAACATTAAGCATGTCAACTTTCTTTACCTATTCAAGGAAAGAGAGGGATGTCAGTGTAGTTCATATCTGACTTCAAGAATATGATAATAGGAGTGTCAGAACGGATACAAAATGAACAAGAGGACATGGCTCAATATCAGTACATATGCCAACAACCACTAAATTTCTATATCCAGAAGTGCATGTTAGATATTAATAGCTCATAGGTGTTCTAGAGAAGACAATTGAATGGAAACCTATTTTTCTTACACTATATTGACAAATGAACAAAAATTTACCTCTCTACAGTCTAGCTAAGTAATATTTATTGAATGTAAAGACTAACATGCATTGACTAATGTAATATCAGGCATTTATCTCAAGACTGACACATTCTTCATATGTTCGACTAATGTCAAAAAGAAAGTAAGAAATCATGTTAAATAATTATATGTACCACCATATGGGTCAATATATTATATTTATTTTTGAACTGGGTAAATAGGCCCACTAATTAGAAGGAGAAGAAACCGATCTTCATAAAAAAACATAAAGGATGCACAAATAGCACCCAGCAAGAAAGCACTATTGGATAAAAATACATGAATATATGGACTATATATGGCCTTCAATGGTTATTGCCTGAAAGATTGAGTACTTCAATTCATGTAAGAATATTCTAGCAAACAAATTGTCTTCATGAAGTATTCTACATAGAATGAAAGTAAGGGAGATCGCAAGTTATTGTAAGTTATTGCCTTCAAGAAAGTATTCTATATAGAATGCAAAAAAATTGATGGCAGAAAATATAATATTAAGGGAGATCGCAGTGTACAATTCTTCTAGCAAATAACTTTGTAATTATTTGTTTCTCCTCATTCCTATAGTCAACAGGAAAGAACAGCACACCAACAAGTTTTACTTACAAGTAAACAAAACATAGTACATCCTTGGTCTTGCGAAATACTAGAATTTTCTATCTACTACACTGTGATCCTTCGGAAAAAAAAGAGAATAGAACAAATCATGTAAAGCGATCAAGAACACATGTGAGGCTAGATTTACCCCTAAGGAAGAACTCATAGGCACTGCATTTCTAATTTTTTATTGTCATTACTACCTGCATGATCAGTTCACAAATCCCTTACCTACTCCCAACACTCAAAAATGCAAACCAGGCATGAAAGGACGGGATGGGACAGGGATCATGAATTAAGTAAACCAAGCATATTACAATCACATGCCATGCTACCTGATCATGTAATTCTTTTCTCAGATAAAGCCAGGGCCATGAAATGGCTTCCTCTAGGATCACTGGCAGGTCATGTTTTAGAATTGAAACTTTCTTCCATTAACAATAATTCATGAATGCTATAAGTAGTACTATTAGAACGACCCATGTATAACTGTCCCAAGCATACCTTGTTAAATCCATAGGGATGGTACTCATTTCATAACTCGTTTCTACATCTTAAAGCCCGTTTAACAAAGATAGCATTGCATTTTACTACATCCAATTCAAGGAGATAAAAAATAGGAGGGGGCGAGAAATCTCACCGTCAGAATCCCCAAATTTCTTGACGAGGGCAGCACAGGAGAGGACCAACTCGCGGCAGTCCACATGATCTGGTACATCAAGATCCCTATAGTCCACTTTCTGGTACACTAACAAATAGCAGTACACTATCAAAGGAAAATGACAATACTCCCTATAGGTGCAAGTTTCAACTAAATGTGAACACTAGGAATAACATATGTTGGAGTAATATTGTAGGTGCAAGTCAATTAGCGCTAGGAATATGTGCTAGACAACTAGAGTATTACTGGAGGTGAAAGTTTCAGAATGTAAATTCTAGAAAATAACATGTGGTGGAGCACTGATTTTAACTAAAGTACTACTCCAAGTAAAACAACATGTGATGCAGTAACTTGACGCTACATTGCAATATTTGCAATATTCAATATTTAGCTACTCCACAATTTAGTTTTTAGGATGGCTATAGAATACAGAGATATCAAATTAACATAATTGTTATGGTGGCACCAAAATTCGGAGAGATCAAACTGACTGTTAGAACAACATTTAATAGACTAGTGAAAACACTTGGATTCATCATATTATTTAGGGAAAACTCACAAAGAACAAAGCGCATACACAAGATCTGCTCAAATGCAAGACATATACTAACTCAAAATTCAAACAAGCATGTGGTTATTTAGAAGATTCCAGCACTGCATTCATCGTCAATTCCACAACAAGATAAACTAATAGGAAATTTGGTACTAGTTATTTAGCAGATTATGATGCTCACTGATAGAGGAACTGGAAGGAGTCAAATCTACCTCTCACGGTGATGTTCATGATGGACGGTGGCCATCTCCTGGTGCAAGGTGATGGCCTGCAGCTCCCACGGATGCATCTCCTGGCATCCCCAGTCGTCGGGTGCGCAAAGAAATCCCCAACACCCCGGGTCGGACGCGACGTTTCCACCTGCTAGTGAGGTCGAGCCCCAGATTCCACGTGAGCTCACTAGTAGCCACCGCACCTGAAAAACCAAACAACAAAATTGTCAGATCTGCATCCTTGCTGCTGTATGAGATAGGTGGTGGCACCACGCATGGCAAAAGATGGGAAGCAAGAAGGGAGGGGATCTGGGAGTTGCAAGTCATCCTTGACGAGCGCCGCGAACTCGAGGAGGCTGATGAAACCTTCACTGTTGCCATCCGCATCGGCCATCATTCGAGTCGTCGTTGGTGGCCTTGTGAAGAGGCTCTCGAACAGAGGGTGGCAGCGATGCAATCTAAAGTTAGGGGAGGGGTGCGTATCTCGCTGGAGAAGGAGGGAGACGGCGACGCGCAACTCTCGCTAGAGAAGGAGGAGAGCGGCGTTCGCTCGCTTGTGTGTGGCGGCAGGGAATAGGATTAGGGTTTGGGAACCGGCTGGCACACGCACGATGGTGAAAATATGTCTCGTGTCTACGCGCGATGGCGAAAATATTTGGTGTCGACGCGCAATGGGTACCATGCCACATCACCTATCCATGTCAAGTTTAAGCAGATCAACATCCTATCTGTCCATCTTGTTCACATCCAACGGTCCATCTTGCTATCCTCCATATTTAGACATGCCTAGCTCTTGTGATGATTTCATTTAAGGAAATTATGACGTTTTTGAGCAAATCGTCATACTTTTGGCCCTCCCAAGCAGCTTGAGACCACCCGGTGTGGAATCTTCATAAATCTAAGATGGTTTTGTAGATGGTCACTACCAGAACGTCACAAGTTGACACATTTATTGTAGTGTCTTACAATTCCTTGGCAAACATGATGTATGATGCAATCTATTGTTTTTCCATGATTCATTGTGTCTATATGTAAGTTTGACCAGTGATGTGTTTATGGCAATTCATACATGTTTTTTATCTTCTATGATGGTCTTATGTAATGATGTACGAGTGCACACATATGTTGGGGGATGCATACCATCGCCATTGTTACATGTAGCTAGGAGGAGATATGGTGAGCGACAGAAACATGATCTTGAGTCTTATATGCATGTTATATTAATTCATGGTTAATATGACAGGAAGATAAATTAAGGTAACCTTAAAACATACAGAGGTGGTTGGACTTTATATCTTAATAACTCATTTTACTGCACATGAAAGTGGCCTTAGGATCTATCATTATGGGTGTAATTGCGCATGTAAATGGCTGCACCTATTTCTGGCTCATATCTAGAAGAAACATTAGACTTTATTTTATATCTTGCGCGATGGTTAGGCTTGTCTTTGATCATCATGTTATTGGTTCTTAATGCCTTGTTTACCCATGTCATGAGGTGTTTGGAAGCACCAAGTGTAGGTAGATGGGAGAGACGCGGATGCACATACCTTAAAGAACTCATGTGTATGATATATAAGCTTCACTAATTGTGACAACAATAAGAATGAGAGAATAATTTTTCTAAACACTTTCTCCCTTGAGTTACTTGCTTTTTTACTTTACTTTACTTGTTTTTACTTTACTTTTTTTTACTTTACTTGCACTAGTTTTACTTTTCAGCACATTATAGTTTTCTAGTTAGAATTAAAAGTACCTTACACACTCTAGTTTATTGCTTTGCATAAAAGGCCATATAAGGGGGTTATTGGGATTTAGAGAATATATAGTTTACCTTCATATCCTCATGGGTTCGACACTCAAATACTTATCACATTGTACTACGCTGATTCCTTGCACTTGGGGATTATCAAGATAATTTTCTGGCTCTGTTGCTAGGAAGCATAGCACTAGGCTTCTATTCTTGTATGTATTGCATTTAGTTTACTTTCAGCAACTAACATATAAAATATAAAACCCATAAAAAATAGTGTAGATAACTATGGAGGGGCTTGTTGGAACCTCTATATATGAAAGACGAAATTGAATGATTTGTCTTTATGTGGTGATTCTATTAAAAACTACGTGGTTGAGTTTACTTTTAATGCTTGCAACTACTATTTGAGAGGAAGAAATTAGGGCCCTCATTTCCATGTTATTTAAAATGCAAGCTATTGAACATTATATTCATTGGTCACCACAAATTTGCTGCTACTTATTTATATATAAAATGCCAATGCATAGGAATAGAGTTAGGCCTAAAAGTTAATGGTTTCATGTTTTATGGTGTGCTCCTTATCATTTCATATATGATTTAATTTCGGAACAACTTTGTATCATATTAACATGTAAAATAAGTTTAGCTACTATTATCTAACAATTATTTTATAAGTTTGAATAAAAATAATATTTGGGAAAGTAAATGAGAAGAATGAGCAATGGAGAAGTTGGGTCGACCTTGAGCATGTGTTGTTAATGTTAATGGATCACTAAAAATTCTCCCATAAAAACAAAATAAAAAGAATGTTTTTATGTACATATTTTCTTCTTAAATGGTTTCCCAATAACTACTAGAGTTTGCATCTTAGTTGACACTATTATATCATTTGTATGGAGAACTAACCAGTTTGTATGCACTAAAAGTATCATGGAGATGAAAATATTTCCTTGTTTGAGATGAAACATGATATGATGAGAAAGGAGTAGATGAAAATAACTAGGAAACCACAATCTTGGGGATGCCGAAGTATCCCCCTCTTCCTTCAAGTAATATCAAATACTATTATCTCAAACTCCTGTTTTAGTTTTTACCTTCATGTTCTCTTTTGTATGTTTGTGGAAACCATGTTTCTATTTGCCATTTTGTTTCAGTTGGTTTTTATTTTTCTTCTTTCTAAAACTAAAAACAACAAAAATATTTTATGTTTCTTTATTTGGTTTTTATTTGCTTCTTCTTTGCCATTTGACAAAATAAAAATGATAGAAAGATTTCCTTTCTTCTTTTCTTTTTCTTGATTCTTCTTTGCTTCTTTTTACCCTTTTGTTTTAAACCTTTCTTATATATTAAAATAGAGTCTTAAGTTTAGTTTACATTTTCTAAGAATAAAGTACTAAATTTTACCCATTTGGATGTTTAAAGTTGATAAACATATGCAGAGTTGCAGTTTTCTGTAGAGCACTACTCCCAAAATTATGTTTGTGATTTTTTGTGTAACTCCTACTGAGCTAAATTATCTACCATGGTTACAAATTTTCATTCTCTATAAACGCAAAAATTGGCTAAAATTCCTAACTACAACACCCTCGCTTGATAATGCTGAGTTTTTCTGTATAGTGTTAATCTCTAGATCGGTTTACTAGCACACACTGTACAAAATGATCCCAAATATAACCGTTCATCAAAAATATAACAAATATGATCCATAATTTAAATTATATTACAGTGGAAAGCAATACAAGATAGATCTCCGTCCTTCAAATGTGCCACAGGCGAACAATTGTTGAGTGGAGTCTCGGGACCTATAACGATCACTTAGAAACATAATAACCTGCAACATGAAAATTTGCAGCCATGAATGGTCAATATTTTGAATGTATTGGCAAGTGTCATTAATATGTGGATATAAAATGTAACCTATCAATTACATGCATATTTGGCTAAGTGGAGTTTCATGCTCATTTGCATAAATCAATAGTTTTATCCTAACATTTCCAAATAGTTTTAATCATTTTAGAAAATTGAATAAACACATTGGCCAACACCAAGTGCTCCTACTCCCTTGTTCAAACCATCAAATTTTATTAAGAAATTGGAATGTTGAGATCATCCATAAGCTTCAAGCCTTAGTTGCTCAATATTGTCATAATCGGGGACACGGCTAATCGATTAGATTTAGATATTTTGCTGAAGTTGTACACTTTACCCGCATGACACAATCTCATCTTGATGCCACTAGTGGCTACTGGTTTACAACACACCAATTGGTATACCGGTAGATTCGAGAATCTGGCGAAGCCTTTTCATAGAATTCCTCCCAATACACAATGCTAGCACATCTAACAGGCACCAATGCAAGGATATACCTCCAATACACAATTCTAGTTAACATGGAGAGGTACCAATGCAAGGGTCTACCGCTATGTAATGGACTAAGCTAGATCGCATATAGCATGTGGATGTACACGGAAGCCCACTATACAAGAAACATGTCAAATATCTTTGATCCTAGGTGGTATTCTTTTAGTGCAAACACAAGAGTGGTAGCCAAATATACGATCCCCTCCATTGCCACTTTATTCACAACTGAGTATCCACACACTACAAGAAAAGTTGGCTTTTACAACTGACGATTTTTGTGGTTGAAGGCCCGCTTTTCATGGCTAAAAAGTCTTCTACGATGGATGGCCATCGTGGTCAAATCCCCGTCACAAAAGAATCTACCATGATTTTTTCCTGACTATGGCAGATCGCACCCTTCAGCCACGAAAACTTGTTCCGTCGTAGATCTGTTCACCAGCCGCGTTAACTGCTGACGTCACGCAAACTACCACGTGGCAGCCGCCGTTAGCGGCCGGTTACCACCGTTAACAGTCATAGAAACCGTGGAAGAAGCCAGGCCCAACCAAGGCCTGCTAAATATTAACTGGCTAGCCCATTATGAAAGCCCAATAAGAAGATGGCCCATTACTATTTGAAATGGGCCCAAAGTTGCAGCCATCAGTGGCCCGCGAACTTTCAGGCCCGATTCTGTTTTGGCCTACCGAAGGCCCATGTTGGTCCAACACTCTACCGCCCATTTGAAACCTGCGCCAACTCGCTGCTATATATTTAAGGCCTGCGGGTAGCCCATCACTGTTTATCGTAGCCTATCGTGGGCCGCCTATTGACAGCCCTTCTCTGAGATGGTCCGTTACAATTCCGGCTTGTTACTGTTCTAGTCTTTCATTATTCCGGGCTTTAGCTATTCGGGCCCTCAAACGACCCTTTACTGTTCTAGTCTGGTAAATGTGTCGGCTTGTTACTGCCCTCGTCTAGAAATTTCTCGGGCCGTTACTGTTCTGGTTTGTCACTGTTCTGGCCTTTTACTATTGCGGCCCTTTACTATCGAGGTCGGCTACTGTTTGTCCTGTTACTGTTATGAGATTTTATGGTTTTTCTTGCCTGTTATTGTGATGGGATGTTTCTACTCTGACCTGCTACTATTACCGCCTGCTACGGCCTATTACTTTTATGGCTTGTTACTATTATGGCCTGTTACTATTACGGCATGTTACTGTTTAGGCCTGTTACCACTTGCGGGTTGGCCCGTTACGTTTACGACCTTTTATAGTTTCGGCCTTTTTGAAGCCCATGTCAATATCATAAAACGTGTATAATAATCCAACATTTTTTACTATTCATTGTCGGCCAAATACACGATGGGCCGATAACAAAGCACGGTACTGTTCCCTAATCGACCTGCCTGGCATAGTTACCGTAACGACTACCTCCATGTGTGGACGGCATCAACTAAATGCCTACATTACCTACGCGAGTTATCTAGATATTACATCAGCTGCAAACTTCTTAAAATTATTACATATTATCAACTCAAGGGAAAAAAATCAGCATTTCAGTTGACTATCAAGTTGATAGGAGAGTCCTCAATTTGCTTTCTCAATTGATCAGCTGCCTCTTCCTTTGACTGTGATAGCTACATTGGAGGAGACATGATCTTGCAGCCCCCTCTTTGGTGGCGATATCAATAATTGTAGTATGAAACTAAGTAATAACAAGTTAATACATCAAACAAGACAAATAACTCATTTGACTGATATTATAGGAGCTATGATCTAGAGTTTACAACTGGTCAATGGTTCAATTATTGACCAACACGTCAAACAAACAGGACAAGCAAGCACACATTAAACAAGTTGCCTACCATGAAACGAGCAATCAAAAAAAGTGTGTGTGGCTCAGAATTTCAGTAAAAATAAACTAGCCAGGTTATTTCAACAAATATATATGGAAGCAGTTCTATACCCTAAAATGCAAGAGACATTGGGTGACTTGGAATTTGTGCTGAGCCACAAAATGGCATGCAGTTACTTCCATAGCGAAGAATGTACCAGATAGAAATTATAACCGGATCATACGAGAACTTGTAGAGCAGGAATGCAAACCACAAATGAACTATATATTGTAGAGGATAGTTATGTCATGTCATAGGACGAACCAGACCCAAGACCAGATGCGAGACATAATGGTGTCGCTCGTGAACCTGTAGAACAGGACAAGCAAGCATTAAACAAGTGTGCCTAGAATGAAATGAACAATCAAACAAATTTTTTCTTAGAATTTCAGCAAATATAAACAAGCGAGGTCATTTCAGCAAATATATAAGGAAGCAGTGGCATCTCCTAGAATGCATAGAGTTGTTGGGTGACTCAGAATTTGCGGTGAGCTACACAATGGCATGTAGTTACTGTCATAGCTAAGAATCAACCAGATAGAAATTATAATGGCATCATATGAGAACTTCTAGAGCAGGAATGCAAACCACGAGTGAACTACATAGTAGAGGACAATTATGCCATTGTTAGGACGAACCATCACCAGATAAGGAAGTAATGGCATCCCTTGTAAACCTGTTGTGGGCTTCCAGATTAATCCTCTGAGAATCCCTGTTATGCATACACCACGACCCCATTATGGCACATAACCGACAAGTATCAATTAAGCATCCATTACTTAAGCGGATACATGTCATACCTTACATGCCATTATGGCTTCATCAATAATCATCAGCAGAACTTCATCAAGCATAGAGCTCGAGCCATGCCTTAACCTACAGGCAACTGACTAGGATAACGTCCTAGCTCGCATAGTCGTCAACGTCACCTTCTTCTTGTTATCTGACCAAGTTAATAGCCAGGGACAATGACAGTGAGTACTTTGAATGTACTCGCAAACCACCTTAAGATAATTGATAATAACAAGAGGATATGCATTATGGCTGTATTAGTCGGAGGGCTCCAATAGAGGTTCTTTTCTAAAACATTTTCTGTTGTAGATATATCATCTACATATCTTTTTTGAAAACTTTTGTAAAACATTTTGCTAACCTTTTTGCAGAGTTTTAGCAAATCACTAGGACTGGGTCACCCATTTGTTTCATCCTTCCAGTCATCCCATGACCAAACTCCTTTCCTTCCGTTCTGACCATCCCATGGTCAACACATGTATCCTTTCCGACCATCCCATGGTCAAAACATTTCCAAAGCCATTGCTTTTCTGAAATCCTTTTTGAAAACAAAACCAGTACCGCTCTACAGTAATTTTTCCAACCCATCCATAACCGCGGAAACGGCTATTCTAATAGATTTACACTCTGTAGAGGTTGTACACTTTACCCACACCATCCGGGTACACTACCCTGATCTACACCGATCGTGGGTTGAGTAACCGATCAAGACTCTCCGGATGCCCACTCTAATATAAGTGCCTACCCTATGAGTGTTGTTCCCCCCAACACCGGGACACCCTATATAGTTTCCAAGCCAACCGGAGTGCTTTTTTCACTGCACAAAGTGTGCGCTTTCAATGAGGGGCTCATAGTAACGCGTGGAGGCACGTAGACTCTTCGTTCCTTCTCTAGGTCGATGTCTCACATGGACCTTTACAGGAGAAGGCCCACCCTCCAGGATTTTAAATCCCCTGTAGTAGTTGTAGGTAGCTTATACCAGAGTAAACAAACAACAAGCCAACCCTTTCCCATTCTAGAGTAATGTGGTTGCATGGATTAAGTTGTTATATCTAAAGCTGCAAATAACTGGGTGTGTTTTCGTAAACATTTTACCTCCTCTTTCCTTCAGCATCTTTTGTAAAACAAAAACTTTTTTCTTTCTCAAACTTCCCTTGGCAGGTCAAACCTCACCAAGGTATGATCATAAAACTCTTCGTAAAACTTTTGGGGGGTCTTCCAATCCTATTGCTTTGCTTCGTCTAAAACAGGGTCTCCAAAGGGTTATGGTGTTATGCACCATCTATTCTACTAGGGACAAGTAGGTGTCGTCAAGGGGGTGGTACTTAATAGTACAAAAGTGTAATGGTTTGGAGGAGCCAATCCACTACCAGATATAGCTCAACATATATTAAAACAATGCAGTTTCATAAACAGTAGATAAAACATGCATAAGTAAGATAGTAGGACAAGTCTTATGAGCAAGAAGGTGGCTTGCCTGAGATCAGAAAACTGGTGATATATGTCCCTAGACTTCTTCTTAGAATACCAAAATAACCAATAATAACCACTTCTTCCGGTCTCCGTTATAATCGCAACTACCGTTGTCAAGATAGCACATGCAAGCAAACAAAGCCATAATCAACACAAAGCATACAAGCATCATTACAACACAGCAAACAAGCATTCAACACATTATTCACTTCAGTAGGTTTTGATAGATTGAGTTTATTGCATTTGGAAGTAATGTAAAAGCATTTGGGGAACCTCTTTTGTGTTTTTAAAAGTCAAATACCACCTAATAATGGGGTCTTGAACTAAGGATTAGGTTTGTATGATATAAATGTACAACAATGATACCATCAGGTAGGTATTGGAATAATAAAACCAACAAAAGTGGTTTTGTGATTTTATCAATTTTCTATATTAAGTTATGATTTTTCTAGTGAAATAATCTCTAGTTTAGGTTAATAAATTACCAGAAAAGATCTGGACCTCAAATAAATTTTTCCTCAAGTTTTTTGGTAGACTTTGGTGTTTAAGATTTTAGAGATTTGGATTCATCTGAAAATATTTACCAGAATGCCCTTGGGAAATTTCCAAAGTCAGTTCTGCAAGCTTTTTGTCTTTTTCACCAAATTAAAACAACATAAGATTTCGATATGAACCTGAAGTCACCTATTAGGTATTTTAAATACCTTTCTGAAGAAATTGGAATCACTCTTTTTGGAGTTACGGAATTACTGTAGTCAATTTATTGGTTAATTAACTATACGTAGAAATGTTTAATTCACCATAAATTAAGGATAACTCAATAAATACTGGAATCCTAGGGTTTGGTAAATGATATGTTTTAGGAACAATGAGGGTTGTAATTAGGTCAGTACCTATTTTTATGTGACCTAGAGAAATTCCTAATTGCAGAAATGGGTTGTTTTTGTTATTTTTACCAGGGGAAAACTAGGAAGCAACTGGCTTTGGGGCTAGTGTTACTTGCAAGTTGTGACCAGTACCTAGCATTAAAAGGTGCATTTACTTCATTTGGATTTACTAAACTCCTGAAAATAATTTATTGGTGGAAAGAACACTTGTGGGTAAATTAAATTCCAGAGAATAACTACAATTAATGTGGGCTAGGAAATGATTCTGCATGTTGTAGAAAACCTGTAGGCACTTGAGGAAATTTAGATCTGGTAATTTTCATTCAATTTACATTTTCATTTGAATTTAAATCAATAGCCAAAATTATCTGCTTTAGAGCAAATATTAAAAACAAAGGAACCACGGGCCAGATCTTTCCCGTTGTGGGCCGCACAACGCACATCCGGCCCATTCGGGGGGAGGCAGCACGCGGAGCTGGATTTAAAAATGCGGGCGGCGGGGCCCGCCAGTCAGCACGACTGGGTGGCCGAAGGGTGTGGAGGGAGGAGGCCATCCGATTAGATAGCCATCGACGGCCTTGGTCATGTCTTCCTTGTTGAGCAGTGACCGATGGCACGGGAACCCTAGGTCTCGCCGGAGTGGGAAGGGGAGCTCAGCAGAGGGCATGCCGGCGACCGGGGTGTGGCGGCGGAGGTGCATCAAACCATTGCGAGTCTGGCGAGGGGAGACATCGATGGTCTCGGCCCCAGAGTTGAACTCGCGCATCTACACAGCGGAGTTGGTTTGGGCATCCGCGGCGTCACCGTTGTAGGGCGTTTCTAGCAGAGATTTAGCGGCATGTTAGATATGTGAGAGAGAGGCTTTCATGACTAAAAAAGGGGTCGAGGGAGAGAGGGCATGCAGCGGCCGTAACTTGCTCTTCTACTCCTCGATACCGTGGTGGTGTGGCGAGATCAACGTGCAGTAGAGAGCGGGAGGCTCGGCCTCCTATCTGGTGGTGGTGTTGGGGAGCTCTGGGAGTGGAATGGGATGGTTGGCACGTGCGGGCGAGGCTGGGGTTCTATTTATCATGACGAGCGCGTCCACGGTGCACCGAGAGAACGGCGAAGTGGGCAGGGTGCATGGAAGCGCTGGGGTGGCCAAGCTGCGCGGTGGCTTGGGTCGTGGAGTTGCTTTTGCATGGTCTCCGCGATGGAGCGGGCCAGGGGCCTCGGGAGTGAGCGAGGTGAGGGTGACAACACCTTCACATGCAGGCTGTTCGACAGAACGCGTCAAGGCGTCTAGGGCTCGGGAAGGCGCATGTGAGGGGAGAGGCTAGGAGTAGGGAGGTGATTAGGGGTAGGGGCTGTCTCCCGTGCGATCTCGAGTTGGTTTGCACCGCAGGGAGGGTGAGGCAAGTGTGGGCGAAGTCGATCTATCCGATGTGGACGCCGCTGGTTGGGGGTCAGTGGGGTGCGAGGGTGAGGGGAGGAAAGTCGGGGGCGTGACTGGGGAGTTGTATCACGCAGAGCTAGGACCAGGGAGAGGTATGACCAGGCAGGGTTGCTGCTATGCTTAAATGGCAAGATCTTGCCCTCTCCTTAGTATTACTCTCTTGGCCGTCTTGGGGGCATGCTACAGTGGTCACCACGACCAAGGGATGGTGTGATGGTTGTTGTGGTGAGTGGTGGTGAGACTTTGATAAAGAGTGGCTTCAGTTTAGCTCATGTTTTGATTTGTTTGCACTATTTGATCAAAATGGTGCTTGTGAAGGAAGTTCAAAATTTTACATAGGACAAGGTGGGAAGATGATACTGGTAGGTAGATGATGTCAAGGTAGATATCTAGGAATTATTTGGGATTTTCCAGAATTTCGTAGATCCCCTTTTTAATAATTCTCTAAATAGGGCTGAAATGATTTTTATAAGTAAATTTGATATTTTTGAATTGGATATGGTAGGGTTTTGATTTGATATATTCCTAAATATGAATCCATACCTTGAGGAATTTTCTCATGATTTATTGATGAATAAAAGTATTTAAAACAATAATTATTCTATTTCTGCCATTTAAGAAAATGGACAAAAAGAAATAATAAAGCTTTGAAGTTAGAAGATAGGGTATGATAACTAGTCTTCAAAAGAGCTTAAAGATGGGAATGTGTTTTGGAGAAAGTCAAACTTTCTTTAATGGGTTAGGTTTTGTAGTTTTTGTCAATTAAATAGATTAAATAGGTTTTGGTCACATAAGCATCTTGGCTCATGTTTTGAAATTCCAGAACATTGAGAATATGTAAAATGAGCCAGGATAGTTTTGTTAAATAGCTTTTTCACAACTGATGTTGAGGTAAGGAGTATATCATAAGCTGTACAATCAAAAGCATAAGAATAGATGATACGTCCAAAACGTATCTACTTTCCCGAACACTTTTGCTATTGTTTCTCCTCTTAACTTGTGTGATTTGGATGCAACTAACGCGGACTGACGCTGTTTTCAGTAGAATTGCCTTGGTGTCTACTTTTTACGCAGAAAATCAACTATCAGGAAAAATCTTGGAAAATATGCCAAAAATCATATTTCACCAGAAGACCCCTGGAGCCAGAATACGAGACGGAGGGGGCTGGGCCCAGGCTGTAACACCCTCAAATCGGCCCTATGCAAGTTTTAGCGCTTCCTGCAAAACCCGCGTAGAAACGATTCAAGGACGCCCACCAGGCACTTTCGTGCGGGTGGAAAACAAAGTAGTACCATTATACAACAGTCCTCGATGGACCCACAGAACATATATATATATATATATACAACACGACTCCACGAGTCAAGAATACAGATATACAATAAAAAGATCCAAATCACCTTGAAATCGATAGAGCATCCGACTACGGACAAGATGCAAATGGGGCTAAAAGCCCTGAAGAATAACCAATGGCGTCCATAACCCTGCCCAGGTCAAGCCAGAAGGGTAACCCTGCTAACGACGTCGATCTCAAACCTGCTAAAACAAAAGGGTGCCGACAAAGGGCAAAGGAAAAAGAGGAGCGTCAGTAGTGAGGCCAGTACACGACGAGGCTAGAATTCGGCGGCTCTCGCCTACATAGGTATGGTGGACTGAAGCGGTAGCGCAACAGCACTAAACAACCTATAGAGACTCGATATCACTGGCGGCTATTAGAGAGGGGTAAGAAAGACCTATTCGGATCCTACCTGAGACTAACACCAAACATACCCATCCTGGCATTTCCCCTCAAGACCAAACGAGGAAGTCAAACCGAGGAACTCACACAGTTGGCAGTTTTATTCATTCCATTGTAGTTGTAGCACTTACTAGTCAGATCTAGAAAGCGTGGGCCATCCTGATAGCATAAGTAGTGGGCAGTTTTGATTAACATTCAGTTGTAGTAGAACATTTACTAGTCAGATATAATTGTCCTGAAGAATCCCAAAACCCAGCAGTTGTTGACACTTTTATCACATTCCATTGGAGTTGCAATACTTACTAGGCATATATAACAAAACAACCTAGATCTAGCAGTTGTTGGCCTTTTTAATATCTATTTCGTTATAGTTGAATCTGATTACTAGTCATATATTAAGTCATGTTTATAGCACTACTTTAGTTATGCTTGTCTATGATCGATATACTGTGCTCCAAGTCATCCATAACCGTGGACACGGCTTTCAGAAAGTTTTACCCTGCAGGGGTGCACAAATAGCAACACACACTCGATCAACCTCGGAAAAACCAACTCAAAACCCAACAAGGCATTCACGACAAAGCGATCACAGGATTCATAAATATTTCAAGGGGCCACCCCACTAAGCTACCCGCAACGAAGTTGGCCGGCTCCGGAACGGACCCAGGGTTTGCGACGACGGCTGTAAACGACTGGGAACCCGAAAGTGTGACTGGGCTTGTCGATACCGCGAAAACGTGGCGCGATCCTAAATAGTACAGGTGCTCCACGCACAATCTTAAATAAAGCGGTAAAGCATGGCATATGTACAGGATAGTAATAAAGCCCCAAACTACTTTGTGGCCCCTAGAAATAGAAATGAATCAAGCTCTGGCTTAGGGGGGTCCATAAGGCCTCCCGGATGTGGATAGTGCGAAAAATCAAGGAACAGGTATCAAGTACTCGGGGTCCTACGGGACACAAGTGAGCGTGGAAGAACCAAATAACATCTGTTGCCCACCGATGCCTCTGCATTAGTTATATCTAGCATTTTAATAGTTGTATTTAAAGTCATGATCACCTCCACCAATAAGCTTCTCCACCAATAAACATCTGCCCGCATTGCAACAACTGTGGTACTTGACAACACGAGATCGCACCTAAGCAAGCAACTACAACTCGCAAGGCCAGCTATCTACCAACCAACAGGTATTAGGATGTCTCCATGGCAATATAGAGGCTGCACGGGATATAACTGGTGCACGGAAACTAAAGCATCGCGACACGGATAACAATAGATCAACAGGAGGAAAATAAAGACTATAAATGCAAAATAGGTAGAAGGGGACGAGATGCTCGCCTGGGAAACACTGCCGAAGGTTCATATCCGGAGAACTTGTCGATACTCGCATCCACTCATCGGTCTAATCCGCGAAGAAGCAACTAAAAGAAACACCGGATGCACTATTTAATACTACGGCAAAAGATCCGGCATGCTTATGATATGATGCAGATGCGGTGCAATTAGGCAGTATTAAGCGGAACCGGGGTCCCGACAATTAATTATATGGTTCAAGTTATTTAACTACCCCGCAGATTAAATGTTGGATTAACAAGGCGAAACAGGGCATCGGTTCGCTACACAAATTTAAATGGAGTCCGGAATAAGACTAGAATAGCACGCATATAGACTCCATATTTAATTTAGGTGAATCGACTATAATGCCCCCAAACCACATACAGGTATGCATGCATGAACAATTTAATATGCAACAAGTTTTATATATAGCATTTATAAAAATAGGGGCTCGGGAAAAGAGTTCACACATCGGGGTTTGGAAGATCTTAGGGGATCCGGAGGGATCGATCTCAGCTTCCGACTCCGGGATCAGGGGTTCGATGTTCAGATCCATGAGGTAGGCCTTGGCGTCCTTGGGACCGGGGCTTCGGATCCGTGGTCTCGGGGGGTTCGATGGGGAGCGGTGTTCGGAGCCGCGAAGGAGAGCTTGCCGTGCCTAGGGTTCGGTCTTCAGATCCGAGTATGTGATCTTATCATCGATGACGATCTCGGATATGTATTGTTGGTCCTCGGAAGATCTTGGTAAAACCGGGGACGAAGAGCTTCGCGGGGCTACGGTACTCTTCGGGTGGCATCACGTATCTTCGCACGGTCGTCATCCACGCCATAACCCACTCATAGATCATCCGGAAAGATCTTAGGGTCCATTGTGCTAACATAGGTACATCACATCATCAAGACGCGAGGACAAGTCACAGGAATAAAACGCAGATCGGGATCAAAGTAGTACGAGGCAACATATCACGAGCGGACATTTTTGCGAATACCTTGTCGAAACTAGGGTGTTGGCTGCAGGGGCGTTGTCGGTCCGTGGCAGGGCAAGCAGCTGCTGGCGCACATGCTCTAGGGAAGCGAGGTGGGCACGGCGAGGAGCTTGGGTGAAGCGGTTCGCTGCGGTGTTGAGGAGGTAGAGCCCTGGCCGGCGTGGTCCTGGTAGGGCAGACACGCACGAGGCGGACAAGGGCCCGCGTGCGACGGGGACGACCGCAGAGGAGGTGGGACAACGTTAGCCCGAGACGACGCATGGAGGTGGAGGGTGTGGCCAAGCTCGATGCGGACCGTGGCGGAGGAGGAGGCAGTGCCCGGGACGACGGAGTCGACCAAGAGAAGGGCGGCGCCCGGGCCGGCGCGATGCAGGGGCCAGGCGACGTTGCCGAGGAGGCCCTGACGGTGAGCTTCGCGGGGGCCGGCGGGCGTCGGCGCAGGGGATCGACAAGCGGAAGCTCCGGCCGGGATCCGGCGGCTCGCAGGCGGCGGGGCTGCAGAGGAGAGGGAGGGCGCAGAGACGCTGCCAGCGGGGAAAAGAGGGAGGAGGCCGGCAGGGGCGGACTCGGGCGCGTGCTCGGGGACGCGAGGCCGGACGGGACCCAGGCGAGGCGACGGCCGGAGTCTAGGACTCGAGAGGGGCGACGAGGTGATGGCGAGGACGAGCGAGTCGCGGGGTTGTGGATGAGGCAGGGGAGGTTGGTGGCGAGGCGCGGGGTGGTGCCGAGCTGGCAGGTGGGACCAAGCTGGTCGGTGGAGGAGGAAGGCATGCGAGGAGGCGGGAGGAAAGGTGAGCCCGGGGTGGGTTTTTTGTTGGCATGGGTCAGGGCAGGTGGCAGGAGGTGGGTCAGGCGACCAGGCTGGCTGCGGGGCCGGTGTGGGTGTGTGTGTTTGTGAGGGGAGGTGGGGCCAGGGGAGAGATGAGGTGGAGGGGCTCGGTGAGGTGAAGACCTGTGGGTGGCCGGGGTGATGTGGAGGGGGGCTGGGTAGGATAGGGTGGGGTAGGTTAGGGATTAGGACTTTGGCTGTCTTTGGGGTGGCCGGCTGGGTCGATTCGGCCCTGTTCGGCTGCCCCTAAAAATGTTTTATTATTTAAAACGGTGCTTTTGAAATCCGTTGGTAGACGAAACAAAATAATCCAGAGACCCGGGTTTTAATTTGAATAAAGACGGGAATATTTAGAAAACAAAACTAGGCGTCTCGAAAATAGTTTAGACTAAAACCATGCATGATGATGACGATGCTCAAATGCAATGTGGCATGATGACATGAGCATGCGGTCATGATTTTCTAGTAGTGGTTTTTGAGGGGCGCCTCACAGGCCACACCATCTGGCCGCGCGGGCTAGCCCAGGCCACGCGAGGGGGTGGTCTGGCCGCCCTAGACTCCCCCTCGGTCTCCCTATTCGCCTATAAGTTGCCTTCTGACCTAAAAACTCAGGGGGGTTTGACGTTTTTCCAGAAGGAGTTCCGCTCCGCCGCCACCACCAGATTCCACGAAACAGCACTCGAAACTCCATTCTAGCACCCTGCCAGGACGGGGAATTGGAGGAGATCATCGCCATCATCATCACCATCGCTTCTCCATCGACCATCCATGTTTCCCTCATCTATGAGTGAGTAATCCCCCGCTGTAGGCTATGGGGATGGTAGGGATTGGATGAGATCGTTCATGTAATGACATCAGATTGTTAGGGCATGGTGCCTAGTATCTTTTATTAGTGCTTTATGACTTTGTTGCGACTTGTTATGCTTAATGCTTGTCACTAGGGCCCGAGTGCCATGATTTCAGATCTGAACATGTTATTGATTCATTATGATAGTATTGTTTATGGTCTTATCTACAAGTTGTATACACACGTTGTTGTCCGGAACCAATGGCCCTGAAGTGACAGAAATCGGGATAACCGGAGGGAATGGCTTTGATGTGAGGATCACATGTCTTCACAGAGTGTTAATGCTTTGTTCCAGTGCTCTATTAAAAGGAGCACCTTAATTGCCAGTAGTTCCCTTGAGGCCCCGCTGCAAATGGGCTGGCTGGACAAAAGATGTTGTGCAACTTCTCATTGCTAGCACGTATGACTATATATGGAACACATGCCTAGGATTATCTAGTACTTGGATGCTTTATCTTATTTATCTGCAATTTCCCTATGTACTGATTGCTATGTGAATTGTCTTGTCCATGCAACGCCCGTAAATCTGTAACATCCCAAAACTTCAATACAAGGTTATTAAGATCCAAATCATCAAAATTAGGGTTAACAAAAACTTTTCCAATTAAATTATTCAAGCATTCATATGTGTGTGCATTTAATTAGGAATTGATTTGAATTTCCATGATTAAGTTATCCATTGCTTGTAAAATGTTTCTTAGGTGAAATAAACATCATCTAGATCATTCCCAAACATATACCAAAGAAAAACAAATCAAAAAGAATAAAAGAAATAAATGGTCATTTGTGCCATTTTAATCAACATGCCTACTTTGGCTATTCCTAGGACTCATTTCTTAACAGAAATAGATGTGGATCTTTGCACCCCTTGCTAGTACATATAGTAGTGTACCAAGGCCCACTTTGTTATCTGCCAAAAACTTTCAAACACTAATTTTAAATGGCAATTGAAAATTGAATCTTGTTCATATGGGAAGATCCCACTTATTCAAAAACCACTCAAATGAGCTCCATTTTCCAAACCCAAGCAACCACAGAAGCTTAAGCATGCGACTAACACACCCACCAAAAATCTTTTCAAAATTCAAAACTAAATTTCTTGCGGCCATTGTGTCGAACACTTGGCAGGCAGGATTCATACTCTAGTTTTAGCTCACTGTTTCTACAGGGTTTTGCCACCCATTTGACCTCAAATTACTCCCTCTGTCTCCATTTGATCTAACCAAGCCATAATCAGCCTATCCCCTAGTCCCTAGCAGCAGTGTCGCGCCACCTGAGCACCATGCTCGCCGGTCGAGCATGGATAGCTCGCAGCCGACCACCCCTCTCTCTCTCGCCATGTCTAGGAGCTAGAACAGACCACACCACCGCCCTCTGTCCCCTCCCCGAGAAGAGCCGAGCAGTGGACCACTCGCAGAGCGGAACGCCCAGAGCGTCTGCCGAAAACACACCAGAGCGCCGCGCCCGACAAGCGTGCACACGCCGCGCCTCGACCGTAGCCCATGCTCACCGCTTCGCCACGACCCCACGAACCGCCCGGACATGCCCGTTCGCCGCCAGTTGACCCGCAGCCACCGCACGCCGTGTCGAACGCCGCCTCTGCCGCTCAGAGCACGAGCACCGCCCGACCGTTTTCCACCGCTCCTAGCAGCACCATTACGCCGTAGAGCACCGCCAGGAGACCGTGCATCGATCGCCGCTCGCAGCCATGCCGCTAGCAGCCCGTAGCCATGTCGCCATCGTCGCCTGGCCACGTTGCGCTGTCCCGTCGTCGAGCCTATATAAGGAGCCCTACCCAGCACAAACCACTCAAGGAGCTGCCGCGACCACCCTTGAGTCCGCCGTCGACAGCACGTTCGATCGCCCCCATCACCGCAGTAGCTGGAGCCCTGGTATTCCCCCTGAGCACCCCCACCGAGCCGCTAGGGTTAGTTACCGCTAGCGAACTATTCGTCGGAGACGACACCCCTCAGCCGTAGATCTCCCTTTTAATCTAATGGCCCACATCGCCCCGTACCGCTTCGCGTGTAAAGAACTACTGACCGTTGGACTCCCTGTCAGCGGTTCTCTGTGCCGCGGAATGCCACTGGGCCGGCCCGTTTTCCTTCCCGCGCGACCCATTTAATTCAAACTTAGATTTTTCTATTTAGGTTTGAACCTAGTTTGTCCCTTAGTTTAAAAATCCATTCAGAGAGATTTACAAATCCAAATTGAGTGATTCCAATTTTTTAGAAAGCTACTGAAACGATCTACCCAAGCCCGATGGACTTAACTCAATTAGAGTTAGAGATATCTCCTAGTAAAAATAACAAGACAGAAGCTTTTGCACATTCAAACATTTTTATAAAATCAACCAAATTAGCTTTTGAGTTGATTCCAACTCTCAAAATTCACATTTCACCATACCTATCTGAATATGTAATAATATTAATGTTTACATGCAGTGACTTTGAACTAGTACCAAAATAATGCTATATAGGCATTTCTAGTCACTTTAAATCATTAAATAATAAACTTAAACTTAAGTAAATATGATCCAACCCTTAAATCACATTCCCACGTGTTAGGATATGTGGTTATGACATGTGTCCACATGATCCCATATTTTAAGTGGTGAATATTAAATCTTTGTTAATTTTTCAATGAGTAGAAATTACTTTTCTTAAATAAAAAGAATGAAGCTAGTTAATAAAACGTGTGATGCTTGTGATGATAATATATCATCAAATGTGTGTATTAGAGTGCTAATTAGACTAGTTAAGTATTGTTTGGTGATTGTGTACTCCGTATTTATTTATAGACGATAGTACCGACCAAGCTTTCGAGGAGGAGGAGTTCTATCAAGAGGAGGAAACAAACTTCAACCACTGCACTACACAAGGCAAGCCACCATTAACAATGCAAGCTAACCCTTGCAAGCTAAATAATCTAACCAAACGCATTAGGCATGCTTTGGTTATAGCACTTTGACTATTAATTGCCCAAAGTATTACTTTTCAAGCTTTACTCCCTTTGCTTCACCAAAGTCCTTTACTTGTTTCGAAGGTAGCATAAAGAGTATAAAACTTGACCTACCTAGATAACTTTAGATGTCATTCTATGGCATGAGATTGATCCCATCTTTCCACCTTAGTGAACACTCTTAACTTAGTAGTTTAGAGTAGATAAAAAACTTGAGTCACTTTAGATGGGAACACTTGGTGAAAATGAATTATGAAAACCTTAGAATGATGAGTCATTCTATTGAGAGGTATTGACAGGTGTTGAGAAACACAAATGGTTTATGATGATGAAAATTGTGAGGCATGAGCCTTAACCCTTTTACAAAACTGATGGTTGGATTCAGATGCGATACCATTCCAAATTTACCGTACAACCACAATACCTGAATTAGGTAAGGCTTAGCCGGAACTTTATATGCATTAGTGTTAGTTCCCTTGCGGGAGAGGTTTGAGCTGAGGCTACCTCTCAATGTTGTCCACCTATCCAGTGCCCAAGATGACAGGTGGTCATGGTTGGGAGGCCATGCTCATAGGAGAGGTGCTTATACTAGGGTGTGTAAAGGAAAGGTTATGTTTGATTATCTGCATACTAAGTATGATGATTTAGGGTTATCCCTGACAGATGTATCGAATCTTGTGGTGAAAGTGTACCACCTCTGCAGAGTGTCAAACTATTCGAATAGCCATGTCCACGGTTATGGACAATTGGAATGGGCATACTGTTTCGTTGTCAGATGTTTTCAAAATGACTTAGGAAATGAATGATAAATCTTGACTTGACCACAACAGGGTTGTGACTATGACACGAGCTTCCCAATTTAAGTGATTCTAAAACTTTATTTTATCTTTCTTTTCTTCTGAACTCAGCTTAGGTTTCAAACTTAACTTTATATTTCAAACTTAGAGTTTAGCACTTTACTCTAGAACTATACTACTTGTTAGTGGTAGTTTGCGAGTACTTAAAGAGTACTCATGGCTTTTGTCCCTGGCTATTCTCATGGCCAGACTATGAAGGAGACTACCAAGATGATGGCCAGCAGGACGGCTATGATAACTAGAACTATCTTCCTTCGTCAGCATTGCCTGTGCCCCTGAAGATGGACCCCACCGCTACGCTTATCTTTTATTCCGCTGTTTGTTCTATTAAGACTCGATCATGAGATCCTTTATTTGTGTAAGACCTAATGTATGGTTTGTAATGGATGATGTACTATGATATCCAATCTGTTATGTCTCGCAAAAATGGTAATCCTAGGATTGCGAGGTATGGCATAACAGGCATCTGGGATTGAAAATCTGGGTGTTGACAAGTTGGTATCAGAGCCATCCTGACCATAGGAGACCCAAGTTAGAATGGACATCCGAACAAAAACTTAATTTCCAAACCAAAGTGAGTATTTATGAAAAACTAATTCCTCTCTTATCCTTGGGAATTCATTCTTTCTCAAAAATTCATTTTCCTCAAATTCTTACATTACCACTTAAAATTTGACACACTTGATCACTTCACTAATTTCCTCATCCTTAATTCTTGTAGATGGAGACTCAGTTCAACAAGTTCTATGAGTTGGGAAACAGAGGTCAGCTGATCTTCGAGAGGGATCTGGATTCACTGTCGGAGTTACTAGGACGCCCACATCCGGAGTTTCTTGGAGATTAACTTCCAAGACCCCAGGGGGAGATTTGCAGTGGTTAGTCACTGCTGATCTTCGAGGAAGCATCGAAGCACCAACGTCCGGGAGAATCCAGTTCTCCGTGAGGGAGAACAACTGGCTAGATGGATTAGCCAGGGCAATGCATGAAGCTCTCGCATGTCTATGTGCCCTTAGCGTCAAGTAAATCCAAGGAACCCATTTTGCTCACTATGCAAGACGTGACTTCATGGGAATGCCGGTGGAGATGCCAAGTCATCCAGAACTGAAGCGCCAAGTGGAGAACCTCGACTTCCTATTGTACGATCGTCAGAAGGAGTTGGACAATGCTAGGGAGTTCGCCAACCACAACCGTGCCATCGCAGCCCAGAAGGCCCAGACTTTCTCACTGCTTGTCAAGGATCGTTAGTCTCTCCGCCTCCAGCGCGAGAAGAAGGATCGCACCATCGCCTGTCTTCGCAAGAAGGTGGCTGACCTCGAGAAGACCGTCAAGGAGCAGGAAGCTCAACTTGCAGCATAGGAGGAAGAAGAGGTAGGTGAAGATATCCAGAGAGATATGGATTCTTACGTCAACAATGATGATGACTTTCTGGAGGAGGATGCGGTGGACTTCTACACTGACGGTGAGGGCTCCGACTTCATCAACGATGAGCAGATGCACTAGAGCACTGTCGTAGCATGAGATGTATCAGTCTCACTGTATCATAGCTTGTAGAATGGTTCTTAAAACCATCTGTTTTCCTTTATTGTTGTGGTGTGTGTTTGTATCGTGTGTTGCTTGAATGAATGAAATGCAGTTAGTTGCAAAAACCTGAGTCAAACTCAAAGTTTTAGCTTGAAACCAAAACCATGAACCTTAGAACTTTCCCTCTTACCCCTTTATCTACCTCAATCTTTAGATGACTCGTGGAAACCAAGGAGGGAGCAGCTCATCGCAAGACCCAATGCTGCAGATTATGCAGATGTTAGCTGCAGACCGTGAAGCAAGCAAGGTAGAGCGCCAGACCAACTTAGCAACATTGCAGCAGATAGATCAGATGGCCCAAAACAACCAAGGGCATGGAAATTAGGATCACCATGGATCCAAACTCAAAAACTTTCAGAATACCAATCCCCCGATCTTTAACCAGGCTGAAAACCCACTAGATGATGATGACTGGTTATAGACCATGGAAAACAACTTAGAAGTAGCAGGAGTTGATGACAACGAGAAGGTTCTCTTCGCCACCCACTACCTGGCGGGAGATGCAAGAGATTGGTGGACTAGTATCCGTAACATGAACCATGGTCAAGTGATGACATGGGAGGCCTTCAAAACCAAGTTCAGCCGCACCCACGCCGCAAGGTCTAGTCACCAGACTAAGAGATGAGTTCCGCGACTTGAAGCAAGGCCGAATGACTGTGGTGGAATACCGTGACAGATTCCTGTCGCTTGCAAGGTACGCCCCTGATGAGATCAACACAGAAGTCAAAAAGAAGGAGAGATTCTTGAACAGACTGCATGATGAGATGCAGACTGTCCTCGTCAACATCCGCTTCGAGGATCTCAAAGAGCTAGTTGACTCTGCCATTCAGATGGAAGGGAAGATTAACCAAGCAAACGACAACCGCAAACATCGTATGATGCACCAATCTGGATCCAGCAGTCACCAGAAGTACGGTCCCAACCCCTCACTAGGATATGCACCAAGGAACAATCGACCCCCAATGTCTCGCCCAAGCTACCCCAACCGTAGCGGAGGCAATGTGAAGTCCGGAGGAAACAATCACAACTCCGGCAACACCAACAATTTCAACCGTTCCCCTTCCAAAAACAACAACAACAACACTGCACCCAGAACTGGCAGCAATGCTGTGCCCGTCGCAGCAAAGGACAAGTCCTAGATCACTTGTTTCGAGTATGGAGTGAAGGGTCACTATTCCAATGAGTGTCCCAAGAAGACTGCCGCCACTGCCAATGTGAATGCCCCAGCTCAACAGCAGCGTCGTGTTCAACCAATGAGAAGGTTTGCCCCAGGGAACCCTCACAACCGCAACGGTCGTCTCTTCCACATGAACGCCAAAGAAACCCAGGAAGCGCCAGATGTAGTGCTAGGTATGTTTTCTATCAACTCAGTTTTAGCAAGGGTATTGTTTGATTCGGGAGCATCGCATTCATTTATCACCGAAGAATTTGCATGCACTAGTAAGATTCACCCAACCAACTTGAAGCATGTCATGATAGTTCAAATCCCCGGTTCAACTACAAAAGCTAGAAAAATTTGCAAAGTTGTGCCTATCAGAATACATGGGATAGATTTTTATGCCAACCTAATTGTACTCGGAACCAAAGGATTGGAAGTAGTACTAGGTATGGACTAGATGTCAAGGCATAAAGGATTGATAGACTGCACTAAGAAAGCCATCACCATGACCAGTAGCTCGAGAGTCACAGTAGAGCATATCTCTGAAAACATACCTCGTCAATTCAAGTGCAACAAGAGTCTCGCCCTACCCACCATAGACCAGGTCTGAGTAGTCTGTGAATACCCCGATGTATTCCCAGATGAATTGCCAGGTATGCCCCCGGATAGGGATATTGAGTTCATTATCGAACTAATCCCCAGAACCGGACCCATATCCCAGAGACCCTATAGCATGAACCCCTCAGAGTTAGTGGAACTGAAGAAGCAGTTGGATGCCATGTTAGCAACATGCTTGATTCAACCAAGCGCATCGCCATGCAGATCACTAGTGTTATTCGTCGATAAGAAAGATGGAGGCAACCGTTTGTGCACAGATTACAGGAAACTAAATGACGCCACCATCAAGAACAAGTACCCCTTGCCAAAGATAGAGGATCTATTTGATCAGTTGACTGGAGCATAGGTATTCTCAAAGGTTGATCTTAGGACTGGTTATCACCAACTTAAGATTCGTGCAACGAATATTCCAAAGACTGCCTTTACTACTCGCTATGGTTTATACTAGTATACGGTTATGTATTTTGGATTAACCAATGCCCCTGCTTATTTCATGAATCTCATGAATAAGATCTTTATGAATGTCCTAGATAAGTTTGTAGTTGTGTTTATTGACGACATCCTTATCTACTCCAAGTTAGAAGAAGAGCATGAGCAACATCTGAGAATCATCCTAGAAACCCTGAGAGAGCATCGATTATATGCCAAGTTCAGCAAGTGTGAGTTTTGGCTGAATGAAATATGATTCCTAGGACATATTGTGTCTGCCGGGGGAGTTCTATTGATCCCGCCAACATCAAAGATGTCGAAGAATGAGAAGCCCCAACCAGTCAAACCCAAGTCCGTGCATTTATCGGATTAGCGGGATATTACCGCAAGTTCGTAGAAGGATTCTCGAGCATCACCAGACCCATGACCCAATTGCTAAAGAAGGACAAAAAGTTTGAATGGATTGACAAATGTGAAGCCAGTTTTCAAGAGCTGAAGAAGAGATTGATATCAGCCCCAATATTGATCATGCCAGACATCAAGAAGCCGTTTGATGTGTATTGTGATGCATCCAAGATTGGTCTTGGATGTGTATTAATGCAAGAAGGCAAAGTCATCGCCTATTTGTCTCGGCAACTAAAGCAGCATGAGCAGAACTATCCGACCCATGATCTTGAGCTAGCAGCCGTAGTTTTTGCATTGAAGACATGGCGTCATTATCTGATGGGTAATTGTTGTGAGATTTACTCAAATCACAAGAGCCTAAAGTATATTTTCACTCAAAAGGAGCTGAATATGAGGCAAAGGAGATGGATAGAGTTAATCAAGGATTATGACCTTGACATTCACTATCACCCCGACAAAGCCAATGTGGTAGCGGATGCTCCTAGCAGATTGCCTTGCAGGCTAAACACCATGATTAAAGAGAAGCAGCCAAGTTTGTATGAGGAGTTGGAGCAGTAACTGGGCTAGCAAAGGATTCCCAGCTAGCATTGAACTTCAACCCACATTGCTCAGCCAAATCAAGGAAGCCCAGAAGGGAAATGAAAGTATCGATGGAATCAAACGTCGTATTGGTACAGGAAAGGTACATGGATTCACTGAAGACGAAGAAGGAGTTCTGTGGTACAAAGGACGTATCTGTGTGCCAGCGGATTCGGAGCTGAAGCAAGTTATCATGCAGGAAGCTCATGATACTCTTTATTCTATCCACCCTAGAGGAACAAAGATGTATCAAGATTTGAAGGAGCAATTCTGGTGGCACAAGATGAACAGAGAAATCGGAAACTACATCGCCAAGTGTGACATCTGCCAAAGAGTCAAAGAAGAACATCAGAGACCCGCAGGACTGCTGCAACCATGACAGATTCCGGAATGGAAATGGGATTCCATCGGAATGAACTTTATCATCGGTTTACCTACTTCTAGTAGGGGAAATGATTCAATCTGGGTCATTGTTGATAGACTGTCCAAGGTAGCTCACTTTATATCAGTCAAGACCACCTACCAAAGTTCAAAGCTAGCAGAGCTGTATATTGCTAGGATTGTTAGTCTGCATGGAACCCCCAAGACCATAGTATCAGATCGAGGAACCCAGTTTACCTCGAGATTTTGGCAGAAAGTCTAGGAAGGATTAGGCACCAAGTTGAACTTTCGCACCGCTTATCACCCGCAAACTGATGGACAGACTGAAAGAGTCAACCAGATCCTAGAGGATATGTTAAGAGCTTGTGTTTTGGAGTACGGATCAAAATGGGAAGACTGCCTGCCTTTCGCAGAATTCTCATATAACAACAGTTATCAAGCTAGTTTGCAAATGACACCATTTGAACTCCTATACGGAAGAAAGTGTCGCACCCCTTTGAATTGGTCGCAAGTAGGAGAGAGTCAGATTTTTGGACCCGACATTCTATGAGAAGCCGAAGAGAAGGTGCACAAAGTCCGTGGGCACCTCAACACCGCCCAATCTAGACAGAAGAGTTATGCTGACAAGAGAAGGAGAGACCTGACTTTCAATGTCGGAGATTTTGTGTATCTTAAGGTTTCGCCATTGAAGGGAACGCAACCCTTTAGTCTGAAAGGAAAGTTAGCCCCCAGATATATCGGACCATTCAAGATTCTGAATCGCCGAGGAGAAGTATCGTATCAACTCGAACTACCAGAAGAGATGTTAGCCATCCACAATGTGTTCCATATCTCATTACTTCGCAAGTGCCTAGAAGTGCCAGAGAAGACTGAAGTTTTCATGACCATCGATCACAGAGCTGTGGAAATCAACAAGGACCTGACATATCATGAAGTGCCCATCCGTATCTTGGATGAATCTTACAGAACCACCAGGACCAGGAGTCTCAAGTTTCTCAAGATTCAATGGAGCAACCATACAAAGGAGGAAGCCACTTGGGAGCGAGAAGATTACATTAGGACAGAGTTCCTAGATCTCTTTAGTTCCTAGTTTTCTTTCGTAAATCTTGGGACGAGATTTTTTTTAAGGGGGGAAGGTTTGTAACATCCCAAAACTTCAATCCAAGGTTATTAAGATCCAAATCATCCAAATTAGGGTTAACAAAAACTTTTCCAATTAAAATTATTCAAGCATTCATATGTGTGTGCATTTAATTAGAAATTGATTTGAATTTCCATGATTAAGTGATCCATTGCTTGTAAAATGATTCTTAGGTGAAATAAACATCATCTATATCATTCCCAAACTAATCCCAAAGAAAAAAAATCAAAATGAATAAAAGAAAGAAATGGTCATTTGTGCCATTTTAATCAACATGCCTACTTTGGCTATTCCTAGGACTCATTTCTTAACAGAAATAAATGTGGATCTTTGCACCCCTTGCTGGTGCATATAGTAGTGTACCAAGGCCCACTTTGTGATCTGCCAAAAACGTTCAAACACTAATTTTAAATGGCAATGGAAAATTGAATCTAGTTCATATGGGAAGATCCCACTTATTCAAAAACCACTCAAATGAGCTCCATTTTCAAAACCCAAGCAACCACAGAAGCTTAAGCATGCGACTAACACACCCACCAAAAATCTTTTCAAAATTCAAAACTAAATTTCTTGCGGCCATTGTGTCGAAAACTTGGCAGGCAGGATTCACACTCTAGTTTTAGCTCACTACTTCTACAGGGTTTTGCCACCCATTTCACCTCGAATTACTCCCTCTGTCTCCATTTGATCTAACCAAGCCATAATCACCCTATCCCGTAGTCCCTAGCAGCAGTGTCGCGCCACCTGAGCACCATGCTCGTCGGTCGAGCATGGATAACTCGCAGCCGACCACCCCTCTCTCTCTCTCTCTCGCCATGTCTAGGAGCTAGACTAGACCACACCACCGCCCTCTGTCCCCTCCCCGAGCAGAGCCAAGCCATGGACCACTCGCAGAGCGCCGCGCCCAGAGCGTCTGCACCATGCCGAGCACGCCCTAGAGCACCACGCCCGACAAGCGTGCACACGCCACGCCTCGATCGTAGCCTGCACTCACCGCTTCTCCATGACCCCAGGAACCACCCGAACATGCACGTTCGCCGCCGTTTGACCCACAGCCACCACACACCGTGTCAAACACCGCCTCTGCTGCTCAGAGCACGAGCACCGCCCGACCATTTGCCACCGCCCCTGGCAGCACCATTACGCCATATAGCACCACCAGGAGACCGCGCATCGATCGCCGCTCGCAGCCATGCCGCTAGTAGCCCGTAGCCATGTCGCCACCGTCGCCTGGCCATGCCGCGCTATCCCGTCGTCGAGCCTATATAAGGAGCCCTCCCCAGCACAAACCACTCACACCATTCCACTCCCCTATCCTCACTGATCCTTCCCCACCTCTCTCCAGAGCCGCTCGAGCCTGGGTTCGCTGGAATTTGGTCGGAGGAGCCCGCTGCAGAGGAGGAGAAGGCACCATCGATTTTGTCCACCCCAAGAGCTGCCGCGACCACCCCTGAGTCCGCCGTCGACAGCACGTTCGATCGCCCCCATCGCCGCAGTAGTTGGAGCCCTGGTCTGCCCCCTTAGAACCCCCACCGAGCCACTAGGGTTAGTTCCCGCCGGCGAACTGTTCGCCGGAGACGACATCCCTTAGTTGTAGATCTCCCTTTTAATCTAACGGCCCACATCTCCCCGTACCGCTTCGCGTGTAAAGAGGCATTGACCGATGGACCCCCTGTCAGCGGTTCTCTGTGTCGTGGAACGCCACTGGGCTGGCCCGGTTTCCTTCCCGCGCGACCCATTTAATTCAAACTTAGATTTTTCTATTTAGGTTTGAACCTAGTTCTGTCCCTTAGTATTAAAATCCATTCAGAGAGATTTACAAATCCAAATGTAGTGATTCCATTTTTGTAAGAAAGCTACTGAAAAGGTATATCCAAGCCCGTTGGACTTAATTCAATTAGAGTTAGAGATCTCTCCTAGTAAAAATAACAAATCAGAAGCTTTTGCACATTCAAACATTTTTATAAAATCAACCAAATTAGCTTTTGAGTTGATTCCAACTCTCAAAATTCACATTTCACCATACCTATCTGAATATGTAATAATATTAATGTTTACATGCAGTGACTTTGGACTAGTACCAAAATAATGCTATATAGGCATTTCTAGTCACTTTAAATCATTAAATAATAAACTTAAACTTAAGTAAATATGATCCAACACTTAAATCACATTCCCACATGTTAGAATATGTGGTGATGACATGTGTCCACATGATCCCGTATTTTAATTGGTGAATATTAAATCTTCGTTAATTTTTCAATGAGTAGAAATTACTTTTCTTAAATGAAAAGAATGAAGCTAGTTAATAAAACTTGTGATGCTTGTGATGATAATAGATCATCAAATGTGTGCCTTAGAGTGCTAATTAGACTAGTTAAGTATTGTTTGGTGATTGTGTACTCCGTATTTATTTATAGACGATAGAACCGACCAAGCTTTCGAGGAGGAGGAGTTCTATCAAGAGGAGGAAGCAAACTTCAACCACTGCACTACACAAGGCAAGCCACCATTAACAATGCAAGCTAACCCTTGCAAGCTAAATAATCTAACCAAACGCATTAGGCATGCTTTGGTTATAGCACTTTGACTATTAATTGCCCAAAGTATTACTTTTCAAGCTTTACTCCCTTTGCTTCACCAAAGTCCTTTACTTGTTTTGAAGGTAGCATAAAGAGTATAAAACTTGACCTACCTAGATAACTTTAGATGTCATTCTATGGCATGAGATTGATCCCATCTTTCCACCTTAGTGAATACTCTTAACTTAGTAGTTTAGAGTAGATAAAGAACTTGAGTCACTTTAGATGGGAACACTTGGTGAAAATGAATTATGAAAACCTTAGAATGATGAGTCATTCTGTTGAGAGGTATTGACAGGTGTTGAGAAACACAAATGGTTTATGATGATGAAAATTGTGAGGCATGAGGCTTAACCCTTTTACAAAACCGATGGTTGGATTTAGATGTGATACCATTCCAAATTTACCATACAACCACAATACCTGAATTGGGTAAGGCTTAGCTGGAAGTTTATATGCATTAGTGTTAGTTCCCTCGCGGGAGAGGTTTGAGCTGAGACTACCTCTCAATGTTGTCCACCTATGCAGTGCCCAAGATGACAGATGGTCATGGTTGGGAGGCCATGCTCATAGGAGAGGTGCTTATACTAGGGTGTGTAAAGGAAAGGTTATGTTTGATTATCTGCATACTAAGTATGATGATTCAGGGTTATCCCTGATAGATGTATCGAATCTCGTGGTGAAAGTGTACCACCTCGGTAGAGTTTCAAACTATTCGAATAGCCGCGTCCGTGGTTATGGACAGTTGGAATGGCCATACTGTTTCGTTGTCAGATGTTTTCAAAATGACTTAGGAAATGAATGATGAATCTTTACTTGACCACAACAGGGTTGTGACTATGACACGAGCTTCCCAATTTAAGTGATTCTAAAACTTTATTTTATCTTTCTTTGCTTCTGAACTCAGCTTAGGTTTCAAACTTAACTTTATATTTCAAACTTAGAGTTTAGCACTTTACTCTAGAACTATACTACTTGTTAGTGGTAGTTTGCGAGTACTTAAAGAGTACTCATGGCTTTTGTCCCTGGCTATTCTCATGTCCAGACTATGAAGGAGACTACCAAGATGATGGCCAGTAGGACGGCTATGATAACTAGGACTATGTTCCTTCGTCAGCATTGCCTGTGCCCCTGAAGATGGACCCCACCGCTACGCTTATCTTTTATTCCTATGTTTGTTGTATTAAGACTAGATCATGAGATCCTTTATTTGTGTAAGACCTTATGTATGGTTTGTAGTGGATGATGGACTGCGATATCCAATATGTTATGTCTCGCAAAACTGGTAATCCTGGGATTGCAAGGTACGACATGACAGGCATCTGGGATAAAAAATCCGGGTGTTGACACCATCCATCCCTATGCCTACCGCACTCGAATCCTACTATTTGCTGCTATTGTTACTGCTGTCTTTACTTTACTACTGCTGTTACTTCACTATTCCTACTACAAACTATTGCTACTGATAAATTGCTGTGAGCAAGATTGCTTCCAGGTGTAGCTGAATTGACAACTCAATTGTTAAGGCTTATAAATATTCTTTGGCTCCCCTTGTGTCAAATCAATAAATTGGGTTTCACTTCCCTTGAAAATACTGTGATACGCCCCCTATACTTGTGGGTCATCAAGACTATCTTCTGGCGCCGTTGCCGGGGAGCATAGCTTTATTTATCAAGTTCACTTGGATTCTATATTGTTCGCTGCCATCCATCCATCATGGGTAAGTCTCGTGATGGCAAGGTTCCTATTTTACCATCCACTACAAGAAGAGGTATGGTTCTGAACACTCTGTTGCTCTTGATTCACCATATGTTATGAGTAAGCTCGTTACACCACCACATACACATGCTACACACACTGGTACTACTGCTAAATCTGAAACTTCTGATGCTTATGATGCTGCTTCTACTGTGCTTGATAAGAGTGGTTCATTAGGTCCTTTCCTAGATGCTATTGCTAGAACTATAGCTGGAAATACTGAAACTCCTAATGAAGAAACTACCACACCTGTTAGTTCTCCTGAGTCTAGTGAGAGTTATGATATTGAAGATGGTTATGTTGAGATGACCGATGAATTTATTAAAGAATGTAAAAACACCCATGATAGGAGCGCTGCTAAGAGGCTCCTTGATTGGCGTACTATTAGACCCAAATTGTCTCCTATTCCTAAGTTTGCTGCTTCTCCCATAAACATTAAAGAAAAATATTATGATTTTCTCTCGATCTATCTTATGTAGCTATTGTCGAGAAAGAACCTTTTTGTGGGACTAAGAATGAAAGTGCGGTAGCACATATGAATGAACTTTCTACCATGAGAGCTTGTTTTCTGATGATATTAAGATGCGTACTTACTTTGTTGCTAAGATTTTACCCTTTTCACTGAAAGGAGAAGCTAAAACTTGGTTTAATAATTTACCTCCTGGATCTATTGATAGCCATGATTGCTTGATTAGTACTTTCCTGCAGAAATATTTTCCTCCTAGTGCTAGACATGCTATTTTGCAGGAACTTTTTGATTTTAAACAGGGAGAAAAAGAGATATTGCCCGAATCGTGGGCAAGGTTTTGTGCTTTGATTCATGCACAGGCTGGAAGTCCATTACCTAAGAATGAGCTTCTTGATATATTTTATAATGGACTAACCGAAGAATCTAGGACATACCTAGATAGTTGTGCTGATTGTGTTTTCAGGAATAGGACTCCCAAGGAAGCTCAAGAATTGATGGCTAAAATAAGTAAGAACTATGAAGATTGGACTCCTCCTGAACAAGCTATACCTGAAGTAATTGTACATGAACCTACTATACCAGTACCTATTCCAACATCAAAGAAGAGGGGAGTTATTGAATTAAATGATGAAGTGATGAAGGAAGCTAAGAAATATCTTAAGGAGAAGGGAATTAAAGCTGCAGATGTCAAGAATTTACCTCCTATAGAAGAATTATGTAAACCTATTCCCTACTCATCCACTATCGAGGTACACACTCTCCAACACTTTGATGAAGGTGATATCCCTTACTCTAAACCTCCCGATCAATGCTTAGAAGAATTCAATTTCTTTATTGTTAAGCAAGATAATTTTAATAAAAGGGTGCAAAATCATCTAATGGAAATCACTAGAGCTATTGTTGAGTTGAAAGATATTGTGGAAAGAACCGCTCATGATGTTAAAATGATTGTTAAACACTTTCAAATGGTTCAAACTCAAATAGATCAACTCGTTAAAGTGCAAAAAGACTTGCTAGTTAATGCTGCTAAAGAAAAACATGCTTATGAAATTAGAACTAGAAGTGTTGCTGCTACCCAGGATCCTCTATATCCTGAGGGGCATCCCAAAAGAATTGAGCAGGATTCTCAACAAGCTAAAAATAGTGGCTCTACTCGTAAGAAAAGGAAAAAGAAACATAAAACTGTTGTAGAACCCTCTGAACCTGCTATAGATCCTAATAGTATATCTATTTATGATGCTGAAACTGAAAGTGGTAATGAAGAAAATGAAGCTCCTAATGAAGAAAATTTTGAAGAAGAACCTGAAAAGCACACTAAGAATACTAAATACACTAAAGAAGATTTTGTTGCTAAGAAACATGGTAGTGAAAGAGAGCCTTGGGTCCAAAAACCTATGCCTTTCCTTGATAAGAAACACAAGTCAAAGGAAGATGAACACTATAATAAGTTTTGTGAGTGGATAAAACCTTTATTCCTGCAAATTCCCTTGACTGACGCTATTAAATTGCCTCCTTACTCAAAGTATATGAACGATATTGTCTCGAATAAAAGGAAGATCCCTAATGAAGAAATTTCTACTTTGCTTGCTAATTATTCCTTCAATGGTAAGGTTCCAAAGAAACTTGGAGACCCAGGGATTCCAACTATCCCTTCCTCTATTAAGAACAGTTATGTTAGAACTGCTTTGTGTGATTTGGGAGCTGGAGTTAGTGTTATGCCTTTCTCTCTCTATAAGAGGCTTCAACTAGAAAAACTAATACCAACTGACATATCTTTGCAAATGGCTGATGAATCTAGCACTATTCCTATTGGTATATGTGAGGATGTACCTGTTCAAGTGGCTCATAATTGCTTGATTTTAACTGATTTTGTTGTGCTTGAAATGCCTGAAGATGATAATATGTCCATTATTCTTGGGAGACCTTTTCTTAATACTGCAGGAGCTGTTATTAATTGTAATCAAGGAAAGCTGACTTTCAATGTTAATGACAAGGAACATACTGTCTATTTCCCCAAGAAGATTGAAAGAACTTATGGTTTGAATTCAATTAAACATGTTGAGGGCATTCAAGTTGGAGATATATATTGTCCCATACCAAAAGAAAAATTTGAAACTATTATGATTGGCACCATTGCTATCAAGGTTGAGGTAACATAATCATAAGTGGAATACAAAGTTTTGTCTCATATGAAATTTTTTTGGTAACAAGACTTGATCAACCTTGTTAACAAAAGGATTTCGTTGAACAAAACAATGTTTTCACTATGATTATCTCCGCTTACTTCTATTCTATCCATGTTAGTTTTTGCTTTTGTTTAGTTTTATTTTTTGTTGTTAGTTGCTTGCATGTTAGAGTGTCTTAGAACTCCCGTAGTTCTAGCCTTGTTTTGTCATTGCATCATTTCCAAAAAAAAAAACTTGTCTATCAGAAAATCATTCTTCTATACCTAAAAAATTCCCAAAAATAAAGTGGCTCGAAAAATTCTAGAAAATTCATATTAAATTTTTACATGAAAAAAGGGGCAGAGGAGTGCCTGCAGGGTACCAAGGGGACCCACCAGGCAGGCTCACCACCTGGTAGCGCGGCCTGCCATGGGTGGCGCCATCCCATGGTGTGGGCCACCCTGGCCCTCCACTAACTCTCTCACTTGCCACTTTCTTCTCTCTCCCGAGTAAGCTCCAGTTCATTGATCAAAATCGCGTTCTTGCTGTGCTTGCTCTAGATTTTTTTGATCTCCTTGCTCAGCCCATCTTTGTTGCTGAAATTTGGAGCACTTGTTCTCTGGTATGTGACTCCTCCCCTTGTCTAAGTAGATTTGTGTTTAGTGGATTATATCTTGAGTATTTTGCTACTGTAGGTGACAGGTTATGAGAGCTTGTAAGCTTGTTTGATGCTTAGAGATATAGTATTGATGCATGTTTAGGCCTCTTAAAAGTTCCTATGAGTAGTATCCTTCATTATATTCACTTTGCAATCACTTGTTTAATAGGTGTTTAAATTTCAGAATACCAAGCATGAACAACCATACATTTGGAGAGATATTTGACAGGGATGCACCTAGGAGGGAGAGGCCCTCAAGATCAGCCTCTCAGTTTAGGCCATCATACAACGAAGATTTCATTGCAACTCGTATTGGTAGTGAAAGGGATGATGGGAATGCTCACCCATCTACTTTTCCTTGTTTTACTTTCTTACAAGCTGCAGGGATTCTTGATGATTTCTTGCTACTTATTGAGAGGGTTGGTTTTACCTCATATATGCAAGATAAGAGTGAGAAATACGCTATGCTCACCAAAATCTTTGTTGAGAGCTTCACGTGTACTAACACGCCCTATCAGTCAACTGTCTCTTTCAAAATTTATAATCTTCCCTTTACCATGCCATTGGAAAGATTTTGCAGTATTGTAGGTGTAAGCATGACAGGGACCGTGAAGAAAATTCAAGGGCGACCCGCTGATTTGTTTGAGCTTTACAGAGGGGTGACCAACGATGATGACCGCGTGGCGCGACGCGGAAAGATAAGAAACATCCAACTCCCTACGCTTAGATACTTTGCATATTATCTTGCTACTAGCATACTTGGTAGGGAGAACACAAGTAATATCTCCAACTATCATTTAGCTTTCCTTGCTGCTGCGCTTAACAATGACACTCGGTACAATCTTCGCTCGCTTATTGCTCGCCGTCTAGCTGCTAGGGGGCCTATCTATGGGGGCATCATTGCCTCGCGTATGGTCAATGCATTAGGACTTTCAGTGGACCCCAATGATACTGTATTGGCACCACAAAGGCTTGACCTTGTTGCTATGAAAACTCATCACTTTGTCACTGCTGATTCTGATTTGGACAGTCTAGTATATAGGATGCTGTTTAATGACGGGGATGAAAGGGAGATCCCTTTGCCACAGTCTTCTTTGTTTAGTGTTCACAGGAGACCGTGGTCGCGCTCCAAGGAGGAGGTGGACGAGCAACTTCGCTTGCTGGGTTTCCACGAGCAGCATCAGGAGGATGTACCCTCCTACGACTACTCCACGCACTACAGAGGGACGCACTCGAGCTCGCACCAGGACGAGGGTACCTCCTCGTAATATCACGGTGACACTTCATCCTAGCCAGCTTGGGATTGACACCCACTTAGGCCAAAAGCCTAAGCTTGGGGCGAGGTACGCCGGCATTGCACTCATCTCCTTATCATGTTGCGTCGGTACTTTGTATATTCATGTTTCATTCTCTTTTTAGTTTTCGTTCTTTCTTTGCTTTTGCTTTCTAAAACACAAAAAGACCAAAAATATTTCTGTTGTTCCTCTTTGGTTTGTTTCTTTTTCTTTTTTCCTTGGTTTGTTTTTCCCTTTTTGCTTTGTTTGAATTATTCGAAAAACCCAAAACGATTTTGCTTTGCTTGCTTTTCCTTTTTGGTTCTTATTTTAAAATCGAAAACAACAAAAATATTTGTCGTTCTTCTTTGGTTTTGTGAGTTTGTTGCAGGGTTCAGCAATCCTCAGTGGATATTGGTTTCATATTATTATTCAAGCCACACAATTGAAGAGAAATAATGAGGATTAATGACAACTTGAGGTGTGGAAAGAGGCTGGTAACGAACTCTATTTGTTTTCATTTTTGTACATATACTCATCATTGTGGGCATGCTTAGTCTGTTCGTGTATGGTGTATGTTATCTTTGGATGCTTAGTAGTTCTTGCTTTCGTATGATTAGTTCCAGCTTGCTAATAGTTTGTAGCATGTCTTATATGTTTGCTCGCATTACTCTATTCATAACTTGGTATGACACCGTGGTATCCTCCTCTAAATGTTTCATTTGAATTGACTTGGCACATGCTCACGCATGTGTATGAATGAAATAATCAGTTAAGCCTCGATGAATTAATTTGCCTTGAGGATCTTGAATCACTTTCATGCCATGATTAGTCCTGTTTTGTTGCAAGCATGATTATGACAGCCATTGCTCTTTCGTTTTTCGCTCCCTTACTATTGCTAGCCTTCACTTTCACTGAGCATTTTACTTGTGTTTCCAACTCCCTAAAACCAAACATTGCCAAAGTGTCCACCATACCTACCTATTAGCATCATTTGCTATTTCCGTGCATATTCAATATGCCTTGTTTTCTTCCAAATAAAAAGTTTTCTTGTTATGAGAAAGTTAGTTAGTAAAGCTCTCACAAACTTGATGGCACACTTTATTTTCTTGCATTTAATAAACCTGAACCATTGTGTCCTTCTTTGTTGCGTATATGCTTGCGCTTTATAAGTTGAAGTTAGCAGAACCATGTATCATGGGGAACATTTTCAACATTGCATTGGTACTTAGTACCTCATTGATATCATGTTCTTTTGCTTATGGATCTCGGTGGTGTGAAATAAAAGTGGAACTTGTAAGATCATGGAGTTTGTATGTATGTTAGAGAAACGCCTAGGCCGCTAGCCTAAGCCATGCCTAATCATGGTGGAAACTTGTAGCATAACCATAATGAGCATTCTATGAAGCATCCTCAATAAAAAATCTATGCACATAGTAAATAAAAAGATCGCTGAGATGCTCATTGTCTGCTTGCCTTGTCATTTTGATTATGGGATAGCTCCTGTATCATGTGCAAGGGGTACCCCGTTGGCGGTTCTCTATGATACGTATATACTTACAATGACAAGAGCTTACTCGTGACTGAAGTTGAGTAGCATGAGGATCGGTCTTTGTAAGTAAGGGGCATGAGACTTTGATTTATAACTTGTCAAGCATATCCTCTTAGTTGTGTCACTTTATCCTTAACCATTTAAAAATGCTTATGATAGGGGAAATGAGAGCTCAAAGCTAACAAGTACCATGCTTTCAGCATTTGGAAGCCTTTCAAACTATTCAAAACCTTTTGTGTTTCCTTGTTTAGTCTCCACATATTCTATGAGCACCTTCTTGAGAGCATAGTTGTCATTCTTAGTGTAATGTGCTTGCCTCAAAACATGATTATTTGTGTTATGACTTTGATGCTTGTATCTTTGACATCTTTACTTCTAGTCTTCAGTTGAACTTCAGAGGTGCCTTAGATCAAAGGCAAGCAAGATACCACTCTATCATACCTTTTTATGTGCATTGTAATGTTGCTTATGTTTATGCTTCATGCTACTTATTATTTTTGAGTTTGAATCTCTTCATAGCTTGCAATGCTTATTAAGTAAACTTAGTTGCATATTCCTTATTATGAATTGTCTAAGTAGTTGATCACATGCTGAGAATATATACATCATATGAAGCAAATGTGTTCGTGAAAGTTCTTTTATCGCACTCAGTTTTCAACTGAATTGCTTGAGGACAAGCAATAAGCTAAGCTTGGGGGGAGTTGATACGTCCAAAACGTATCTACTTTCCCGAACACTTTTGCTATTGTTTCTCCTCTAAACTTGTGTGATTTGGATGCAACTAACACGGAATGACGCTGTTTATAGCAGAATTGCAATGGTGTCTACTTTTTGTGCAGAAAATCAACTATCAGGAAAAAATCCCGTAAAATATGCCAAAAATCCTATTTCACCAGAAGACTCCCGGAGCCAGAATACGAGACGGAGGGGGGCTGGGCCCAGGCCATACCACCTGGCCATGCGGGCTAGCCCAGGCCGTGCCAGGGGGTGGTCTGGCCACCCCAGACTCCCCCTCGGTCTCCCTGTTCGCCTATAAGTTGCCTTCTGACCTAAAAACTCAGGGGGGTTCAACGTTTTTCCAGAAGGAGTTCCGCTCCGCCGCCACCACCAGATTCGACGAAACAGCACCAGAAACTCTGTTCTGGCGTCCTACCGGGACGGGGAATTGGAGGAGATCATTTCCATCGCCATCATCACCATCGCTTCTCCATCGACCATCCATGTTTCCCCCATCTATGAGTGTGTAATCCCCTGTTGTAGGCTATGGGGATGGTAGGGATTGGATGAGATCATTCATGTAATGGCATCAGATTGTTAGGGCATTGTGCCTAGTATCTTTTATCAGTGCTTTATGACTTTGTTGTGAGTTGTTATGCTTAATGCTTGTCACTAGGGCCCGAGTGCCATGATTTCAGATCTGAACATGTTATTGATTCATTATGATAGTATTGTTTTTGGTCTTATCTACAAGTTGTATACACACGTTGTTGTCCGGAACCAATGGCCCCGAAGTGACAGAAATCGGGATAACCGGAGGGAATGGCTTTGATGTGAGGATCACATGTGTTCACGGAGTGTTAATTCTTTGCTCCAGTGCTCTATTAAAAGGAGCACCTTAATTGCCAGTAGTTCCCTTGAGGCCCCGCTGCAAACGGGCTTGCTGGACAAAATATGTTGTGCAAGTTCTCATTGCGAGCACGTATGACTATATATGGAACACATGCCTAGGATTATCTAGTACTTGGATGCTTTATCTTATTTATCTGCAGTTGCCCTATGTTCTGATTGCTATGTGAATTGTCTTGTCCATGCAATGCCCGTCCATCCATCCCTATGCCTACCGCACTCGAATCTTACTGTTTGCTGCTATTGTTACTGTTGTCTTTACTTTACTACTGCTGTTACTTCACTATTCCTACTACAAACTGTTGCTACTGATAAACTACTATGAGCAAGATTGTTCCCAGGTGCAGCTGAATTGACAACTCAGTTGTTAAGGCTTATAAATATTCTTTGGCTCCCCTTGTGTAGAATCAATAAATTAGGTTTTACTTCCCTCGAAAATACTACGATACACCTCCTATACTTGTGGGTCATCAATAGACAACAACAAGCAAGCACTGCACAATTAAATAAGAATTTTTTTTTGTTCCCCGTGATTTTTGCATTCTAGACAACTAATCAGGGTTGCTGAAATTGGGATGTTACACCTGTAGAATAGGCTATGCAAACCAACATGTTCATTTTTCCATTTTGAGCTATATGCAGGAAAAAGGAAATAGTTAGTGATGTAGATTTTGAAGAACCAGATGGCAACAACAAAATTATAATCGAATTAGTACGAAGAGTTTAAACAGCTACTACAAGATAGTAGAACAATGCCAAGGAGGAAATAATAGCCGGAACTGATCTCATGATGAACTAGATAGATTCAGCAACTGTAGAGAAGCGAATCCACACTAATATTTTCCGCTGACTTCAGATTTTGCAAGAATTACATGGTCGCGGACACTTACTATTGTATGGAGTAGCTAAGAACATGTGCATGACAAAATAACAGACATGTCCATGACTTGCAATTTGTAGAGCAGCGAATGCAAACCAACATGTATAATGATCTTGTATGTACTAGCACAAAGAACAGGCATGCCCACTAACTTGTATGTACGAGCACGATAACAAAAATGCAGGTCACTACGACAGGCTTGAACCTACTATACTAATAACAAAATAGAAACGGGTTGCAGATTTGGTTAACCTTGGTCAGAGAGGCGTCTAAGCATCATTGGTACCGTGCGGGTGATGTCTAGGTCACCGAGGGTGCTACAGTTGTGGTGGCTGTTGGCATCGGGGATGCAGATCTTAGGACGTCGATGCCGGCTTGAGCACCATGGACGAGAGCGTCGCTGAGGCAAATCCAGTGCAGTGAACGGCGACAGCCGAGCAGGTGGTCTAGAGCGGTGGACATGGAACTCCTTGAACTAGATCACGTCTGGTGTACACCGGTGAAGCGCATCCGGTACATTGGGTAGCTTTTGGTGGCCGGGAAGCAGAGCTTGGGTGGTTGATGACACCATCAGCATGGTGAATGACACCGCAGCTCTGGTGCAGTGGCAGAGAGACCCGGTGAACCCGATCCAGTGGGTGAGCATCTGTGAAGCGGCTCCGTGGAGGTGCACGAGTCCGCAGCTCAAGCGGCTTCGACCACCGTGGAATTGCCGCCGCCCGGTGCGCGTGGTGGTCATGGACGTGAGGGCGTGGGAGAGAGGGGGCTAGGATTTTTGGAAGGACCAATGGGAAAATCTGGGCGAATCCGAACTAAGGAGGTGAACAGAAACATAAATTACGATCGTGCCCCCAAGCTACCGACTTTAGCTTGCCCATAGGGCATCAAAACAATGAGTAGAATGGGAATTTTGAAGTCAAAAGTTTTTGAAACTGAGGGGAAGGATATGCTTCAAGATCGGTGTGTGATTTTGCCACTTGATTGAGATATTAAATTTGGCGACCGTCCATCTAATAATAATATAAAAATGGTACTACCCCGGTGGGACATTTTGCCTTAAAGATTTTGAAATAGAGGGGCGAGAAATGCTTCAAAGGCAGTGTATGGTTTTGCCGCTCGATTGAGATTTTGAATTTGACTAGCGCCCATCTTCTGATAATAATACAAAAATGATACTCCCCTGGTGGGAGATTTTCCCTCAAAGTTTTTGAAACGGAGGGGCAGGAAATGCTTCAAAGTGGGTGTGCGGATTTGCTGCTTGATTGAGATTTTGAATTTGGCTAGCATCCATCTAATAATAATAATAATATAAAAATGGCACTCCCTCGGTGGGAGATTTTGGCTCAAAGTTTTTGAAACGGTTAGGCGGGAAATGCTTCGAAGTCGGTGTGTGTGATTTTGCCGCTCGATTGAGATTTTGAATTTTGCTAGCTTCCATGTACTACTAGTAGTTGTAGTAAAAAAAGTGGTAGAACATACGGCTATATAGTCAGGAATTCATGGCTGAGAGTCACATCAACTGATCATCCATATAACCACACTTGAGGCACTCCCTATGTTCGGTATTACTAGGCCGGATTAGTACTAGTTCGGAGAATTAACTTCACCTACTTGCTCTATAGCTAGTTATTGCATGCAGTAGTAATCCTAAAATCCAGCCAATGCACGTGGCCACCGCATCTAATTCAAAACATGCAAGCCAATGGATGCACTCCCGTTTTAATAACATGATTGGCCAGGAGCATTATATGATGTGGTGATTCATATTTCATGGTCAACTAGAGGAGTAATTGAGAAAAACTAGGAGCATTAATTTGTCCTCAGGCCTAGCAATTGAGGCTGTAAAATAATTAAGAGGTATAGACACCTTTAGTCCCACATCTTGTACCGCGAGAGCGTTTTAGTCCCACATATTGACAAATGAGAAATACTAGTCCCACAACTTATATCTCGAGAGCATTTTAGTCTAATTTAATCGGATTTCAGTGAATTTGACTTAATTTATCCACAAATTATGTTTATTTTTTTGAATGACCCCTCTATATTTTTCTATGTCATTTGTGTCCCTATGCGAACTGATAAGTGGGCCACCTGTTAGTAGACATACAAATAAAATTGTTAAATCTCAGAGGAGAATGGATTCAAACTTAACACATTTGTACAACGACACACACACCCACAAACCAGTATGCCGGTAGATGCTAGTTGTTACTCATGTGAGATCATGAGTACTTGAGAGGACATAATTATGCTAGATGAGGAGTACTTGGGTGGGCACATACGAACATAAAAATGCTCACGTCTATGTTGGCACGGTCCATAATATCAATTATATAGCTTTGTCATTAACCTAGTAGCTAGCTGCCGTGTCTAGACTAAACTTGATTTTTTTCTTATTCGCAAAAATGAAAAGGAATAAACTTTAGTTGTAATTGTAGCCCAGAACACAAATTATTTTGAATTGAGAATTTGGATTTTTTTAGAATTTTCACATCTTCGGAACACATATTTTTGAATATCCAAAATAAAGAACAAATCAGTCGGAGCACTATTCAGTTAATCACTTCTGTGTGGATGTTGTAGTGGTAAGGTTGATTTCTTTAGTAGTACAGGTAATCAGTTCGATACCCTACACTGTATTGATAGTTTTTATTTTTTATTTTTTTATTCAGATCCTCCTTTCAGGTCGTACCAAGGTCACAACTAGCAGGGAGAAAATACATAGGGATCATTTTGCAAAAATTATGATGCCACATGTCACTTCCAGAATTAGTTACGACGAATTCGGACAAAATCACAGAAATTCGATTGAATTGGACTAAAATGTTCCTGGTTACAAGTTGTGGGGCTAGTGTTGCTCACTTTGCAAGATGTGGAACTAAAACGCTACTGCGGTGCAAGTTGTGGGACTAAAAATGTATATACCTCAATAATTAGCGACCGTGCTATTGAGAGAACATGAGTTTTTTAGCTCCACGGAGCATGCACCTCATCCGGCCACACAGTGAGCATCCAAGGGCACAACAAAAAAATTGAAATTTAAAAATGAAAAATGCCATGCAAAAAATGGAAAATGTTCTACGTTTGCGTGTGCCCTGAGGGACCAGGGAGCGCACGTTTTTTCCTTAGATTTTGGGATAATTAAATACAATAAGGTTATGATACTACTACTACTAGTATCATCCTACACCTATACACTCGCATGCTCCCAGGAGTCATACGCTAGTTTGTAGGACCGTTGTATCGTAATTAGTGCGCGTGCGCATGCGCGTGCCCGTTTGATGAAACGCGCTTGTGGTTGATGTGTGCATGCTGTCGTCTCGTTTCCACACGATTCGCTTAGCTTTCCCAAGCTTTTGTTTAAATGTGTATATCTAGAACCGTTTCCCATGCCAGTCGATGGGACCAAGACCACACAAAGACCATCATCCATTGCGGGCAAGACACGCCATGGGCTAGTCTCCCTGAGGGACTCGTCCAGAAGATAGGTGCCATCTTCCTTTCAACGGGCGACTTCGACTCCTACGCCGCCTTTCGGGCAGTCTATAGCGCCTGGCGCGGCTTCAGGGAGGAGCGCTTTATGCCAGCTAACTGGATTGTTCTAGAGCACCAGTTGTTGGAGGAGTATCGGGTAGACGACGCCGCCATCACGTTGTTGAATGTGATAACTAGCCGTCACCTTGAGAAGAAGATTATCCGAGTTATTCACGGGTCCTTTCTTTATATTCATCTGTATATATGCGATCCTTTTTTTGCATTCACATCCTATACTATCTGTTTTTCAAGTTGCCCAGGGTTTTGCTCCATGGTTTACCTTAATTGAATTTCAGTTTGTTTACCTTGACTGAATCTCTATTTCTCCTCCCTCTCTCTCTGGAAGGTACTTTTATGTCAGTAGCACAAACGGCCGCCTCCTTGTACTTGGACAGAGGGTGCAGCCATACAAGACCTAGTTGTACAACCCCTTCTCAGGTGCTATCAAGCACCTGAGGGCAGAGATACCGACCGAACAGGTGGCTTTTGTCGCTATGACGATGTTCCCGTAGTTGATGGTGTTGACATCAAACCATCAGAACACCACCATTCGATGGGCCGATGTGAGCACGGAGGAAGGGAGTCACCCGGTCTTTGGTGAAGGGTGGTACTTGCGATATGACTTCGCGGAACTCCGGAGCATGACTTCTTACGCCGGTGATGTTTTCGTTGTAGACAGATACGGGTGTATCCTCTCGACTATGTGTGATGCTGCTCATGGAGATGTCCAACTACAGCGCTCCGCACGAACCATGGAGATGCATCCCACCATTCTAGGCCCTATTGCGGGCTGCTAGTTCCCAGAGAATCATTTTTACCTCGTCTTGTCTGACTGGGAGTAGCTATACGTTGTGAGTGGACTGGTCTACGGCGGCAGGCCGGTTGTTTACCAGGTTGATACCCAGAACCGTGTCCTTCAGCCGGTTAGAGGCATCAGAAGTCGTGCTCTCTTTGTTGCTAACAATCGGTGCGTTTGTATCGACAGTGCCAGGGAACCCATGGTGCAGGCCGGCAACATATACTATGCGGACCTATCCGAGATTAGATCTTACAACTTTGAGGCTCTTGCGTGGGAAGAGGATCCAAGGGTTGTATATGGGTATGGAGTAGGAGGATTATGGATCAATGACTATCCTTTCGAACTCGATCGATTGTTGGCGGAGTATTTGGAATCGTCGAGCATTCTAAGCTGCAGATGGTGCCGCCCTATGGTGAGGATGGTACCACGCACTACACTTACTACGACGGCTAGCCGTCAGATTGATGGATTGTGTGGGTCTACTCCTGATGTATTCTCTTCAGGTCAGCTCTTTATGTTTTCACTTTGTCGAGTGAACGTCTATGAATTTTTCAAGTTCTATGGTGCATGTGTAATACAATGGATGTTCTCCCTGTTCCAGTAGATCGTGTGTTATACCTCTTACAATTTCACTGTTTTTTCATGTGTGTGTAGTAATTCTGCTAGATGCTCAGTTTGTAACAATCCTCAAACAACTTACAACTGCGAATTATTGTTGATTATTACAATCCTCAGTAAATGATAGTAATAAAATGAAGCATAAAAGTTGCATTAGAATTCAGACAACTAAAAAACACCATAACTGGTGTTATAGAAAAGGTCTCTATGGATGTTGCTTCCCGAGACATGTAACAACTGGATTTCCATGAGAGCCACAGATGAGATTATTAAGTATTATATGCGTCAAAGCTTGCCTGTTTTTAAATTCATATAAGTCTTCGCGTGCTATGGTGATTACTGAATATGTTTTGTTGGCTTCTTGCTCAACAATATCACGGGCATCTTGGAGGCCTCCTCAAATAATTTTTTGGCTGGAAGAAGAGGATCAGTCGAAGTGGTGTGCCATGAGTAATAGGTATTGTCACTACTACTGTGTGAAACAAAATCTAAACTTGGAGAAGCGGGTCTTTGTTCGGCATTCAGAGGGTCATATGTAGACCAAAACAAATACAAAACAAGTTATAATAGCATTACCATGCAATCACACCACCATGAATTTTAAATGTGTCAATGTGGTAATATATAAGGAAGGAAGCAATTAATAGTGGTGGCTCATACATCTATTTCGTCTTGAATAAGTGGACCAGCTGGTGCCATGGAGCAATGCGAGCATGTGCTGCTCTGTGAAATGACTGCTCTACTTGAAGATGGCTGAGACCAAGACAAAACAAGTTACTTAAGCGACAGACTTGGGAAACAAACTACAAGTTCATTTTGAATAACAATGCGAGCGATCAACCGAAGTACCTGATGCAGACTGCTCAAACTAGAATGTGCAAAACATGAATAAAACGAATATGAAAACTAAGCCATTATGTTTCTCATATACAAACTAGCCAGGCACTACACAACGAAATTTGCCACTGATTTAATCATAGACAAAAGAAGAGTAACTCAGCCAACAAAAACACAGTAATTGTGAGCCTCGAATATGCTAGCTAGATAATTTCAGACAAACAATGAATCAAGAAATCATATATTGAATTATTCATGAATAACCAGATAATTTCAACGCTTCGGTGGCCTGAGAACAACAAACTGAACCATCAAGTGCCTCGTATTAAAATAGCCAATTCATGTAACTATGATAAACAATAGATACAACAGTGAGATGAAGTGCACAAAGTTCCTTATGATACATGTGTGGATCTTATCGCTAGTGTGGCCTTGTTCTTATTATCATACACCTCAGATGCAATACACCCGGCCTCTCCATATATAGGAAATTGAACTAAGCACAGGGAACAAAAGTAGACCATAGTGGGGCTAAAATGTTTGACGCTAATTTTTGGGAAAAAATATGAAGACAAGAAAGACAAATGGTAAATTTAAGCAAACAAAAAATGTGGCAAGGACCAAACTTCGGGTGGGGGGCCATACGGTAGGTGTTATACGAGATCTACGGCGGCTCGTGTGGCCGGGTGGAGTATGTACTCTATTGTTGCTCCTCTGCATAAAGGTAAGGCCAACTGTAAATGCAAACAGGTTCCAACATGATATACGTTGGCATGAAGTGACACAAAAGTGACGGGGTCTTACGAGATTATAGGATCCATTCACTCTATGATATTGTGTGCAAACTGAGGCTGCTTGGTTCATAATAACGGCAAACATTTTGAGCTGTAGGTTAAGAGGGATCAAATCGACAGTACATAATGGTCAAATAGTATGACATGTGTAAACATCTAGTATAGGATAGCAGGACAATAGCACGATGGAAATACTATAATTCGTAAATCAGCGAATGAGAGAGATATTATATAATCATATCTCATGTGGACAGGTACAACAGAGAATGTAAAAAAATATGTTAAGTGACTAATAATTCACAAAGAAATAGTACAGCACATGAAACAGTTCAATGTGTGGAGTTTAAGCGTAACCACAACGGGTTAATTTAGTACATAACAGGTATATATCAAGTAAAGAACCTTCTAGTTAAGAAATTTAGCACGAATACAGTACATTGCCGACAAACACATCACGCAGGGAGATCTGGTTTTACCTCGGTTGGGGTGGCATCTAGGCCTCCTCCGTATCCTCAAGGGTCACGTCGAGGTTGCCAAAGGTACTACGGTCGTAGTGGGTGTCGACAATGGGGAAGCAGATCTTGGGCGGGCGAGGATTGTTGGAAATATGCCATAGAGACAAATAGTAGTAAGGACTATTATCATATTTCATATAGTTTATGATTAAGTTTTATATCATGCAATAACTGTATTGAGTGGAAACATCAATACACATGTGATATACAAACAACCAGGGGTTCCTAGTGAAACTCTAGTCACTGGTTTATTGGTCAACAGATGATCATGTTTCCTTATCATGCGGCATTTATGCCAGTTGGAAATAGAGTCATCTCATTCCGAGAATGAGATGATGAACCAATACCCAACCTAAACATCATGACCCGATCATGTCACGAAGTTCAAGTTACGATGATTAGAAATGGATCCTCGTAGACTATTCCTTAGACCGGGAGGCTATATCAATCACTGTCTCCCGAGAGTGCTTCGATAACATCAAGCGCCACTTGGTAATACAGTGTATATAAAGTTGTGTTCAGGTACTCGGAGGAAACCGTTGAGGAAATATATATCAAGAGCGGGATTTGTCCGTCCATGTGACGGGAAGATACTCAAGGGCCCACTCGGAGAGGTTATATCCAATAGCTGCACAACGTGTGATTTGATCACGGGGATATCACTTGTCGGAACGAGTCAAGTAGCATTTTTTAGTAACGAGATTGAACATGACATCATGATGTCATTGATCAGATCTTGGGTAATGCAAGTATTGAGAGACAAAAGGAATAATACATGATTGTCCCGGTTCAAACGATGAAAGATCTTCGTGGAACACACAGGGGTCACATGGCCATCCAGGTCCCTCTGACGATCATTGGTGCGGGATTGTCCCAACCATGTATGGAGTGTTCCCGAATCGTGGGGTATCATGCTTAAGGGCTTGATTATGCTTAGAGAGTGTTTATAGGATCTGTAGAATCACCGAATAATAGTAGAGAGAAAACCGGAAGGGTTTCGGTAAGTCCGGAGGATGTCCGGAGTGGAGGTGGAAGTGTTCCATAGCCACGGAGGTTGAATAATATGTGAATAAATGTTAAATATTGATTTAATCATTTATTCATAATTATTTAATGAAGAGAAAAATCAATTTAAATGGTCAAAGGCTTAATGGGCCAATTCCCGAAGGGGAGAGGGCCCATTAGGGAAAGGATAGAGGGAGAAGGGGCCAAGGGGGTGGCCGGCGCCCTAGTGGGCCAGCCCCCCGTGCGGGGTCCATTGGGGTGGCCGGCGGTGCCACCCCTCCCCCTCCTCTCCTTTAGTCCCACCCCGGGACTTTGAAGGAGGTAGTACCTCCCCTCCCCCTATATATATTGAGGGTATTTGGCCAAATAAAATACACCAATAATCAATAAAGGTCTTCTCACTTTTGGGAGGACCTCTAATTGATATTTCTCTCTCCCCCTCTCTCTCATGACCGTGGTCCCAAGTCTGGATTGCGCGAATAAGAGACATCTTCACCGCGGAGCGCCGTCGCACTGCGGGATTCGGATCCGAGAGCTCTACTCCCGCAACTGCTGCTAGATCAGGAAAGCGGGAGTCATCGTCAGGCACCGGACGTGTGTAACTCCTCGTGAGGTGTCGCACTTGAGGCACTCAAGTCGTTGGAGCCAAAGGAGCGCGAGGACTTCATCATGACCTTGAGGTCGGCTTCAGCTCGTCTACATCAACCATGCTCTCCTGAGCGTTGACAACGCTTTTCGGTCTTCAAAGGTAAGTTCGTGAAAAGCCCCTCCCGTTACTGTATTAATAATAGATAGGTCCTGGCAACTTCAGGGGTTCAGGGGTGTAGGGTAAAATTTTATTGTTTTCATATGCGGAACCCCTATAAGGATACGTGCAGAACGCTGGACCACTGCATCTGTGGAGAAGATTGTAGCCGGTCGATGATGTGCTCAGCGTGCCGGACAAGAGGGTTCGTTGAGCAGATCAGGTGTGGCGGGTACGCCGGCTAAAGTGGAGCTGGGATGTTCCTGCCGGTGACATATTCCTAGAGGAGAGAGGGGGTGTTTACGTACTCCTAGCACTATATTGGGAAAATTACGAATGAAGCCCCCCACCCACCAAATTTAATAGGGATCGAATGGGAATTTCAAAGTATCTGAAATTTTGGGGCACGAACTATGTCCAGATATGCGGGATATTTTACCGCTTTATTTTGGTTTTGAATTTGGTCATGGTCCATGTAATAATAGAAATTTGGTAAGCCATACCCCCACTGTGTTCAGGAATCCAAGGTCGTACTCCCTCAATCCAGCACCTCAACTGATCATCCATGGCCGTACTCCCAATGCTCAGGATCTTGAAGAAGAATGGAGATCATACTTAGGAGTTTCAAAAAATTATGAGATAAATTACATCATGTTGGAAGGATGATGTTAATTCAATCATGCAAATTTGCAATTTCCAACTCATATTCATTTCATGGTCACGTTAGGAGCCATCTCATCAACAAGTTTTTTTACATACATAGGTGATGCCCTAAGGTCATCTATAATGTGTAAAAAGGCACACATTAAGGCTTATGTGGCATCCGAAAATTAAGGTTCACCTTATACAGTATGGAGAAAATAAAATTATCTTTAAGCCTAAGGTGCACCTCAAAAGCTTATGGGTTTCCCATAGAAAATAGAAAAATCATTTCCCCTCTCTGTTTATTTCTCATGTGATCGTTTTCAAAAGGGGTTCCAAATTTTCACGATTCTAACTCTTAGCAAGAAGTTGAACCTATCATCGAAACTCTCGCTGGTTTCTGATATATGAATTTTGACCCCTCGATGGGTGCCTCCAAAAGGTTTTTCGTATAACTATCAAAGAAAAACCTACAATTTACATGTAGTTTCAAATTTGACCTAATTTTGAGATATCGACATAATATCATTCAAATGTGCGGGGTTAGCTAGGAAGCTTCAAAACCCATAAAACATAGGAATCGCAAGTACAACATGTTGTTGATCCACTATCTATGTCTGTCAATTTGGCTTGTGGCATCCATATGAAATATTCTCTGGACCCCTCTTTATAGAAAACAACAACTAACCTTGCTCGTCTTCACTCGAAAATGTAGAATTGAGTCTTCTTTCCTGGTAGTTGGACACTCACACCCACGGCACTGCTTACTACTAGAAAATGCACCCATCTACCTCTGAAATGATATTTAATTCAAGAGTTGTCTATCGTGCTTACTTGTAGCTCAAGTTTGACCTAATTTCGTTAAATTGTCAAGATGCAAAGTCTTAACAAGAAGTTGAACCTATCGTCAAAACTCTCGTTGTTTCTGATATATTAATTTTGACCCCTCGATCGGTACCTCCAACATCTTTTTCATAAAACTATGAAAGAAAAACCTACAATTACTTGTAGTTTCAAATTTGACCTAATTCCGAGATATCGACATAAAGTCATTCAAATGGGCGAGGTTAGCTAGGTAGCATGAAAACTCATAAAACATGGGAATCGCAAGTACAACATGTTGTCGATCCACTATATATGTCTATTAACTTGGCTCATGGCATCCACATCCAATATTCTTTGGATTTCTCTTTACGAAAAAGAACAACTAACCTCCCTCGCTTCACTCGGAAAATATAGAATTGAATGTTCTTTCCTGGTAGTTGGACAAAAGCACCCACATCACTGCTTACTACCAGAAAATGCACCCATCTACCTTTGAAACAGTATTTAATTCAAGAGCTATCTATGATGCTTACTTGCAGGGCCGAGCCGGCAAGATCCGAGGCCCTGTGCAAAACTCTAAAATGGACCCATAACGACACTAGATTTTTTTAATGTTCAATTATAATGTATATGCCAATGTATCTTACATATCAATTGGATAAATAAATAAATAAGCATACCTATAAACTCCTGGTTGCATAATGTTTATTTGAACAACATCATTCTTTTAATGTTCTTCGAATGAAACCTTCAATAATATTCTCATAATTAATCTTCTCTAGCATTTCAATCTCAATAGTATCTATCCTTAGAACCTTTCTTAATTGATAATTCTCTTCTTGGACCCTTTTATGCTAAAATATCAATCTGTTTTTGATCAAGAAAATCCCATTATCTTGAATCAAATATATCATGTTGAATATTATTTTCATCTGCTTCAACTTCAACATGATCTTCCTGTACCTCAATATTAATTTATGTCTGAGTATGACCACCTATAGGATCATTGTAAGAAACAATAGCAAGTGCAAGGGTAGATTGGTCAACTAACTAATTATCGGAAGACTCTTGCGGTTTTTTAACAAATCTATCCATATTGTCCCTCTTTGAGATTTAATTTTTTTCTTTTTCTTTTCTCTTACACTTTTGGTAACCAGATTCATGCTTTCCCATGAAGACTCTTGTTTTAATTCTTCAAAGACTAGTTACAAAACAATATGAGTAAAAGCAATTAGAAAAATGAGGCATCATCAGTCAATACAAATATTAACCGAGCAGGCAATGACTGGAATTAATCAGAAATTCCTAATTTAAGTACAGTAGTACAGCTAGGGCAGAGAAGAAAAGACCAAAAAAAGGTAGCAGTATGCACATACCTGACGGGACCTAGCAGTAGCAGGGTTGGATTCGATCCAACACAAGAATTCAGTTTTGTTGATCGCTGGTAACCGTGAGAAGATGAACAATAACGAGGCAAGTCGATCGGCGAGTCCACGTGGTGAGTCCAAAGGGTCAGGGGCTCGCGTCGCGGTGATAATGGATGATCGATTCGCTGGGCACTGGCCTAGCTAGTCCATCAAATCTAATCGGCAAGTCCCAGGAAAGGCCGGCCCGTGTAGCAGTTTTCAGTTCCCACAAAACCAGACTTCCACGGGATAGTCTTTTTTTTGTTTTTTTCACTGACAGAGTTGTACACCTATATAAGCATATACAAAAATCTGGGCCCCAAAAAATTATAGGCCCTGTGCGGCCGCACGGGCCACACTCCTGTGGGCTCGGGCCTGTTTACTTGTAGCTCAAGTTTGACCTAATTTCGTTAAATTATCAAGATGGAAAATCTTAGCAAGAAGTTGAACCTATTGTCAAAACTCTCGATGTTTTATGATATATTAATTGTGACCCCTCGATGGGTACCTCCAAAAGATTTTTCATAAAACTCCCAAAGTAACCTACAATTTACTTGTAGTTTCAAATTTGACCTAATTTCGATAAATCGACATAAAGTCATTCGGTCAAATGGGAACAGTTAGCTAGGAAGTCTGAAACCTCATAAATAAAACATGGAAATCATTGGTACAACATGTTGGTCCACTATATATGTCGGTAAACTTGGCTTTTGGCATTCAGATCCAATATTCGGCGGACATTTCTTTACGTAAAGAACAACCTCGCTCGTCATCACTTGAAAAATTGAGAATAATTTAATGTTTTTTCCTGATATAGTTGGAAAATCACACTATACCGACGAAACTATTTACTACAAGAAAATACACCCATCCAGTAATCTATCGCGGTTACTTGTAGCTCAAGTTTGACCCAATTTCGTTAAATAGTGTCATGCGATGCAAAATCTTAGCAAGAAGTCAAACCTGTGGTCAAAACTCTTGGTTGTTTCTCATATATTGATTGTGACCCCCGATCAGAATGGTACGTCCAAAATCGTTTTCGTAAAACTTTCAGAGTAACCTACAATTTAGTTATAGTTCAAGTTGGACCTAATTTTGATAAATTGGCATGTAATCGTTCAAGTGGGCGGAGTTAATTAGCTAGGGAGTTTGAAAACTCAAAAATCATATGGGAATCATAATTAAAACACATTGGTCCACTTAATATGTCTAGAAGCTTGGCTTATGGCATTGAGATCCATATTCTTCGGGCTTTCTTACGGAAAAGAACCATCTCGTAATCACTCGGAAAACTGAGAATTTTATTTCCTGATAGTTGGAAACTCACATCGACGACATTGTTTACTACAAGAAGATGCACCCATATACCTTTGAAAATACATTTAATTCAAGAGAAATATATTGTGCTTACTTATAGCTCAAGTTTGACCTAATTTCGTTAATCGACAAGAAATCACTGAAGTGTGCAAAGTTAGCTAGGAAGCTTTAAAAATCCTAGTACTAAAAACTTAGGTATTACGTATAAGAAACTGTGGTCCAGTTTGTGTGATAATTGTGGCACATGTATTTTCTTTTAAATGTGGTAGGTCTCGTAGGAGCGAGGTGCGTGAGAGTTAACGCGGTCGGTGGAAGTACAAGTTACATCAGGGACCTCATAAAAATGAAAATTGCACCCAAGTTCATGCATTTAGCACAAGGACCCTGAAACTAAGCACTGAAGTGTGTGTTTTTAGGTTTGCGCATACTAGCGTTCATCCTGCTAAAGACTATCAGTAAAATCTTTGTAGATGCTAAGAATGGAAAAGAAGATCCAACGGTTAATAATGCTTGGATTTGCCTGTCTTGATCCAACGATCAGTGTTCAAAGTTATCCGTACACTATACAGTGGTATGGTATGGTATTTTAAGAGATAATACAAGATAAAGATAAGATAAGAAGTATTACGGATGGGTGATATTTCGAGTAACCTTCCCTCCTGATGTTTGGGAAACAAGTGAAAATTTCAAAAACCAAAAAAGTTTGATTTTTTTACCGCCAAGGACCAAAGTGGTTTCCTTCCTATGTACTCCTTGTCCCTACTCCGCACCAACACGGCTACCGAACACGCCAGACACATAGCCGCCGTACCAAGGCACACATGCGCAGCACCACGCTGTGAACCAGGGAGAGATCAGCCGGGCTAGTGCGCGAGGGGAAAGGGGAGGAGAGAGGGAGGATGGATGGTGAGAGGCAGCGAAGGAGAGAGAAAACACACAATTTTTTTTGCGTGCATAGGTCCTGGAATTTACTACTAGTAGAGTGGCCAAAGGAGTACCTCGTGCCAGGAACCCATCATAACTTTCCTCTGACATCGAACCACCTTCAACTCCTCTTTGCTGCTACCCTCTTACCCTGCCTACATTTTATTCTCTCAGCATGTATAGCGCGTGGATAGAGGTGAGAATATGTCTAAGCAAAGAAATGAGTACACTACTAGTGTACTACTAATATACTACTTGCTTTTCCCTAATAAGGGCATCAACAATATGTACAAAAGCACACCTTAATGCCTAGTATGTGGCATCCGCTAAGGTTCACCATATACATTGTGGAGAAAATAAAGTTTGTATCATTAAGCCTAAGGTGCACCTCAAGCTTGTGGGTTGCCCATAGAGAATAGAAAAATCATTTCCCCTCTCTCCCTATTTCATGTGATTGTTTGCAAAAGGTGTTCAAAATTTTCATGATGCAAAATCTTAGCTAGAAGTCGAACCACTCGTCAAAACTCTATGTAGTTTCTGATACATTAATTAACCGCTCGATGGGTACCTCCAAAAGCTTTTTTATAAAACTTCAAAGCAACATACAATATATTACTTGTAGTTCAAGTTTGACCTAATTTCATTAAATTTAAGAGCAATCTATTGCACTTGGTTGTAGCTCAAGTTTGACCTAATTTCATTAAACTGTCAAGACGCAAAATCTTAGCAAAAAGATGAACCCGTCGTCAGAACTCTTTGTGGGTTCTAATAGTATATTAATTGACCCCTCGCCCCCTCCGATAGTTACCTCTAAGAGCTTTTTCGTAAAACTTTCAAAGCAACCTACATAGTTTACTTGTAGTAGTTCAAATTTTACCTATTATATTTTTTCTACTTTACCTATTATAATTTTGGGATTTTTATTTTCATACCCTCGATTCGTTAGTTGTACTCAGTTTTCCCCAACCGCTTAGTTTTTCCTCACTTTTGCCCATCTCCTTGTCAGAAACTCTCACATGGTCTGAAACTCGCTGTCCGTCAGCCTTGCCGTTACGTGCTGACAAGTGGGGCTGTGTTCAGTCACGTACCGTAGTGGACCCTCGCCGTTACGTTCTGACAAGTAGGGACGCGTTCTGTCGGGTCCTGTAGTGTACCCTTGTCATTACATGCTTACAAGTGGGGACGCGTTCAATCGATTCCCATAGTGGCCACCTCTCTCAACTTATCCAGATCAGCATCGGACCCACAGCTTATGCATGTGAGCCTCCGGACCCACAGCTTATCCACGTGAGCTCTGGACCCACAGCTTACCTTTGCAATATGGGACCCCGAGCCAGCCCCGCGCCCGTGCCGTTGCTTTATTTTAATATAGTGAAATGTAATGCATATATGAAAATTATACACCTTTGAACTCTTTTAAATCGCACTTAGAACATGATAATGTTGTGCTAATAAAATCCTGATCATTTATCATTTCCATGGAGTGAAATATAATGCATAAACTTGTGTATACAAAAATTATACACCTTTGAACTCTTTGAAATCACACTCACTTAGGTCATGATAATGTTGTGCTAATAAAATCTTGATCATTTATCATTTTAGTGGAGTGGAATGCAATGCATAAACTTGCGTATACGAAAATTATACACATTTGAACTCTTTGAAATCGCACTTAATACGTGATAATAGTGTGCTAAGAAAATCTTGATAGATTATCATTTCATAGAGTGGAATGTAATGCACAAATTATACACCTTCGAATATGTTCCCTTCAAATTATATTCAAGTTCATTTGTTTATGGAGTTAAAATACCGGTGACATATTCGTTATTTTGCATGGATAGAGGGGTTCCCCCGATAGATATAGGGGTTATCCTGTCCGCTTGATCACAAATGATCAACGATTGGTGGGCACGATCCGTGTGACAACTGTCTTGACCAATCAGAGTGTATCAGCGAAGATGAGCACATGTGCGAGAGATGGATACAAAGAGAGAGGAAAACTGAGTAGCACTTAAGAACTAAGGGAAAAACTGAGTAGAACTTAAAAACCAATGGCAAGACTGGCAAAGGGATTCAAATAGAAAATAGAAATGGATTTAAAAAATGTAAAATGCGTCTTTTATACAAGAAAATACATCTTGGCATACATCAAACTATTTGCAATTCAAATATACACCAGTTTGACAATTATCGCCTCATTTAGACAAACTATTTTTTGGGGAGGGATGTTTTGAGAAGAGGCTTGAGTAGAAAGCCATGAACCTTTATAGATAGTAGGTGATTTGAGACGTGGTGATTTAGGTTAAAACTTGGTTTATATACGTTTCTTATGGTGGCAGGTCACATAACAAGACTCCCTGGGTAAATGCCACTGTGTTTTGCTCTTTTTGAATTTGTTTTGCATAAAATGACTCAATTAGCTAGCTAAAACCTATTCGTTGACTCTCTGTTGACTAGCCACTAGAGGGTAAAACTGAGTATATTGCACACGACAGTGTTAGTACTGGAGGGCAAAACTGAGTACAACCAAACTACCAGTGTTACACTCTAGGGCAAAACTAAGTACAACTGAATCACTAGGGGTAGACACGAGGGAAAAAACATGACTCACGGTACGCGTGTGCGGTGCATGGGGCGGTAGCGGACACGTGTGGCCGTGCACGGTGCAGTAGCGTACGCGGTGCATGGTAGTGCAACGAAACATCGCTTCCCTTCTCCTTTAATAGAGGCCTCCCCACTCTCACTCATCACTCACTCGCTCACTCAACCGTCTCCACTGTCCCATCACCTTCTACAAACCCCCAAGAAAACCCCAACCACGCAGGTGAAAGAAAAGAATGGTGCGGTATCCATCGACGCCTCCAAGACCGCCGGCGAGGAGGCCCCCGTCCTCGTATAGGCCCCCATCCCCGCATCCGCCATAGCCACTGGTGAGGAGGCCCCTGCCAGTCTCGGGCAGATCCTGCTCGGGTGGGACCCTTATGAGGAGGTTGTCTACATAAGGCCAGCGAACCCCTACGACACCAGCATCGCCGAACCATGGTCGGAGGTAACCAAGATTTTCTCCCCTTCCCTTGTTCTTCCCGCGTTCCCATCGTTGGATGCTAAATCGTATGTTAGGGCTTGGTTGTTCATATTTTTACAGTAGCTAATCCTCTTGTGTTAGATCTTGTATTTCGATGAATCCCCCTGTTTGTATTTGAACCCCTGTTCATAGTTGGGATCAGTATTTGATTTGGTTTGAGATTTGGGGAATAATCAGGAGATCTCAATCGGTTAATTTATGCAAATAATCAATCCCGATAATCAAACTATCTCAATCATGTCCTTATTGCACTCTATTGTTTTTTTCCAACAGGAGGATAGCAGCGACGTCCGCAGCGACAACGAGTCCAAGGACATCAAGACTCGGCATGTGCTGAGGAGGATGAAGTCCGGCCAGTACAACAACTTCTTCGCCGACGACATGTACAGATGTCCCTTCTGCCCCACCAAGAGGCTTCGCGCCACAGACTTCAACTCGCTCGTGAAGCATGCCGAGGACGTGAGGACCTGCGGCGAGTCTGTGAACGTCCATGGCTTCATAGACAAGCACCAGGCGCTCGGTCTTGACCTCCACAACCTCTAGAATGTGGCTATCGAGGAGGGTCGCATGCCCCCGATCAAGCCCAAGGCGCCCAAAGTCAAGGGACTAGGCAGCAAGAAGCGGAGGAGGCGCCAGAGGGTGGGGGCGGAGGCCCTCCTGGCGGAGGCCATGAGGGGCCACTGATCTGTTGTTGCTGCTGCTATAAAGCAGCTTCTTTTGTCTTATCTGTGTTGAACTTGTCAGCTGCTGCTGCTAAGCAACCTAATTGTCGAACCTCGTTAAGTACCGTACTATATAACCTATATTAGCTGTTTTATCTACATCTGCTCTGTTTACTGAATTTATTTATGGTGCTGGTTAGTTTTGCTGCTCTAGATTTGCTACCAGATTGGGGAAAAACGAGGGCAAAAGGAATAATGAATGAAGAGAGAAGCTGCTTTAGATTCGCTACCTTTTTGGGCAAAAAAACACAATATTAGCGAGAGAGAGGTGAAAAGGCGCTCTTAAAAAGGCCAATCATAAAAATAAGATTTTTTTCCAATTTACGCGACATGGCGCAAGTAACCAGCAAATGCGCCCCACATGGGCCCACACCACGTCCCCCATAATCAGCGAGAGATGGATGGCTAGTCCGCTGTGTATCCTGGCCCACTTGTCAGCATGTAACGGTCGAGGCGAAGTAACATAATACTCAACGCACGACCTTCCCCAACGCGGTCCCACCGGTCAGCATGTAACGTTCAAGGCTTTGACCTGACGGCATCCCCCGTCCGAGCGCATGTGAGCGTTTTGGAGGAGGGAGGGCAAAAGTGAGGAAAAACTAAGTGACTAGGGAAAACTGAATACAACTAACGAACCATGGGCACGAAAATAGAAATCCCTATAATTTTATATAGTGATGATATGCCAGATGTCTATTATTTAAGTCTTATGTACAGGGCACGTGGAATTTACTAGTACTTGTAGTTTCAAATTTTATCTAATTTCGATAAATCGACATAAAGTCATTTTAATAGGCCGAGTTAGCTTTGAAGTTTGAAAACTCATAAAACACGGGAATCATTGGTACAACATGTTGGTCCAATATATATGTATGTAAACTTGGCTTGTGGCATTCAGATCCAATATTCTTCGGACTTTTTTTTAGGAACAAGAACAACCTCGCTCGTATTCTTCACTCGAAAAATGTAGAATTGAATGTTCTTTCTTGATAGTTGGAAACTCACACCGACGATACTATTTACTACAAGAAGATGCACCGATGATCTACTTCTGAAAAGACATTTAATTCAAGAGCAATCTATGACGTTTTCTTGTAACTAGCTCAAGTTTGACCTAATTTCGTTAAATTGTCAAGATGCAAAGTCTTAGTTAGAAGTTGAACCTATCATTGAAACTCTCGCTGGTTTCTGATATATTAATTTTGACCCTTCAATGGGTACCTTCAAAAGATTTTTCGTAAAACTATCAAAGCAAAACCTATAATTTAGTTGTAGTTTCAAATTTGACCTACTCCAAGATATCGACATAAAGTCATTCAAATGGGCGGGGTTAGCTAGGAAGCTTGAAAACACATAAAACATGGGAATTTCAAGTACACGTATATGATGTTGATATGTGTTCTGTATTGGAACATGTCCTAATAAATTATGAGGTGTGATAATCATTACATAGGCTGCGATCGAATATATTTCCCTATTTTGGATGTTTCTTTTACTACTCTTATTATAGCGTTTTGCAATATGTTTATTAGTCCGAAATTCAGGGGGTCGTACGCCAAGGCGCACCCCTAAATCTAATTGTGATAAGGAGGGAGTACAATAGTATTAATACTACTCTCTCCATCTACAAATAAATGATTTGGATTTGTTAGATTCGTATATATCTAGCATATTTTAGTGTATGCATACATGTAAATCTAGAAAAAGACAAGTCACTTATTTCTGAAAAAAGGAAGTACTCCAACGACGAAGAGACATGTCTAATTAAGCTGTGAAACTTTAACTTGATCAGAACGTTGGCGAATATAGGCAGGAACCAAGGCCGCACGCCCGCACCACATGCTTACTTGGGAACAATAGTAAACATATCACCGATGCGACAAGTGAGTAAGTGGCAATTACAATTCATCTACATCTATATCTATATCTACACTAATCTCTACTACTAATAAAAGAGCAAACATTACTTTTTCTAAACGCACCTATAAGATGTGCACGGATATATTACCACCGTATGATTAGGCTCACGAAAGTCAATCCAACAGCTATCGTTAGTCTAATTGGTGTCTTCTGTGCACTTAGTAATTTACCTTGACTCACCACACTCCACCGGCAGAGAAAAAATCCCCACCCCGTTACAGTTTCCGTTCCGAAATATCATACATATTGGCTTCCTAATTAATTTCCTAATTGATTGTCCCGCTAATTACTCACCGTATTACTCTGAACTATCAACGCTTGGTGCTACAACATGGACCAGACCCTAGGTATGCAGAACATACGGCCCAATCTCCCAGGTCGCATCCTCCCTCCTCGAAGCCGCCCCCATTCTGCCACCACGTCGCCATGCTCACCCCCACTGGCATCTCTCTCAACTTCTCCCTATTGCGTGCCTCCATCAGGTGCTCTCCTCCACGACCTCTTCCCAGATGCATCCGACAGGCGCGGCCTCTTCGACTTGTCCTAGAGATCGTGTAGGCCAGACTCAAGGCCCACCAAAGTTGTTCTCGGAATCAGGCCACAAATAGTTCTTGAGCTCGCTCGCCACTTCCATGGCCATCCCCTCTCCTTGTTCCTAAAAGGTACTCATGTTGTCATGCTTGGGCTCCTAATTTTTGCGTCCCAGTGAAAGTATTAGATTATGAAAATAATGGAGTGATAGGTTCTGCTTGCTTTCCCGGTTTTGTAGCGTGCCTTACCTACAATGCATGCTAAACTAAGCCTAAATTGTTGGCTCCACTATACCTGTTTTGCTTTGGGAAATAGGGTGTTTGATTTTCTACACCAAATATCAATTTTGATTTCATGTATTCTTATTGGTTCTTATGCTCTGTGAGGATGAACATATATTTGATGCAGTATGATGCTTGTGTTCGTGGTCTCATGGAGCTAAAGATTATTTGAAAGGCGTTGCACTTGTTAGGATAATTAATAGCACCAACGAGATGGAAGATCAGGCAATGGGTCTCTAAACTTTTTAAGTATGGTATATTCTCAATTGTTGCCGGGTATAAGGAATAAGTGGAACATGGTCTACAATTGTGCCTTGATCAAATTCACCTATGTTGGTGTTTTGATTTTGAGATTATATGAAAAATTTGTATATTCTGAAATATCGCTGGGTATAAGGAAATAAGTGGGAGATGGTATGCAATTGTTTCATGATCAAATTCGCCGATGTTGGTGGTTTGTTTTTTTAGATTATATGAATATTTTCTCTTCGCAGATAAGTTCCTCGGATTACCAGGTCAAACATCCACATTTTTTTATGTAAAGATATATTGGACGTCAATCTACCCTTTCATGACCTCCCTGAAATTCCCGAGGTACAATGTATTTTCTGAATTATTGTTGGTTAAGAGTGAGACAAGATCATGAATTGTTCCCTTTAAACCTAACCAATGAAGTTATGTTTGATCTCCAGATTCTATGGTTTCTTATCTAATTGGAATTATCTACTTATTCCGTTCTTTTCCATTTTGCAAAAGATATGCTTGGATTCATCAGTATACCTTGTACCCGTGAACTCACTATATTTGGGAATTTCAGATTAGGTTAATCTCTTCCTGATAGTCACCAATAGACCATCATGCATCATATATTTTGCATCTCCTTTTGTTTTAGCTATACTTTGACAGACAATTATATTATCCTTACTTTAAATGATTCTGCATTTATATATAGTACAAGATTTATTTGCAAACATTCTTGGTGAATAAGAAATTGTCAAGTAATGATCTGGAAGCAACAGGTTTTCCTATTTATTCCAATAGATGCTAGATTCTGCACTTCAACTACATATGATTGATCTTATCTTCATGTATGTTTGTTTTTATAAATCAGGTATCCACAATACTGTATGCCAATAATTACTTTAAGAACCTACAGTTGTTAAATAGTAGTTGGTATATTTTACAGTTTTATTCAAGTTTGATATGCTTCATTCTGTGACATCATAAATTAACCTTGAATACTTGTAAAAAATAATTGGGTGACGACTCATTTCACATTTCATTTGATTTTTTAGGTGCATCACTGTAGAGGTTGGAAAAATAGAGAGAAGTTATGAGCTGGTTTTACAGGGTTTTGGAACTATTGAAGGAAGGGCGAGGATTATTGCTGCACCAATACTTACGGCGCGATAGCATACTTGGTGATCAGGTGGAAGTAGCGAAACTGTATGACAAGTACATATCAAGATTGCACTCCTGTGATCAAGACGTTTGGCCATTGCTGAAAACCAAACCCATAATTTATAATTCCAAGCATGTATATTGGATTATGAACAATCTCTGAATAGTAGCATAACAGTAAGCCAAGTTAGATAAGTCTTAACCCTCCACATGCAGAACAAAGTGAAGAACTATCTCAGTTCCTTGCAGAGAACAACAAGGTCGTCAACAAGGGAGAAAATCAAGCCGCAGCAGATGAATTCAAATGCTAATCTCGACACACGTACACCTGACTCATCCAGAAAAGAGTCCCTCTCTTACCTACATGATGTAAGGTACAGTTGTTGCAATCTTGAGAGAAGACCACAGAGGCTACCAATCAGATGGACGTCATAGACCAATCTAGAGATTTAGCTTGAAATTGATCAATCACATCCTTGGACGTTAACTTACTCGATATAAGTATCCATAGACCATAGCATATATTACTTGATGGTATTTTCCATGCTGATTAGCAAGTGCATATAGATGTACGTAATATATTTTAAATTTAGTCACAAAATTTCAATGATTTTGTGTTTGATAATAGAAACGTGCATTGCACGGACACACTTACTAGTATAAAAAGAGTCAGAGAGGCAGATCCAAACAATCCTAGCCCTTTAGTCATCTAAAAAACCGGCTGAGATCAACGCTAAACCACAGTTAGACGTCTAACAGTCCCACGCCTAAGCCACTCCAATCTCATAATTGAAAAAAAACTTGAATCGAAGGCCACGGCACCCCAGGCCCCGACGTCCCTCACAGTAACACCCTAGCGCCAACGCCGCGATTTGGGGGGCCACCACAACGCATGTCTCCGGCCGCCGTACTGCTCGCGATGTCTTCTTGCCTGCGCCGCCTTCTTGCCTGCGCCTCCATCCTGCCCTCGACGTCCTACCCACGTTGCCACCATGCCTCCATGGACCGACGACACCCCTACATGCGCTCGCCTACAACGTGGCGGCCACCGGTGCCTCCTCGCCGGCTTCGTCAACCACCTTCTCCTCAATGTGGCCAAGGTCGCCAAGCCCCACGCGGCGACTTTGATGTCACCCAGATCATCACCATCGCCAGGATAATAAATATGTAAGCGCTCTCTCGGGTAGACTATTTTTTATATTCCAGTGTTCGGTGAATTGCCTATCAGAATTAGACGTGTAGTTCCGTTGCATGGAGTCATGGTGGTTTATCCCTTGCCACTAAGCTCCCTAGAATTGACAAGCTGTGCTTGCTCCTAGGGGTTGGGCCCACATGTCAACGCGCCAGTCTATTGAAAGACTTGATTTCTCTGGCTCTAGACGAGTTTGCGTTGTTTGGTTCGAAGCAGGGCCAAGCCGGCAAGATCTGAGGCCCTGTGCGAAACTCTAAAATGGACCCATAACGACACTAGATTTTTTTAATGTTCAATTATAATGTATATGCCAGAGTATCTTACATATCAATTGGATAAATAAATAAGCGTACCTATAAACTCCCGGTTGCATAATGTTTATTTGAACAACATCATTCTTTTAATGTTCTTCGAATGAAACCTTCAATAATATTCTCATAATTAATCTTCTCTAGCATTTCACTCTCAATAGTATCTATCCTTAGAACCTTTCTTAATTGATAATTCTCTTCTTGGACACTTTTATGCTAAAATATCAATCTGTTTTTATCAAGAAAAGCCCATTATCTTGAATCAAATATATCATGTTGAATATTATTTTCATCTGCTTCAACTTCAACATGATCTTCCTGTACCTCAATATTAATTTATGTCTGAGTATGACCACCTATAGGATCATTCTAAGAAACAATAGCAAGTGCCAGGGTAGATTGATCAACTAACTAATTATCGGAAGACTCTTGCGGTTTTTTTAACAAATCTATCCATATTGTCCCTCTTTGAGATTTAATTTTTTTCTTTTTCTTTTCTCTTACACTTTTGATAACAAGATTCATGCTTTCCCATGAAGACTCTTGTTTTAATTCTTCAAAGACTAGTTACAAAAAAATATGAGTAAAAGCAATTAGAAAAATGAGGCATCATTAGTCAATTCAAATATTAACCGAGCAGGCAATGAGTGAATTAATCAGAAATTCCTAATTTAAGTACAGTAGTACAACTAGGGCAGAGAAGAAAAGACCAAGAAAAGGTAGCAGTATGTACATACCTGACGGGACCTAGCAGTAGCAGGGTTGGATTCGATCCAACACAAGAATTCAGTTTTGTTGATCGCTGGTAACCGGGAGAAGACGAACAATAACGAGGCAAGTCGATCTGCGAGTCCGCGTGGTGAGTCCAAAGGGTCAGGGGCTCGCGTCGCGGTGATAATGGATGATCGATTCGCTGGGCACTGGCCTAGCTAGTCCATCAAATCTAATCGGCAAGTCCCAGGAAAGGCCGGCCCGTGTAGCAGTTTTCAGTTCCCACAAAACCAGACTTCCACGGGATGGTCTTTTTTTTGTTTTTTTCACTGACAGAGTTGTACACCTATATAAGCATATACAAAAATCTGGGCCCCAAAAAATTATAGGCCCTGTGCGGCCGCACGGGCCGCACTTCTGTGGGCTCAGGCCTGGTTCGAAGAAGCATTGTTCTGTTGGTTCGCTTGGCAAGTCATCCAGTCAAGGGAAGCGCTATCAAGCGGATGTTTGCACTTTTGTGAGAAACTTCGCTCTAGTGGCCACGGCAAGAGGCTCGACAAAAATATCAGAACGCCGATGGGAGCTCCTCCCTCGGCACCTCTGCCAATCGAGAGAGGACTCGCCAATCTCCATGGACCAATGATCGCGTCGTAGCCTCGGTCAGCACCAGGAGGGTTTTGTTTCGCCTGCTCACTTCAACGCTCCGCCGCTGACCAAAGGTATATTTCAATTTCTCCATAATTTTTTTCCGCCTCCTCCATGCACATCCACGGCAAATAAAGAGGAGGGGCGATAGAGGGAAAGGGAGAAAAAGGGGAGGGATGATGGTCGAGTGGACGGACGCCATTCTGGTGAGAGGGGGGCTGCTCCAGTGTGTGTGCCCCTCTCTGGCAGAACGCCGGCAAAGATTCATGTCGAGGATGCCGAGATAGAGCAGGTCATGCACCACCACTACTCCGAGCTAAATGGAGGGGAGGGGAGGCACCTGGGGGTTGGGAGAGATGTAGAGGTGAATGGTTGCTGCTGATTGTGGAGCGTGGAGCACGGGAGAAGGGGAGGGTAGGCCGGCTGCTAAGGGCTTGTTTGATTCATAGGATAGGAAAAGTATAGGAATAGAAAAAACATAGGATTCAGATGTCATGCCAATGTGAATCCTATAGGAAGAGGTATTTTGTTTGATGTGGCAAAGGAATTTTTTCATGAGGTGTGACCTAATGTTGTTTTCCTATAGGAATTGCACTACAAGATTCTTATAGGATTAATTCATATGGGATGTGTTCCTATGAATCAAACACTAATATAGGAAAATTTTCCATAGGATTCAAATCCTACACAATTCCTATGCAATTCCTATGAATCAAACAAGCCCTAAGAGTCCCCAGTATGTAGGAGAAATCGATAGATTGAGAGAGAGGAGGGAGAGAGAGGGGGGAGAGAGAGAGATATGACCTTCTGTGTATGTGCTTTTTCTAGGTGTGGTTCGCTGCTGCTAATTGCTACTTGCTACTGGTTGCTGCGTGCATGCTTTGCTACTGCCTCTGATTGATTGCATTGATCTAGCAGCACTGATTTTTGTATGTGTGCTCTGCTGCTGATTGCTAGCTGCTGTGATTGTGCGAGATATTTCCATGTCACGGCTAAGTGGATGGCGGTGACTGGAGTTCTTCATCCTCATCCAACGAGGATGACCACGATGCGATTGTTTTAGCCATAATATACAGAGCACACACTCAATATGAGCTTATGAATGCTTCATCACGTTGTTCTATGCCTGGGCCTGAGTTTGTTTATTGTGACGGAGATACCGTAAATTTCAGGCTATATAAGGATTCCTTTGCCCATCCTTGTACATATGGCTCTACTACCTTTGGACGCAGACTGGCTATTGTCCACAAATGTCTTTGTTTCTATTTTTGTTGGTCAACTGTAGCTCATTCTTCTATTTTTTATCTCATATATATAGAATGTCCCATGATTATTTCTTCACATAGCGCAGTCATTAGTTGTTCATGATCACTATTTTCAGCAGAAAGGAGATGTGACCTGGCATGATTAGTTGTTGTACTTTAACATACGAATTATTATTATTTCATTGCTGATCGAGATCCAACAGGAGGGCCTCTAGGCAGCCCCGGCCCTAAGGGGGTGCAACCGGTGCAACCGCACAGGCCCCCCAAGGCGACAGGGCCCCCCCTCTTAAGTGTTGTGCATTTTTGTTTGATTCCAGGCTGGACTTGCAATGGAAGCGAAGTCAGCAATGGAAGCGGGAGAGCAATTAACTCCATTGGCGTCCGCTAAAATAGCTCCATCCCAGCATTCGTGCAGCACACATAGCATACCATAACATGCTACTACCGTGGTTCTTCTTTCTACGGCAAAATAAAAGGTAAAAAAGAAGCTCCAACACGTCAACATGCAAATGGAATAGACTGCATTTCAAACAACTCTAACAAAACTACTCCCTCTGTGCGCAAAAAAATGTCGTATATCTGTTTCGATTTCCATGTATAGACACGTTTAGGTATATAAATACACATGAGTCTAGACAAGTATGTAAATTTTTTTTCGGACGGTGAAAATATTACTATTTTCTTGAGTATTATGTTCATTTGCAAGCTTACGTGCAATGAGTAAATAAATATTTTATGTAATGCTCTCGTCCTATGCGACTAAATCCTACATATAGTTTCTATTTTAGCGGTATACTCCCTCCATTTCAAAATATAAGATGTTTTTAGATTTTGTGAAAGAAATAAACCTAAACATCTTTTAGTGTGTAGGTTCGAAGTGAACCACACACTAAAACGCGTCTAGATACATTCGTAAAACATCTTATATTATGTAACGGTGGGAGTACTTTACAATTTTTTAGAACTCAAAACTTGACCCCAATAGGGAAATAGTTATAGTTTATTTATTACTTCTGCCCATATGTGATTTGTGTCTTATGTTTTTAAAAAACTAATTAAAGGGCATGGTCCTGCATGACGTTATCGATGGCTGGTACTCTCTTTGTCTCAAAATAGATGTCGCGGGTTTTTAAAAATTTGAATGAATCTGTATGTTAAATGATGTCTAGATTCATCTAAATTTTGACAAATATGTCACATCTATTTTAAGACTGAGGGAGTATATTAAAATTTAGACTAGCGGCAGTACCAGGGCCCTGAGTTTTAATTTTTGCACCAGGCCTCCAAAATCTCAAGGCCGGCCCTGCCTCTAGGCCTACAAAAGGAAGGTGGAGCAGGACAACTAATGTCGAATCCAGCCGCGGTAGGCCGTCGAAGCCCAAGCAAAGATTGTCGCCATTTGCTCCGCCATGGGTGAGTGTCGGTTCACAACAAGTAGGTTTATCACTGTTACACATCTCTATGCGAAAGCTTGTGATGAAATTGAACCCTTGATACAATGAACTTAGGCATTAAACTAAGCTTAATCCACGTTAGGGCAGGCAGGTTGGTCACTATTTGGGCAGATTTTTTTCATTAACACAGTTTTATGAGAAAAGTTTGTGTTCAACTGTTGATACAATGAGATTAAGCATAAACCAGTTGTGTACAATATATGGTGTATAAAGGTAAAATTTTATCATCCAGTTCTCACTGTGTTATGAATTATGATGCAAAAGCAATTTATATTTTCCATTGACAGTATAGCCATACTCTCCCTTGACCGATGTGGCTACCATTTAGTTTTCCAACCTAAGGCATAAGAAAGGTTAGGTGCGTTGAAAGTTTCTGTAGTCACTAGGGACACTAGTGGCTATTTGTTTTCCTTATGTGATTTCATTCATCTAATTACACCGACAAGTCCTTCCATATTCAGTTGTAAGTTTTGCCAGGTACAGAATGGTAGGGATTCCAAACTGTCCTTGTAGAGGAAAACTAAGGTTCATCTACCTGTACAATCAAGTAAGGCCAATATGACTGTAAAATATGCTTTGGAATGGTTATTTAAAATGAGTTCACTCTGCGCATATTGTTATTATAGCTAATTTTGAAGGCTTGACGCTTCTCCATGGGGAGTACATAAATAAGGAGTATTTCCATTATATATGTTCTTCGGTCTAACCAGAAAGCTTCTGCTTTACATGAGGAATCGAGTGCAATTGTCTCCTGTTTGGAAGATATGAAGAAGATCAAGGTTGAAAGATCAAAATTGATTCTTAATGTTTTAGGAAAAATATGAAAGATACCATCTGAGATAAGGCCTGCAGATTTCATCCCTTTAAATTACCTTTGGATCAATCTGATCTATCCTGACAAAAGCTATTAGAGTTAAGAATGGGGCTATAGTCCCTAGAGAAGGAGGTATATTTTTATGCATATCCTCATTTGTTTCTCACTGAATACTTTTAGAACATTAAGCTCCCCCGAAATAGACTCTAGAAACACAACACCCTGGTTGCTCCCCACGGCCATCCTATCCAAAAATGACAAGTGGCCATGAGAGAGTCGTGAGGTGATTTGGTGGGCTCCTAGCGTAGCACAGTACGGATCGTGCACACCCCTTGCTCATGTTGTGATTGCCCTCATCGGCTCCAACCTCTTCATTCTCCTTCTCACATCTACCACCAAATCCAACTATCGGTGATCGGTGCCATCAGCCATCTCTCTAATGCCATGCTTTCCCACAGTGTCTCCTGCAGTCATGGCTAACACTAGCTTGTGCGGCTTGGGGTTTGTGGCGTGATAGTGGCTCAACAATATAGTTGCATCTTTGTTCACTCATATGGGTAGATGTCCTGGTATTATGTTATTTTTATTCCCATGCTTAACAACGCCATGTAACCCCTTTCAGTGGGCTGATTTTAGTACTTCAATGCAATTTTCTTATACAGTTATTCTATACTGGTTTATGAAGAATCAGAAATAGATGACATAATTATTTGGTTTTGGAGAAATATTCATTTGACCATGTCTGGCAACCATGGGATATTAAGTACAATCCGTGCAACGCCATTGACCTCAAGTGTGTGTCGCCGTCCTTTAGCCAACAACATTGACATCCATATCCTTCCGAACAAAGGTACGAGTTGAGCTCCAATCTCTAGCCTTTCCTTTAGCCTCCATTTTTTCTCGCTCTACAGCAATAAGCATTAAAAACAAATGATGTGCATAAAAAACTGCTATGTTGCTTCCATTGTTTCTACCTCTCAGTTGGAAGTTCTACTATTTTTATTTCTTCTCACGAACTTGGTAGTTGATTCTTGGTTGCATGTTCAATAGTTCGATAATTGCGACTTGAGAGTTAACACTTGAATCATGGGCGACTGTTAACTTTAGAAGCATATGTGATAACTGCATATTGTTAGTAACTGAAGATTACGTATCAGTCTTTGGTAATTATATAAGAGTTAATGGGGTGATGTAATTCACTCATGTCTGAAACAGGAACCATTCAAATATTTTTTGTATTATGGGATTTTGTGTAATAGAATCAAAATCACGTACTCCCTCCATCTAGAAATAACTGACTTAGGTTTATCTAGATTTGAATATATCTATACACTAAAATGCATCTAGATACATTCGAATCTAGACAAAACCAAGTCAGTTATTTCTGGATGGAGGGAGTTTTTTTAGCTAATTTATCAGACATGTGAGGGATTGCAGGAAGGTCCCACATGTGCCGCTAGGGTTTCTATAACCAGGTCGTGGTTTGATGTTCATCTCTGAGCTCTGCAACACCAGGTTTGTGGTGGGTAAGGAATTTGTCGGAGAGAGCGGCGACCTAGAGTCCACCAGATTGTTTATTGGTGTATGGACCATAAGACTATAACCTCTGTCATGTCATTTTCCCATGTTAATTTTTGTCTCTTCGTAGAAACCAACATCTTGATCCTATCAGAAACTTAATGTCATCTTTCTTTACGATTTGATAGCAATAAACTGCAGAGATGAATCTCAAATATCTTAGCGGTTGATGGAGGATTTATTTGTATTATGTGGTTCAACAATGATGTATGTATAGATTGCATTGGATTTTTATGGGTTTCTGGCTGAAAGATTAGGGTGTTTATCTTGTTAGTCTGGTTTCTTTCTCCATGCGTTCCAAACGACTACTGATAACAATGGTCTTAGTATCAGGTTTGATACAAATATTATAGTTGGATGATGGCGTGTAGTTCTTTTTAATGAAAAGAGGTGCTTTGCAAAAATAAACTTGCTTCATAGTTTAATTTTATCTAGCAGTTCTTTGAGAGAACAATTGTTCGTTCATTCTTTTGTAATGCTTAGTTTTAGAAAAATATATCATATTTTGCTTTACAGCCAAACCCACTCCATCTAATTTCTGGCGCATGATTAGGTGCTTATTTTGGACTAATGCAGCTTGGTGTTCTGGTGCACTTATTAAGTATGCATAATCTTATGTTAAGAACTCTTTTGGCTTCATCAGGTTTGAACCATACAAATGGATGCTCCAGTGGAATTGTTATTGGCTTTGGGGAAAATGCTAGATGGGCCGGTTACTTGGACCTCCACACCCTCTTATATATATAGCTGAACTTTGGTACATCTTAACTAGTACACTGGAATACTTTAGAATCTTGTAGTATACTAACTTATACCCCAACATTCACTGGAATGTTCTAGGCAAACCTAGCACAACACTACTATACTAACATTCACTAAAATATTCTAGGCTCTCCTAGGACAGTCTCCAACACTCCCCCTCAAGATGGGTGATAGATATCTATCATTCCCATCTTGTTACAAGATGAACTACATTCTTTATTTCCTAATCCTTTAGTTAAACAATCCGCAATTTGCTCGCTAGAGGTTACATGATTTATCTTAATTATACCGTCATCCAATTTCTCCTCTATGAAGAAGTGATCCATCTCCCATGCTTGGTTCTATCGTGTTGAATAGGGTTGTTTGCAATGTTGATCACCGACTTGTTGTCACACCACAAATTTAAAGGGCCTTTTCTCAACACTTTCAATTCTGACAGAAGATTCCTCACCCATAACATCTCATTCAAACCTTGCGACATAGCTCTATATTCTTATTTAGTTGTTGACATTGAAACCGCCTGCTGCTTCCTACTTCGCCATGACACTAAATTTCCCCCGACAAATACACAATAACCAGATGTTGATCTCCTATCATCCAAGCAACTTGCCTAGTTAGCGTCACAATACCCAACCACATTTAGATGACCATTCCTTTTGAACCACAGTCCCTTTCCTGGACTACCCTTCAAGTACCAGAGGATTTGATTGACCGCATCCAAGTGTCCGCTCCTAGGATCATGCATGTATCTTCACACTACACTCACTGCATATGAAATATCAGGTCTTGTGTGACATAGATAGATGAGCCTTCCAACAAGCTTCTGGTACTTCTCCTTATCCACTGGTTCCCCAGATTCGGCACATAATTTGTGGTTTTGATCGATAGGTGTTGATGCAACCCGACACCCAAGCATGCCTGTGTCACTAAGAATGTCCAATACATACTTTCGCTGGGAGAGAACAATTCCTTTGGGAGATCTAGCAATTTCTATGCCAAAAAAGTACTTGAGTTGCCCAAGGTTCTTTACCTCAAATTCCTTGCGTAGGATGTCTTTCAACCGTGATATCTCCACCTCATCATCTTTGGTGATTATAATATCATCAACATATACGGCAAGGATTGTAATCTGGCTATTTGAGTGCCGATAGAACACCGTATGATCCCCATTACATTGCTTATATCCCATACCACATACAACTCATCTAAATCTAACAAACCATGCCCGTGGAGATTGCTTGAGGCCATATAGAGATTTTCTCAACCTGCATACATTTCCTGATGTTCTAGGAGTAGAGAAACCAGGTGGGATCTCCATGTATACCTCCTCCTGTAAATCTCCATGCAAGAATGCATTCTTGACATCCAACTGATGCAACGGCCACCCAAAGTTAGTTGCACATGAGATTAGGATCCTCACTATGTTCATTTTTGCCACCGGCGCAAATGTCTCATCATAGTCAATCCCATATGTTTGACTATATCCTCTCGCAACGAGTCTTGCCTTGTACCTTTCAATTTTCCCTTCTGGATTCTATTTCACGGTGTAGATCCATTTACACCCAACAGCTTTATTTGTGCTGGAAGATGTACAAATTCCCAAGTTGTATTCCTTTCGAGAGCATTTAACTCCTCTATCATGGCCCCGCGCCACTTCGGGTCTTGCTTTAGTACTTTCTAGTCTCTTGGGATCACCACAGATTGCAATGATGCGATGAAGGCCATGTAGTTCATAGATAGAGATATATATGATACATAATTAGCTATGTCATGCTTCTCCCGGTACCAATTTGGAGGTTTTCTAGCTGCAGCTCGGGTTCCTTTTCTTAAGGCAATGGGCAGATCCAGTGAGTCATCAGTGACACATGGCACAGTCTTAGATGTATCAACTTAATCGACCCCTGGAATTTGTTGTTGATGTTGCTCCCCCTGCAGCTGGATCTCACCATTTGTATGACCCTGTTGTTGATGTTGCTCCCCCTGCAGCTAGATCTCACCATTTGTTTGACCCAGTTGTTGATGCGATTGCCTCCTCATATACACCCTTAAATTTTCTTCTTCATTTGGTTTTCTCCATCTCTCTTCACTCATAGGACATGGAATTGAATCAACCACAAATCTTGATGGTTCATCTTCCCTTGTCCTGAATGGTTCACTCCCCCCCTCTCGATTAGCATTACTTGTGCTAGGAGAGTCAAAGTCAAATAATGAGCTGAGATCCATCTTCTCTCCATAGAACGACTCAGACTCTCTAAATGTCTTATCCATGCTCACAAATGTTCTCCGTTCACTAGGACTCCAACACTTGTAGCCCTTTTGTCCAGATGGGTATCCAATGAAGATGCACTTCACAACGCGTGGATCTAATTTTCCCACCGATGGTCTGTGGTCCCTAACAAAGCATGTACATCCAAATACCTTTGCAGGAACAATGAACTCATTTTTTCCATAGATCATTTCATACGGAGTCCTCATCCCAAGAACTCTTAATGGCATCCGATTGATTAGATAAGTAGCAGTCATAACTGCTTCACTACATAAGAATTTAGGCACATTCATAGTAAACATAAGTGACCGAGCTACCTCTAGCAGATGTCGATTCTTCCTCTCAGCTACTCCGTTTTCTAGAGAAGTATCAGGGCACGAAGTTTGATGAATTACTCCCTTTTCTGAAAGAAAATTGCCAAATTCATGGTTCACATACTTTGTCCCATTACCAGTCCTGATAATTTGAACACCAATGTTGAAATGATTTTGGATATATGCATAGAAGTCCCTGAAACATGCAAATACCTCACTTTTTTGTTTCATGAGATATATCCAAGTCATTCAAGAGTAACAATCAATAAAGGTGACAAAATACTTCATTCCACTAAAAGAGACCATAGGAGATGTCTAGACATCAAAGTGAATCATCACAAAGGGTGATGTGCTCCGAAGTACACGACTCACATATGATGTCCTTGTGTGTTTTCCATACTCACATGCATCACAGACAAGCTTGTCTTTATCCACCTTCTTCATCTCTTCAAGAAATACCTTACTCATAGTATCAAAGGACATATGGCCCAATCTACAATGTTGGAGTATCACCCTTGCCTTATCATTACTTGCAACTGCCAAAGCAATGCACAATGTTCCATCACTTTCATGTCTATCTAAGTACCACAGTCCCTTATGTCTAACACCGATCCCAAGCCTCCTTCTGGTCTTCCTCTCCCCAATTATGCAATTGTATCTGAAATGGATCATATGGGCACCTAGAGGGGGGGGAGGTGAATAGGTGCTACTTCAAATTTTAATGTGTTTTCAACTTTAGGCTTGACACGAAAGGTAAATTCTCTAGATATACTACTATGGAGAATTTCCCTACATGCAAACCTAACTACTAGCAAGTAAAGGCGAGTGAGATAGAGGAACGAGTAAACCGTAGTGGAGAACATGGAGACACATGATTTGTTTTAACGCAGTTCCTTCCTTGTTAAGGGAAGTACATCTCGTTGGAGGGGTGGGCAGTACTAAGACCACCATGCCACGATAGGCCTCACCCTGTTATCCGATGGATCTCGCCACCAAAGGCCTGATCCACCTTTCCACTATAGGATCCCTTCGAGGCAGGAATCGATGCCTTTACACAACTAGCGGGGCACAACTCCACAACCAAATTGGAGGCTCCCGTAATGACAACAAGCTGCCACAAGAACAATAGTTATCAATAACAAAACACAAGATCTAGATATTAACGAGAATACTAGATCGGGGATTTCTCCAAGTGAATGGAGAGGAGTTGATGCGCTTGATTCGTGATGACGATATATGATGTATCCTCCTTCAATTCCCCCAAAGATCGAAGCCTTCAGGTGGTTGAAGTGGGAGATCTAGAGAGAGAGCTTTTGCAACAAGTTTGATCTTTTTCAAATGAACCAAGAGTTCTGACAGGAGGGGAAGATGTGTCTTTTATACCCCTATCCAGATGGTGCCGTTGGAGCCTTTTGGGGCCGGATTATCCGGCCTATGTGAGGGCCGGATTATCTGGCCCGGGCAAAACTCCGTCCCTGCCTCGGACTATCCAAGGGAAAATCAGGCCCCGGACAGAGACTCGCGCCATGCCTGCGTTTGCTCTTCTCCTGGGGGCTAGATTATCTGGCCCAAGGGAAGAGCCGGATTATCCGACCCGAGGAAGAAAGTTCGTCCCGCTCCAGACTATCCAGGGGAAAATCCGCCCCTGGATAGAGACACGCGTCGTGGCTGCCTTTTCTCTCCTCCTGGGGGCCGGATTATCCGGCCCAAGGGGAGAGCAGGATTATCCGGCCGGGAAGAAAATCTGCCCCGTGCCGGACTGTCCAGGGGAAAATCGGCCCCCAGAAAGAGGCTCGTCCACAGCCGGCCCTGGCCAAGGGGCACATGCCGGATTATCCGGCCCTTCATGGGGGCGGATAATCCGGCCCCCAAATACCAAAAACACTTCCCTGCACACTTAGCACACATGATAAAACTCCACGGTATTGTTATCTAACACCCAAAACATAGGGAACCATTAAATGTTCTTTCAATCTCCCCCTTTTTGGTGTTAGATGACAATACTGGGATTTGCAAGATAGCTCTCATAGCAACAATATTTAACTAATGAAAAAGACTCCCCCTCAATGTGTGCATAGTAGAATTTGTATTTGATTACGACTACACACAAGAAGGTAAAAGTCTATTTCATTGGAACTTAGGCAAAAATATTCATACCACCGTGAGAGAGATAAAGACGTCCTCAATATATTAAGTATATCCAATGATAACCATAATGAGCGCCTTCCTCGATATAGAAATCCAATATAGCCAATATGATAGAAAGATCCACGAGGATAATCCACAAGATAAATCCAGAGCCCCACATAAACATAGTCTCATAGACGGTAAAACACAAATAGAAGTTCAAAGCTAAATGGGCACAAGCGAGAAAAGACCGAAAAGATAAAGAGCAAATGCTTGCGCCCGACCCATACAAATCCACGAAGACCTAATAGAACTACTTCTCCCCTTTGGCATCGAAATGCCAAAAAAGAGCGATGCTAGAGCCCCACGAGATCACTCGAAGTCATCATCGTCGTCCTCATCCCCTTCCTTGTCCTCAAGCTCCTCGGTGTCATCCTCAAGATCCTCGGTGTCATCCTCCTCGTCATCAGCAGTGGCCACAGAAGGAAGCAAGTGATGCTCAAGCTCCCCATAGTTGAGCCCAGAAGAAGAGTTCCACCGAGCATATGGTGTAGGAGTAGTAGGAGTAGGGGGGTTGCCTGAAGCACCAGACACATGGTGAAGAATGACCTGCCGAGTGTGGGACATCTCGTGGCGTTGCTTGTATGCCTCATACAGTCCCTTGCGAATGTCCACCCCCATGTAAAGTATGTTCCGCTGGAACCAATTGAGCTGCTTGATCTCACGAGCAATAGGAGGCACTGGGGGCCTACGAGCACTGGTACGAGCATCCCTCATGAGACCCTCAGGAGCAGAAGATGGGTGTGAGGTCTTCCTAACCTTGTTGTAGATCTTCTTCGCCTTGTGTTTCACATCAATGTTAAACTCTTCAGTGGGAAGCAAGTGCTTGATCATCATCATAATGTAGGGAGCATATGGGATGGATAGCCTATTGAACGTGGCATCAATCAACTCATGGTAAATAAAGTCCATCACATCCAGCTTGTAATTAACGGACTGATCCTCGCAAGATGCAACCTCATGAGAGAAGGCAAGAAGCTGAACTAGGTGACCACGAATACTGTCATTGTGCCCTCCACTTGGGGTGATAGAATCACGGAAGAGTCCCACCAAGCTAGCATACAAAGGAGAAAGACCAGCAAAGGTGCCCACAATACCATTGTCAACTATGCACGAAGAGAGAACTACATCTTTATTAGGATGGAGTTGGGTGATGATACGGTGGCCACTAGCACGATCCCTGTTGCGAAAGGAATATCCAAGCACCCCAAAAAAACAAGAAAATTAGCTTGCATAGGCCTGTCATTAGTCATCCACTTCATGGTGCGGTGCTCATCACCACAAATAACCAAGGTCGAGAAGAACTGCTTCACAATCGCAGAATCATAGGAGAATTGAAGGGCCATGAGATGGTGTAGCCCCATCCGCTCAGTCACATACATGGAATCAACAAGGTGAGGCTTTTCCATGGCCTCAGCAATAATCAGAGGATGCATAGGTCGAATCTTCTGCCGAGCATACACATCTTCATAGATACCCTTTTGTTCAACACAACAAAAACGAGAGTCATCCAGCTCAGTATCATGCGCCAATTTAGCAAACAGATCATGATGAAGAATGGAAGAGAAAGTAACATGATCCATCTTCTTATAGTCAATTTTGGGCTCTTTGCCCTTCCTCTTGGACACACCCTTCCTGGTCCTATCCCTCTTTGCCTGTTCAGCCATGAGTGCAGCCTCGTTCTTCCTTCTCCTCAGCTCAACCTCATCCACAATGTTACCCTCACCATCGTCCCGAAAGTATTTACCACGAGGACAACGCTTGTAGGTGTTGGGAGCACCGGAACTACCTGTGAAATGAACAAGATGGATAGCATGGGGATAAGCACACACACAAGCCCAAGAGAGAACATAGAAATAATAGGCAAACAGTCCAGAGTCCAATCATACACAATGCACAAAATCTATACAAAACTAAAGTAGTTTTGACTCTGTCAGGCCGGATTATCCGGCCTGGCCAGGGGCAGAAAATCCGGCCCTGGCAGAAAATTTCAGAATCGCCTAGATTGGATGCAAAAACGTAGATCGGGCCTAGATACTGCAAGACTACAATCTCTACATGAAACAACAACCTTCTAGGCAACGTCCCACCCAACAAGTGACACATCAACCCAAAGATGGGGAGAGAGGGAGTTACCCTCACTCATTGGAGGAAGAACACGGAGGAGAAGGTACCCGGAGGCATGGAGAAGAAGATCCAGGGAGGCCTGGAGAATCCAGCGGCCGGAGAGGCTCCGGGGAGGGTGGGGGCGGCAAGCGGCGGCTGGGGAGATGGAGGGGGTTGGGGAAGAAGTGTTGCTCGTTATGAGCCCTTCCCCCAACCCCAGCCCTTAAAGACTGCAGCCGCCAGGCCGGATTATCTGCCCTACACTTGGGCCGGATTATCCGGCCTAAAATATGAAATTCTGTTACACACAGATTCAGGCCCGCGCGTCCCCAAACAAAAAACCCCACAAGGTGAACAAAGGACTTGTGTGCTAGAAGAGATGGCTTAGGGGTAGGGAGAGGCTTGGGATTAGAGAACCAAACTAAGATGGTACTACACACTCAAAATTGCAAGAATCAAATCAACTAAAGGCCAAAATTGAGTGTGATTTCCATAAGAACATGAGATGAGCAAAAACAACCAAAAAGATCCACATAAATCCAACTCTTCTCATGGAAGAGGGTGGTGGCCGAGGCCACCTTGTTGGAGTACATGGTATGACAACGCGAAGATATATCTTGGGTTCATGACCAATACTCATTAATAAGCTCACATATCACAAAATGATATTAAGAGAAATGATTGGACTTGCTTTCGGCATTATGGGGGGAGGGTTAGCCCAATCAATTAGGACCACACCCCCCTATATCCATGCCCACACCTAGACCAAATAAGGATGAGATGTAAGGATGAGTGCATGGGTAATCAAGACAAGCTCCTTGAATCAACGATATTTAGCTCATTCCTCTAGTAAGAAAACCTTTCTTCATCAAGTGCCTTCTTGAAAATATCAGCAAGTTGGTGCTTCGTGCTCACAAAAGATAGATCAATATCGCCGCGAGCAACATGGCCCTAAATAAAATGATTCCAAATCTCAATATGCTTCGTCCTTATGTGTTGTACTAGATTGTATGCAATTTTGATTGCACTTTCATTATCACATAAAAGAGGCACTTTGTCACAACTGACATTGTATTCCTTTAAAGTTTGACTCATCGATAATAACTGAGTACATGCACTAGCAGCAGCCACATATTCATCTTCGGCAGTGGAGAGAGATATACAATTCTGCTTTTTAGAAGACCAACATACTACAGACCTTCCCAAGAATTGACAAGCTCCAGAAGTTGATTTATGATCATCCTTATCACCAGCCCAATCTGAATCAGTATAGCCACATAGAGAGAAATTGGAGCCCTTGGGATACCATAGACCGAAATTAGGGGAATGAACCAAATATCGGAAGATCCTCTTGACCGCCACTAAGTGGCTTTCTTTAGGAGCTTCTTGATACCTTGCACACACCCCTACACTCAACATAATATTGGGTGTATATGCACAGAGGTAAATAAGAGAGCTGATCATGGACCGACATACCTTTTGGTCCACATCTTTACCATGGGTATTAAGTTCAAGGTGACATTTTGTTTGCATCAGAGTGGCGACGCCATTAAGATCCTTCATCTTGAATCTCTTGAGCATGTCTTGGATGTATTTTGCTTGATTTATGAAGGTTCCTTCTCTAAGTTGTTTGATCTCAAATCCAAGAAAGCACCATAGCTCCCCCATCATAGACATCTCAAACCTGTCAATCATAAGCTTTGAAAATTCATCATTAAAAGCTTTATTAGTAGAGCAAAAGATAATGTCATCTACATATAGTTGGCATACGAAGAGCTCCCCCTTAACCTTCTTAGTAAAAAGTGTGGGATCGATTTGCCCAACTTCGAAGCCACGGTCTAGAAAAATCTCTTTAAGGTGCTCATAGCATGCACGTGGGGCTTGTTTAAGGCCATAGAGTGCCTTATCGAGTTTGTAGACATGGTTCGGAAAGTTAGGATCCTCAAATCCCCGGGGTTTCTTTACATATACCAACTCATGTAGAGGACCATTAAGAAAAGAACTCTTAACGTCCATTTGCTGTAATTTAATATTGTTATGAGCTGCATAAGCAAGAAGGATACAGATGGGCTCAAGATGAGCAACTGGAGCATAAGTCTCGCCGAAGTTGATGACCTCCACTTGGGAATAGCCTTGTGCCATGAGTCTTACCTTGTTCCTTACAACAATGCCACTTTCCTCTTGCTTATTCTTGAAGATCCACTTTGTGCCGATAACATTGCGGCAATCCTTGGGTTTCTCTACTAATTTCTAGACCTTGTTGTGCTCAAAGTTATTCAACTCTTCATGCATAGAAATAACCCAATCTGGATCTTCAAGAGCTTCAAATACTTTCTTGGGTTCCACCATGGATATGTGAGCTTGGTGCTCACCAAAACTGGCTAGCTCCCTTCTTGTGGACACCCTGTGTCGGAGATCACCTACAACTTGTCAAGAGTGTGACCCCTTAATTCAAGGTTAGTATCTGCACGAGCTTTGCAACGAAGTTCAATTAGCTTGTTGTCTCTTGGGGGAATAACTTCATCATGGGAGACTTTGTTGGAATCATTGGCTTGGCCTTGATCTTCAACTTGATTAGCAGGAATAGGAGATGATGAATCATGCACTTGATGTTGATCAACAGCTGTAACAGGAGGCTGCTGGTCTTCAGGACATTCAGGGCCGGATAATATGGACGAGGTAGGGGATGGATAATCTGGCCTGGGAGAACATGAATCACCATCACCATCTTGAGTGGTCCTGGCACAAACTAGGGAGGGGCCGGATAATCCATGGTCAGCCGGAAAATCCGGCCTGGGACTTGCAGCAAAAACTTCACCATTTTGATCACTTCTACCAGTTGAAGGGGGTTGCCCAGATATTCTGGTGTGCACCGCATAATCCGGCCTGGAGCTTTCAGGAGCATTTTGATCTTCAGCATTTTGTGGGGTTGGTGTAGAAGTTTCTCCATTGGTTGGAGCATGTTCAGCTTTTGTTGATGAGGGCTCTACTTGAGTAGAGCATTGTCCTTCCCAATCCGCCACAAGGGGTTCCTCAATGGGGCAGAAAAATCCCACTCCCATTCTTCCTATGGCATCTTGGGGTATTTCAACATCTGCATCACAAACATCAACTTGCCCCGCACGTGAGCCATCATTTTCCTCGAACACCACACTACAAGATTCTACAACAGTTACGTAGAGCTTATTGTAGACTCTATAAGTGTGGGATTCGACACCATAACCAATAAAATGCCTTCTAAAGCCTTAGACTCAAATTTAGATAAAAGAACTCCTTTAATGAGAAAGAAATACTTACAACCAAATACTCGGAAGTAGGAGATGTTTGGCTTGTTACCAATAAGTATTTCATATGGAGTCTTGTCCAAGATTTTGTGGAGGTATAGCTGGTTGGATGAATGGCAAGAAGTAGAAAATTTCTTCAGGCTAGAAGTTATAAGGAGACTTAAATTCATCTAGCATAGATCTAGCCATATCCATTAAGGTCTGGTTCTTCCTCTCGGAAACACCATTTTGTTGAGGGGTGTACGCAGCGGAATATTGATGTCTCATCCCCTCTTCACTTAGAAATTCATTTAAGGTGTAGTTCCTGAACACGGAGCCGTTATCGCTTCTAATTGCCAAAATTGGGAGATTGTGCTGACGTTGAACCTCGTTGGCAAAATAAATGACCGTTTGTTGTGTCTCACTCTTCAACTTGAAGAAATAGACCCATGTATATCTTGAATAATCATCAAAAATTACGAGGCAATATTTCTTCCCACCGAGGCTTGCATGACATGGAGGACCAAAGAGGTCCACATGAAGGAGCTCCAAAATCCTCGTTGATGAAATAATGGTCTTCCGTCGATGGGGAGAGTCATGCATTTTTCCTTCAACACAAGCCCTTCAAACATGATCTTTGGCAAAGGAAACATTTTCCGTTAGTCCAAGGATGTGGCCACCCTTGTGGAGACTTTGCAAAGTTCTAATATTGACGTGGGCTAGTCGGTGATGCCATAGCTAGCCAGCGTCGGCCTTTTCGAAAAGACACATTGGGCCTGTAGTTGTATTCCCAAAAAAGTCCACCACATACAGGTCATTTTCAACATATCCCATGAAAGCGACCTTTAGAGACTTGCTCTGCAAGAGTACCACTGAATCAGCATCAATGAAAACTGCAAAGCCCATCTTACCAAGGGCACAAACTGAAAGTAAATTATAACCGAGGGTCCCGACAAGCATAACGTCCACGAGAGAGATATCGTGAGCAACCACAACTTTGCCAAGACCCAATATCTCAGATTTTGACTTGTCACCATATGAGACGGTTATGTGATCATGGTTTGGCCGCATCTCCGAGATGATCTCCTTGCTTCCGGTCATATGACTAGTGCACCCGCTATCGAGCACCCATTTGGACCCACCAGAAGCATAGCCTTGTAAGAAAGTTACTTCTTGGTTTTAGGTACCAATTTTTCAATGGGTCCTCTCATGTTAGTGACAAGGGTTTTGGGAACCCAAATAGACCAAGATATGTTACTATCAAAAGGACCTACATAGCTAGCATAGACATCACCATAATAATCACAAAATAATTCATAATTAGGATTATTAATACCTGCAAAACCATCATAGTTAGTCTTGCCATTAGTGGTAGTGCTTGTCTTTGGTTGAGCAGTTTTGCTCTTCTTCTTATTATTATTGTTCTTGTTCTTCTTCTTTGTCTTGGGAACATAACCAAGACCCTCTTTTCCATTGTTTGTCCTTTGCTTGCTAAGAACCTCGTCTAGAACTTCTTTACCTTTATGTTGAGATCCCTCAACAAGTTCTTCTTGTGCACAAGATGGAGTGGAGGTGCTGGGCATATCATACTTGTCCAATTGATTTTGGAGCTGGTCACGAGACTCATTTAGAGTAGAATGTTCACTCTCCAATGCCTTGTGAGAAATGTCAAGTTTCTCAAACTTCTCCGAGAGTCTAGCATGAACAACCCAAACTCAATATTTCCTTCTTTAGTTTCTTTACCTTAGCAAGAGCGTTATCACATTCTTTAATGAGCTGAGCAACAACCTCTTCATGGGAATCCTCAATTGACTCAAGTTTCTCTTCCAAGGTTACTCGAGCTTCCTCTTCTTCCTCCAAGGCATTCTTCAAGGAGGCTATCTCCAAGGCATCTTCTCTTTCAATTCTACCTTTTTCTTCGAGAAGTTCTTTGGAATGGGCAAGTTGAGTCATAAGAGCCTCAAAATGGAGTTTGTGCTCACCTTGCAAGTTAATGAAAAAATTGTACAAAGCAATAACTTGTTTTATCTTAAGACTAGTATGATCATCCATATCCATATTTATATTAGTCTTAGGAAATGAAGAAATAGAAGATGATACCTCGGACCCTCTTGCCATAAGGCAAGTGACGTTGTTGATGATGACATTTTAGTTTGGAGAGTCGAAGAGAGATGACATGGTAGATGTGGTAGCTATAGCAGCCACCTCTCAAGAACTATCTTCATCCTCTTCGTCTTCACTTGCAGAGGAATATTCTTCTTGTTCCACCAAGACAATTGTAACATCCCAATTTCAGCAACCCTGATTAGTTGTCCAGAATGCAAAAATCAGGGGGAACTAAAAATTTTTCTTGTGCTTTGGTGCAGTGCTTGTTTGTTGTTTGCTTGCACTTGTGTTTATTATGTGTATCTTATGATACTCCTTACCTCACCCTCAGTTGACAAAAGCTATTTATCAAAAACTATCTTGGCTTACTTTACATATTCTCAAACGTTCTAGCATTTCAAAACAGGAGCCATGATGCCTATGTAACCAAAACTATTTTTGGTAGCTTATATTAACCAAACTATGGAGAGATATATAATACAATCTCCTTATGTTTTCAAGACAGAGCACTCAAATAATCTTATCTCTAGCTTTACCAAAACCTCCTTTCAAAGCATTTGAATTCTACTCTTGGTAGAGATATCAAGAACCCTCACCTTATTCAAAACTCAACCTCTTCAAAATACCCCAACCTTAACCCAAGCTAAGCTTGATGGTGACCCCTAGTACTAGTTGATTAGTGTATAAGATGAGTTGCCTCGATCTGCTGTCTGATGAGTTGCCTTGATCTGCTGATTGATTTGTTGCTTAGGAAGTAGAGTGATCTACCCTAGAAGCTCATCACTAGGATCAAGATGTTCCCAAATCATCATTCCCTAAAATAGAAAGCAAACCTTGTTGTGACCCCTAGCCACTAGATGATTATCAAAAACCCTCAACCAGATCTATTATGAGGATCTCCATTCTAGATGTTTCCAATTCCATGAAGACCAATATCAAGCAAGGATCTCTTCTACTCACTCTGCACGTCAACATCACATACCTTGCAACTCCTCCAAGAACATTCCCTATCATACTCTAGTCAACTTCCTCAGAACTGCCAAATTTGGCTAAGTCTGGAAAACAGGTTCAGCATCACCTTTTTGAATGCCTCCTTTTCTCAAACCATGTGCATTTTTGGAAATGCACTTGAACCATGTGGTTAACCATCCAAGGGACTACCAAGGCCCACATTTTCCGCTGGTTAAATCCTCCTCCAACCCACTTGTCCATGATGGTTTTGCAAACAAGAAAATAACTTTTCCTGCAAAACTAGTCATCATGCCTACCTTGCTAGAAGCTCACACCCTCATACAACCTCCTATGGACCAACTCTCTGCATGGTTGTATTCTACTCATTGATGTCTATTAGAACCTGCTTCACTTGCTCCAAATGGATCTCTGTGCTGCTTAATACCCACATGGTTTAGAGGGCTTCATGACACTTTTTGCATGGCAGCCTTATTTTCAACAAAGTTTGCCATCATTTCTAGATCACCTCTAGTGCAATTAATTCAAACTCCTCCTGCCATGATCATCTATATAACCTGGCCTACCTATCCATCTATCTCCTGCACCAAGGTGAGCTCTGAGCTCAAAGATGCAAGCATGTTTTGGTGATATAAAAATAACACCACCCTAGATCATGAACTCCTTGTTTTCCATCCTTTTCAAGTTGGAATTTCCCTCCACAAGGTTGCAACTTATTGATACACCCTGTATATCCCATCTACATTGATCCTCAATATTTATCAAATATTATCCATAATTACTATGGCCCCAAAACTATTTAATTCCTTAAATAGTCAAAATCTCCAAACTCCCTCCCTAAAGGAAAGTTTGGTTTTTACCAAACCACTTCCCGAACTTTTGGCTCGTGTGAGCCCCACAAATCATATCCTATCTTTCCATCTCAAAAATAAATATTCTTGAGAAGCTTTATTATTTCTTTTTGCCCTTTTTCTTAAAAGGCTGAATTGGAATAATAATTTTTTTAATCACTCTCAATCCTCAATAAATCTTGGGAAAATTCCCCTAGTTGTATTTACATTGGGGACCCTCCCACATCAAAATCCAACCTTGTCCAATGGAAATTTATCAAATGAGCACCAAGAAATCACTTCTGTCCTTTTTGAGTAATTGATTTTAAGTGGACAAAAACCCCACCTAAAAATCTCAAATAAATCCTAGGAGTATACCTTGATCTTATCAATCTACTAGTACCAATTTCTCCTCTGGTCCAATGCAAGACTTTGGACTTCCTTCATAACCATCAATTGGATCAAATTTGCCATTTCAGCAAAACCATTCCTTAAACCACTTCCAAATCTCACCAAAGCTTGATCAAAGGTCATCCTCAGCCCTAGGACACCCCACTGGTCGACCGCCACTATAGCACCACCTTAGCTCTTCCCATTTTGCCCTTGTACTAGTAGAAGGAGAGAGAGACAACCAAGATCTTACAAGATTTTGTCCCCCTTTAATTACCACAACAACTCTCCCTCCCCCTCTGATCCAGCACGACCCAAAACCCCATCCTGCCCCTCTCCACCTCCTCCTAGACCAATCCCTGGCCAGCATTGCTCTCCCCTTGTCCTAAATGGTAATTTTACACCATCAACTCCTCCCCTTGGTATAAAGCCAGCAGGCCACCCCAGCCAGCCCTCTGCCCCTCATTTGCCACCTCTCCACCTCACTTACCTCCCCCGAGCACCCTACCCTCTCACCTGCTCTATGCTGTCCGAAGGAAGAAGAAGAGGAGAGCCTTGGCCTTCTCACAAAATCGAGCAAGATTCTCTCCCCTCTGCTCCATTTCTTCTAGATGTCAGCCCCAAAGATCCTCCTCGTCCTCTACCTGACCATGCTCTCTTTTCTGTCCAGGAACCACTCCTCTGTCATCGACATTGAGCTTCGACGAGGTCGCTCTCGGCCGCCGTCGCCCGAGCTGCTTCCAGTGGTCCTCCGCCATCGTGCCGCCCACCGATATGTTCAGCGCCGTCGACCGCGTCACCCTGCACCCTCCGCGCCACCTCCCGAGCCCTCTAGTGAGCTCCCACCTCCCCTCTCTGCCGCTGCTTAGGGTTTCACCGCCGGCGTTCTGTTTCGCGTAGACGATGACCCCGAGTCGTCCATCGCGACTTGATCCGATGATCACCGCTTCGGCGCTCTCGCTTGCTGACAGCGGGCCCTGCTCGTCAGGCTCGAACCGAGCCCTCCCGCGTGTCGTGCTGCCCCGCCGTGGGCCAAATCCTCCCCTGCAGCCCAAAGTCTCCCCAGATCGGGCCCGCTACACCCTTTTTCCTTTTCTTTTTAGCTAACATATCATTCCAGAGAAGCTCCAGTTGTTTTAAATCCAAATAAAATGGTAAACCAAGTCCAAATGCCTAGATCTAATTTTCTGGTGGTTCTCTGATGTTTCCTCAAACATGCAGAGTCAATCCCAAGTTAAAAATAATTTTCTTTAATTACTGGTAATTAATCTGCTAACATGTATGTGGAACCCTAATTAATTTCCACAGAGAGTTTCACATCTCCATTTGAGATAAACCTAAGACCTACGGAGAGGTATTGGAAATACCTATCATCCACCATAGGTCCATGTCAAGTTGAACAATATACTGCCTTTAAGAATAATAACAAGATTTTTCTTTATCTGCCTTAGATAAATTCCCCAGGTCTAACCAAATGTGGTATTGACCTGATTACAATTCCCAGTACCTCATATTACCAATATCTACCAGATCCTAGCAGCTCATAATTTATTGAGCTATGGTTGAATTTTAGTGATTTAAATACTTCTGTAAGGGGTATTTTCACTAAATAAATCACTCCAGGAGTTTGGCAACTCCAAAAGGGTGAATCCAATTCCTACAAGAAGGTATTGGACATGCTCATCATATGATATTGGAACCAACTCAATAGCTCTTGTAGAATTAATCTGGTGAAAAAGAGAAGAATTCGACATAACTACCTTTGGGAATTTCCTGAGGGCATTCTGGTAATTATTTTGACTTGATTCCAACTCTATGTGGTTCAGTACATCAGGTACTACCAATACATCCAAGGAAATAATTTTTGGAGCTCTAGAACTCTTCTAGTGAATTATTTCCTTAAACTAGAGTTTATTCCACTATTAAAAGCATATCTAATTCTAGAAAATTGATAATCAAGTGAAACCACTTGTGTGGGTTTTGTTTTAACAAGACCTATATGAGGATACCACTCTTGCACATTTATAACCTACAGACCTCAACGCCCCCAATCCAAGATGAAATTATCTAGCTTTGACAACTATCTCCTAAGAGAAAGCACCATAGTGGCAATTTAGTAATTCCACCGCCAATACCCAACTTCTCCAAAACCTCCCGAATCCAGTAGTAATTCTCATGTTTGCTTGCTGCATGGTTTGACGCTTGACTGTCTTGTATTTATTGTGGACTTTGTCTGCTTGCATGTGTAACCGATGACGACGATAGTGTGAGAGTCTGACGACAAGAACAAAAGGGACTTCTTATTATTATTTTTATTGGGTATTCTTGGTCATCCGAAGAAGTCCGGGGACTTATTGCTGATCACACGCAAGCCACCATTCCTGAACTGTGATATATGCCCTACTCACCTTTACCTGTTTTATATCCTCTTTATAAATTGCATTACCTACCTGCATGTTTTGTTTTACAAATACTGCGATAGTAACTTGGCTCCTCCAAGTTATGACTTTGTGTCCTTCGAGGCACCACCCCGATGAACCTATCATTTTATCCCCTTTAGACTGAGAGTACGATGGTTAGCATCCTACCTCCTTGGAAACCCCGGTTTTGGGAAAAATAAACTGTTTTGGGATTTTTCCCCACTACAAATGTTTCAAAACGGCTTTGTAAAACCCTAGGAAGAGGCATCATTCCCAGTGGAGGTTATATTAATAGAAATGGCGAAGATGATACAGGAGAATGTGACGGGATGTTCTACGCCTTTACTGGAAGAATTTTTATCCGCGCAACCACATTACCCCAGGTACTGGGGCTTGACTCGTAGTTTGTCCGCATTAGCCGAGGCACTTCTACGATGCTTATAGGGAGAAATCCCTGGAATTCCGGGCAGGTGTCACCAGATCAATGATCTAAAGTCTGTCGCTTGCTTCCGCAAGAGTGAGCCTGAACTGGCAGGAGGCCGGTGCAACAATTGGGTCTCCCGCGGACGGTATGACTTAGGTAGTACGGAAGGAAGTGGAGTCTCCAGATTTGAGGTATACGCCAAGCTGCGGCTTAGGTATGCGCGTGTACGGAAGGAAGGACTATGGCTGGGAGCCACATACTCATTGCCGGGGAGAACAAACCCAAGAGGAAAAGCATGCCTTTGCTAGTGTAGACAAGCGAAAGGTTAGGTTTGATTATCCGGACCCCCATCTACCGTGGTAGTGGGCTGTGGTTGTATCCCGGCGAATGTATTGATTCTTGTGGGTAAAGTGCGCAAACTCTACAGAGTATAACCTATTCGAATAGCCATGTCCACGGTCAAGGACGGCTGTAAAGGTGTTGGCTAGGAGTACCCAAACTATGCTTGTTTGGGAAACAAGTACTTTGAGGACAAAGGTTCCGGGGGAACCCATGTTCGAGAACTTTGTTTTGACCCAAGGGGTCTAAAATGTTCAAAAAGGGTTTTCCACCACAAAAATGTTTTCAAAACTCTTTTTCAACAAAGATATGGAGATGTCTTGGATTATAAAATAGGAGCATGTTTTCAAAACTATTTTTCAACAAAGATATGGAGATGCCACAATTTCAAAGTTAGGTTAGGCCTTTTCAAAAGTAACCCCACATAGAGCTATCTCGCCATAGCCAGAATTGCATTTCCTTTGATCACTTATCTTGGTGGTTTGCGAGTACATTCAAAGTACTCACGGCTTTATCCCTGGCTATTTACTTGGCCAGACTTTCAGGAGTTTAAGGTGATGTCCATGTGAGCTAGGCCGTCTTCCCAGTCAGCTACCTATAGGTTGAGGCACGATTGGGCTCTGCGATGGCGATGTTCCGCTGCTAATGATGATGTAGCCATAATGGCTTCTATGTAAGTCCTGTAATTCGTTATGTTTCGGATGTTGTAATGGTACCTATCGGTTATGTTCCACGGCTCACTAATCATGGGAACATGGATGTATGCATAATAGGGATTTCTCGGATGAATAATCCAGGGAGCCCACATACTTGATATCAGAGCCGTCCTGATTGTAGGAGACCTTAGTTAGCATGGACGTTAGACAGGAAACGGCAAACCTATTTTCTAAAGGACAAAGGAGAAAAGACAACTATTTGCAAATGTGCTTATGACTTCTCCCCTCTGATTCTGAAAACCACTTAAATTAATATGATTTCATAAGCTTAAAATCCTACGCTCTGTCACTAACCCAACCTGAACCTAAACCCTTCTGTAGATGGAGCCTATTGATGAAGAGTGGCTGAAGATTGGATTTCCCCAAATCCTATGGGACTCGATGCAACTGTGCGGTTAACAGCAGAAACCTACCTACACCCTTCATAAGGGACTGCAATCAGGAGATTATGTGGGACAAATTCTCATACTAGCCAAGCCAGGAACCAATGGAAGCCTTATCTACTCTACAGGACCCCGGATGCCTAGTCCCGTACTGGCTATTGACTTGGTAGCCAGAGAAGCTTTGATGCGCATCCGTAGCTCCCTCTCAGAGATGAGGCAGCCCACAACCTTCTACCTCCCCATGAAGGGAAATGTCGACTGCACCGGAGGAACTCAAGACCCCAGCCTGGCGTATCCTGCCCTCTCCTTCCAAACCCGATATAGCTACTCTAGCAATGAGGCGTTAACAACAGTTATTGACGAATACCGCCAATCCTAGATGGAGCTTTGCCGCCTACAAACCATTCTCACCCGTAAAGAAGCTATGGAAATCCTGCAAAGAAATCAAGCACAAACAACTGCAACTGAAGGAACCTCGAGGGAAGCCGCCCCCAAGAAAAGCAGGAAGTGCACCACCGCCAGCCAATACCTCCGTAGGTTCAAGCCCCTCAAGAAGGCGCAGGAAACCTTGACTGATCTGCCAGAAGCTAGCCCCGACACCACAAATGCACCCTCCGAGTAATCACCCGCGCTGCGACACTCGCCCAGCTAGCAATAGAGTAGAGTCATGTATCGTCTCTGAACGCGTTTTGTAATGCCTAAGGACTATTAGCACCTTCGGGTGTAGATTTGGTTGGTATGTAATGACTTCCTTGATTTTCTATGCTTGCTTGAATTGTTCCTTTTTGCGTGTTTTACCCAAGTCGTTGCATCAGACCCAACCCGAAACGTCTGCCACCAATAAGACCTCCCCCAGGATGGCCATGAAGACCGGAAGCTCGAAGAAGGCATGTAGCCGCTGCGGAGACGAAGGGCACCAAGCCAACAGATGATCCAGCCACTGCCCCAACTGTGGAGAACTCCATCCACCCAATGTTTGCCCAACTCGGCTTATCACTTGTTTCATCTGTGAAGGCCAAGACCATGTCCCTATTAAATGCCCAATATATCCCCTCATTGGCATAACCCGTCAACCTCGCGGTACCAGCAAAGGCAAGGCGTCAAAGCAGCTACACCAAAGGATGGGCATCTGCTTCACGTGTGGACTATCCGGTCACTTCAGTAGAGAATGCCCCGAGACAAAAACCGCCAAGACTTCCTCGGCAGAGAAGCTCGAAGACATCCAAGGTCACCTCCCTCATAAAAGATGGTCACCCTACCGCTCGCTGCCGCGCAGCTGAAGACTGAAGATGTCCCGCGCCTTCCTAGGTGACAACGCCCCGTGGAAGTAAAGGCCAATAGAGAAGCTTCCTAGCTCACTCTAGGATTCCCGAATGACGACAAGTGAAACCTATATTTAACTAGCTCTATCCCCTCCCTGTGGAACGCCACCTGTGATGCTACCCTCTTTTAAGTTGATGCCCGCCACCTTAAGAACCGTCTTTTGTCACCTCCCTAAGAAAGCCCCCTATTTGTAACCATCCGACCCACCTTAGTCCAATCCTAAGGGGGAAAGACTGCATCTTTCCCGCAAAATAGATAACCTTCTGCCCGACCGTGTGACCCGAAGACACAGATCTCAGAGCACAGACTTGTCACAGACTTGGTTACAATAACCCACTCAAGAGAAGTGCCATAGACCCTTATAGAAGGAACATCCCTCCCCGCAACCAAGGTTGAAACCAGCTCGACCCCCGAGTTTCAAGAAGATTGAAGTTCAACCTCGCTGTCAAGGTATTTCTGTTCGAAGACAAGGCCGACAATTTAGCCTACAAGAACCACCAAGAACTAACTCCGAGACAAATCCCCTAACCTTACTCTCTCGAATCTCGGGACGAGATTCTTTTAAGGGGGAAAGGTATGTAACATCCCAATTTCAGCAACCCTGATTAGTTGTCCAGAATGCAAAAATCAGGGGGAACAAATACTTTTTCTTATGCTTTGGTGTAGTGCTTGTTTGTTGTTTGCTTGCACTTGTGTTTATGATGTGTATCTTATGATACTCCTTACCTCACCCTCAGTTGACAAAAGCTATTTATCAAAAACTATCTTGGCTTACTTTACATATTCTTAAACGTTTTGGTATTTCAAAACAGCAGCCAAGATGCCTATGTAGCCAAAACTATTTTTGGTAGCTTCTATTAATAAAACTATGGAGAGATATATAATACAATCTCCTTATGTTTTATAGACAGAGCACTCAAATAATCTTATCTCTAGCTTTACCAAAACCTCCTTTCAAAGCATTTGAAGTCTACTCTTGGTAGAGATATCAAGAACCCTCATCTTATTCAAAACTCAACCTCTTCAAAATACCCCAACCTTAACCCAAGCTAAGCTTGATGGTGACCCCTAGTACTAGTTGATTAGTGTATAAGATGAGTTACCTTGATCTGCTGTCTGATGAGTTGCCTTGATCTACTGATTGATTTGTTGCTTAGGAAGTAGAGTGAGCTACCATAGAAGCTCATCACTAGGATCAAGATGTTCCCAAATCATCATTCCCTAAACAAGAAAGCAAACCTTGTTGTGACCCCTAGCCACTAGATGATTATAAAAAACCCTCAACCAGATCTATTCTGAGGATCTCCATTCTAGATGTTTCCAATTCCATGAAGACCAATATCAGGAAAGGTTCTCTTCTACTCACTCTACACTTCAACATCACACACCTGTTAAAGCTCTGATACCTTGCAACTCCTCCAAGAACATTCCCTATCATACTCTAGTGAAATTCCTCAGAACTGCCAAATTTGGCTAAGTCTGGAAAACAGGTTCAGCATCACCTTTTTGAATGCCTCCTTTTCTCAAACCATGTGCATTTTAGGAAATGCACTTGAACCATGTTGTTAACCATCCCAGGAAATACCAAGGCCCACATTTTCCCCTGGTTAAATCCTCCTCCAACCCACTTGTCCATGATGGTTTTGCAAACAAGAAAATAACTTTTCCTGCAAAACTAGTCATCATGCCTACCTTGCTAGAAGCTCACACCCTCATACAACCTCCTATGGACCAACTCTCTGCATGGTTGTGTTCTACTCATTGATGTCTATCGGAATCTACTTCACTAGCTCCAAATGGATCTCTGTGCTTCTTAAACCCACGTGGTTTAGAGGGCTTCATGACACTTTCTGCATGGCAGCCTTATTTTCAACAAAGTTTGCCATCATTTCTAGATCACCTCTAGTGCAATTAATTCAACCCCCTCCTGCCATGATCATCTATATAACCTGGCCTACCAATCCATCTATCCCCTGCACCAAGGTGAGCTCCGAGCTCCAAGATGCAAGCATGTTTTGGTGATATAAAAATAACACCACCCTAGATCATCAACTCCTTGTTTTCCATCCTTTTCAAGTTGGAATTTCTTTCCACAAGGTTGAAACTTCTTGCTACACCTTGTCTATCCCATCTACATTAATCCTCAATATTTATTAAATATTATCCATAATTACTATGGCCCCAAAATTATTTAATTCCTTAAATAGCCAAAATCTCCAAACTCCCTCCATAAAGGAGAGTTTGGCTTTTGACAAACCAATTCCCTAACTTTTGGCTCATGTAAGCCCCACAAATCCTATCCTATCTTTCCATCTCAAAAATAAATATTCTTGAGAGGCTTTATTATTTCTTTTTGCCCTTTTTCTTAAAAGGCTGAATTGGAATAATAATTGTTTTAATCAATTTTATTCCTCAATAAATCTTGGGAAAATACCCCTAGGTGTGTATTCCCATTTGGGACCCTCCCCATGAAAATCCAACCTTGTCCAATGGAAATTTATCAAATGATCACCAAGAAATCCCTTGTGCCCTTTTTGAGTAATTGATTTTAAGTGGACAAAAACCCCACCTAAAAATCTCAAATAAAGCCTAGGAGTCTAACTTGACCTTATCTATCTACCAATACCAATTTCTCCTTTGGTCCAATGCAAGACTTTGGACTTCCTTCATAACCATCAATTGGATCAAATTTGCCATTTCAACAAAACCATTCCTTAAACCACTTCCAAATCTCTCCAAAGCTTGATCAAAGATCATCCTCAGCCCTAGGACACCCCACTAGTTGACCACCACTATAGCACCACCTTAGCTCTTCCCATTTTGCCCTTGTACTAGTAGAAGGAGGGAGAGACAACCAAGATCTTACAAGATTTTGTCCCCCTTTAATTACCACAGCAGCTCTCCCTCCCCTTTCATCCAGCACGACCCAAAACCCCATCCTGCCCCTCTCCACCTCCTCCTAGACCAATCACTGGCCAGCATTGCTCTCCCCTTGTCCTAAATGGTAATTTACACCATCAACTCCTCCCCTTGGTATAAAGCCAGCAGGCCACCCCAACCAGCCCTCTGCCCCTCATTTGCCCCCTCTCCACCTCACTTACCTCCCCCGAGCACCCCACCCTCTCCCCTGCTCTGTGCTGTCCGAAGGAAGAAGAAGAGGCGAGCCTCGGCCTCCTCACAAAATCGAGCAAGGCTCTCTCCCCTCTGCTCCATTTTTTCTAGATGTCAGCCCCCAAGATCCCCTCCTCCTCTTCTACATGACCATGCTCTCTTTTCTGTCCAGGAACCACTCCTCCGTCATCAGCTCTGAGCTCTGACGAGGTTGCTCTCGGCCGCCATTGCCCGAGCTGCTTCTAGTGGTCCTCCGCCATCGTGCCGCCTACCGATCTGTTCAGCGCCGTCGACCGCATTGCCCTACACCCTCCGCGCCACCTCCCGAGCCCTCTAGTGAGCTCCCGCCTCCCCTCTCCGCCGCTGCTTAGGGTTTCGCCGCCGGCGTTCTATTTCGCGTAGACGACGACCCCGAGCCGTCCATCGCGACTTGATCCGACGGTCACCGTCGCTCGGTACCGCTTCGGCGCTCTCGCTCGCTGACAGCAGGCCCCGCTCGTCAGGTTCGAACCGAGCCCTCCCGTGTGTCGCGTTGCCCCGCCGTGGGCCAAATCCTCCCCTGCAGCCCAAAGTCTCCCCAGATCCGGCCCGCTGCACCCTTTTCTTTTTATTTTTAGCTAACATATCATTCCAGAGAAGCTCTAGTTCTTTTAAATCCAAATAAAATGGTAAACCAAGTCCAAATGCCTAGATCTAATTTTCTGGTGGTTCTCTGATGTTTCCTCAAACATGCAGAGTCAATCCCAAGTTAAAACTAATTTTCTTTAATTACTAGTAATTAATCTGCTAACATGTATCTGGAACCCTAATTAATTTCCAAAAAGAGTTTCACATCTCCTTTTGAGATGAACCTAAGACCTACTGAGAGGTATTGGAAATAACTATCATCCACCATAGGTCCCATGTCAAGTTGAACAATATACTGCCTTTAAGAAAAATATCCAGCACATAACCGCCTTTGGGAATTTCCTGAGGGCATCATGATTATTCTTTTGACTTGATTCCAACTCTATGTGGTTCTGTACAACAAGTACTACCAAAACATCCAAGGAAATAATTTTTGGAGCTCTAGAACTCTTCTAGTGAATTATTTCCTTAAACTAGAGTTTATTCCTCTATTAAAAGCATATCTAATTCTAGAAAATTGATAATCAAGTGAAACCACTTGTGCGGGTTTTTTTTTAACAAGACCTATCTGAGGATATCACTCTTGCACATTGATATCCTACAGACCTCAAAGCCCCCAATCCAAGATCAAATTATCTAGCTTTGAAAACTATCTCATAAGTGAAAGCACCATAGTGGCAATTTAGTAATACCACCACCAATACCCAACTTCTCCAAAACCTCCCGAATCCAGTAGTAATTCTCATGTTTGCTTGCTGCATGGTTTGACGCTTGACTGTCTTGTATTGATTGTGGACTTTGTCTGCTTGCATGTGTACCCGATGACGACGATAGAGTGAGAGTCTAACGACAAGAAGAAAAGGGACTTATTATTATTATTATTATTATTTTTATTGGGTATTCTTGGTCATCCGAAGAAGTCCTGGGACTTATTGCTGATTGCAGGCAAGCCACCATTCCTAAACTCTGATATATGCCCTACTCCCCTTTACCTGTTTTATATCCTCTTTATAAATTGCATTACCTACCTGCATGTTTTGTTTTACAAATACTGTGATAGTAACTTGGCTCCTCCAAGTTATGACTTTGTGTCCTTCGAGGCACCACCCCGATGAACCTATCATTTTATCCCCTTTAGACCGAGAGTACGATGGTTAGCATCCTACCTCCTTGGAAACCCCAGTTTTGAGAAAAATAAACTGTTTTGGGATTTCCCCACTACAAATGTTTCAAAACGGCTTTGTAAAATCCTGGGAAGAGGCATCATTCCCAATGGAGGTTTTAACAAAAGAAATGGTGAAGATGATACAGGAGAATGTGATGGGATGTTCTACGCCTTTATTGGAACGATTTTTATCTGCGCAACCACATTACCCTAGGTACTGGGGCTTGACTCGTAGTTTGTCCGCATTAGCCGAGGCACGTCTACCATGCTTATAGGGAGAAATCCCTGGAATTCCGGGCAGGCGTCACCAGATCAAGGATCTGAAGTTTGTCGCTTTCTTCAGCAAGAGTGAGCCTGAACTGGCAGGAGGCCGGTGCAACAATTGGGCCTCTCGCAGACGGTATGACTTAGGTAGTACGGAAGGAAGTGGAGTCTCCAGATTTAAGGTATACGCCAAGCTGCGGCTTGGGTATGCGCGTGTACGGAAGGAAGGACTATGGCTGGGAGCCACATACTCGTTGCTGGGGAGAACAAACCCAAGAGGAAACGCATGCCTTTGCTAGTGTAGACAAGCGAAAGGTTAGGTTTGATTATCCGTACCCCCATCTATCGTGGTAGTGGGCCGTGGTTGTATCCCGACGGATGTATTGATTCTTGTGGGTAAAGTGTGCAAACTCTGCAGAGCATAACCTATTCGAATAGTCGTGTCCACGGTCAAGGACGGTTGTAAAGGTGTTTGCTAGGAGTACCCAAATTGTGCTTGTTTGGGAAACAAGTACTTTGAGGACGAAGGTTCCGGGGGAACCCGAGTTCGAGAACTTTGTTTTGACCCGTGGGGTCTAAAATGTTCAAAAAGGGTTTTCCACCACAAAACTGTTTTCAAAACTCTTTTTCAACAAAGATATGGAGATGTCTTGGTTTATAAAATAGAAGCATGTTTTCAAAACTCTTTTTCAACAAAGATATGGAGATGCCATAATTTAAAGTTAGGTTAGGCCTTTTCAAAAGTAACCCCAGATAGAGCTATCTCGCCACAGCCAGAATTGAATTTCCTTTGATCACTTATCTTGGTGGTTTGCGAGTACATTCAAAGTACTCATGGCTGTGTCCCTGTCTATTTACTTGGCCAGACTTTCAGGAGTTTAAGGTGACGTCCATGTGAGCTAGGCCGTCTTCCCAGTCAGCTGCCTATAGGTTGAGGCACGCTTGGGCTCTGCGCTCGGTGATGTTCCGCTACTAATGATGATGTAGCCATAATGGCTTCTGTGTAAGTCCTGTAATTCGTTATGTTTCGGATGTTGTAATGGTACCTGTCGGTTATGTTCCACGGCTCAGTGATCATGGGAATGTGGATGTATGCATAACAGGGATTTCTCGGATGAATAATCGAGGGAGCCCACAACAATCTTCGGTTGCTTCTTGTAAGGACCATTCTTTTTGATAAATGGCTTGTTTCGAGGAGCCTTGGGTTTTTCTTTAAGGATGAGCCTGCCACCATTGTCTTCTCTACTTTGATAAGGACGTTCAGCCACAAAGTGCAACCTATCTCCACAATTGTAGCATGTCCTCAGTTCTGGGTCATTCTCTCTTCTTCCACTTGACTCATTCTTGTGTTCAAGTTTAGACTTGGCCTTGGCGTGATCCTTCCAAAAATTCCTTGCATAAAAAGCCATGTACTCCCCATGAACATGCTTGACTTCCTCGGGACAGCCCATGGCGACAACATCGTATCCTCTTTCATCCTCATCTTGCTCAACAACATTCGCTTTTAGAGCCACATTGACTCCTTTTTGCATTCCAATAGCCCGACCATAGGCGTCTTCGGTGTTCTTGGCGGAAACCTTGAAGTCCGCCATTTCTTGCATGACTTCATAGGAAGTCATTTGGTGGTACTTGTGTCTACCTTGCAAACTCTTCAAGTCCGTTGGCTCAAATGTCATGAGGGCACTCACATATTTCCCTTTGATCCAGGCATCGTTAATGTGAGTGGCTCCATGCTTTCTAAATGTTGTTGCAATGCTATTGAGCCTTCTATACATGTCTTCATGGTCCTCACCATCCAACATGTAGAAACCTTCTGCTTCATTACTAACAGCATCATACCTATTCCTTCTCATGCTTTCATTTCCAATGAATAGATCGGTGAGAGAATCCCAAGGTTCTTCGGCGGTGTTGAAATGCTCAATGTGGGGCATGTCCTTGGGACCCACTCCGAGCTGAATCATGTGAAGAGCTGTTGCATTCAATTGACTATCGACAACTTCTCTTCTAGTCAAGTTGGTGGGGTCTCCACAAGGGCTGAATTGGAATAATAATTTTTTTAATCACTTTCAATCCTCAATAAATCTTGGGAAAATTCCCCTAGGTGTATTTACATTGGGGACCCTCCCACATCAAAATCCAACCTTGTCCAATGGAAATTTATCAAATGAGCACCAAGAAATCACTTCTGTCCTTTTTGAGTAATTGATTTTAAGTGGACAAAAACCCCACCTAAAAATCTCAAATAAATCCTACGAGTCTACCTTGACCTTATCTATGTACTAGTACCAATTTCTCCTCTGGTCCAATGCAAGACTTTGGACTTCCTTCATAACCATCAATTGGATCAAATTTGCCATTTCAGAAAAACCATTCCTTAAACCACTTCCAAATCTCACCAAAGCTTGATCAAAGATCATCCTCAGCCCCAGGACACCCCACTGGTTGACCGCCACTATAGCAGCACCTTAGCTCTTCCCATTTTGCCCTTGTACTAGTAGAAGGAGAGAGAGACAACCAAGATCTTACAAGATTTTGTCCCCCTTTAATTACCACAACAACTCTCCCTCCCCCTCTGATCCAGCACGACCCAAAACCCCATCCTGCCCCTCTCCACCTCCTCCTAGACCAATCCCTGACCAGCATTGCTCTCCCTTATCCTAAATGGTAATTTTACACCATCAACTCCTCCCCTTGGTATAAAGCCAGCAGGCCACCCCAGCCAGCCCTCTGCCCCTCATTTGCCACCTCTCCACCTCACTTACCTCCCCCGAGCACCCTACCCTCTCCCCTGCTCTATGCTGTCCGAAGGAGGAGAAGAGGAGAGCCTCGGCCTCCTCACAAAATCGAGCAAGATTCTCTCCCCTCTGCTCCATTTCATCTGGATGTCAGCCCCAAAGATCCCCTCCTCCTCCTCTACCTGACCGTGCTCTCTTTTCTGTCCAGGAACCACTCCTCCGTCATCGGCATTGAGCTTCGACGAGGTCGCTCTCGGCCGCCGTCGCCCGAGCTGCTTCCAGTGGTCCTCCGCATCGTGCCGCCCACCGATATGTTCAGCGCCGTCGACCGCGTCACCCTGCACCCTCTGCGCCACCTCCCGAGCCCTCTGGTGAGCTCCCACCTCCCCTCTCCGCCGCTGCTTAGGGTGTCACCGCCGGCGTTCTGTTTCGCGTAGACGATGACCCCGAGTCGTCCATCGCGACTTGATCCGATGATCACCATCGCTCGGTACCACTTCGGCGCTCTCGCTCGCTGATAGCGGGCCCTTCTCGTCAGGTTCGAACCGAGCCCTCCCGCGTGTCGTGCTGCCCCGCCGTGGGCCAAATCCTCCCCTGCAGCCCAAAGTCTCCCCAGATCCGGCCCGCTACACCTTTTTTCCTTTTCTTTTTAGCTAACATATCATTCCAGAGAAGCTCCAGTTGTTTTAAATCCAAATAAAATGGTAAACCAAGTCCAAATGCCTATATCTAATTTTCTGGTGGTTCTCTGATGTTTTCTCAACCATGCAGAGTCAATCCCAAGTTAAAAATAATTTTCTTTAATTACTGGTAATTAATCTGCTAACATGTATGTGGAAACCTAATTAATTTCCACAGAGAGTTTCACATCTCCATTTGAGATGAACCTAAGACCTACTGAGAGGTATTGGAAATACCTATCATCCACCATAGGTCCCATGTCAAGTTGAACAATATACTTCCTTTAAGAATAATAACAAGATTAGTCTTTATCTGCCTTAGATAAATTCCCCAGGTCTAACCAAATGTGGTATTGACCTGATTACAATTCCCAGTACCTCATATTACCAATATCTACTAGATCCCAGCAGCTCAGAATTTATTGAGCTATGGTTGAATTTTAGTGATTTAAATACTTCTGTAAGCGGTATTTTCACTAAATAAATCACTCCAGGAGTTTGGCAACTCCAAAAGGGTGAATCCAATTCCTACAAGAAGGTATTGGACATTCTCATCATATGATCTTGGAACCAACTCAATAGCTCCTGTAGAATTAATCTGGTGAAAAAGAGAAGAATTAGACATAGCTGCCTTTGGGAATTTCCTGAGGGCATTCTGGTAATTCTTTTGACTTGATTCCAACTCTATGTGGTTCAGTACATCGGGTACTACCAAAACATCCAAGGAAATAATTTTTCGAGCTCTAGAACTCTTCTAGTGAATTATTTCCTTAAACTAGAGTTTATTCCACTATTAAAAGCATATCTAATTCTAGAAAATTGATAATCAAGTGAAACCACTTGTGTGGGTTTTGTTTTAACAAGACCTATATGAGGATATCACTCTTGCACATTTATATCCTACAGACCTCAAAGCCCCCAATCCAAGATGAAATTATCTAGCTTTGACAACTATCTCCTAAGAGAAAGCACCATAGTGGCAATTTAGTAATTCCACCACCAATACCCAACTTGTCCAAAACCTCCCGAATCCAGTAGTAATTCTCATGTTTGCTTGCTGCATGGTTTGACGCTTGACTGTCTTGTATGGATTGTGGACTTTGTTTGCTTGCATGTGTACCCGATGACGACGATAGTGTGAGAGTCTGACGACAAGAATAAAAGGGACTTATTGCTGATCACACGCATGCCACCATTCCTGAAGAAGTCCAGGGACTTATTTCTGATCACAGGCAAGCCACCATTCCTGAACTCTGATATATGCCCTACTCCCCTTTACCTGTTTTATATCCTCTTTATAAATTGCATTACCTACCTACATGTTTTGTTTTACAAATACTGCGATAGTAACTTGGCTCCTCCAAGTTATGACTTCGTGTCCTTCGAGGCACCACCCCGATGAACCTATCATTTTATCCCCTTTAGACCGAGAGTACGATGGTTAGCATCCTACCTCCTTGGAAACTCCAGTTTTGAGAAAAATAAACTGTTTTGGGATTTTTTCCCCACTACAAATGTTTCAAAACGGCTTTGTAAAACTCTGGGAAGAGGCGTCATTTCCAGTGGAGGTTTTAACAAAAGAAATGGTGAAGATGATACAGGAGAATGTGATGGGATGTTCTATGCCTTTACTGGAACAATTTTTATCCGCGCAACCACATTACCACAGCTTATAGGGAGAAATCCCTGGAATTCCGGGCAGGCGCCACCAGATCAAGGATCTGAAGTGTGTTGCTTGCTTTGGCAAGACTGAGCCTGAAATCGCAGGAGGCCAGTGCAACAATTGGGTCTCCCGCGGACGGTATGACTTAGGTAGTATGGAAGGAAGTGGAGTCTCATAATTTAAGGTATATGCCAAGCTGCGGCTTGGGTATGCGCGTGTACGGAAGGAAGGACTATGGCTGGGAGCCACATACTCGTTGCCGGGGAGAATAAACCCAAGAGGAAAAGCATGCCTTTGCTAGTGTAGACAAGCGAAAGGTTAGGTTTGATTATTCGGACCCCCATCTACCATGGTTGTGGGCCGTGGTTGTATCCTGGCGGATGTATTGGTTCTTGTGGGTAAAGTGTGCAAACTCTGCAGAGTATAACCTATTTGAATAGTTGTGTCCACGGTCAAGGACGGTTGTAAAGGTGTTGGCTAGGAGTACCCAAACTGTGCTTGTTTGGGAAACAAGTACTTTGAGGATGAAGGTTCCGGGGGAACCCGAGTTCGAGAACTTTGTTTTGACCCGAGGGGTCTAAAATGTTCAAAAAGGGTTTTCCACCACAAAACTATTTTCAAAACTCTTTTTCAACAAAGATATGGAGATGTATTGGTTTATAAAACAGAAGCATGTTTTCAAAACTCTTTTTCAACAAAGATATGGAGATGCCATAATTTAAAGTTAGGTTAGGGCTTTTCAAAAGTAACCCCAGATAGAGCTATCTCGCCACAGCCAGAATTGCATTTCCTTTGATCACTTATCTTGGTGGTTTGCGAGTACATTCAAAGTACTCACGGCTGTGTCCCTGTCTATTTACTTGGCCATACTATCAGGAGTTTAAGGTGACGTCCATGTGAGCTAGGCCATCTTCCCAGTCAGCTGCCTGTAGGTTGAGGCACGCTTGGGCTCTGCGCTTAGTGATGTTCCGCTGCTAATGATGATGTAGCCATAATGGCTTCTATGTAAGTCCTGTAATTCGTTATGTTTCGGATGTTGTAATGGTACCTATCGGTTATGTTCCACGGCTCAGTGATCATGGGAACATTGATGTATGCATAACAGGGATTTCTCGGATGAATAATCCAGGGAGCCCACAACAATCTTTGGTTGCTTCTTGTAAGGACAATTCTTTTTGATAAATGGCTTATTTCGAGGAGCCTTGGATTTTTCTTTAAGGATGAGCCTGCCACCATTGTCTTCTCTACTTTGATAAGGACATTCAGCCACAAAGTGCAACCTATCTCCACAATTGTAGCATGTCCTCAGTTTTGGGTCATTCTCTCTTCTTCCACTTGACTCATTCTTGTGTTCAAGTTCAGACTTGGCCTTGGCGTGATCCTTCCAAAAATTCCTTGCATAAAAAGCCATGTACTCCCCATGAACATGCTTGACTTCCTCGGGACAGCCCATGGTGACAACATCGTATCCTCTTTCATCCTCATCTTGCTCAACAACATTCGCTTTTAGAGCCACATTGACTCCTTTTTGCATTCCAATAGCCCGAGCACAGGCGTCTTCGGTGTTCTTGGTGGAAACATTGAAGTTCGCCATTTCTTGCATGACTTCATTGGAAGTCATTTGGTGGTACTTGTGTCTACCTTCCAAACTCTTCAAGTCCGTTGGCTCAAATGTCATGAGGGCACTCACATATTTCCCTTTGATCCAGGCATCATTAATGTGAGTGGCTCCATGCTTTCTAATTGTTGTTGCAATGCTCTTGAGCCTTCTATACATGTCTTCATGGTCCTCAGCATCCAACATGTAGAAACCTTCAGCTTCATTACTAACAGCATCATACCTATTCCTTCTCATGCTTTCATTTCCAATGAATAGATCGGTGAGAGAATCCCAAGCTTCTTTGGCGGTGTTGAAATGCTCAATGTGGGGCATGTCGTTGGGACCCACTCCGAGCTGAATCATGTGAAGAGCTGTTGCATTCAATTGACTATCCACAACTTCTCTTCTAGTCAAGTTGGTGGGGTCTCCAATATGAAGACCATCTTCAATAATCCTCCAAAGTTCAATTGACGAACTGCATACATGAGATTTCATTAAGAATTGCCATTGATTAAATGTAGATGCAGTAAGCTTGGGTAGATCACCCCTATTGTTTATATGAGGATGAGGGATAGGTGGGTCGGGAGAATATATATGTGGAACCTCACTATAGTCCTCCTTACCACTTCCCTTCTTGGAGGTGAAACCATTATGTTTTTCACCTACCACTTCATATTCCTTAGATCCGGCGTGAGCCTTATCCTTGGATAGAGGAGTGGTGGCCTCAGAGGAAGATTGAGATGGGGTTATAGATGATGTGAGGCGAGCAATCATTTGCTTCATCTCCTCCATCTTGGTATTAAAGGATTTCAACAAGGTTGTTTCCAACGTCTTGAGGTCATCCGTTGTTAACTTGTCCATAGCCTCATTCCCATTTCCTTAGTACCCATACTTCTCTTAGGCGGTTAAGCCCGAATAAAGAGCCGAGGATCTGATACCAATTGAAATTGATCGTATGGGCACCTGGAGGGGGGGTGAATAGGTGCTACTTCAAATTTTAATGCTTTTTCAACTTTAGGCTTGACACGAAAGGTAAATTCTCTAGATATACTACTATGGAGAATTTCCCTATATGCAAACCTAACTACTAGCTTGTAAAGGCGGCGAGATAGAGGAACGAGTAAACCGTAGTGGATCACACGGAGACACATGATTTGTTTTACCATAGTTCCTTACCTGTTAAGGGAAGTACATCTGCGTTGGAGGCGTGGGCGGTACTAAGACCACCACGACACGATAGGCCTCACCCTGTTCTCCGATGGATCTTGCCACCAAAGACCTGACCCACCTTTCCACTATAGGAACCCTTCGAGGCGGGAACCGGCGCCTTTACACAACTAGGGGGCACAACTCCACAACCTAATTGGAGGCTCCCGTAATGACAACAAGCTTATCAATAACAAAACACAAGATCTAGATATTAACGAGAATACTAGATTAGTGATTTCCTCAAGTGAATGGAGAGGAGTTGGTGCGCTTGATTTGTGATGGCGATGTATGATGTCTCCTCCTTCAATTCCCGCAAAGATTTAAGCCTTTGGGTGGTTGAAGTGGGAGATCTAGAGAGAGAGCTTTTGCAACAGGTCTGATCTTTTTTGAATGAACCAAGAGTTCTAATAGGAGGGGAAGAGGTATCTTTTATACCCCCTGTCTAGGTGGATCCGTTGGAGCCATTTGGGGTTAGATTATCCAGCCCGGGGGAAACTCCGCCCCTGCCTTGGACTATCCGAGGGAAAATCTGCCCCCGGATAGAGACTCGCGCCATGCCTGCGTTTGCTCTTCTCCTGGGGGCCGGATTATCCGGCCCAAGGGAAGATCCAGATTATTTGGCCCAGGGAAGAAAGTTTGTTCCGCTCCGGACTATCCGGGGGAAAATCCCCTCGGACAGATACTTGCGTTGTGACTACCTTTTCTCTCCTCCTGGGGGCTGGATTATCCGGCCAAGGGGAGAGCCGGATTATCTGGCCGGTGAAGAAAATCCGCCCCGTGCCAGACTGTCCGGGGGAAACTCCGCCCCCGGAAAGAGTCTCGCGCACAGCCGGCCCTGGCCAAGGGGCATAGGCCGGATTATCCGGCCCTTGATGGGGGCGGATAATATGGCCCCCAAATACCAAAAACACTTCCCTGCACACTTAGCACACATGAGAAAACTCCACGATATTGTTATCTAACACGCAAAACATAGGGAACCATTAAATGGTCTTTCAGTATTGATCTACAAATCAATATCATCTACCAAGGAGCTCATAGAAACCAAACTCACCGGAAATGATGGAGCATATAAGACTGAAGACAATGTAATTGTCAGAGTGCATTTAACCGTGCCGACACCTTTGACAGGTTGATAAGTTCCATCGGCTGTTTGGATGGTCTCTTTATGCATTGGTGGATGTGGAGCATATGATGCAAACTCACTCCACCTACCTGTGAATGTGTCGTTGCTGCCAAGTCTAGTGTCCAATTTGAACGATAAGTTTCATCTAATGTAGGAGCCTGATTTGATATACCTTCTTTAATTTGTGCAAGATTAACAAAATTGCCAAGAACTGTTGTTTCCCACTCTAATTGGCTCTTTCCGCACTCCTATTTGATTTTCTTAATGTCTCCAAATCTGTGGGTCAAGAATTCAAGCACCTCCCCTGATCCCTTGGCAGTCAAAATCAACGTGTCCTTGTCTTTGCCCTTGAACAGTTCGGCCAATTTGTTGAGCAATTTCTCAATATCTCGATTCTCTTCCATTCTTGGAGCACCGCTATGCCCTCTTGTTCTCCCTTTCTTACGTGTCTTGCTGCATAATGCCCTCTTGTTCTCCCTTTCTTATGTGTCTTGTTGCACAAACTCTGCTTCTCCTTAGCACGAACTCTAAACCACACCAGCTCTTTAGCTGCCTACCGCTGCTGAAGCCACCAACGCAACTGATTCAAGCAACATGAGTCTGCACTTTCCACCAGGTCACCTTTTGGACTGCTTTGTGAGCCTCCAATTCACTCCTCCCTACAAATGCTGCTAAACTATCTATAGCTGCTCTGGCTCCTTGTCCTCTCTTCCTTGCTGTAGTAGAAACTGTCCCTGCAACACTAAGTAAACCACCTACAAAGGTTGGGTTTACTTCTCTACACCAAGCCACCAAGTCGCCGTTTGCTTCAATTGCGTCCTCCTCACTAATCCACTGTTGTTTCCAACTTGTTGTAGCGCCGCTAGTTCTCCTTGCACACTGTTGGCCACCGGTATAGCCTTTTCTTCTTCCTAGAGTCACCACTGAGCCTCACCTACAGCTCGCCCCCTGCTCCACCGCCGTGTCTCCTGCAGGGTACCTCCACACACGCGAGCTCTAGCACTTGGAGATTCACCGTCGACCACCTCCAGGAACTAGTAGGACCTCCACCTTGTGCTCTGATACCATGTTGGCTTTGGGGAAAATTCTAGATGGGCTGGTAACGAGGGGTAACCTCGGCAATGTCCATGGTGAAGGACTTAGGGTTTCGCGGAAAAGAGAACGCTGGGGATTTCGTCGGATGTCAAGAAAACAATGGAGTCAAAGTCGCCTGAATATTGGGAAATCGCACTATTACAAGTTGCCTCGGAGATTTAGGTACCCATGCTTGGGCTTCTCCCGTCCTATATATAATAGGACGGGTCTCAAAGCTGTGTGCTAATAGGTTTTACATACGTGCAATTACAATGCCAACACAATGTTGGTTCATAGTTTCTTTCCTAATACAATCAAAGTCTTTGTCGGTTGCTTCCTTGGGCTATCATCTGAAATCTTCATGGGCCGTAAGCCTTTTACCCAGTATAGGGCAGCAAATCATAAGCATCCAAGTAATCGTACCTATGTCAGTAGCCCCGAGACTCTACTTGAACCGTAGTTTCAGGTTGAGTCTCAAAGTTTCTTCTTCCTTCTTTTCCTTTATTTTTATTTTTTCTAGGGATTTGGTACAACGAGTCTGATGCTTCCCACGGATCGGGAATCAGTTAATTTCTCCTAGGCAAAAACAAGGTTGGCCTACATCAAATTCAAGTCCCCAGGCCTGAACTCAGAATTTACTACTAGCGTAATTCAGTTTGGGCCTCTTAGGTCTTATCGAATACTGAATCCCAGTTTCATTTTATCGGGTACCCAACGCATCCGTCGGGATTTTTCATCGTATCGTTGATACAGATATTTTACTGGCAGAGCACATTCTTGTGCGATTACTAGGCCACACATGACGAATCCTAGGGTCTTATCTTCAGGTTTCTGAGCATGGCATTCGTATTTTTGTATCATGTGAGCGCGATAGGAGATTTTTTGGTTTTTTGGCGGTTGGCTTGCTGGGCTACCAGTATTTCTGACTTTTATCAGATAGTTTTATTGCTTTATGCCGTCTCTGATGGGAGTAATCTTTTTGAGGATTCCTTTTTGAGGATACATCGATGTAAAACTCGTAGGTATTTTCAATCTTGAACATTTTTTTTTTAACCATACATAGTTGGATTTCTATCGGGGGCGTGCCAGCGCTCCCGATGGGAGTAGTCCCCGAGGCTATGTTCGGATGCCTATATCTGGACATAGGCTCATAGCTCCTGTTAGCTTGATGGAAAACATAGATCTTTTGAACAAATATAAACAATTAAGAACTTAAGGTATGAAAAATTTATCTTTTATACACAAGGTGAAAAACCGATGGTACATTGTTTTTGGCGGATGGCGCCTAGCCGTTGGCCTGGATATTCTGGCTTAAGAAGCCGAACCATAAACCTTATCGTATTGTAAGTAATCTTATGCGTAAAAGCGTCGTACCTGCGCTACGTTCCATGAATTGGAGTATTTGACTCATGTCTTCTTGTCTTCTAGTCGATATGCTCCTCGGGGAATAGCTTCTGTGATGATGTATGGTCCTTCCCATGGCGATTCTAACTTTCGGTGTACATCTTGCTTGACGCAAAGAACTAGGTCCCCTACCATGAAGGACCTAGGCCGCAATCGTCAACTATGGTAATTGCGCAAATTTTGCTGGTACATAGTTGCTCTTTGTAAGGCTTCATCTCGATCTTCATCAAGTGCATCCATATCATCTTCGAGTGCTTCTCTTATTCCTATGCAGCTACTCTTGGGGATTCATGTGATACTTCAACAGGAAGCACGACTTCTGCGCCGTGGACTAGAAAGGAAGGTGTCTCTTGTGTCGAATTATTTTGTACGCAAACTCCTTAAGATACACGGTAGCTCATCAAACCATGATCCTTTTGCTCTGTCAAGTGGCGCTAGTAGTCTTTTCTTGAGTCCAATGGTAACTAGCCCATTGGCTTTTTCTACTTCTCCATTTGTTTGCGGGTGAGCTACCGAGGCGTAGATTACTTTGATACCAATCTCCTAGCAGTATTACTTGAACTCATTGGATGTAAAGTTAGTTCCATTGTCTGTAATGATGCTGTTCGGCATGCCGAATCGAAATACTATGGATTTAATGAAATTCACAGCCGAAGTTCCGTCTTGGGTGGTGACAGGCATTGCTTCGATCCACTTAGTAAATTTGTTAACTTCTACTAGCAGAAAGACATGTCCTCCTGGTGATGATTTGTGAAGTTTTCCTACCATACCGAGTCCCCACTGAGCAAAAGCCAAGCCAGGGGTATAGGATTTAACTCAGCAGCGGGTGCCCCATGCTTTGTTGCGATCTGTTGGGATGATTTACATGTTCTGACGATATCTTTTGCATCTTGAACTGAAGTCAGCCAGTAAAATCCTGCCCTGAATGCTTTGGCAGCAATCGCTCGGCTACTAGCATGGTGACCACAAACTCCTTCATGTATATATTTGGGTATGATTTTTCCTTCTTCGGGTGTTACGCAACGCTGCAACACACCCGAAATACTTCTCTTATACGTCTCCCCTTTGATTATTATGAATGACTTCGATCTTCGGGTGATTCGCCGGGCTTCTATCACATCTTCGGGTAGCTCACCCTTAGTCATGTATGCTACATATGGCTGCATCGAGGTATGCTCAATTAGCATGACCTCTCCAATTTCCTGTTCTTCTTCTTTTATGGCCTCTTCTATACTTTTGGTCGCTGATGGAGCCCCCGAGTCTATTCGCAGGTGATTCTTTTTTGCCGTTTTTGGTGCTACGACCTCGGAGACTCTTTTTTGCTTTGATCGATCATTCTGTTATTTCTTCCCAAAAAACTCATGTGGCACTGGTAAGCACAAGGATCCGATGTTTGCTAGATTGTCGGGTTCTTCATTGCTAGCTCTTCCTATGTGCGATACTTCGCATACATCAAATTGACCTTCCATAATGCCATATAGATCACGGTAAGAAAGCATGTTATCACTGACGGCGTCACACTTGTTCATTGCTTGGTGTGCCACAAGATTGGAATATCCAAAGATTTTGAGGCGAGTTGCACCGCGGGCTTTGGCCATTCGCATGCCGTGCAACAAGGCCTCGTATTCAGCTTTATTATTGGATGTATTTGCAAAGCTCATCCAAAGTATATATCGCATTTTGTTGCCTTGTGGTGATACTAGTATGACTCCTGCCCCTGCTTCTTCCGTTCTTTCTGATCCGTCAAAGTACATTGTCTAGGCACTAGAAAGGTCAGGTGGACCCGCACATTGCAACTCTATCCATTCTGTGATGAAATCCAGCAAAACTTGTGACTTGATTGCCTTGCGCTTCTCATACGTGATGTCTCGAGGGGATAATTCGATTCCCCATAGACAGACACGCCCAGTTGCTTCTGGATTGTTGAGGATGTTTGACAAAGGTGCTTCATTAACCACTATGATCGGATGTTCCGAAAAATAATGGCGTAGTTTTCATGCTATCATAAATATCCCATATGCTAGTTTTTGGTAATGTGGGTACCTTGATTGGATGGCGATAAGACCTCGCTCAGGAAGTAGACTGGCCTATGTACACCATGGGTTTTTCCTTCTTCAGGTCGCTCCACGACCAAGACCGTGCTAACCACTGATTTGTGGCAGCGATATAAAGTAGTAAAGGATCTTTCTATTTTGGTGACACGACAACGGAAGATGTCGAAAGTTTCATTTTAAGATCTTCAAAGGCACGTTGAGCTTCTTCTGTCCATTTGAATTTCTCCGATTTCCTCATGAGGGCGTAAAATGGCAATGCTTTTTCTCCTAATCTTGCAATGAAATGAATGAGTGCCGCTACTCGCCCCGCTAGTTGTTGTACACCACGTAGAATTGTTGGCTTTTTCATTGTTAAATTTTTTTGTATTTTCTCGGGATTAGCCTCGGTTCCTCTTGCTCATACCAAATATCCGAGGAGTTACCCTGTCGGGACTCCAAAGGAACATTTCTTCGGGTTTAGTTTGATGCTAAACTTGTCGAGATTTTTGAATGTTTCTTCGAGGTCTTTGATGAGTGCAGATCCTTGTCTTGTTGTAACTATAACGTCACCGATATATACTTGTACGTTTGTGCCTATTTGGCTTCCGAAACATTTCTGCATCATCCGCTGATATGTTGCTCTGGCGTTCTTGAGGCCAAAGGGCATTGTAGTGTAGGAGAATACACCATAAGGCGTGATAAATCCCGTTTTCTCCTGATCTTCTTCCTTCATCCTAATCTGGTGGTATCCTAAGGAAGCATCCAAGAAAGAAATACGTTCGCATCCCGCGGTTGCATTGATTATTTGGTCGGTTCGCGGCAATGGGAAGTGCTCTTTTGGACAATATTTGTTCAGTGCAGTAAAGTCGATGCACATCCGAAGTTCTGTAGTATTTTTATTTGGAACACATACTGGGTTTGCGACCCACTCTGCTTTTGTTAGTTCTTTCATAAAATTGGCGTTAGTAAGGCGATGGAGCTCCTTTCCAATGGCTTTACGCTTTGGTTCTGCGAAGCGATGAAGCGGTTGTTTCACTGGCTTCGCCTTTGGATCCAAATGTAATGCATGCTCAGCGAGTTCCCTGGGAATTCCCGGCATGTCAGAAGGTAGCCTGTGAATATCTCCTAGTGCTCACGGAGGAATCCGATGAGCGCCCTTTCCTATGCAGGACCAAGGTTGGAAGCCACAAATGTTGCATTCGTCGGGTCGACGGGGTGGACCTGTAATTATTTTGTGTCCTTTCCCGTGTCAAAAGTCTAGTCGGGATTGACACACGCTACTTCGAGTGGTTATACGATTGCTAAAGTTTTGAGTTATTCAAACTCTGTTGCCATCCAGAAAGATTCAGAAATTTTGTTGAACTCCCGATCGCAATTGTCGGCACGTGTGAAGCTTCCTTTTATCGTGATGATTCCTTTTGGTGCTGGCATCTTCATGACTAGGTACGCATAATGCGGAACTACCCTGAACCGTGTGAAAGCTGGTTGTCCCAGGATCGTGTGATATTGTGATGGCTAGTCCATGACTTCGAATTCGAGTTTTTCTCGCCTAAAATTTACTTTGGAACCAAAAACAACGTCAAGAAAAAATTTCCTAAAGGAATTTCAACTTTACCTGGTACTATTCTGTGGAAAGATGTTTCTGTTGGCGCGAGATTGTCCAGGGGATAACCCATTGTTCTTAGCATTTTTGCATAGATCAGATTTATGCTGCTTCCTGCATCATGAAGACCTTGCTCATATCGAACCTCCAATTTGTGCTTTGACTATCAAGGCTAAGTGATCCGGTCGTGGGACCCAAAGCGGGTGATCAGCTCTGCTGAATGTGATTTCTTGCTCTAACCAGTGGAGATATTTGGGTGTGGTTGTTGCAGTTTCTGCCATATTGATTTGTCTTGTGATGAGCTTCTGGGTTCTGTTGGATGGACGCCCTTTCTGAATCATGGACATCGCCTCTTTGGACCTAGGGTATTCATTGTTTTGATCAATTGTGTTTTGTGTGGTGCTGGTGGTGCGCCAATGGCTAATGTGCCTGGCGCAAATGTGTATCCTCGGTTTGGTGCTTCGGTTGCTTTTGCATCACATAGCTCATGCATCTTCAAGAATGTTCGACATTCTTTCATGAGATGGTTAGATTCTCGTCTCCCCGATGATTCGATGTCAAAAAATGCGTATTACAGGGTCCTTCTAGCATTTGCATTGCGGACATGGGTGGGTCTTGAGCTCTTGGCTAGTACCGCTATGTTGACTGCCTTCCTCCAACATCGTCCCTGTTATGGCGGTATCCGCCATTATTGTGGACACCCCGGATTTTCACCCGAGAGTACCAAATTATGCACACCACCATGATCCCATGATCAGTGCATCGTGGAGCATAACCGACATGATATCAAAGTACACACATCCATTACAGTACGATACAATAAGTCTTACAATACTAGTCTTACAAACTCGCCTCCATGGGCGCAAATAGATAATAGCAGCGGTACTAAATAACGAGGAGGACCCGAGTCAAGCCATAGCCCAATAGGTTCCTGACTCGGAGAAACGCCCTAGTTCGCGAAGTCGTCACCGTACCCTCCGTTGTCCTCTTCATCCTGCTCATAGTCTGACCAATTTGATAGCCAGGGAACAATTGCCAGTGAGTACGTGGAATGTACTCGCAAACCACCATACAAGAACATACAAAGAGTATGCAATATGGTTGTGGATAGGATGGCTCCAAAGAGGCTGTTTGAGAAAATATCTTAGAAGAATATTTTCCACTATACCACTTGTTGTTTGCCCAAAAACCTTTTTAGGTTAAAAGTAGTTAGTAAAACTTGAAAATACTAGGCTGGGGTCAACCCTGTCGTCCACTTCCATTTTGGTCATCCCATGACCAATGCCTCGACTAGGTCCGACCATCCCATGGCCCATCCTCCTTGCCCTTCGACCATCCCATGGTCGAATGTCCTCTTTATAAAACCTTTTTATAATCCAAAACCAGCACCGCTATGCAGCAACCTTTCGAACCATCCATGACCGCGGACACGGCTATTCGAATAGATTCACGCTCTGCAGAGGTTGTACACTTTACCCACAAGATCCGATACATCCGTCGTGAACTGTCACGGGTCGTCATACATCAGTATGCGGGTTTCGGATAACTGGACAAGACCTTCCGGATAATCCCCTCTTAACACCCGCACCTACCCTATGGGTGTGAATCCCCTCAAAACCGGGACATCGGGCGAGGACCATCCGGAGCGCTTTTTCCACTCCTCGAGAGTGCGCACTTTCAATGAGGGGCCCATAGTAACGCGTGGAGGCCTGCCGACCCTTCGTTCCTTCCCTAGGTCCCACCTTTAACGAGGAAGGCCCACCCTCCAGGGATCCCCGATCCCCTGTAGTAGTTGCGAGGCACCTGTATCAGAGAGAACCACTTTCGGGTCAAGCCCCCTCCCATATAGGAGTAGTGTGGTTGCACGGGGTAGTTGTTCGGGCAAAACTACATAGAACCAGGTGCGTTTTCGAAAACAGTTTTTCCTCCATATTTGATTTTGGTGCCTCCACCAATGGTATGAATGCCAAAACATTTTAAAAGACTCCTTGAGAAGTCCCACTTGCCTAGGTTTTCTTTCAAAAAGCTTTTATAAACCATCCCTGCCTTCGGGTTCCAAACCTGGAGTTTTTGTTAGGCTAAATTGGGTTTTCCAAGGGGTTGTGGTATATTAGTCCATCTAGACTACTGGGATAGGAGTAGGAGGTCCAAGGGGAAGTACTTAAACAATACCATAGGCATAAGTTTGGTGGAGCCAAACTAATACCATAATAATAATTTAGCAAGTAAAACCAATGCAATAGTAATATAAGTAAAACAAGGTGCAGGGAAATAAAGATGGGACAAGTCTCATGAACTTGTAGGTGGCTTGCCTTGGTTGGCAGCTTGTTCTTGGTCCTCTTCTTCAAAATCCTCCCAGTTACTTTCCTCGAGTTCTTCCTCGTTCGTATCTATCGCCGAAAAGGAAAAATATTAAGCAACCACTATAGCAAGCATCACTCAAGGCACAAACAATGAAATCAGTACAGAGCAATTGCACAACTGAACCAAATCAACCACATAGTAGTAGCTACTGACTCTAGCAATCCTAGGCCATTGGAATCAATCAAAAATGTTTCATCAAACTTAAATGGTGGTTTTTGTGGTTAAGACTAGATTAGCACTCAAGCAGATAAATCGACTAGTATAAGTTGGTGAAAGTTGACTACAAAATACATATCTGAGTGGCAACAGAGGAAACCAAGCTAGTCCCAGTGGTTTCATAATTTTATCACAAATGGTTGATTTTTAATAAATAAAAAACTAGAAACAGATCAGAAACTTGTGCTAAAATCACCAGGGCAAATCTACGGAGCCAAAAATTATGCTCTTCTAGGAAATACTAGTATGTGCAGAGGCCTAACTCTGGGAGTTGGTTTCATCCTAGAATTCGTTTCACAGTAACCTCTGGAAAATAAATAAGAGCCCTCTATCCATAACTTGCAAAAATAAGAACAGAGGTCTTATACATCGAAAAAGGGTGATTCCAGTTTTGCACATAAGGAAATTGCAAGGGCAACGTTTGGGACTTAGTTTCACATTTTTCTGAGCTCTAAAAATGAAACTATGCATTTATTATTCTAAACAGACACTATTTACCACATAAATTCTCAGTAAAGATACAGACAAGCTTTGGACTAGCTACCAAGGACATGCAATAGGGAAAAACCAGGGCTACTCTACAAAATTGTAATCAAGCTAAAACACTACACAAATTTTATTTGGTACATTTAAAGCTGCAGAACAATTTTCTGGAAATTAAAATGTCCTAAAAGAAAAACAAAAGGGGACAGTGCAGAGGCTGGGTCGCGGCCCGCTACGGAGCTAGGCCGGCCCGCGTACACGGTGGCCTGTGTGGGGCGCTGGGGATTTAAATCCCGCCGCAGGGCCCGCACGTCATAGGAACAGCAAGGCGAAGAGGTATCTAGCGATGCTGGCCGTTGGATCAGACTTCAGATCGACGGCCCACAGTGCTTCTTCTTCCTGGATCGAAACTCCGCTGAGCTAACCCTAGCTGGCACGGGCAGGGCTCGGGGTGGCTCACCTAGGGGCGGAGAGGGGTCGGCGACGGTGTGGTTCAAAGCGGATGAGGGAGGTGCGTCGAAAGAGGTATTGCACGACAGCTCCGGTCGTCTAGAGGCGTCGCGACAGCAACGGTGCGGCTCGGTTCGTCGGTCTCCATGCGGCTCTAGCATGCCTGCCGACAAGAAAACCAGAGGAGAGAGGGATTAGGGCCAGTCTAGGGAGAGGAGTGCAGTGGGTGGATTGCATGGAGGAGAGGTAGAGCAGAGAGGGGAGAACCTTCTCGTTCGTCGTTGGCACCGAGGCGGGGTGGAACGACAGAGAGGGAGGGAGAGAGCTAGAGGCTCTGCCTCCACTCTAGGGTGGCGTTGGGGAGCTCTGGGGTGGAAATGAGGAGCAGGAGGAGCACGTGAGGGGGAGGAGAGCTTTTAAAAGGGGGAGGGCCAAAGGTGGTGCACCGGGTGCACAACGAGGGGTGGTAGTCGCGCGGGGGTTGGGGATTTGCCAGGGGGCGGTGGCGACGCCGTGGGAGTGGCCTGGGGACGGTCTTACCCCAGGGGGTTGGCTGGGCCTACTAGACAGCGAGAGAGGGCGGCCGCTGCGCAGTGCGGGGAAGCTGTTCGACGGGACAACATAGAGCGGTAGCGTGCTGTCCGCGTGGCTAGGGCCTGGGAGGAGTAGGAGGGTAGGGCGCCGTAGGGTGGAGGGGAGGGAGTGGTCACGTCCGGCGGAGGTGGCGTCAAGACTTACCGAGCGAGCGAGGGGAACAGCCTTGCGAGTGCCGCGCTCTGCCGACGTGGCCGGCGCGGGTTGGGGGTGATCAGGGTCGCAGGTGAGGTTAGGGTAGGTGGCAGGGGGCGACGGGGCTACCTTCTATCCCCCGGGGACTTTTTGCACCACGAGAAGGGAGGGAGCGAGTAGGGCCAGGGGGTGCTCTGCTGAGCTGGACGCCGGCGGTTTTCTTTTTGCCATGTCATTGTTGGTAGCCGAACTGTTTGCCTCTCTCCCTTGCTTCCCTTGCTTTTTGCCATGTCATTGTTGGTAGCCGAACTGTTTGCCTCTCTCCTCCATGCGGTTCTCCGCCTCTTCCTTGGACTATGCGGTTATCTGCCGTCTCTCCTCCGTTTCCGTGGTCCCCTTCATTGTCATGATTTCCTGCATTGTCATCTGAGAAAATATCATTGGGGTCGAGGATAGGATTACCGTTCGAGTCACATGGTGTTGAGGTATTCCCATTGACCATGCACACTTGGTGGCATTTTATGCGTGGGACGATAACGTTATCTTCTGCTTCAAAGGGTGTACTGATAATATTCTGAGATTGTAGTTCTAGATAGATCTTCGCCATCCTTTTTTCGAAGTCGACCTTTTTGCTGCTTTCTTCGGGTGCTGAATTTGCAAGGTTTGCTTCACGTGGTGGAGTTGGCTAAGGACCTGATCCAAGGGAGAGATTACCATGAAGGCCATCAAGGTCCCCCAGATCCGTCTCGATATTCTCGCTTTCTTCGCCTACTTTGATTATGTGCTGTGACATCAGTGGAGGATCCGATGAATGATGTTGGTACCACCGTAGGCGTAGGTTTTTCCACCGATGGTTCTGATGTGATCAGGGCCGAAGGGTGCGATTCTTCCGGGTCTTCTACTTGGAAGTGGAAGCTTCTGATGATTAGATCGGATCTGCCGTTCAAATCGGCGGGTACCAATACAGGGGTAGGCGGGTGTGGATGTGCTTTTGTCGGGTTGATGCTTCCTGAAGAGCGGTCCGCCAAATCCATGGTTCCGGCGTTCAGGTTTCCCACAGACGGCACCAATGTCCATGGTGAAGGGTTTCGTGAAAAAGAGAACGCTGGGGATTTCATCGGATGTCAGGAAAACAATGGAGTCAAAGTCGCCAGAATTTGGGAAATCGCACTATTACAAGTTGCCTGGGAGATTTGGGTACCCTCACTTGGGTTTCTCCCGTCCTATACATAATAGCCTGGGTCTCAAAGCTGTATGCGAATAGGTTTGACATATGCGCAATTACAATACCAACACAATGTTGGTTCATAGTTTCTTTCCTAATATAATCAAAGTCTTTGTCGGTTGCTTCATTGGGCTATCATCTGAAATCTTCATGGGATGTAAGCCTTTTACCTAGTATAGGGCAGAAAATCATAAGCATCTGAGTAATCGTACCTATGTCAGCTGGTCACTTGGACCTCCACACCCTCTTATATATATAGCTAAACTTTGGTACATCTTAACTAGTACACTAGAATACTCTAGAATCTTATAGGACATTAACTTAGACTCCAACATTCACTGGAATGTTCTAGGCACTCCAGCACAACACTACTATACTAACACTCACTAGAATATTGTAGTCTCTCCTAGGACAGTCTCCAACAATTTTTCTAACCTAAATCTAAGGTGGACATCTCATTGAATGCACTTAACAAAATTTACATAAAAATCTTACTTTCGTTCATAAGAGCTTGTGATTCAGTAGACATTCATGATAAGTAAACCCTTAATCGCACTGTATGGTGGATGGATAATCCGGCCCCCTTAAGGGCGGATAATCCGCCCCCCCCCCCCCCCCCGACGGAACATATCCATTTGGTTTTGTACCAGTCCAAGTTTACCATGACTTGTTTTGGTTCTTGGACATACTAGCCTCCCATATAATCCCTAGGACGTCCCTTTAGACCAATTGAAGACCATGTGTAATGTAAACCCTAGATTATTTGAGTTGCTACTTGCATCCAATTGAACCCTTGCACCAATTCGTATCGATCTGGTGTATTTGCTACTATCAATCAAGTGTGATTAGTCGATCCATTGGGATTTAGCCAATTATAAGTTTTGTGTGATCTTCTATTCCATTGGGAATTAGAAGATTGCAATACCACTTCGTACCAGCGACTACGTCTGCAAGTGTGTGAAGTTGCGTATATCTATAAGCTTTGACAGATGTTGCATTGGTATCAGGGATTGATCGCTCGAGTGGTTTGTGAGCGGCATACAAGTTATCTCCACCCACTATCATCATATATCCACCTTGCTTACTGAGAAGATCGGGCCATCCCATATAAGGGACTTTGTGCATATCATGCATGCAGAGAGGGCATGTGACGTGGCGCGTAGCTAGACGGGTGGCGAAGTCGCCCCCTTGGGCATAGGGACACATCTAGATGGAGTCATTCCAAGGGAGCTACGGTGTCAGCCAAATAAGAGGAGAAGTAGCTATGGTCACGTAGGGGGGTTGCGCCTAGACATGAGTGACCTCCTTGGCAGCCTTCTTCTTTCCCTTGCCGTTTCTCCTGCCACAGTTTTCGGTGTTGGTGTAGAGGGTTGTGTAGGTGTTACGCGCACGACGATTTTTATGCTTCATGTCCTAAAGCTGTAGTAGCGAGTGACACTACGAGAAGATGATCCCAAGCCTAAGGCATATCAAATCAGTGGTCGATTTGTACTACTCGGGAAGTCCGTTGAGATAGTGGACCACCATCTTAGTTTCTACAACCAGTGCACCAAGATCTACAAGCCCGTCGGAGAGAGATTTGACCTTCTTCAGGTAGTAGGTCATGTTCATATGTCCCATGTTGAGGTCGGCAAGCTCGCCCATGAGGTGAAGTTGACGATTGATCTTGTGATCATGGAAGAGGACGTTCATGTTGTTCTAGAGATTGACCACGAGGGGGTCATCACCGGTCATCATGACAGCATCAAGGATGCTAAGGGACACAGCTCCATAGTGCCAGGATACGACTGTGGCATCGAGGAGCGACCACTCCATGTCGGTGCGGAAGGGGAGTCGATATCGAGGTGATCGAGAAGGGCATACTTTCGAAGAACGGTGTGGAAGAAGGTGTCTCATTAGTGATGCACATGGGTGTCAAGTGCGATCTCGACGGGGACGTTCCCCTCGATGGAGTGGAGGCCCACGGCTTGGGCGTGCAACAAGGTCAGGTAGAAGGACCCCGTACTCGATCCAGAAGTGGCATTGAGAGCGAGCTTGGCCTTGGCAGCCTCGGTATTGTGGTTCGTGACATCCTTGGCGGCGGCCTTGGAGGCACTGTTGTCGATGAGCGACATGGCGGTCGGGCAGGGTTCGTGGTATCGGGTGGTAGCGGGAGAGAGGAAGGTGACGTAGGCTAGGATTTTTCCTATGATACCACGGTGTCGGAAAGTTAGGGGCTAATTGCGCATATACTAGTCTTACATTGTTTCCTCTAATACAATGATGCCTACTATGCTGCCCCATCTTACATGGTTTCCTATAATACTAGATCCATACGATGGGGTTGCAAGCACCTCCCCGAGAATGGTTCATGGACACCGGAGCCTCCTCTCACTTCGCATCTAATCCTGGTATGCTCACCTCCGTGTCTCTTCCTTCCTTGTCGTCACGTGCTATCATTGTCGATAATGGTTCCTCTCTTCTAATCCCCGCTACCGGTCATGCATGCTTCCCTATTCCTCTATCTTAGGTATGGTGTATGAAAGTTTTATCAAAATCAATACCTTCATACTGAGTAATTCCACAAAGGACCCAACGTGCTTTGTATCATTCTAGAGAACCATCATACTTCATCTTGTGATGGTAGATCCACTTGCTTGTAACAATGTTAGCTTTGCGAGGTGGATCAACGAGGTCCCAAGTATTGTTAGAGATGAGAGCACCATATTCCTCAACCATTGTTGAGTGCCAGTTTGGGTCCTTGAGTGCACCACGATATGTCTTTGGAATCGGAGATAAACCCTCAACATGAAGATAAAAATCATCTTTGGCTCTTACACAGTTTAGCGCACATTTGCAAACCATCTAGTGCGATGATGGTTGTGAGTTTGATAATTATCTTCACCATTCGTTTCCCAATGCCATGGAATAACACTCCTCTTTTCATGTCCATACACATCGTAACAAAATGATAAAGTTGAACGGATAATTTGCACTCTGAATGACATCACTCGCACAATCCTAATTCAAGCTGGCATGACGCCTCGTTTCTGGTTAGAGGCGCTTCACACCGTTGTTATGCTACATAATTGGCTACCCTCTAAGTTAATCTCGGATCATGTTCCTTCTAGTGCCCTACTTGGCGTGGATCCTCTTTATGTTGGTCTTTAGGTCTTTGGATGTCTATGTTACCCCAACATCACCGCTATTGCACTACACAAGCTTGGGCCACGCTCTGTGCCTTGTGTGTTCCTCGGGTATCCATCCCAACACCATGGCTATCACTGCCTTGATCGTTCCACCCAAAAGATCATCATCTCCCATCATGTCGTATTCGATGAGTCTAGATTTCCCTTGGCCTCCACCGCGTATTCCACATATCCTACTCCTTCCCTCCATACAAATGATTTCTTGCACGATTTTGAGTAGCCAATGCCGTCGACGCCATTCACCATGCCTACCACGCAAATCTTAGTCGCGGCCATGTCACATGTCATGCTCATATCGCCTAGATCACGCTAACCAACATCCCCTTTTATGGGCTCTTCCGTGGGTGCGCATCATCCTACCATGGCCACGCGGCAGTCTGCCGCGAGTGTTTCTCCTATCGTGGAACATCCTCCTGCCACATCTCCTGATGTGGGCTCTGCAGCGGGCGTGCGATAGCCTGCCACAAGCAATTCTCCTGTCGCAACACAACCTCCTTCTACGGGGGAACAATGGGTCCGTCGACCATAGGACCCACCTCCTCCACCGTCTCACACCATGGTCACTCGTGCCAAGGACTGCATAGTGCGGCCAAAGAGGATTTTTGATCTTCGTGTTGAGGGTTTATCTCTGATTTCGAAGACATATTGTGGTGCACTCAAGGACCCCAACTAGCACTGAGCTATGGTTGAGGAATACAGTGCTCTCCTCTCCAACAATACTTGGGACCTCGTTGATCCACCTCGCAACCCTAACATTGTTACAAGTAAGTGGATCTACCACCACACGATGACGTATGATGGTTCTCTGGAACAATACAAAGCTTGTTGGGTCCTCCATAGATTTACTCAGCATGAAGGTATTGAATTTGATGAAACTTTTAGCCATGTCATCAAGCCAGCTATTATCCGCACATTTTTATCTCTTGTGCTCTCTAGTGACTGGCCAATTCATCAACTTAATGTTAAGAATGCATTCCCCAATGGCACTCTCATCGAGACCGTGTATGCCCATCAGCCTTTAGGTTTTACTGATCCTAATTTTCCTAACAAGTTGTGTCGTCTCAACAAATCTATGTATGGTTTGAAGCAAGTGCCTAGATCATGGTTTCAGTGGTTTGCCTCTTACATTGCTTCTATTGGGTTCATTGGCTCCAAGTTTTATATCTCGTTGTTTGTCTATCGGTGTGGTGCTGACATGGCCTATATCCTACTCTATGTGGATAACATAATCGTGACAGGATCTTCCTCGACTTTGTTGCACATTTTGGTTGCCTCTCCTCATAACAAGTTCAGTATGACATATATGGGTGATGTCTAGGTTCCTACGATCAACAACAGGGTTATTGCAGTTGACATGGGTATACCTTACATGTACTCGAGATTAGCCTATATGGTCCAGTCCAAGACGGAGTCCATGGTGCAAACGAATCCCATCAAGGGTTCGGGTGGCCCATAGGAGTTCGACTTCTTGAAGGACAAGGCAAAGTGTAGATAGAAACTTAAAGGGAAAACTCTAATATGTAACCGACTCGTCCTGCTATCCTAAGACCTAGCCTCCCTATATAAAGGCTAGGAGGGGCAGAGAGGAGCATAATCCACACTCCCGCATACACCTTGCCAGATTGCATCGGCGCACCCTTGTAACTTTCGACTCCCTCATAATCAAGAGCAGGCAAGTAGGAGTAGGGTCCTCTATGAGGCCTGAACCTGGGTAAAACTTCGTGTCACTTGTCTGCTTGTTTGCTAGCCGATCGATGCCTCCAACGCTCCCCACTTCCTCGAACCTATGTCCATCAATGATGGGCATTGATGAGTTAACCCATGTCAAATGGCATCGTTTGTGGGAAACGGGAGTGCTGATGTTGCGGCTTCCTCGGCCCCATCAACTGCAATCTACGACTTTGCTGCAGCAAAGACTCGCCTTCTCTTTGGTGCATTCGACTTCACCGTCCACGCGCCAGCGACTCGCCCAGATTTCAAGTCCCTGGGCGATGGGATTGGCCTAGCAATCGGAAGCCTACGCTTCCAGGTCAGCCAGATCGGCACGCTCTACCTCCCTAACCAGCCATAGGATCCTTCGATTGCCCCTACATCATGGTTCCCACCGCCGATCGTTGCCCTAAGCAAAATCAATGCCTCGGTATCAGTCGAAGACACGGATGGAAAAAAGTAGTTGCGAGTCTGATCTGGCCGATCTGGCATCAGAGGATGGGGTGTACGGTTCCGGATCTGAGAGCTATGGGAGCAACAGCTTCTCCAGCCACTACATGTGCATCGTCATCATAACCGGCGATAGAGGCAACCAAAGGGACAATGCCAATCAACCTCCTACCATTGGCCCTGTTGAAGACGATCAGTAGCCACCCAACCCTAAGGTAGAATGCGTCAACGGTGAAACGAGGCGGCAGGAGATCCACCTCAACGATGCTAAGTGGGCGCGATGCAGGGAGGCCCTACAGGGCAACCCCTACCATCAAACTCATCACAACAGATGTTGATAGGTTATAATTACCTACTCATCTAGGAGTTCAAGTGCTAGCAGGCGGTGAACGCTCGACTCGACGAACACTGAAGGATTGCAGACGAGTCGCTCTCTTCAATTGGAGGATCCTCCTCCAAGGGCAATGACCATGCAACCGGCAAAAGGCACTCTCGACTAGCCCAACTCAATGACAAAGAGCGAGACGAGGACACTCGAGCCCTCAACTTCTCGTTCATGATGGTGGACTCATGAGGCAATGTGCTCCCAAAAACACCACAAGCAGCGGCAACAACATCAACCATGTACCTTCTCAACAATCAACCACTAGCTGGGGATCCACGATCCACCAAGCACCGATCTACGATCGATGGCCTAGGACTGGTCGAAGCTACGCTCACCAAAGATCCAACACCGGAGCCGAAGAAAATCAAGGCTCTAGCTAGGTACTACTCGCTCACCTCCAATGATGATGAGCATGACCTGTCGCAGCGACGCCGCTCACATCAACATGGTCGCGACTACGACGCACGTGATGACATCATGCAGCGCAAAGTCAACAAGATGTGCGCCAGGCGCGCCTGATCAACAGAGTCGGAAGACGATGGAACAGAGCTCTGCGGTGCTGGCTGCTTCAGCAGGGTATACGGCAAACACGAATGCCAAAAGGGTTCAAACACTTGTCGGAGAAAACCTGAAGTTCGACGGCCTCCAAGACCCGAAGATTTGGCTAGAGGACCACATCTCCGTCAAGCTGTGGGGCGAAAACAAGTGCACAACCATGCAGTGCATCCAACTGCAGCTGTAGGGCATTGCCCGTGCATGGCTCAATAATCTCCCCCACGGGTCGATCCGCAGCTGGGAAGAGCTGGTCTACAACTTCGTGTGAAACTTCAAGGGCACTTACAAAAGGCCCGCATCAATCGAAGACCTAAATTCCTTCTATCAGAAGCCTGGTGAATCACTGTGATCCTATATACAGAGGTGGTCCATCATTAATAGCTCCATAGAGGACATCTCCGAGGACCGCGCAATCAACACGTTCAATGGCGGCGTACACCGTAGAGAGCTCAGGGAGGAGCTGGGCTGCACGAAGCCCAAAACAATCTAACACCCGATGGAAATCGCAAATAGGTGGGCAGATGGAGAGGAATCGTTGAAAAATAATAATGTCCACTCAGAAGACGACGAAGACCTCGGCCGTAGACACGACCGTGGAGGAAAGCATCGAATGAGTAGCTACGAAGATTATGAAGAAGTCGGCATGGTCACGGCTGGCCACGCTAATAAACGCGACGACAACAACCATAGCAGCGGCTACCGCAGCAGTGGCTACCGTGGCAGCGGGAAAACCATGCAAGTATGGCAACACTATACCCGTGACGAAGCCTTTGGAATGTCGATCCAGGAAAAACTATCTCGACCTTGCAACGTCCACTTCTATATCGGCAAGTACGATGGCAAGAAGAAGTCCAACCATTTCCAAAAGGAATGTCGCGAGTTCCGCAAGGTCCACAAAGGCCTCGCCCAGATAAATCGCGACGCGATAAATCAGGGCTATGCGAGCAGTACCCACGACCACTGTGGAATATGGGCATGATCCAAAAAGGATGCCCCTCCAATAGGGTGCAAAAGTCAATCACTCGCCAAGTCAATTTGGCGGTCAATTCTCCACCCTCAACCACTGAGTACCTCAACGGGTGCGAGTCCTACATCACCTTCGACAAGCGTGATCACCGCGCCAAGTACCTCGCCCGAGCCACTCTCCCCTAGTGCTCGAGGTGCAAATCGGTGGCTACGAGATGAGTCGTGTCTTCATGGACAGCGGCAGCCACATCAACCTCATGTTCGTCAGTACCCTGTGCGCCATGCAGATCCCCCACTTGTGCCTAGAAACCTCCAACACAATGTTCCACGGCATCGTTCCAGGGAAAGACGTATACCCCTTGGGAAAAATCAACCTGGACATCATCTTCGACACACCAATAAACTTCCGGCGAGAGCGCCTCGAGTCCGAAGTGGTCGAATGGCCCTCACAATATCACATAATCCTCGGATGTGTCGCGTTCGCAAGGTTCATGGCGGTGCCACACTACGCCTACCTGCAGATAAAGATGACGGGACTCAACACCATTATTACCGTCAGTGGAAGCTTCACCAAGTCAGACATTTGTGACAGGGAATTCAACAGAATTTCCCAATCTTTCAGCATGCAGGAAGAGCTGGCGAGGCTGAAGGAGTCGATAGACAATAGTCTTCCTCCTCCAGGTAAGCCAAACGCACCTGACCAATCCTTCGACTCATCGGTGCACACCAGTCTAGGTCCACCCGACGGACCCGATCAAGACGGCCCTTATCGCCAACAACTTGAGTTCCACATAGGAACTCACGCTCGTAGAATTCCTCCGTGAGTGCTAGGAGATCTTTGCCTGGAGTCCAGTGGACATGCTAGGAGTTCCCAGAGAATTCGCCAGGCATGCACTCAACATGAATCCTGATGCCAGACCAGTCAAGCAGTTGATACATCGACTGTCAGAGCCAAGGGCAAAGGCGTTCGGTATGGAAGTCAACAGAATCCTCGACGCCAACTTCATATGAGAAATATAGGAGAGCACCTGGGTAGCAAACCCCGTGCTTGTTCCTAAAAAGGACACGGATATCCTATGGATGTGCATGGACTTCACCTGCCTCAATAAGCATTTCCTAAAGGACCACTTCCCATTACTGCGGATCGACTAAATAATCGACTCCACAGTGGGATGCGGTGCCTCTACTTCCTCGACGGCTACTCAGGCTACCATCAGATTTGAATGAACACGGAGGACCAGGAGAAAACAGCCTTAATCATGCCTTTTGGTGTCTACTGCAACACAACAATGCCCTTTGGGCTAAAGAATGCAGGAGCCACCTATCAATAGTGTATGCAGGCCTGCCTCAAAAACCAGCTTGGCCGGAACATCCAAATTTATGTTGACGGCATCGTCGTCAAAACCAAGGAGGAAGCCACATTACTCGATGATCTCCGCAAGACCTTTGACAACCTCGACTGCTACCAGATCAAGCTGAATCCATAGAAATGCGCCTTTGGCGTGCCACCTAGGAAACTGCTCGGGTACCTCATATCTTCCAAAGGAACTAGCTATGGAGAAGCCAAAGAATGTCAAAGTCGTCTAGTAGCTAGCTGGGCAAATCATGGTGCTCAGTCAGTTCATCAGTCGAATGGGCGAAAAGGCACTACTGTTTTATCAGATCCTCCGCCAAGCTGAAAAGTTCGACTGGACGGGCAAGGCACATGATGCATTCGATGACCTCAAACGCCTACTCTCCACCTCCCTAGTGCTGGTGACCCCTAGGGAAAGGATCCAATGTTACTGTACATCTTCGCCACCAACCAGGTGGACAGTACTGTACTGGTGGTAGAACGAGCTGAAGACAACAAAGTTCAAGGAGTGCAACACCCAGTCTACTACCTCAGCGAGGTCCTCACGCCAACAAAACAGCGGTACCCATACTACCAAAAGTTGGCTTACGGCATCTTCATGACAGCACATCAACTGCGCCACTACTTTCAGGAGCACCCCATTGTCACGGTGAATGACGCTCCACTAGGGTACATCCTCAACAACCCTGAGGCCACGGGATGAGTCGCTCTTTGGGGAATCGAGTTGTCTCCACGAGACACTACATACAAGAAGCGAGTGGTGATCAAGTCGGAAGTTCTCCCAGACTTCCTCGTTCATTGGATGGAGAACCAGCTCTGAGACACCCGGATATGTCCTGCCTATGGACAATGTGTCGGAGATTTGTCCCGTGAAGGAACTAGGGCCCAACAATCCCTTGGTTCCATAGGGGGCTTAACACGTGATTCCAAAGGAGCTTGACGACGGCTACGATAGCGGAGCGGATGCACTCTTGGGGATATACTTTCTGGGTATCCTCACAGTTCCTCACTGACCAGGGTGGCCCACTTCGGGTTAGAGCTTTGCTTCATGGGTGGCCCAGTCGGGAGAGAAGACGTAGTCCAATCCGGCTACGGGAAGGCCCAGAAGACTTACCGACTTAGGCTCATAATGTCACTTGTAGTTCAAGATGTACTCTATAACCAACTCTTAGTCGTAGCCGGATTGATCTCTCCTGTAAACCCTAGGCCGGATATCTATATATAAGCTGTCCTAGGGAGAGCCTTTAGGACAACACCCAATACTTTAGACCCTCAACTCGCACAGGCGATACCATTGTAACCCATATTCCGGCTCTGCCGTATTACTGGATTGCTAGCAGGAGCAGGATCCGTCCAAAGCCGGCGGATTTGAACCTGGGTAAACTTGTGTGCTCACCGTCCCGGAATACCGTACGTCTCACCCCCCTCTCTTCCACACGCCTCGAGGACCCCCTCATGGCATACTTTTCATCAACCCGACGACAGTTGGCACCCACCGTGGGGCAAGTGAGCTTCAGATCTGCGTTCCGAGCGGAATCTGCAAGAATCGGAATCGGCGAGACCATCGCCGTCAGTCGCATCCTCTACGCCAGTGACATCCCTCTGATCGTTCTCGATGAGACTTGGATTCCCGCTAGGGAAGCCCTGACTGCTTATACAATCATGTCTTTTGGCGAGACCGATGTTTACATCGGTTTCGCTGAAACTGCCCAACCCACCCCAGAGGTGATGATAGAGGCAGAAGGATCTTCTGGTTCCCCTTTGTCCACGGAGGCGGCAGAGTTCCGGATCTCAAAAAACCATAATCCCACCCATCCTGCACCAGTTGCGGAGATAGTGGAGAAATCCGAGCCTGAAGAAGACCTCACGGTCCAAGTCGAATCTGGAGTGGATCTCCCTGGAGAAGCCGGATCCCAGATCGACCCACCCGTGGAAGTCGAAATCCAGGAGGAGCATATCAACGACATTGATTCCGGCTCTGACGATGCCAGGACAGACATGCCTTTCCTCAGGTACACACTAAGACGTATGATACTTCAAGGCGCTAGCGCATATGCAATCCTCGAAACCATTAAAAGTTTAGATATGGCTGATCGCGAAAGCCGCATGTACCTCAGGAAGCGCGCATCGCACTTCGTCGGATATGTCGGATCCGGATCCGGCTCTGTCGATGCTGGAGAAAACACCGACTCGGTGCTGGAGGCAATTGGAACAAACGCTAACGTTCTCGCATCCTCAGATGAATCTATGACATCGGCAGATTTCCAAAAGTTCTCCACCGAATATGAAGAGGAGTACAACTCCAAAGCTGCAGAAGAAGGAGAAGCCATGGATGAAGGATCCGGGGAACACTCTCCCAAAGCGCAGGATGACATGGACGTCGGAGATAATCCCGAGGTCCCGATGTCCAAAAGTACCGATCAGAGCTTGACTCTGGGAAACAGAACCAAAGCCGTCTTTGCTACCGGCGCTGCCAAGAAGGCAAAGAAGAAGAACAAGACCCCGGCAAAAGACCCTCTGACAGGTGAGGTGATTACCGAGAAATACGAGGAAGACTCGGATGGAGCACTTATCCCGAACGAGCCAAAAAAGAAGCATCGGTGGATGGACACGTGATCACTGAAGGTGCGGGTAAACTCATCGATGCCGCCTTAACCACACCTATTCCTACAGCCGCAGAACTTACTGCATATGAGCTGGACGAAAGGGCCCAGGCCCTAGAAGCGCGTCGTCAACAACTCCTTGATGAAGCCAAAAACATCGAGGTGGAGAAGAAGCGCATGTCAACCAACGAGTACATCTCCCGTCTACATCAGAAGACACAGAAGCATCACATAGATGACAACCAATTCCCACGTGTCCGTGCCGTCCTTTTCGGAGATGAGATGGGGAAGCCACGGAAGGATAGCAACGGAGATTGGGTATACCCAACACCAGTGGAAAATACCGTGGCAGCTCATGAAATTCTATCATCTAATCCAGGGCCAGAGGAGATACGCTTGGGTATCAAGCTACTCAACAAGGGACTGGAGCAGCAGAAGGTCGCCCTGTCCGGAAGTCAAAAACTGGTCTCGGATTCTGACCAATGTCGCATAGATCCGGCATGGGTTGACGTAAGATCCCATTACATTCGGGCGCAGTACCATCACCCTGAACGCGGGGAAGACAATTATTCAAGAACCAGATCGTCGGGACAACATCTCAGAGCTACGCATAACTGGAGCAATGTCGCTCCAGAAGCCGAGAAAGACGCGATCGCTGCACTGAATCCGATCGAAAGGGAGAAGATAAGGAGAAACGTCGGGAGGAGGATCGTCAGAGAATGCCACCTCCTAGACATGAGAGTCGTCCGGCTGAGCCTCACCATGGTGGGAACGACGGATGAAGGAACAACGCAAACCACGCTGGAACAAGGTGGTAGGGGGCTCGTCATAGTCAAGAACCTCCCCAGAACCGGAATAATGACGCTCTGGATGGAGGCCGGCGATCAGCCGGAAACTATCCAGCTGCACCACCCTCTCCACCACACAGTTATCACAACGGCCCCCAAGGAGGTCAAGGAGGACGACATGGCAGAGGAGGTGGTGGCAGAAGCCGAAGTCCGGCTCCAAGGCACCGCAGCCATAGACGACATTCGGGACGATCTCTATCCCCGAACGACACAAGGCACAGGATCAACTCCAACATAGAGGCTCGGCGCTATGAAAACGATGAAGTGTACATGGGCCCAAAGTGCTTCGGACCATGCATCAGAGCTACAAAATTCCCGGAATGATTTTCTATCTCAAGACATATCCAAGCTTACGACGGCATTGCTCGGCCAGACACCTGGTTACAGGATTTCTTCCAAGCTTGCTGCATCGCTAAAGGCGAAAACAGCCTGGTCGCAACCCGATATCTCCCACTTAAGTTGCGGAAGACGACACGATCATGGCTCAATGAACTTCCGGCAAACACCATCCACAACTGGTATGACTTGCAAAGTGCGTTCTTTCGGAATTTCGAAGGCACATATCGGAGGCCCTGTACGGTTCGAGACCTACAGCGTTGCACCCAGAAAGCCGGAGAAACTTGCCAGGGTTATCTCGGATGATGGATCAACACAAAGAACTCATGCGAAGGAGTAAACGATCAAACTGCGATTGAAGCTTTCATCGCAGGTCTCCCAATTGGTTTACTGCGTCATCGCTTGAAGTGTGACAAGGTTACTGATCTGGGAGAGATGATAGAAACAGCGAGCAAGTATGCAGATGCTGACAACGATGCAGAGGGATTACTCAATGCCCTGGCTGTGCCTCAGTCGGCAAAACAATCAAAGCAACAAGCTTAGAAGCGCAAAAATACCTCAGAAGAAAAACCCAACGCGGAGACAGCAGTGGTCACTACTGTTTCCGGGTCTAGAGGATGAGGAGGACGTGGCGGAGGTCGCGGGTGTGGCCGTGGGACATCAAGGGTCCAAGGCGGAGGAGAGCAACAACCAGGCAAAACCTACACTTGGGCCGACATTGCCAATAACCCATGTGTGCATCATTTAGACGCCAATGGGGGCTCGTCCCACACCAACGCTGAATGTCGTTTTAATGACGACATCAAGAGAGATGATACCGCGGGCTACAAAGCTAAGTGGAAGAAGGGAAAGAAAAATCCCGAAAAAGACAAGGAGACCAAGGAAGATTCCGACATGGAGGAAGCTGATGCTTCAAATCCGAAGTCGGAAGGGAAGAAGAGTTTTCCCACCAAGAAGGACACTTACGTCACCTTCCTCGGATCTCAACCTGCAAAGGTCAAGAAAGCAGTTCTCCACGAGCTCAATGCAACAATTCCGGCTGTCCCTCAGTATCTGGACTGGTCGGAAGTGGCAATCACGTTTGATCGCGCTGATCATCTGCCTAAACTACACAGGCGAGGAAAATACGCCTTAATTGTCAATCGACTTATTTACGGTTATGGTTTCTCCAAGACCCTCATGGACGGTGGTAGCAGCATCAATATTCTCTATGTCGAAACGCTACGCCGGATGAAGATCTCGGAAACATAGTTGAACCATAGCTCTGTGATCTTTCACGGAGTTGTCCCAGGAAGACAAGCTAATTCCCTGGGAGAGATCACTTTGGATGTTACTTTTGGAACTCCAAAGAATTATCGAACGGAGGAACTTTCCTTCGAAGTGGTCCCGTTCAAGAGCGCATACCACGCTATATTCGGACGTCCGGCTTACTGGGGTTTTATGGCTCGTCCATGTTACATTTACAATATGATGAAAATTCTAGGTCCCAACGGCATGATCACCATCAGGGGAGACCCAAAGAAGGCGCGAGAGTGCGAAGATGGAAATGCTACCTTTGCCGAAGCCGTGTTGCACGCCCAGGAGTACCAGGAAATCAAGAAGAGCATAGATCCGTCCGAGATGCCCGCAACGAAGAAGGAGGTCACAAAGCCAAATCCGGAGTTCAAGGCATCAGAAGAGACGAAGACGACGCCATTGAAGGATGATGACCCCTCCAAGGTGACCCAGATAGGCGTAGGCCTAAGTAGCGCATATGAAAGCGCGCTCGTCAAGTTCCTCCAAGAAAATCAATATATCTTCGCATGGCAACCATCTGACATGACTGGAGTACCTAGGGAACTTGCCGAGAACTCTCTAAATGTAAACCTGAACGCTAAACCCGTCAAATAGTCCCTACGACGGTTTGGCGATGAAAAGCGTAAGGCAATAGCTAAGGAACTAGCACGGCTCGAGTTAGTCAGATTCATAGAAGAGGTCATCCATACTGATTGGTCGGCCAACCCTGTAATGGTCCCTAAAAAGGACACCACTGATTTAAGGATGTGTGTTGATTATACTGCCTTGAACAAGACTTGTCCAAAAGATCCGTTCGCTCTGCCTAGAATTGATCAAGTTATCGATTCTACGGTAGGCTCGGAACTCCTCTGTTTTCTCGACGCATATTTCGTTATCACCAAATCCGGATGAAGGAATCTAACAAAGTCAACTTCATTCATAACCCCCTTTGGAACCTTCTGTTTTGTTACGATGCCCTTTGGGCTGAAGAACGCAGGAGCTACGTACCAGCGCACGATGCAGCGTTGCCTCCATGATCAACTCAGACGCATTGTACATGCATACGTGGATGATATCATGGTCATGTCCAAAAAGAAGGAAACGTTGATTTCCGACTTGGAGGAAACGTTCGCCAATCTATGAAATACAACATCATGCTTAAACCGAAGAAATGCTTCTTTGGAATACCAGCCGGAAAATTGTTAGGTTTCATCGTGTCTCAAAGAGGCATAGAGGTGAACCGCGACAACATCAAGGCTATTCTCAATATTTCCAGGCCAACTCGCCTGAAGGATGTACAAAGATTAACTGGTTGCATTGCTGTAGTCAGTCAATTTGTAAGTCGACTTGGTGAAAGAGCCGCACCATTACACAAACTCCTGAAGAAGACCAAGGATTTTGTCTGGACTGACGAAGCTGAAGCTGCACTACAAGACCTGAAGAAAGTACTCTCATCTGCTCCTATCCTTGCAGCGCCGAAACCTCAGGAACCGATGTTGCTCTACATTGTTGCGACAAATAAGGTTGTCAGTATTGTTATGGTAGTGGAGAGACCAAAAGAAAATCAGGAACACCTGGTGCAGCCTCCGACGTACTTTGTCAGCGATTTCCTGACAGAGTCAAAACAGCGGTATCCGCACTATCAAAAGTTGGCTTACGGTGTTTTTCTAGCATCTCGTAAGTTACGACACTATTTTCAGGAGCATCCAATTACCGTGGTGAACAAAGCTCCCATGAGAGATATAATCAACAATAGTGATGCCACAGGACGCGTCGCCAAATGGGGCATAGAGCTTGCAGCTTTCGATATTGAGTATAAACCCCGGACAGCAATCAAATCCCAGATCCTTGCTGACTTTGTCACTGATTGGACAGAGACCAAGGAGAACATGGTCCTTCCTGAGTAGGAATATTGGACCCTCTTTTTCGATGGGTCTAAGGCTCGAGGGGGCTGGCGTGGTGCTCAAGTCACCCCAAGGATATAAACTTTTATACGTGTTGCAGATCCACTTCACAGCAACAAACAACATTGTCAAGTATGAAGCACTGCTGCATGGAATCCGGATTGCTAAGGATATTGGCATCCAACGTTTGATGTGTTATGGAGATTCGGATCTTGTTGCTCAGCAAGTCTCGGATATTTGTAATGCAAATAAGCACATGGCAGCATATAAAGTTGTCGTGGATGATCTATCTAAATCGTTCGAGGGGTTTGAAGTTCAACACATCCCTCGAGCAGAAAATGAGGAAGCAGATGCACTATCTCGAATAGGCTCTGCGCGGAAAGAGGTCCCGGATGGTGCATTTTTAGAGCACCTCAAAGTTCCCTCGATAAAGGGAGTAGATGAGGAATATCCGACCAAATCCGACTCACCTTTGATAGCAGTTCTGGCTGTAATCCCTAGCTGGACTCAACACTACCTCGATTATTTGGTAGATGGCAAATTACCCGAAGACGAGGTGCTGAGCCGACAGATTATCCGACAAGCAAAAGCCTATACTATTGATAAAGGTGAGCTCTATAAACGGAGTGTTTCTGGGGTTTTTCAACGATGTGTATCTCCGGAAGAAGGAGTGGAAATCTTTAGGGAAATCCACGAAGGCGAGTGTGGTCACCACGCTGCAGCCAAATCTTTAGTGGCAAAAGCTTTTCGACATGGATTTTTCTGGCTTGCAGCTTAGGCAGATGCCGAACGATTAGTCAAGACATGCAAAGGCTGCCAAAAGTACGCCAAGCAAGCTCATGTTCAGGCTGATCAGCTGCGAAAAATACCTATAACATGGCCCTTTGTGGTCTGGGGTCTTGATATGGTAGGACCTTTTAAACGAGCCCCAAGTTGATTCACTCACCTCTTAGTGATGGTGGACAAATTCACAAAGTGGATCGAGGCTAAACCTATCACTAGTTGTGATGGGGCAATAGCCAAAATATTTGTCGAGGATGTTATAATCCGGTATGGTTATCCGCATAGTATTATCATAGACAACGGGAGTAACTTTTCCATGGGAGAATTGGCTGAATTCTGCGATGAGCAAAATATCCGGCTTGACATTGCATCAGTCACACATCCACAGGCTAACGGAATTCGAAAGAGAAAATCATTTAATTCTACAAGGCTTGAAACCAAGACTCGAAGCACCACTACGATGTGATGTGGGGGCTTGGGCAGAGGAATTACCCTCTGTAATTTGGAGTTTACGAACAACTCCGAACAGGTCAACAGGATACACACCTCTCTTCTTGGTCTATGGTGCAGAAGCAGTTCTTCCTAGCGATTTAATTCATACTTCTCCTAGAGTGGCCGCGTATATCGAAGAGGATGCTGAGATTTCTCGACAAAATGATCTCGACTTAGTCGAAGAAGCACGTGTCGTTGCTGAAATGAGATCTACAGCCTATCAGCAGAAGTTACGCAAGTATCATAGCCAGAGAGTCCGAACTAGATCTTTCAATAAAGGTGATTTGATTCTCCGGCTTGTGCAACAAAGAAAGCACAAACTTTCCCCAGTATGGGAAGGGCCCTTTTTAGTTAGTCGAGTATTACACAATGGATCGTACTACTTAACTGAAATGAGGCCAGTCAAAGAAACACCTGCTACTAAGAAGAGAAAGAGAGCTGGAGGCTGTACAAATCCGAATGAGTTAGACAGACCGTGGAATATTGCTCAGCTACGTCCCTTTTATTCTTAGCTTATCCTTCTCTGTAATCATACATATGTACATGTTCTATGAGAAACAAAAGTTTTGGTTACCTCAAAGTTTTCTGAGAAGTTTTTACCATCTTATTTCCTAAATGATCATGGCATAGTCGAAAATCCCAGAATGCTTGAAAGTACTTTATGCTCATGTTTGTTCTGGTTTAGATTTCCGATTGTAAAACTGCTACCTTCGGGTATAACTCTAAAAAATTCTAGTCTTTACTTGGGTTATTTGTCTGATTGCTGGATGCGGATATCTTCAGAGTATTGAATTGTTGGTACTAGAAGCTGGCTTTGTTTCCGAGTTTAAATTTGTCTAACAATTGAGCTCCGTTGCTCGGCAAAGTTTCTGGCTGAAGATTTAGCCGGCTCACGAAAGGGATGAGGCGGAAAGCCAGATAAATGATAAGTAGAGACAGAAAATTTCAAGTGCTTATGTGAACATTTCAGGCACGCAAAAATTTCAAAAGCCAAAAAGTGCTGAATAGATTAAAAGCTTAGCACTAGCAAAAGTCAATAGTACTTAATATTTACAAAACGCATCATGTCTTTCCAGAATAATACATAGTTTTCTGATCTATGATGCAGGAGGAGATGAAGGAGTTGTAGGCTCGCTGGTTACTCTGCCTTGATATCGTTCCGAGATGTCCGGATCCGAGGTGGTCCGTTCATCGTCAGAAACTTCTTCGGTTTCTTCTGGAGGAGGCGGCAGAGTATCTACGCGGGTGAAGAAGGGGATCGCGTAGCTGGTCAGATCAGCTACGTGGCACCCGTATCCGGCGCAGGATTTCATGATGGCTTGAAGGTCTTGCTCCTGGCCGTCTTCGTCTACCTTGCAGTACCCTTTGGTCACTTGCCATATCTCCATGTTTCCATGGTGGCTCATGACCATGGTGAGAGCGTTCTGCGCAGCAGTCCGCCCATAGGACATGTTCTAGTCCCGAACAAGCTGCGGCATCTCCTTGGCCTTGTCCCGCACCTGAAAATCCGACATGCTTGGCACGTCCGGAATCCTGAGAGACTCGCCAATGTCTTCAATAGACTGGCGGAAGTCATGCAGAAGATCACCGACTTGAGTAAGCCGGTGGGTGCGAGGCTCAGAGGAGGAAGAGACCGTCAAGTTCAGAGAACCTATACACAAAACAAGTCAAGAAAAATCCGATATTGATGAAAGTCGAAGAAATGATAAGTCAGACAGATGGAACGTACCAAGAATGACGTCGTCAATCTCGGTCTTCTCCTGCCGAAGACTCTGGAGTTCAGCCCGGAGCGCCTCAGAGATATCCTTCTCTCTGCCAAGCTCATTCTTGAGGTCCGAGATAATTTTATCTTGAGGAGCGATCTTGCGATCACGCTCTTCGGTGGCCATGGAGGAGGATTCTAGGACTTGAGCTATGCTCCTTTCATGATCCGCCTTGAGCTTATCTAGCTCTTGGCGGAGTCCCTTGTTCTCCACAACCAAGGTCTTGAGGTTCTCGGCCTCTTCAATCATAGCGATGGATTGTTTCACCAACGCTGTAAGTCAAAAAGAACAACAGTTCAAAAAAATTCGACATTGAAAAAGCAAAAGGCAAGGTTTGATTCTCGAAATGATTTACCTTCGGCTTCATCCTTGGCTACCTTGAGCTCAGCATTTTTAAGCCGGAGAGCTTTGATCTCTCTCTGCTTATCGTAGACATTGGATAATAACTCTTGGTTATAGGAACATACTTTCTATAACTCAGAATACCCAAAGTCAGAAAGCTACTTAAGACTCGGGCTAATATTTTTTGCTAAATATCAGCACGAGCCTTGGGGGCTACACTAGTTCATTCTTTGGCATCCTAATGAAGCATAAACTCGGATTATATATCCTACTTCATGCTTGGGGGCTAGAGGATATGATATAACATAATGTAAAAACAAGAGTTGGAATTCCGACTTACATATTGCTCGCGGGTGAGTTTGTCTAAACCCGTGTTCACTTCAGCTGCCACATTCTCGGCGAGGGTAAAAGGGATTACTGGGGCTGTTGGAAGCTCGCCAGTCCTGATCCTCTCGTCGCGAAGGCGGACTTGAGCGAGAAGGTCAGAGAACTTAACGTCCTCTGCTTCTTGTGCTTCCTCCTCGGGGGATAGATGGCTTTTGTCCAGGACTTGCCTGGCCAGCCACTAGATTTCCTCTGCAGATTTCCGGGATAGGCCAAACTTGGCAAGTCCCGGATTGCTGAGGAGGTTTTCAGCGAAGACTTCAGCCGAGGGATCATTACCCGAAGTGGGTTCACCCTTATCTTGACCTGACGCACCCACGGTGATGTCAGTTTGTGACCCAAGGATCATAGGCTCTATTGGACAAGCCGGATCTTCTGCGACCACCGGAGAAGGAATGATCGCCGGAGTTGCAGAAGGTTGAGGGGCAGGAGTTGGAGGAGCCACGGCAGGAGAAGCTATGGTGAGCTTCGTCTGTCGCAGGGGCTTTGTAGGAATCCGTTTCCCCTTACCCTTGATGAGAGGCTTTGCTCTGAGAATGTAGTAAAGTCAGAAACATTACATCTCAGAAAGAAATTCGAGAAAGGTACAAAGGCGGAATTTGTGAATGAAAGTTACCTCTTCACAACAGGTACTTCCTTTGTGCCAACAGCCACTATCGGAGCTTTGCGCTTCTTGAGCGCAAGGACCGGCAATGGGACCACTTTAGTCTCCTGAGAAAACTCAGGAGGATATCATTCGAGTGGAGCAATCTCCGACTCAGGGAGGTCAGCAAGCTGAAAACAAGAAAACATATCAGCATTGCGGTATATAACTTAGAGATTGAAACACATAAAAGGTGTATTAATGGAAGCTTACTGGCACCACGGGGTTTTTCGCTGTGTACATATCCAGAGAAATCTCCGGAATCCTCCTCTCGATCTGCTCCTTGATCAGCCACTTGATCTGGCTGATGTAGCCTTGAGTGGTGTAGGATTTGGGGCTGATGCAGAGGGAGTCTTTTTTGGAAGACGTGATGGAATGCATTAGTCTATCCCCTTGGTACTGAAGTGGCTGGATCCGACGTGAGACCCAGCACTAGACCAAGTCGGATCCGTTCAGACCCATGTGCTTGATCAGATATTCGATCCGCCTCTTAGCGAGGATCAGATCGTCGGTGAGAGCCGGAGCAGCCTCGTCCCAGGAAGGCTGGGCCGTGGCGACTCCGTCGACAAAAGCCGGCAAAGCAATAGCTTTGCCGGGAGCCGGAATATCCCTATGATAGAAGAAAGTGGCTGGCCATTATTTGACCAAGTCACTGGCAGAAATTTTGGGATATGACCGGTCTCGTATAACAGAAAAGCTAATGATGCCGGTGATGTAAGGAACACCGGCGGTAATGGAATTTCTCCGGACATGAAAATAGTACCGGAAGAGAAGCAAACTCGGCCTAATGTCGAGAAAGCCCTCGCAAAGCGCAGCATATGCGCTCATTTCAAGAAGTGAATTGGGAGGAATATTGTGGAGTTGAACTCCATAGTGATCTATCACCTCGGAGAAGAACTCCGAGGGAGGAAAAGATAGACCTTGGTCCAGATGGGTGCCGAAGTGGACACGCTCGCCCTCGCGCGGGTTGGGGACGGTTTTGCCGGAGCCGCTCCGCCAGTCGCTGGCGGCGAGAAGCCCCTCCCTCTCCATGTTCTTGAGGCCGTCCTCGTCAAGGGTGCAGGGATCCAGATTCCCCGGAAGCTCTCCTTCTCCGTAGCTGCTTCTGCCGACGGCGCTGCCGCTGCCGCCACCAAACCAGAGGAAGAAGATGATGAAGCCATTTTTCTCCGGTGAGAAAGTGACCTAAAAGCGGCGGCGCTAGGAGTTTTCTGTGGGGGGGAGGACGAGAGAGCTCTGAGCGCTCAGGAGGATTGGGAGGAAAGGAAACGACAAAGACTGGTGGAAAGGAGAAGGAGAAATCCAAACCCCTTATATCCACCTAACTGCGCCAAGATTCGTGCAAATGCTACAGTGTAACCGCCACGCGTCGTGGAAAGAACTGGGAAGGACCCACGCGATGATTGCGTCTCCTCGATCTCCACGCTCGCATTGAAACGACGCCTCGGTTCCGCGAACCGTGGACCCACCAATGGTCGTGCTAACGGCACGTCTATCAGTTGACGTGACTTGACCATGCTTGTGTCAGGTGGCGTGGAAACCAAGTTCCAGCTTAGTTTAAAATCGAGCTGGAAAATCTGAGTAACTAATTGATAGGTCCGACTTATTTTTAAGACCCGAATTGTATTTTTGTAAAGTTTTAGGAACCCTTCAAGATTCTGGAAGCCGAAGATCAAGCTAGACAGTGATAAAATCCGACTTTGGATCTTGGAGGCCTCCGAGGGCTGCTGTTGGGGATATACTTTCCGGGTATCCTCATAGTTCCTCACTGACTAGGGTGGCCCACTTCGGGTTAGAGCTTTGCTTCACGGGCGGCCCATTCGGGAGAGAAGACGGAGTCCAATCCGGCTACGGGAAGGCCCAGAAGACATACCGACTTAGGCCCATAATGTTACTTGTAGTTCAAGATGTACTCTATAACCAACTCTTAGTCGTAGCCGGATTGATCTCTCCTGTAAACCCTAGGCCGGATATCTATATAAGCCGTCCTAGGGAGAGCCTTTAGGACAACACCCAATACTTTAGACCCACAACTCGCACAGGCGATACCATTGTAACCCATATTCCGGCTCTGCCGTATTACTGGATTGCTAGCAGGAGTAGGATCCGTCCAAAGCCGGCGGATTCGAACCTGGGTAAACTTGTGTGCTCACCGTCCCGGAATACCGTACGTCTCACCCCCTCTCTTCCGCACGCCTCGAGGACCCCCTCATGGCGTACTTGTCATCAATCCGACGACATGTGCGATAGAGGGTTAACACCGGTTTTTTTACCCATGTTCAGCACCCTCATGAGGAGGTAATGCCCCTACTCCTTCTTGGTTGTATTGCTCGCTTGCCTCACGTGATTACAATGGTGGATGAAAGTCTAGGGTTTTAGATCTCAGGGATCTGTCCCTTGCAAGGTAGGAGAAGGACTCCTTATATAGGGCAGCGTTGGGCCTCTCCCCGGGTCTACAGACGGGGAGAGTCACCACAATGTCGTTGTCTTGGACGCCAGTCTATGAGACTACTTTACATGGACTTGGTCCAACTCGCTGTGCCTTGATCCATCCTCCGGTAAAGTTTCCTTTGTCCACATCCCTTGTCTTCATCCGATGCTCTCTGCTTCTTCGCTCATTTCACCAGAACGGTAACTAGGGAAAGCCTCTTGCTGCGACATCATTTGTCCCTGCCCTGTGAAAAAGCAGGACAGACTGGGTTTTCTTTCCTGAGGAGGTTGTGTCGCAAAAGATCTGCACTTTCTGTCGGGGCTACATTCTGCACTTCGTGCGGCATAGTTACTATCCCTCCCCAGATAGACCAGGGGGTATCCGACGCTCGAGGATGCTACATGCTGCCGCGGTAGCCTCCCTAGGGAGAGAACCAGATGAAGCCCACCAGGGGTTGTTCCCTTGAGAGGCGTCTTACCTCTTGAAGGAGGGGACCCTTACACTGTAGGGCCTGTCCAGCATAGGGATGTGGCACCCTGGATGCTAGGGCTCCGACAGTAAACCCCAGGTGCTTGGCCTGCATGGGTCCCTTCTAGGGCCCGAAGGGGTAAGCAGCCTCAGATGGTGGGCGGGCCCCTATGTTCATTTGGTCAACAAGGACCCGGCTTGCTCGAATCTCAGCCGTGAAGCCCAACCAGCTATGGTCGTTTGCTCATCGATTCTGGAGCGCACTGTTCCTGCTCCGGGAGTTGTTCCCATGACGCGACGGCGCGTGGGCTCCATTGGTTAATACCGCGTATGCAGCACAGTGATACGTCTTTTCGACGGGCGTGGTTAAAGGTGAGGAACGGATATTTTCACTCCCTCTGTGCTTCTTTCTACCTTCCTCTCTTTCTCTCTTGAGTGGAACCCCCCCCCTCTCCATGACACCCCAGTGTTTCTCGGCTAAGGAGAACGGCAAGGCGGCGATGGCCGAGGCAGTGGAGACACCGCCTGTGAAGTACGGTCAAGGGCATCCTCGCGAAAGCGGTTGGGGGAGGCGTGGCGGCCGTATTTTCACCTGCCGAGACAAGTGTGGCCTCGGGAGAAGCTCCCCCAAGAGCGGTCGAGGCCGCCCCCATGGGAGCAGCAAGGGTCACCGCGGAGGGCGCGGTGGGGGCGCCGGAGCCAGATCTGGCCCAATCATCCACTGTACTATCATGGCCGTTCCGTCAGGGGCCCTCGCTCCCATGGTTATCAAGATCGAGGATGACCCCGAACCTGAGAGGGTCATCGACTTCATCGTTGTCCTCGACGGCCAAGACTGGATCGTGAGGGTGGAGCTTTCCCCCATGGTCCGTGCGCGGGACCATGCACAACCTCTCAGGTGTGGTGCAGCTGTGCCATTATGAGGGGCACGAGAAGTGGGAGGTGAGTGTCTTAGCCTTCTCTGGCAGCGAGAAGTTCCTCACCGGCGGCTGGCATTGTTTCCTCTCCGAGAACCGTATCCAGTGCTACTTCACACTTCAATTCAGGTACCTTGGCGAGGGGGACTTCTCCATCTCAGTGTTTGACATATAGTTGTGCCATGTCGACTACCCCCTCGTCTCCGGGCTGCCCAGTAGGCGTGGCCATCACGGCGCAAGCAAGGGGCACAAGTCTCGGCCCCTGGAGGTGTGATGCCAAAGCAGTTGTCGGCTCCCTTTTGCCTTGTAATTAGGACTTTTAGGATGAACTTCCCAGCAAGGGGTGACACCGACACCATCTAGTGCTCTGTTCCCGTGTGGGGTTTGCAAGGACTTTTTTCTATGTCTATAAGCGGATCTTTACACCGGTTGTTTCTACTTTGGCATGTTCACAGTGTAGCGACCTCTTACTGAGGCCCACGAGCCCTCGTGAGGCCTGGTTGAGGGCAGGGTGCCTAGGAAGGCGGTCTCTAGAGGCGGCCCTTGAGCAAGCTGCAAGTGGGGCTCCCTTTAGTTGTAGGACCGGCCCATCGTAGAGCGGGTCGTACCTTATTAGGTTGGTGAGAATCTTGGCGCCTCGAGTGGGTGGCTCCCCATGGGTCGTGGACTGCAGTGGGTCCGGGAGGTTCTCTCAATGAGTTACTTCCGCATCTACCCTCGAGGAGGGGTCCCCCGTTAACTTCTAGATCCCACCCTCTTGAGAGGGAGCACAGCCTCACAAGGTTCGCGTGACCTTTCCGAGCGCCTCTACTGGGGGCGAAATGCGAGTGGCGTACTAACCCCGTCTCGGGTTGTAAGTTTTAGAACCCACATTTTTCGACCCTGCCAAGCTTACCGCTGAAGATGGTGTCCCTAGGGTCACCCTGTGGGCCTCTCGAGGAGAAACCATAGGATTATGTGTTGCTTCTTTCAGCCCCCGTGACGAGGGTTTTGGGGATGAGGTGACTCACCGCCGATGGATGAGCCGCAAAGTTTAGAGCTCGACACTTTAGGTCTGATGAGCTCAGGCTGCGGAGGAGTAGGGCCTCATGAGCCATCGTGAGGATGAAAACGAGGTTAGGGACCATAGGTGAGGTAACTCTCGATTATGGGACGAGCCGTAGAGTTTAGATCTCGACACTTTAGGCCGTGACGCGCTCGGGCTGCGGAGGATCAGGGCCTCATGAGCCGTCGCGAGGATAGAAACGAGGTCAGGGACCATGGGCGAGGTGAATTTCGAGCGTGGGATGGGCTGTAGAGTTCAAAGCTCAAGACTTTAGGCCCTAACGCGCTCGGGCTACGGAGGAGCAGGGCCTCATGAGCCTTCGTGAGGACAAAAATGAGGTTAGGGTCCATCGGTGAGGTAACTCTCGGTCGTGGGATGGGCCGTAGAGTTTAGAGCTCTAGGTCCTAAGTGGCTCGGGCTGCGGAGGAGCAGGGCCTCATGATCCGTTGCGAGGACAAAAACGAGGTCAAGGACCATGGGTGAGGTAACTCTCTATCGTGGGTGATACATTGCAAATGTATCTATAATTTTTGATGTTCCATGCTTGGTTTTATCCACTTTCTTCTGATTGTTCCAATTTTGGAGTACTTTTCATCTGATTTCTTGGACTAACCTATTAACAAGAGCCACAGTGCCAGTTGCCAGTTTTCTGCTGTTTTTGGTTCCACGAAAGTCAGAAAATGAATATTCTCGGAATTGGACGGGACAAACGCCAAAGTTCCTATTTTTCTAGATGTCATCAAGTGCCAGAATACGAGACGGAGAGGGGCCATAGGGCGGCCATACCACCAGGTAGCGCGGCCAGGCCTAGGCCACGCCAGGGGGTGGTGTGGCCAGCCCAGGCACCCCCTCGGCCACCCCTTCCGACTATAAGATGCCCTCAGGACTTAACCCCTAAGTACCCGATCAAAAATCCATGAAAGAGTCTGTAGCCGCCGTCATCTCCATCCCTAGATCGGGAGGGATCTGAAGCTCTTCCCGGCACCCTGCAAGAGAGGGGAATTCACCCTGGAGGCCTTCTTCATCACCATGCAAGCCTCCGGTGTGATGCGTGAGTAGTTCATCCTTGGACTACGGATCCATGTAGTAGCTAGATGGCTGGTTCTCCTCCTTTGTGCTTTCATGTCTAGATCTTGTGCGCTCCGTTCATGATCAAGATCATCTATTTGTAATTCTGCATGTTGTGTTTGCGGGATTCGATGGATACTGAGATTCTATTTCAGATTGATTATTGATTCTATCATGTCTTTGTTATTTGAGATCTTGCATGCTTTCCGTTGTTAGTAGCTATCTTGGCCAAGTAGATGCTAGCAACTCCAAGAGTTAGTATTTATGCTCGATAGTGGGTTCATGCCTCTAGTAATCTGGGGAAGTGACATAAATATCTAAGGTACTAGATGTGCTGTTGCTACCAGGGAGAAAACAACAATCCTTTGTTCATAGAACAATCGTATTGTTTACTTTACACGCAGTCCATAAAGCAATACTCTGTTGCTTGCAACTTAATACTAGAGGGGGTTCGGATGATAACCTGAACGTGGATTATTAGTTGGATGGCGGTCTATGTATAATGTTGTAATGCCCAATCAAGTCTCAAAGGAGTCAAGATGATTAGTATATGCATGTATTGCTTTCTCGATGTTTGTCAATTGCCCCGCTGTAATTTGTTCACCCAGCATGTTATCTATCTAAGGAGAGCCACCTCTAGTGAACTATGGATCCCGGTCCTTTTTCTTTACATACGATCTACAAACTGTTTACTGCTTTGTGTTTACTTTCTGCAAACTTTTACTACTTTCCATTCGATACGTTTAATCCTTTGTTTTCCGCAAAACACGGCGAGATTGACAACCTCATCGCAAGTTGGGGACAAAGTTCTATGGTTGTGTTGTGTAGGTCTCCACGTTGCTACTAGCACCGGTAGTGTGCCCTGCCAAAGCTCAGCTAGTAACACCTTTGGGGTGTTTCCTTGCTCCTAATGGTTCGATTAAACCTTGCTTTCATAACTGAGGGAAACTTGCTGTTGTGCTCATCATACCTTCCTCTTGGGGTTCCCAATGAGCTCTACATCAACACCACCATCAAGCATTTTTCTCGGCGCCGTGCATTGAGCCATCAGTGAGACGGGCTGTAGAGTTTAGAGCTCGACACTTTGGGCCCTGATGCGCTCGGGGTGCAGAGGATCAGGGCCACATGAGTCGTCGCAAGGATAAAAACGAGGTCAGGGACCGTGGGTGAGGTGAATTTCGGACATGGGATGGGCCGTAGAGTTCACAGCTCAACACTTTAGGCCCTAACGCGCTCGGGCTGCAGAGGAGTAGGGCCTCATGAGCCGTTGCGAGGATAAAACAACGTCAGGGACCATGTGTGAGGTAACTCTCGGTCGTGGGACATGCCGTAGAGTTCAGAGCTCGACACTTTAGGCCCTGACACGCTCGGGCTGGAGAGGATCATGGCCTCATGAGCCATCGCGAGGATAAAAACGAGGTTAGTGACCATGGGTGAGGTAACTCTCGGCCGTGGGACGGGCCATAGAGTTCAGAGCTCGACACTTTAGGCCCTGACAAGGTGCCCCGTAGACCTTACCGGGAGAGAGCCGTTGGGAAAAACACCCAGCACAAGAGGCCCGCACACGCGCCACGTGAGGACCTTAGACACCAGGAACCGTGTGACAAGGTAAATCATGGTCGGAACTGTCCTGTGAGTTCAGAGCCAGGCACTTTAGGTCTTGATGCCGGCAGGGAGCCAGCCCGGTGAAGGGTACCATTACCCCCGCTCGTGCGGAGTGTGTGAGGGAAATCTGGTGGTGCGTTTTTTCGGAGAAAATGGTTTTTCAAAGAAAAAACCAAATAGCCAACCTGTGTGCAACATTGATGTCTGCAAGAGAGCATATTGTTTGTATCTAGTTTCGAAGTATAGATATCGATCCCACAAGGAGCCCCAAGGTAAATTTTTATGGGTGAAGTCTCTATCACACCCGAAGTTGTCACAGGTCTTCGAGTGAATTGACTGCAAGTGTTGAAACAGGAATGGGGTTTTTATTAAATGAGATATATTTAAATATAACTAAAATGTAACCTTTAGAAATATAAAGCATAAAAGTAAAGAATGACTTGGTTGTTTGTTGTTTCCTGCAGATGGCAAAAGAAGGTGCGGGGAGATTCAGTTCATGGTGATAGTGAATGTTCTAGGTGGACGAATGATAAATGTAACAATTATAATCTTATGAATATATGTATAGGCGAGCAACCATTAATTAGCCGGAACTGCTCTTGGTAGATTTCATCCCAACTTCAATAAGCCTACTAGCCTGTTACCAAAACCATTGTCAGACACTAGACGATTAACACCCTTCAGGTCGCTAAGCGATTAAGCTTCTTGGATCAGACTAATACAATAAGCATAGTGGTTCCTCGTTATCCTCGAGTCTACTAGTTTTCCATTGATATCTCCGTGTCACCCGGGGGTCGCCGGTCCACTAGCAAACAAGATCTTATGTATGTAAAACAAAGTATCATGTTGTCTGGGCCCTTAATTGGACAACAAGCATTAGGCATCCCACAGATAGTCAAGCACATATAATATAGTAATTAGAATCTATCACAAGCTAATGGAAAATATATGAAGGTACATCACATCTCACTAATCCCCTAGATCTCCAATGCCCAACGGAATTACTCACACATGAGAGAAGAACGGATCATCAATATAATCAAATAAAGGGAATTCGTCTCGGTATTACTATGGAGATCCACAATAAGAATAAAAAATATTCAACACAATTCAAGATGGGAAGAAAAAATCTCAAACCCTAGTCTTTCAAGGTGGATATCCCTCTCTCTCAAGTACAAGTAGTGGCTATAGAGGTGTATTGGCTAGGAGGTCGAAGATCGTGGAGCAAGATGAAGAACGTCTTCCCCTTCTTCTCCGGATCTCTTCTTTCTCCATTCTGGATGGTACGGCGGCTGTTGTGTTGTGTTTTCATTCTCTGTCCCTTCATGGAAGTTGTCCCTTTTGACAAGACAGAGACGGCAACAAGTATACGGCGGGAACTATACGGCCAGAAAAATATTCCTGTCGTATAGTTGCTAGTTAAAGCTTCTGTATGGTCCCCTCGCGTGCTTCCAAAGTGAGACTTGCTTGTTTTCTCTAGAATATTGTGTTTCTCTAGTTAAAACCTTCTATTGATGTTCAGAACCTGAAAAACACATTAAAAACCAAGTTTTCTTCGCTACTGAAGTATTAGCGTTAGGTAAAGCTAGAAAACGATCAAATCCGAGAGAAAACCATCCATAAAAGCCATAAAAATGTGTCGAATCTCACAGCTATCAACTCCCCCAAGCTTAGATGTTGCTTGCCCTCGAGTGACAAGGAAATAAGGAAGAATAGCGGAGATTTAAGACTGAAAATAAAGGAACTCACAAGTCTGAATTAGTGTCAAATTCTTTTCTTCACAATCAATGCAATCTTAAATATGATCATACAAGTATTCACAATATTGCACTGAGGCCACTTCATAACCACGTATATCTTGTCAGCAAACAAATAATATGCCCAAGCAAGTGTCGAAAGTTAAGCTAGGAAAGTGAGACAAATTCTTTTGGTTCCTCTCTTTGTTGAGAGATGAAAACTTTTTGTTCTTGTTCGTTTAACCAATTAAGAGTACTCAAGTTGGCACCAAAACATTTAATTTAAGAACAACTCATCTACTCCCATGTCAAAATTTCAAGACTATTAAAGCACCTCTTTCTTTTCTTTTGCCTTTCAAAAACTTTAGCTCTTTCATAGAGAAATCATGCCACTATTTTTATCATGTTTAATTGGGCTGTGTTGTGTACTAGTGGCCATGCCAATAAATAATTGTTGAGAAATAATGGGCCAGAGGAGTACTACAACTTCACTTGGAACATGAAACCATGAGGAGACTAAAAAATTACCCATCATAGCATTGCTGCTACAGACGTTTACATAACTCAATAGCCAAAATCAAGTGGTTTTCCACATTTAGATCGTTCGTTGGCCTCCGGAGTTAATAGTTCCCCATGGAGCATGACAGAGTTGTAATGACACGTGTAAAGCAATATTTGACGGTAATTATTATAAAAAGTAGTGGCATAATTTCTACTACTTCGAAGCATCCATTTTATCAAACAATTTCAATCAAGGGTACTATCAAGTCTATTTATATTAAGCTCAAATGGGGTGGAGTGGTTCTAAAATTAAATTCTTTGGGAAGAACATGGACTCAAGTCATCTTTCAGATGCTTTTTCTGGTTGTAAAAATGTAGGAAGTATTTTTGACCAAGTTAATTGCTCATTGTTTCAAAGCTAAAAAGGAGAAACTGGCTAAGGACTAGAATTTATAGGATAACAAGCTAGGTGGGGAGTGACTCCAGTGCAAGCAAGTAAATAATTGTAGGATTAATTTAAGGTTGCGGAAAGGATGATGAAAGGAATGTTATACCTCTTCTTGCTTGCTTCATTCTTTTATTTGAGTCGAACCCCCTCTATGTTTCTCTTTTGCCAAGTCACCTGAAATTAAGCAATCTCCGAGAGAAACAAAGAAACGAACTTGCAAATAAAGTTACAATTTTTTTTTGTATTTTCAGTTTAGACATGCAAAGCTGAAAATAAACATGCAAATTTTTAAGAAATAAAATAAATAAAAAAGAAATAAAAATGTGAATGCAAAGTTTGGAGGTTTTCAAACCTCCCCCAAGCTTAGGCTATTGCCAGGCTTAGTTATTGTCGTCATTTCGTGGAAAGTGCGGATACTGATGGTAGTAGTCGGGGAAGTGGATCATGAAGTGACTGAAGTTGTGAGTTAAAGTATTCACATCTTTATTCACTTCCTGAAGAGTGTGGTCAATCTCCCCAACGCGCTGGTTGAGCTGTTGGAACTCCTGAGAGGGGACGTAGTTGTACCCCTGTTGTGGCTGGTTGGGCCATGGGTCCCAAGCTCCCCTTGCTACTGTAGCTGCTGTCCCTCCTAAGCAGGGTTGTGTCCCTGATCTTCCTCCTGCTCCTGCTTCTCCTCATCCTGTTGTCCACCTTCTTCACCTTCCTCTTCATCGGGCAGGTTCTCGGCCATGATCTTCAGTTGGTCCTTTGTGAGGATCCAAATGTTCTTCTCCACAACCGAGAAGGCTTGGGGGCATGGAAACTGAACCTGCTCACCCTATGCATCACCAAGATAACTGAATTGATATGCTCGGAGCCTCCGTTTATCATGGTAAACACCAAGGAAGCCACAAGCAGTCAAATACTTGACGTCCATGAGTTTGGAGCCATCAACAGGCTCCATAATAGGTAGTATAATATTTAATGCATCGGCAAGGTGGATTACCAATCCACCAATGTGAATATCACCTTTGGTCTTGTTGCTTTGGTGGCGAAAGGGCTGGATGAGTAGAGCTGTAGGACTGGGGCTTTGCGGGGAAGTGGGGAAGAGAGCCTTGGTGATCATAGCCATGTCCGCATTAGCCATGGAGCCTGTGTCACCTCTTCCCAATAGTGTGTTGGCGAGGAACAAATCATAGTAGTGGACTGTTGGGTTCTGAATGGTGGACATCTTCTTCTGATAAAATTGCCCGCCACCATTAACAGAAATAACCTCCCAAGTCTCTCCACTTGTGACGCTATAGAGGTTAGTAATAGTGGGCTCCCGAGTATGATGGAAGCTGAAAGCATTGCAAAATTGTTCGAAATTTATTTCATAGTTCATGTCGGTTCATGGTGAAGCTCACGCAGATGTTACCTTTCTCCATGTGATTGTCGTAGAAGGCGGCAAGGAACTCATGGGTGAGCTCAAGATAGGTGTCGTGGCTTGCGAAGCCAAGTACCGCCAACCCCGCCCTATTGCACATGAGGTCGAAATCCTCCTTCAACCCTGCCACGGTCAGAAAGTTGTGGTTGGCCCAACCTGTGAGAAGCACACTCCTCGATGAGACAATTTCCAACTTGGAGTTGAGCGGGGCTCAGGACCCCGAGCTCGGTCCCTCACCTTGTTGGCGTTTTCTCGAACGAAAGAGGTTAGCGATTTTGTTCATCGCGATGCACTGAAAAATTTCACCATAAAACCTTAGGCATATAGTTTCTACATTATATATGAACGATTCTACATGGAAATTTTCAATCCTAACGTGATAAATTAATAGGAAAAAACCAAATAAGCTTTAGTTCATCTACTAGATCAATGTGAGAGTTTCAACCATGGAAATCTGAAAATAAAGCGTGGATAGGGAGGGAAACATACCAATCTATTGATTCCCCCAATCAAACAAACGAAATCCACGAAGAATCAAGAGTTCTAGGTGGATTTTGAGAGGTTTGGAGAGAGAAAATGAGAGAAAAAATGAGGAGCGGAGGAAGTCCTAGCCGCCCCGGTGCGATTTTGTGGTCGCACCAAACTATACGGCCGGAACTATATGGGCGGCTGATGTTGTTCCGCCCATATAGTTGCGAAGGCACCGCCAACTAGGGTTTCTTTATACGGATAACAGCTATATGGACACAACTATACGGCTAGATCACAATGTTCCCGCCATATAGTTGGTTGTTAAACTATCTGTCTCTCGAGATAAATTTCTAAAACTAGCATCGACATCTATATGACCGAAACTATATGGCAAAATTTTTATTCCCGCCGTATAGGTTGTTATTAAACTCTCCGTACCTTTGGGATGAAATTCTACGAAGGCATCGATATCTATACGACTGGAGCTATACGGCCGGAATTTTTATTCCTGTCATATAGTTGGTCATTAAACTCTCAGTACCTTTGCGATGAATTTGAATGCATTGATATCTATACGACCGAAGCTATACGGCTAGAATTTTTATTCTCACTGTATAGTTGGTCGTTAAACTCTTTGTACCTTTTAGAAAATTTTGTAAGAAGGCATCAATATATATATACGATCGGAGTTATACGGCCGGAATTTTTATTCCCGTTGTATAGTTGGTCGTTAAATTCTCTATGTCTTCGAGGAAAATTTGTTGATGACAAAGATATCTATATGACCGGAACTATATGGCCGGAATTTTTATTACCGTCGTATAGTTGGTCGTTAAACCATCAGTAATCATCAAAAAAATTCTATTTCTTCGAGGATACCTTCTTATCCCAAAACTTAGCAAAATACCTTATTTTTAATAGAAAAAACATCGTAAAAACTGTCGACCAACATTAGCGTATAAAAAGCAAAATTTTAGCTTCTGTAAATGTAAAACTCAAACTTTATTCTTATTATTATTCTATACTCATTCAATCGACATTTCTACTACTTTTTGACAGCCGCATCTTCACGAGCGTGCTTCCACAAGAATGTCTCTGAAAAAGTGGTAGGAATGCGATGAACTTCTTATTCTGTAATCTACTTAATTGATGAGATGGGTGACTCCCATTAAGCATTTATTAAGAATGGTTGAGTGACTCAACCTCTTCTTTCTTCTCGAATGCTTACCTTGGGTTGTCCCTTATCAAGGGCACTTAACAGACGAACTTGTTTTGCCGGTAGAACATATCTTTTTCCTGCTTCTAGCTTCTTTGGAAAATACTGGATGATTTCAGCATCATAAACATTGAAGATCATCTTTCCTTCAGCACAATCTACTAATGCAGCTGCAGTACTAAGGAATGGTCTTCCAAGTATTATAGATAATTTTTCATCTACTGGCATTTCAAGAATGATAAAATTAGTGGAAATAACATGCTCATCTATTCTAAGTAAAACATCCTGAATCATACCAACATGTTATTTAGTGGACTTGTCAGCCATCTGTAAAGTGATAGTAGTAGGAGAATACTCCCCTAATCCTAACCTTTTATAGAGGGAGTATGGCATTACACTAACTCATGCCCCTAGATCACACAAGGCATTATGAATATCAGTTTTACCTATTGAGCATGAAATAGTTGGTATTCCGGGATCTCCAAACTTAGACAACAGCTTCCCATTAGCAGGATATCTAGTTACCATGACAACAGTTTCAGTTATTTCTTTCTTTCTACTAAGAATATCACGGAGGAATTTACTATAAGTAGGAACTTCGATTGCATCCGCAAACGGAATTTCCAGACGAAGGTCACTAAGTACCTTGTGAAAGAATTATAAATTACCTGATCTGGTGCTTTCTTTTTCGATCTGGATAAGGAAGCTTTTTCTCACCTGACTTACTCTTGTCTTTTACCTTTTGTGGGGGTCAGGCTCTTCGTTGCTTTCTTTTGTTTTCTCTTATGGCTTTCTTCTTTTCTACTACAACAACTTCATCTTCCTTGCTTATTTCTTTATCTTCTCTTGGATCAACCGTCTCTGCATCAGAGTCATAATGGTCACCTTGTGCATCATTTTGGTCTTCCTTGGTTTGATCTTGTGTCTCAGTTTCATCTAGAGGATCCACCAATGTATCATCTTCTAGGCTTGCTTCAAGAAAGGCTTTCTCCTTTCTCTCTTTTTCAGCTTCATATTCCGGTGGTCCTAAGGATCCTGTAACAACTCCACCCCTTCTTGTGACAACATTAGTAGAAACAAGAATATCTTTATCATCACGAAGAAAAATTTGATAACCAGATGCTATTTGTTCACACTGGGTTTCAATCATACTAAGTTACTTGTGAAATAATTTTATTTCTTCGCCAATCTCATCATAATTTTCCGTGAGTTCTACCAAAATATTATGAGATTTTACTTGTTGACGTTTTAATTTTTGTAAAACTTTTCTAGTTTCATCTTCTTTAGTTAGAACTTGTACCAAATATACTTTGTTTTCCTTAACAAGTTCAGAAGGTATACCTTTTTCTTTCATAGTTTTGCGTACCTCAGGCATAAGATCAGGAGTTATGCGAAGTATCCCTTTTTCCGGCTTAGTGCTAAAATCAGGATTAGATAACAAATCATTCTTAGCCCTAGTAGACATTAATTCCAAACATTCTTTAATAGTTAAAGTATTTATTGATCCTCCTACTGAGAAGTCAAGCAACTCTCTACATTGAGTATTGAGAACATGGTAAAATAAATGGAAAATTGTTAGTTCAGAATAGCCATGATTAGGAAAACTATTGATCATTCCAAAGAATCTTTCCCATGCTTGTGGGTAGTTTTCTCCCACATTCTAACTAAAGTTGCCTATGTTCTTTCTTAGTTCAATTATATTTTTAAAAGGATTAAACCTGTTTATGAATTTAATAATGTAGTTTTTCAAACATTTAATATAATGGCGAGGGAGAGAATATAACCATTCTAGAGCTTTACCTTTAAGAGACCAACAAAATAATTTTAGACAAGAGAAGTCTCTTGGCAAACCTTTTGGTCCGAGCGATGTTATCACATCATCAAACTCTCTAATATATCTTCCTGGGTCTTAATCTTCCCTTCCACCGAAAGCTTTCTCCTACAAATTTTTAATAATTCCACCATCAAATCGATATTCTCTAACTCCAGGATTAGGGAACTCTATTGGTTGTTTAAGAAATTCAGAACTTAGAGCACTATATTCCCTGAGAGTTTTCTCAGGTTTCATAGGAGTTTTCCTATAAATAGACATGATTTCCATAATATCACTCAGGTTTTGAAATTCAACTTTACTTGATCTTAAAAGTTTTTCAATAATTTCTTAGCGCCTCTGAGAAAGCACGTGCTCAATATAATCCGGCAGGTAGGTCCAACCAGAGCGTGTAGACCCTTTGTCCCCTAAGGAGAACATTTTGTAGTAGCAACACCCGAAATGTCAAAAGACAAACACTTAGCGCTTAGCTCCTCGGCAACGGTGCCAAAAAATAGCTTGATGTCTGCAAGAGCACAGGTCGTTTGTAGCTAGTTTCAAAACATATATATCGATCCCATAGGGAGCCCAAAGGTAAATGTTTATAGGTAAAGTCTCTATCACACCTGAAGTTGTCATAGGTCTTCGAGTGAATTGACTACAAGTGTTGAAATAGGAATGGGTTTTTGATTAAATGAGATATATTTAAATATAACTAAAATGTAAACTTTAGAAATATAAAGCATAAAAGAAAAGAATGACTTGGTTGTTTGTTGTTTCCTGTAGATGGAAAAAGAAGGCGCGGGGAGATTCAGTTCATGGTGATAGTGAATGTGCCAGGTGAATGAATAAATGTAACAATTATGATCTTATAAATATATGTGTAGGCGAGCTACCCATAATTAGCCGGAACTCCTCTTGGTAGATTTCGTCCCAACTTCAATAAACCTACTAGCCTGTTACCAAAACCATGGTCAGACACTAGGCAATTAAGACCCTTCAGGTCGCTTAGCGATTAAGATCCTTGGATTGGACTAATGCAATAAGCAAAGTGGTTCCTCATTATCCTCGAGTCTACTAGTTTTCCATTTATACCCCCGTGTAACCCGGGGGTCGCCGGTCCACTAGCGAACAAGACCTTATCTATGTAGAACAAAGTATCATGTTGTCTGGGCCCTTAATTGGATAACAAGCATTATGCATCCAATAGATAGTCAAGAACACATAATATAGTAATTAGAATCAATCACAAGCTAATGGAAAATATATGAAGGCACATGACATCTCACCAATCCCCTATATCTCCAACGCCCAAGGGAATTACTCACACATGAGAGAAGAATGCATCATCAATATAATCAAATAATGTGAATTCGTCTTGGTATTATCGTGGAGATCCACAATAAGAAGAGAAAAATATCCAACAAAATTCAGATGGGAAGAAACAATCTCAATCCCTAGTCTTGCAATGTGGAGATCCTTCTCTCTCTCAAGTACAAGTAGTGGCTATGGAGGTGTATTAGGTAGGAGGTCGAAGATCGTGGTGCAAGATGAAGAACGTCTTCCCCTTCTTCTCCGGATCTCTTCTTTCTCCCTTCTATATGGTATGGCGGCTGTTGTGTTGTGTTTTCGTCCCACGTCCCTTCACGGAAGTTGTCCCTTTTGACAAGACAGAGGCGGCGGAAACTATACGGCAGGAACTATATGGCCAAAAAAATATTCCCGCCTTATAGTTGCCCGTTAAAGCTTCGGTTTGGTCCCCTCGCGTGCTTCCAAAGTGAGACATTCTTGTTTTCTCCAGAACATTATGTTTGTCTAGTTAAAAACTTTTGTTGACGTTCAGAACCTGAAACACACATTAAATACCAAGTTTTCTTTGCTACTGAAGTATTAGCATTAGGTAAAGCTAGAAAACAATCAAATCCGGGAGAAAACCATCAATAAAAGCCATAAAAATGTGTCGAACCTCATAGTTATCAAAGACAAGATCCAAGGAAGCGCCACTAGTATAGGCTTATTACAAATGCCATTCTGGCCCGCACAGGGTCCGACGAGAGGCAAAAACCACAAGGGATGAGGGTTTTCGAGGTTCACCTTCAAAAAGGTCGCGGCTCCAGGCGCCTCGTCCGGAGAAATCTGTCCACCTTCCGGCAGCCTGAACCGCTAGCCCTCCTGGCCGCTCAGCTGCCGCCGTGGGGATTTCAGGTGTTGTACGCACGCTTGAAAGAACATTTCATGGTCTCTAGTGTTTCGTGTGTTAGATAATAATACCAAGGATCATCTCATGTGTGTTGAAGTGCTGCATGTATAACTTGTAATACAGATGCCACAAAACTGAGTGTGGGGGCGGATTATCTGCCCCAATCAAGGGCCGGATAATCCAGCCCACCCCAACATCCAAGGGTAGGCAAGGCGTGTCATGTAGTATGAGGGCAGATTAACCTTCGGATTGTCCAACCATGGTTGGATAATCCGCCCCTTCCAAGGTGCCGAATAAGCCGGCCCCCGAAGGATTTGTCCAATGGTCGACTAGGCGCGGCACACAGTAGGGCGGCGGATTTTCCCCTAGAAAATCCATTTCAAGGGCGGATAATCTAGCCCCCACTAGGGCCGGATAATTTGGCCCCCAACTTCTCCAATGGCTGAGTTTGGCAGGGGTATTTATTCGATCCCTCCTGCTACAACTCGTTGATTCATTTGAAAAAGCTCAGACATGTTCTTCAAGTTCCCAGCAATATCTCCGACTTCACCCATCCAAAGACATCAACCTTTGTGGAATTGAAGGAGGAGGACTCGATCTTCATAAATACCAATCAATCGCTCAACTTCCCCTCCATTCACTTGGAAGATTCTCGATCTAGTATTTCTTGCAAATATCTGGATCCTAGTTTTGATTATTTGATAATCCTTGTTCTTGTGGCAGCTTGTTGTTATCATGGGAGCCTCCAATTCGGTTTTGGATGTGTGTCCCGCTAGCATTGTAAAGGCATCGGTTCCCACCTAGAAGGGTACCAATAGTGGAAGGTTGGATAAGGCCTTTGGTGGCGAGATCCATCGGAGAATAGGGTGAGGCCTATTGTGGCGTGGTGGTCTTAGAACCGCCCACCCCTCCAACGCAGACGTACTTCCCTTAATAAGGAAGGAACTGCGGTCAAACAAATCCCCCGTGTCTCCGCGTGCCCCACTACGGTTTCCTTGCTCCTTTGTACACACTTAGTAGTTAGGTTGGCATATAGGGAAATTCTCGTATGCATACCTAGAGAATCTACATTTGTGTCAAGCCTAAATTGAAAAGGAACTAAAATTTGAAGTAGCACCTATTCACCCGCCTCTAGGTGCCCATACGACCCATCTCAATTGGTATCACAGCTTCGGCTCTTTTATTCGGGCTTTACCGCCTAAGAGATTATGGGTACTAAGGGAGATGGGAGTGAGGTTGTGGACAAGGTAACTATGGATGATCTCAAGGCGTTGGAAACAACCTTGCTGAAAACCATAGAGGCCAAAATGGAAGAGATGCATCAAATGATTGATCGTCTCTCTCCATCTACAGCCCACCTCCGTCTACCTTTGAGGCTACCACTCCTGTCTCCAAGGACAAATCTAATGCTAACTCCAAGGAAGACGAGGTGGTAGGTGATAAAAATAATGGATCCTCCTCAAAAAAGGGAAGTGGTAAGGAGGACTATAGTGAGGTATCTCACTTATATTCTCCCAACCCACCAATCCCTCACCCTCATATAAACAATATGGGTGATCCACCCAAGCTTACTGCATCTTCATTTAATCAATGGCAATTCTTAATGAAATTTCATGTGTGCAGTTCGTCAATTGAGATTTGGAGAATCATTGAAGAAGGCCTCCACATTGGTGATTCTACCAATTTGACAAGAAGAGAAGTTGTGGACAGCCAAATCAATGCAATGGCTCTACACATGATACATCTCGGTGTGGGTCCCAATGACATGCCTCACATAGAACACCTCAGCATAGCTAAAAAAGCTTGGGATGCCCTCACCGAACTCTTCATTGGGAACGAAAGCATGAGAAGGAATAGGTATGATGCACTAAGCAACCAAGCTGAAGGTTTTTATATGATGGATGGCAAGGATCACGAGGATATGTATAGAAGAATCAAGTCAATAGCCACCACATTTAGAAATCATGGTGCTACCCATGTTGATGATGCTTGGATCAAGAGAAAGTATGTTAGTGCTCTGATGCCTTTTGAGCCTACTAATTTGAAGAGCCTTCAAGGTAGACATAATTACCATCAAATGACTTCCAATGAGGTCATGCAAGAAATGGGTGCCTTCAAAGTGGCCTCCAAGAATGCCGAAGATGCTCGTGCTCGAGCCATTGGAATGCAAAAGGCGGTAAATGTTACCTTAAAGGAATATGTTGTTGAACAAGATGATGATGACTTTGAAGCTATGCACTGTCCCGAGGATGTCAAGAAGGCACATGGTGAGTACATGGACGTTTATGCTAGAAACTTTTGGAAGGACCCCACCAAAGACAAATCTGAAATTGAACGCAAGAGTGGTTCAAATGCAAGAATAGAAAATGGTCCTAAGCTGAGAACATGCTTCAATTGTGGAGATGGATTGCACTTTGTGGCCGAATGTCCTTATCAAAATAGAGAAGACAATGGAGGAAGGATCATTCTCAAGGAAAAGTAAAAGGCACCTCAGAACAAGAAATTTGTGAGGAAAAGTATTTCTTACAAGAAGCAACCGAAGATTGTCTTGGTAGCACAAGAGGAGTACTCTTCCGGGAGTGAAGACGAAGAAGATGGTGATAACTCACGAGAGGTGGCTTCCATCGCCACCACATCTACACCGACTTCACTCTTAGATTCACCTAATGAGAATATGAACAACAAGAACGTCACGTGCCTTATGGCAAGAGGTTCCAAGGTATCATCTTCCTCCACTTCTTTTCCCAAGACTACCATGAATATTGATTTGGATGATTCTACTAGTCTTAAGGTTAAGGAAGAAACTATTTCTTTGGATTATTTCATCACTACAAGATGATTACAAAGTCCATTTTGAGGCACTCATGAGTCAACTTTGTCAAAATGAAGAGCTCCTTGAAGAGAAGAGCATAATTGAAAGAGAGGATCCAATGGAGATTGCATCCCTAAAGAATGCTCTAGAAGAAGAAGAGGCTCGAGTTTCCCTTGAGGAGAGACTTGAGTCGATCGGGGCACATGATGAAGTTGTGGCTAATCTAATCAAGGAACATGATAATGCTATTACCAAGGTAAAGAAACTTAAAAATGATAAGATTGAATTTGGGGCTACTCATGCTAGACTCTTCGAGAAATTGGAAACACTTGACATTACCCACAAGGCTTTAGAGAGTTAATACTCCATTCTTATTGAGTCTCATGATCAGCTCCAAATTCGATTGACCAAGTATGATATTCCGAGCACTTCTGCATCGACATGTGCACATGAAGAAAATGCTACATTGAAAGAGGGGCTTGCCAAGGCATCCACTTACAAAGGGAAGGAAGCTCCAAATGAAATCCTTAGCAAGCAAAGGACGAATAATGGTAAGGAGGGACTTGGTTATGTCCCAAAGTCTAAGAAGAAGAAGAACAAGAAGAAGAAAAGAAAAACTGCTCAAGCAAAGACAAGTACCGTCACAAAGAACAAAACTAACTATATTGGTTTTGCAGGGTCTAACAATCCTAATTATGAGTTATTTTGTGATTACTATGGTGATGTCTATGCTACTTATGTTGGTCTGTTTCATAATTATATCTTTTTGTCTATTTGGGTTCGAAAGGCCCTTGCCACTAACATGAGAGGACCCATTCAAAAATGGGTACCTAAAACCAAGATGTAATTCTCTTGCAGGGCTATGCTTCCGGTGGTTCTAGATGGATGCTCGATAGAGGGTGCACAAGTCATATGACCTGAAGCAAGGAGATCATCACGGAGATGAGGCCAAACCATGATCAAATAACTGTCTCCTATGGTGGTAAGTTAAAATTTGAGGTATTGGGTCTTGGCAAGGTGGTGGTTGCCAACGATATTTCACTCGTGGACATCATGCTTGTTGAGACACTCGGTTACAATTTACTTTATGTTCGTGCCCTTGGTAAGATGGGCTTTGCTGTTTTCATTGATGGTGATTTAGTGGTACTCTTCTAGAGCAAGTCCCTAAAGGTCGCTTTTTTGGGTATGTCGAAGATGACCTGTATGTGGTGGACTTTTCAGGGAAAACCATAGTGGGTCCGATGTGCTTATTCATAAAGGCCGACACGGGCTGGTTATGGCATCACCGTATAGCGCACGTGAACATGAGAACTTTGCAAAGTCTTCACAAGGGTGGCCATGTCCTTGGACTAAAATACAATGTTTCTTTTGCCAAAGATCGTGTTTGCAGGGCATTTGTTGAAGGAATGATGCACGACTCTCCCCACAAGAGGAAAACTATTATATCTTCAAAGAGGATCTTGGAGCTCCTTCATGTGGATCTCTTTGGTCCTCCATCTCATGCAAGCCTTGGTGGGAAGAAGTATTACCTTGTCATAGTTGATGAATACTCAAGATACACATGGGTTTCCTTCTTCAAGCTTAAAAGTGAGACCCAACAAACTGTCATTGACTTTGCCAATGAGGTTCAGCGTCAGCACAATGTTCCAATATTGGCAATTAGAAGCGACAATGGCTCCGAGTTCAAGAACTACACTATGAATGAATTCCTTAGCGAAGAGGGGATAAGACACCAATATTCTGCTATGTACACCCGTCAACAAAATGGTGTAGCTGAAAGGAAAAAACCGTACTTTATGGACATGGCCAGGTCTATGTTGGCTGAATTCAAGTATCCATACAATTTCTAGGTTGAAGGTATCTCCACTGCATGTCACTCATCAAACCGGCTTTATCTTCACAAGATCTTGGACAAAACATTGTATGAGATACTCACTGATAACAAGCCCAACATTTCATATTTCCGGGTGTTCGGTTGTAAGTGTTTCATTCTCATTAAAGGAGTTTGTTAGTGTAAATTGGAGTCTAAGATTTAGAAGTTATTTTTGTTGGTTATGGTGCCAAATCCCAGACTTATAGAGTCTACAATAAGCTCTCTAGAACTGTTGTAGAATCTTGTAGTGTGGTATTCGAGGAAAATGATGTCTCCCATGTGAGGCAAGCTGATGTTTGTGATGCAGATGTGGCAATACCCCAAGATGCCATAGGAAGAATGGGCGTGGGATTTTTCCACCCCATTGAGGAACCCCTTGTGGCAGATCGGGAAGGACAATTCTCTACTCAAGTAGAGCCCTCATCTACACAAGGTCAACAAGCTCCACATGTAGGGGAAACTACTGCACCAACACATCAACCTGCTGAAGATCTTCCATCACCTGAAGCATCTAGAAGTCCTAGGCCAGATATTATGGGAAATACCGGATTATCCGGTCCGACCTCATCAAATGCCAAGAACGAGAAGAATAACCAAGCAGCAATAGAAACTCCTGGGCCGGATTTTCCTGTAGACAATGGATTATCCAGCGCCACTACATCTCTCGCCAAAAACATCCAAGATGACCAAGAAGGAGCAAGAACTCCCAGGCCGGATTATCTGGCCCCTCCCTCAAACGGATTATTCGGCCCCTCCCTCGCCCGGATTATCCGGCCCTGAAGCTTCATAACAGCACGAGCCTCCTGTTATGGCTGCCGATCTCAATCAAGGGCAAGGTTCTTCATCTCCGGTACTCGTTGAACAAGTTGTTGATCAAGGTGAAGCGAGTGGCCCCGACGAAGACTCAAATTATGAAGAAATTCCTCCATGAAAGAACAAGCTAATAGAATTCCATCGCCAAGCTCGTGCTGAAAGAATTCTTGAATTAAGAGGTCATACTCTAGATAAAGTTGTTGGTGATCTAAGAAGAAAGGTGTCCACAAGAAGGGAGCTTGCAATCTTTAGTGATCATCAACCTCACATATCTATGGTGGAACCAAATAATTTTTTTGAAGCTATTGAAGATCCAGATTGGGTGGTTGCTATGCACGAAGAACTCAATAATTTCAAGCGCAAGAAGGTCTAGAAATTAGTTGAGAAGTCAAAAGATTGCTGCAATGTTATCGGCACCAAGTGTATTTTCAAGAACAAGCAAGATGAGAATGGAATCGTCGTAAGAAACAAGGCAAGATTGGTAGCAAAAGGTTTTTCTCAAGTGGAAGGCATTGACTTTGGAGAAACTTATGCTCCCATGGCTCGCCTTGAGTCTATCTAAATCCTTCTTTCTTATGCATCTCACCATAACTTTAAATTATAGAAAATGGATGTTAAGAGTGTGTTTCTTAATGGTCCTCTACATGAGTTGGTATATGTAAATCAACCCCCGGGTTTCGAGGGCCCCAACTTTCTGAACCATGTGTACAAACTCGATAAGGCACTCTATGGCCTTAAACAAGCCCCATGTGCGTGGTATGAGCATCTTAAAGAGATTTTCTTAGACGGTGGCTTCAAGGTTTGGAAAATCGATCCCACTCTTTTTACTAAGAAGGTTAAGGGGAGCTCTTCATATGCCAACTATATGTAGACGACATTATTTTTGGCTCTACTAATCAAGCTTTTAATGATGAATTTTCAAATCTTATGACTGACAGGTTTGAGATGTCTATGATGGTGGATTTACGATTCTTTCTTGGATTTGAGATCAAACAACTTAGAGAAGGAACATTCATAAATCAAGAAAAATACATCCAAGACGCTCAAGAGGTTCAAGATTGGCAGACCTTAATGGCGTCTACACACCAATGCAAACTAAATGCCATCTTGAACTCAATCCCAATGGTAAAGACGTGGACCAAAAGGTATACCGGTCCATGATTGTCTCTCTCCTTTACCTCTGCGCATCTAGACCTGATATTGTGTTGAGTGTAGGTGTGTGTGCAAGGTATCAAGCGGCTCCTAAAGAAAACCACTTAGTGGAGGTCAAGAGAATCTTTCGATATTTGTTTCATTCCCCTAATTTTGGTTTATGGTATCCCAAGGGCTCCAATTTCTCTCTATGTGGTTATACGAATTCAGATTGGGCTGGTGACAAAGATGATAGGAAGTCAACTTCTGGGGCTTGTCAGTTTTTGGGACAGTCTTTGGTAGGTTGGTCTTCAAAGAAACAGAATTGTATATGTCTCTCCAACGCCGAAGCTGAATATGAGGCTGCTGCAAGCGCATGTACTCAATTAATATGGATGAGGCAAACTTTATAGGAATACGGTGTCAATTGTGATAAAGTGCCTCATCTATGTGACAATCAAAGTGCAATCAAAATTGCGTACAATCCGATGCAACATACAAGGCCAAAGCATATTGAGATTCCGAATCACTTCATTTGGGATCATGTTGCTCATGGTGATATTGATCTATCATTAGTGAGCACGAACAACCAACTTGTTGATATTTTCACGTAGCCACTTGATGAAGCAAGGTTTTGTTATTTGAGGAATGAGATAAATATCGTTGATTCAAGGAGCTTCTCTTGATTACTCATGCATACCCACTTACATATCTTCCTTTATTTGGTTTAGGTGTGGGCATGAATATAGGGGGAGTGTGGTCCTAATTGATTGGGCCAACCCTCCTCCCATAATGCCGAAAGCAAGAAAAATCACTTCTCTTAATATCATTATGGGATATGTGAGTTCTTTGATGAGTATTGGTCATGAACCCAAGATATTTCTGTATGGTGCCATACCTTTCACTCCAACATGGTGGCTTCGGCCACCACCCTCTTCCACGAGAAGAGTTGGTTTCTTGTGGATCTTTTTGGTTTTTCTTGGATATCTTGTGTTCTTATGGAAAACACACCCAATTTTAGCCTTTATTCGATTTGACTCTTGCAATCTTGGGTGTGTAATACCATCCTAGTTTGGTCGTCTAAACCTAAGCCTTCTCCAACCCAAGCCATCTTTCTCATGCAAACAAGTCCTTCGTTTCACTCGAGGTTTTTTGTTTGGAATGCGTAGGCCCGATTCTATGTTCAACATAAAATCAGAGAAGGGCTAGATTATCTGCCCCAAGTGGGGGCCGGATAATCCGCGCCTAGCGATTTTGTCTTTTAAAGTCAGGGCAACGGGGGAAGTGCTCAAACAGAGCAGCTCTTCCACCCTGACCGCTCTCGTCTTCCCTAGTTGTTGCCTGCCATCCCAACCCTCCTCGGAGCCGTTCCGCGTAGCTGATTCTCCGGCCTCCCCTGGACCTTCTTCCCCACGCATCTGGATACCTTCTCCTCCACGTTCTTCCTTCAATGAGTGAGGGTAACTCCCTCTCTACCGTCTTTTGTATAGATGTGTTGATTGTTGGTGGAACTTGGACTAGGAGTCGCCTTGTGGTTCATATTCTTGTTAGAAATCTTAGTCTTGCAATACTTGTGCCGATCTACTTTGATGCACTCAATCTAGGCTAATTCTAAAACTTTCGCCAGGGCCAAATTATCCGCCCCTGGCACGGCCGGATTATCCGGCCTGGCAGATTCACCCCTGGTTCAGAATTTCCCAGATTTTTTGCATAATGTATTTTTGATTTGTGGATTGTTTTTCTACTATTTCTACACACCTCCTGTACTTGTGTGTATACTTATCTCCATGATATCCATCTTGTTCACTTCACATGTGGCTCTCGTGTTCCTCAGACCTACAAGCGGCGTCCCCATGGTTGTTATTTTAGGCCCGACGGAGAAGGCGGTCTTGTGGACAAGGTTGAATTAAGGAGGTGGCAAAGAAAGGCTGATAGGATGGCTGAACGTGCTAAGAAACCTAAGAGGACCACTCAAAGAAAGGGCAATCAGCCCTAGGTCAGCTACAATAAGATGGATATCCTTGACTATTCTAACATTCATCACCGGGACATATATGCTGAGACTAATAGTGAGGACTATAACTTTTGGTCAAACCACTTCAGGAGTATTCATGACGATATTTACTCCTATGTTCATATTCTCCCCATGCGCCCTCTTTCAATGATTGAGGCAAAGTCAAAGCCAAAACTTGCTGAGGCTTTGGTTGTGACTGAGAGGATGGGGCTGCACCATTTGATGGCTCTATAGTGCAAATATGATACCTCTGTGGTGAAGCAGTTCTTCTCAACCCTTGTGATTTGTGGAGATTAGCTCCTCACAATGAAGTGGGTGACATGTACCACTTTTATTCAGTCTAATTTCTACATCTTTGGTTAGGTGCTTGGTTACCCCTTCAATGGTCGTGATAGTCCTTGTGGTCATCGCATTATCTCTCCTGTCAAGCCTAGCAAGTACACTGCCCTCTCTTCGTGCCTTTCACCAGATGGTGTTGTTGGGATGCTCTCAGGTCCGTCTCGTCTATATGATGAGATGGTTGCCCTTTATCTTGACTGGATCACTCCTAGTGGAGGAAACAATAATAGTATATGTGGCCACCTTGTTCAATTGCTTGCCTTCACCCATGACGTTGCCACGTCTGAGGATGAGTCCATGAATTACATGTTGTATGTGATGGATTTTATTTACCATGTCATGACTGATGCCATGTTCAACAGGCTTTCCATTCCCTATGCCCCGTTCATCATGATGCTCAGCAAGCATATGCTACCTCATAAGGATTTTGGTGGCAACCTTGATGGTGAGCACGAGTCCAAGAAAATTTATAACAAGGTGAGGAAGACCTCCCATCCCTCTTCATCTCTAGAGGGGCTTATGCGTGATGCCCGTGCTAGTGGGCATAGGCCCCATGTTCACTCTGTTTTCCGTGAGGTGACGCAGCTGAATTGATTCCAGCAGAACATATTGTGAATGGGGGTGGATACCCATAAGGGAAAGTATGAGTCATACAAGCAACACCACGAGATGGCCCACACCCAGCAGCTCATTCTTCACCATGTGTCAGGGGCAACAGGTAACCCTCTAGCTCCTACTGCGCCCACTCCGTATGCTTAGTGGAATTACCTCTGGACTCAAATATGGAGAGCTCAAGTGCCACTTGTTTCCTGCCTCGGAGAGGGAGCCTACTCCACCAGCTGGTGACGATGAGGATGAGGATGAGGAGGAGTATGATGATGAGGACGGGGACGAGGATGATGATGGGGAGTACGACAAGGACAAGTGATCTCTTGGGGCACTGTCATCGCTCTTATTCCTTTTTGGCATTTCGATGCCAAAGGGGGAGAAGTAGTTCTATTTAGGATTCCATGGATTTGCATGGGTGGGGCATAAGCATTTGCTTTCTTATCATTTTCTCCCTTTTATTGTTTGTGCTCATTTAGCGTTGAACCTTATTCATGAGTTGTTTGTATGAGATTATGTTTGTGGCACTATAGTTCGGTTGTGGATTTTTCACTCGAATTATGTTGTGGATTTATCTCTTGTGATTATGGATCCATCTATCATATTGGCTATATTGGTTATCTTTCTCTCGGTGGAAGGCCTCAATAATGGTTATCATATTGGCTATTCTTATATTATATTGAGGACACCTCTCTCACGGTGGTATGATATTTTTGGGATAGCTCATCATTTGTTTGTAGCTTCCGTTCTAATGAAATATACTTGTACCTACTTGTGTGCATTTGTATTCAAATGCAAATTTCTATTATGCACACATTTAGGGGGAGTCTCTTTCATCCGCAAAATGATGTTGTTAGTATATCTGTATTACAAATCCTTGTATTGCCATCTAACACCAAAAAGGGGAAGATTGACAGAACATTTCATGATCTCTAGTGTTTGGTGTGTTAGATAACAATATCAAGGATCATCTCATGTGAGTTGAATGCTGCAGATATAACTTGTAATTCAGATGCAGCAAAATTGAGTGTTGGGGGGCGGATTATCCGCCCCAGTTAATGGCCGGATAATCCGGCCCACCCCAACTTCTAAGGGCCGGCAAGGTGCGTCGTGCAGTATGCGGGCCAGGGCTGGAGTTTTTGGCCGGGCCGGATAATCCGCCCCTCCAAGTGGCTGGATAATCCGACCCCCTGAGGATTTTTCCAAATGCTGACCAGGCGCATCACATAGTATGGGGGCGGGTTTTCCCTCGGAAAATCCGTTTCAGGTGCAGAGTTTTGCCCCGGCGAGATAATCCGGCCCCTACTAGGTCCGGATAATCCGGCCCCCAACTTCTCCAACGACTGAGTTTGGCAAGGGTATTTATTCCCCTTGAATCCCTCCTGCCAAAACTCCTTGATTCATTCGAAAAATCTCAGACCTATTCTTCATGTTCTAAGCGAGATCTCAGTCTTCTCCCATCCAAAGACATTGACCTTTGGGGAATTGAAGGAGGAGGACTCAATCTTCATCAACACCAATCAAGCGCTCACTTCCCCTACATTCACTTGGAGGATTCTCGATCTAGTATTTATTATAAATATCTAGATCCTAGTTTTCATTATTTCATGGTCCTTGTTCTTGTGGCAGCTTGTTGTCATCACGGGAGCCTCCAATTCAGTTTTGGATGTGTGCCCCGCTAGCGTTGTAAAGGCATCGATTCCCGCCTCGAAGGGTACTAATAGTGGAAAGGTGGATCAGGCCTTTCGTGGCAAGATCCATCCGAGAATAGGGTGAGGCCAATTGTGGCGTGGTGGTCTTAGAACCGCCTACCCCTCAAACGCAGGTGTACTTCCCTTAAAAAGGAAGGATATGTGGTCAAACAAATCATCCGTGTCTCCGCGTGCTCCACTACAGTTCCCTTGCGCCTTTTTACATGCTTAGTAGTTAGGTTGGCATATAGGGAAATTCTCGTAATTGCATATCTAGAGAATTTACATTTGTGTCAATCCTAAAATTGAAAAATAACTAAAATTTGAAGTAGCACCTATTCATCCCCCCTTTAGGTGCCCATACAACCTATTTTAGCATTGGCTACAGTTCATGGGAAAGTCTGGAGCCCCTGGGCCATCATCGTCCTTGGCAGGCATCTCCACCCTCGTAAGGACGGACGGTGGCACGCCCGTTCCCCTCATGAGGTCACGGGTACCGGTCATGCCTGGCTCCTCACAAGGTGGAGACAACGTAGTTGCCACCCTCTTTACTATGGTGATCTCCTGGGCCATCATTTGATTCCTCCTAGTGGAGCCTCCAACGTAGTCTAGGGTGTCCACATCCTCGCGATAGGTGGCGGCAACGGTCTTGTAGGCGTGCTCCAGGGAGCGTAAGGCTTCCACTTCGTCGCAACAAACTGTGATGACTCCGCCACTGCCTCTGGGCATCTTGAGCATGTTGTAGGCATGGTGAGTGGCGGCCATGAACTTGGCTAGCGCAGGGTAGCCGAGGATGACGTTGTACAAAAGGCTGATGTGTGCCACATTGAAGTCGACGAGCTCAGTGCGGGAGTTGTTGCATGTTCTGATCGTGATGGAGAGGTGCACCTGCCCGATGGGTGTGGTGGACCCGCTTGTCACCCTGGAGAACGGCATGGTTGGCATCAGCCTGTCATAAGGCACTTGCAGTTGGGCGAAATTCTCGGTGCAGATCATGTTCCGGACCGCTTCTCCGTCAATGAGGGTCTTCGCAATGACGATGTTGTTGATGGTCGGGGTGTGGATTAGGGCGAGCGTGCCCACAGTCCTGGTGGAGACGGGGTGGTCGCCGGCGTCGCAGGTGATTGCGCACTGGGACCACTTGAACTTCAGCGAGGGAATTCCTAGTTTGCCGGCTACAACCTCACTAGTGAGCAGATTGAAGTGTCGGTTGGACGTTTGGGATTGGGAGCTACCAAGGATGCAGGCTATGGCACCTTGCGACACCTGGTAGCCCCCAGGGTCCTCGGCGCGTGCTTGATCCTGTGGGTGCTGATGCTGTTGCGTGGCATTGGCTTGGTGACCTACCGGTGGGGCATCACACCGGCCGGAGTTGTTGTTCCAGCGTTTTCCTCCCTGGTTGCCCTGCCTTGGTCGCCTCACTCGCCTCCCGGCCTTCCCTAACTCTGGCTGTTGCGCAGGTCACGGAGTTTCTTCATCTTGTAGCAGTCATTCGTGGGGTGGCCTGCCTTCTTGTTGAAGTGGCAGTGCGAGATGTCGTCCCACTCCCACTTGCAGGCCCCCTCACGAGTACTCTTCCGATCTACCTCGGCCACGAGGACGGTGGAGGTTTTACTCTTGGGCTCCTTGTCTTTACCCTTGGATGAACCGGAGGCCTTGGGAGTGTCTTCTGCCTCCGCGAGGCTGAACATCCACCCTGCGCGGCTTTGGCGCACTTCTCGGCCATGACGAAGAGCTCGACGATGGTGGCGATGCTCTCTTCCTAAATCCCAATCTTCTGCTGCATCTTGACATCCTTCACGCCCTCAGAGAAGGCAATGATGATGTTGGAGTATGATATCTTGGGATCTTCTTGCGGACTCGACTGAACCTCTGTATGAACTTGAAGAGGGTCTCGCCAGTGTTCTAGAGTATCTGACGGAGGTCGTAGTAGGTGAGCGGGCGCTCGTAGGTCCCCTTGAAGTTGGAAATGAAGAGGGAGCTGAGATCCGACCATGAGTCAATTGACTCCTTGGGGAGGTTCATCAGCCACGTGCTGGCCCCTTCCTTTAGACACAGGGGAAACCAATTCGCCATGACGCGATCGTATCCTCCTGCCGCTTCGATGCCCATGGTGTAAAGTTGCATGAATTCGCATGGGTTCGTGGTGCCGTCATAGTGCGCCGGCGTTCCGCCCTGCCGTTGTCGAGGGACGCGCGGTTCTACAGCCTCGGGACATCGATTTCCTCGGCGAGGCGGTCCGCGCGCTCGCGTGATGATGCCGTGGTGACAGGAGGCGAGATGATCTGGCGGCTATTCGTGGGAGGTGGTGTGGCATCGCCCAGCTTGGCCACACCCCCATGCCGACGGGCGGGATCGAGCCCCCCAGCCCTCGGCTCTCTACCAGTGGCCCGAGCCCTCGGCCCCTCCGGGAGAGAGTGGAGGCATTGAGGAGCTCGGCGATCCGGTCAGGCCACTTCTCTTGGCCCTACTCAGCCGGTGGATGGTCTAGGAGCTCGCACACCATGCGGTTGGTGGCCTCCGGGGTGAGATGCTTGGGGTGGCTGCGAGAAGATGCGGTGCGGGAGAGCGACGTGACGCCGTGCGAGGAGGGGGACCAGCTCCTTCGCCGAGCGGTAGGAGGAGCCCCCCTCATCCTCCATCCACGGGACTTTCTCGGAGGCGGCATGTTGTCGGGCAGGCTCGGTCTGGGCCTTGCCTGCCGAACGACAAAGAGCCGCTCGGCGTGTGTCTCATGGCCAACCGACATCTTGCCGAGGTTGTCGGAGATCTTGGAAACGCGCCTCAACTCCGTACCTGGTGCGCCAAATCTCGGACATTTTTCGTGCAAAGGAACTAGGTTCCAATGATCCCTTGGTTCATGACGAGGCTGAACACACGATTCCGAAGGAGCCTAGCGACAGCTACGGCGGTGGAGCGGATGCTCGACAGAGGGTTGACACCAGGTTTTTTTACCCAGGTTCAGGACCCTCGTGAGGAGGTACAGCCCCTACTCCTGGTTAGTTGTATTGCTTTCTTGCCTCACGAGGTTACAATGGTTGATGAATATCTAGGGTTTTAGATCTCAGGGATCCGTCCCTTGCAAGGTAGGAGAAGGACTCCTTATATAGAGAAGCGTCAGGCGTCTCCCTCGGGTCTACGGACGGGGAGGGTCACCACAATGCCGTTGTCTTGGATGCCAGTCTATGAGACTAATTTACATGGACTTGGTCCAACTCGCTGTGCCCCGCTCCATCCTCCTGTAAAGTGTCCTTTGCCGAGGTCCCTTTTCTTCATCCAGCACTCTATGCTTCTTCCCTTATTTCACCAGAACCGCAACTGGTGAAAGCCTCTTGCCGCGAGATCATTTTTCACTGCCCTGTGAAAAAGGAGGGTGGACTAGGTCTTCTTTCCAGAGGTGGTTGTGTCGCCAAACCTCTGCACTTGCTCTCGGGGCTCTAGTCTGCACTTTGTGCGGTGTAGTTACTATCCTGCCCATGGACGGACCCGCGGGTATCCGAGGCTGGAGGATGCTATGTGCTACCGCGGTAGCCTCCCTAGGGAGAGAACCAGCTGATGCCCACCTGGGTTCGTTCCCTCGAGAGGCGTCTTACCTCTTGAAGGATGGGACCCTTGCGCTCCAGGGCCCGTCCCGCGTGGGGATGTGGCACCCTGGATGCTAGGGCTCCGACAGTGGCCCCTAGGCGCTTGGCCTGCATGGGTCCCTAAGTGGCCCGATGGGGTAAGCAGCCTCAGACGCTGGGCGGGCCCCTGTGCTCATTTGGTCAACAAGGACCCGGCTTGCTCGAATCTCAGCCATGAAGCTCAACTGGCTATGGGCGTTCGCTCGTCAATTCTAGAGCGCACTGTTCCTGCTCCGGGAGTTGTTCCCACGACACGACGGTGCGTGGGCTCCATCGGTTAATACCGCTTATGTGGCACAATGATACGTCTTTTCGACGGGCTCGGTTAAAGGTGAGGGAAGAATATTTTCACTCCCTCTCTGCTTCTTTCTTCCTTCCTCTCTTGCGCTCTCGACTGCAAAACCCCTCCCCCTCTCCATGACACCCCCGTGTTTCTCGGCTGAGGAGAAGGGCAAGGCGGTGATGGCCGAGGCGGTGGAGACACCGCCGGTGAAGCTCTGTCAAGGGCGTCCTCGTGAAAGCGGTCAGGGGAGGCGCGGTGGCCATGTTTGGACCTGCAGAGACGAGCGTGGCCTCGGGAGAAGCTCCCCCCAAGAGCGGTCGAGGCCATCCCCGTCGGAGCGGCAGGGGTCACCGCGGAGGGCGTGGTGGAGGATCCGGAGCCGGATTTGGCCCAGTCATCCCCTCTACTGTCGTGGCCCTTCCGTCGGGGGCCCTCGCTCCCGTGGTTATCAAGATCGAGGATGATCCTAAACCTGAGAGGGTCATCGACTTCATCGTCATCCTCGACAGCCCGGACTGGATTGTGAGGGCGGAGCTTCTCCCCACGGTTCCTGCGCGGGACCATGCACAACCTCCCAGGTGTGACACAGCTGCGCCATTCCGAGGGGTGCGAGAAGTGGGAGGTGAGCATCTTGGCCTTCTCCGGCAGGGAGAAGTTCCTCACCGGCGGCTGGCATCGCTTCCTCTCCGAGCACCATATCTAGTGCGGCTTCACACTTCGATTCAGGTACCTTGGCAAGGGGGACTTCTCTGTCTCAGTGTTCGACATGCAGTTGTGCCATGTGGACGACCCCCCTCATCTCCAGGCTACCCAGTAGGCGTGGTCGTCATGGGGCTAGCGAGGGGCGCAAGTCTCGGCCCCTGGAGGTGTGATGCCAAAGCAGTTATCGGCTCCCTTTTGCCTTGTAATTAGGACTTTTAGGATGAACTTCCCAGCAAGGGGTGACACCATCTAGTGCTCTGTTCCCGTGTGGGGTTTGCAAGGACTTTTTTCTATGTCTGTAAGCGGATCTTTACGCCGGTTGTTTCTACCTTGGCGTAGAGACCTCTTGCTGAGGCCCATGAGGGAAGCTCGTGTTTCATTTCTATAGGAGCAGCCTTTTAGGAGCGCCAAGCACGTTTGTAGAAGGGATGGGGATCCAAGGGTGGAGCCCTCGTGAGGCGTGGTTCAGGGCAGGGTGCCTGGGGAGGCGGTCTCTAGAGGTGGATCTTGAGCGTGCTTCTAGCAGGGCTCCCTTTAGTTGTAGGACCGCCCCATCGTAGAGCAAGTCGCACCTGATTAGGTTGGTGAGAATCTTGGCGCCTCGAGTGGGTGGCTCCCCATGGCTCGTGGACTGCAGCGGGTCCGGGAGGTTCTCTTGACGAGTTACTTCCGCATCTACCCTCAAGGAGGGGTCCCCTATTAACTTCTAGAGCCCACCCTCATGAGAGGGAGCGCAGCCTCACAAGGTTTGCGTGCCCTTTCCGGGCGCCACTAGTAGGGGCACACTACGAGTGGCGTACTAACCCCCGTCTCAGGTCGTAAGTTTTAGAACCGATGTTTTTCCACCCTGCAAAGCTTAACCGCTGAAGAGGGTGTCCCCAGGGTTACCCCATGGGCCTCTTGAGGAGAAACCACAGAATTATGTGTTCCTTCTTTCAGCCCCCGTGACGAGGGTTTTGGGGATGACGTGACTCACGGCCGATAGATTAGCCGCACAGTTTATAGCTCGGAACTTTAGGTCTAACGAGCTCAGGTTGCGGAGGAGCAGGGCCTCATGAGCCGTCGCGAGGATGAAAATGAGGTTAGGGACCATGGGTGAGGTAACTCTCGGCTATGGGAGAGGTCATTGAGTTTAGAGATTGACACTTTAGGCCCTAACATGCTCGGGCTACAAAGGATCAGGGCCTTATGAGCCGTCGCGAAGATAAAAACAAGGTCAGGGACCCTGGGTGAGGTGAATTTCGACCGTGGGATGGGCTGTAGAGTTCAGAGCTTGAAACTTTAGGGCCTAACGCGCTCAGGCTATGGAGGAGAAGGGCCTCATGAGCCTTCACGAGGACAAAAACGAGGTCAAAGAAAAAACCATATAGCCAACCTGTGCGCGACACTGATATCTGCAAGAACACAAATTTTTTGTAGCTAGTTTCGAAGTATAGATATCGATCCCATAGGGATCCCAAAGGTAAATCTTTATGGGTGAAGTCTCTATCACACCCGAAGTTGTCACAGGTCTTCGAGTGAATTGACTGCAACTGTTGAAATAGGAATGGGGTTTTGATTAAATGAGATATATTTAAATATAACTAAAATGTAAACGTTGGAAATATAAAGCATAAAAGTAAATAACGACTTGGTTGTTTGTTGTTTCCTACAGATGGCAAAAGAAGGCGTGGGGAGATTCAGTTCATGGTGATAGTGAATGTGCCAGGTGGACGAATGATAAATGTAACAATTATAATCTTATAAATATATATGGAGGTGAGTAACCATTAATTACCTAGAACTCCTCTTGGTAGATTTCATCCCAACTTCAATAATCCTACGAGCCTGTTACCAAAACCATGGTCAGACACTAGACGATTATGACCCTTCAGATTGCTTAGCGATTAAGCTCCTTGGATCGGACTAATGCAATAAGCATAGTGGTTCCTCGTTATCCTCGAGTCTACTAGTTTTCCATTGATATCCCCATGTCACCCGGGGGTCGCCGGTCCACTAGCGAACAAGATGTTATCTGTGTAGAACAAAGTATCATGTTGTCTGGGCCCTTAATTGGACAACAAGCATTAGGCATACCACAGATAGTCAAGCACAGATAATATAGTAATTAGAATCAATCACAAGCTAATGGAAAATATATGAAGTTACATCACATCTCACCAATACCCTACATATCCAATGCCCAAGGGTATTACTCACACATGAGAGAAGAACAGATCATCAATATAATCAAAAAAGGGAATTCGTCTTGGTATTACCATGGAGATCCACAATAAGAATAGAAAATATCCAACACAATTCAAGATGGGAAGAAACAATCTCAAACCCTAATCTTGCAAGGTGGAGATCCCTCTCTCTCTCTCAAGTACAAGTAGTGGCTATAGAGGTGTATTAGCCAGGAGGTCGAAGATCGTGGAGCGAGATGAAGTACATCTTCCCCTTCTTCTCCGGATCTCTTGTTTCTTCCTTCTGGATGGTATGGCGGTTGTTGTGTTGTGTTTTCGTCCCCCGTCCCTTCATGGAAGTTGTTCCTATTGACAAGACAGAGGCGGCAACAAGTATACGACAGGAAAAATATTCCTGCAGTATAGTTGCTCGTTAAAGCTTCTGTGAGGTCCCCTCGCGTGCTTCCAAAGTGAGACTTGCTTCTTTTCTCTAGAATATTGTGTTTCTCTAGTTAAAACCTTCTGTTGATGTTCAGAAGCTGAAACAAACATTAAAAACCAAGTTTTCTTTGCTACCAAACTATTAGCATTCGATAAAGCTAGAAAACAATCAAATTCGGGAGAAAACCATCAATAAAAGCCGTAAAAAATGTGTCGAACCTCACAACTATCAACTCCCCCAAGCTTAGATGTTGCTTGCCCTCGAGTGACATGGAAATAAGGAAGAATAGCGGAGATTCAAGACTGAAAATAAAGGAAATCACAAGTTTGAATTGGTGTCAAATTCTTTTCTTCACAATCCATGCAATCTTAAATATGATCATACAAGTATTCACAAGATTCCACTGAGTCCACTTCCTAACCACTTATATCTTTTCAGCAAATAAATAATATGCCCAAGCAAGTGTCAAAACTTTTGCTAGGAAAGTGAAACAAATTCTTTTGGTGCCTCTCTTTATTGAGAGATGAAAACTTTTTGTTCTTGTTCATTTAACCAATTAAGAGTACTCAAGTTGGCATCAAAAAATTTAATTTAAGAATAACTCATCTACTCCATGTCAAAATTTCAAGACTATTAAAGCACCTCTTTCTTTTCTTTTGCCTTTCAAAAACTTTAGCTCTTTCATAGAGAAATCATACCACTATTTTTATCATGTTTAATTGGGCTGTGTTGTGCACTCGTGGCCATGCCAATAAATAATTGTTGAGCAATAATGGGCCAGAGGAGTACTACAACTTCACTTGGAACGTGAAACCATGAGGAGACTAAAAAATTTACTCGTCATAGCATTGCTGCTACAGACGTTTACATAGCTCAATAGCCGAAATCAAGTGGTTTCCCACATTTAGATCGTTCATTGGCCAGCGGAGTTAATAGATCCTCGTGGAGCACGACAAAGTTGTAATGACACGTGTAAAGCAATATCTTACGGTAATTACTAGAAAAAGTTGTGGCATAATTTCTACCACTTCGAAGCATCCATTTTATCAAACAATTTCAATCAAGCATATGATCAAGTCTATTTATATTAAGATCAAATGGGATGGAGTGGTTCTAAAATTAAATTCTTTGGGCTGAACATGGACTCAAGTCATCTTTGAGATGCTTTTTCTTCTTGTAAAAATGTAGGAAGTATTTTTAACCAAGTTCATTGCTCATTGTTTCAAAGCCAAAAAGGAGACACTGGCTAAGGAATAGAAGTTATAGGATAACAAGCTAAGTGGGGAGTTACTCTAGTGTAAGCGAGTAAATTATTGTAGGATCAATTTAAGGTTGCGGAAAGGATGATGAAAGGAATGTGATACCTCTTCTTGCTTGCTTCATTCTTGTATTTGAGTCGAACCCCCTCTATGTTTCCCTTTTGCCAAGTCACCTGAAATTAAGCAATGTCCGAGAGAAACAAAGAAACGAACTTGCAAATAAAGTTAGAAATATTTTTTTTTGTATTTTCGGTTTAGACATGCAAAGCTGAAAATAAACATGCAAATTTTGAATAAATAAAATAAATCAAAAAATATATAAAAACATGAATGCAAAGTTTGGAGGTTTTCAAACTTCCCCCAAGCTTAGGCTATTGCTAGGCTCAGTTGTTGACGTCATTTGGCGGCTGGTGCGGATACTGCTGGTAGTAGTCGGGGAAGTGGGTCATGAAGTGACTAAATTTGTGAGTCAAAGTATTCACATCTTCATTCACTTTCTGAAGAGTGTGGTCGATCTCCCCAACACATTGGTTGAGCTATTGGAACTCCTGAGAGGGGATGTAGTTGTACCCCTGTTTTGAACTTCAACTTTACTTGATCTTAAAAGTTTTTCAATAATTTCTTAGCGCCTCTGAGAAAGCACGTGCTCAATATAATCCGGCAGGTAGGTCCAACCAGAGAGTGTAGACCCTTTGTCCCCTAAGGAGAACATTTTGTAGTAGCAACACCCGAAATGTCAAAAGACAAACACTTAGCGCTTAGCTCCTCGGCAACGGTGCCAGAAAATAGCTTGATGTCTGCAAGAGCACAGGTCGCTTGTAGCTAGTTTCGAAACATAGATATCGATCCCATAGGGAGCCCAAAGGTAAATGTTTATAGGTAAAGTCTCTATCACACCTGAAGTTGTCATAGGTCTTCGAGTGAATTGACTACAAGTGTTGAAATAGGAATGGGTTTTTGATTAAATGAGATATATTTAAATATAACTAAAATGTAAACTTTAGAAATATAAAGCATAAAAGTAAAGAATGACTTGGTTGTTTGTTGTTTCCTGTAGATGGAAAAAGAAGGCGCGGGGAGATTCAGTTCATGGTGATAGTGAATGTGCCAGGTGAATGAATAAATGTAACAATTATAATCTTATAAATATATGTGTAGGCGAGCTACCCATAATTAGCCGGAACTCCTCTTGGTAGATTTCGTCCCAACTTCAATAAACCTACTAGCCTGTTACCAAAACCATGGTCAGACACTAGGCAATTAAGACCCTTCAGGTCACTTAGCGATTAAGATCCTTGGATTGGACTAATGCAATAAGCACAGTGGTTCCTCGTTATCCTCGAGTCTACTAGTTTTCCATTTATACCCCCGTGTAACCCGGGGGTCGCCGGTCCACTAGCGAACAAGACCTTATCTATGTAGAACAAAGTATCATGTTGTCTGGGCCCTTAATTGGATAACAAGCATTATGCATCCAATAGATAGTCAAGAACACATAATATAGTAATTAGAATCAATCACAAGCTAATGGAAAATATATGAAGGCACACCACATCTCACCAATCCCCTATATCTCCAACGCCCAAGGGAATTACTCACACATGAGAGAAGAATGCATCATCAATATAATCAAATAATGTGAATTCGGCTTGGTATTATCGTGGAGATCCACAATAAGAAGAGAAAAATATCCAACAAAATTCAGATGGGAAGAAACAATCTCAATCCCTAGTCTTGCAAGGTGGAGATCCTTCTCTCTCTCAAGTACAAGTAGTGGCTATGGAGGTGTATTAGGTAGGAGGTCGAAGATCGTGGTGCAAGATGAAGAACGTCTTCCCCTTCTTCTCCGGATCTCTTCTTTCTCCCTTCTATATGGTATGGCGGCTGTTGTGTTGTGTTTTCGTCCCACGTCCCTTCACGGAAGTTGTCCCTTTTGACAAGACAGAGGCGGCGGAAACTATACGGCAGGAACTATATGGCCAAAAAAATATTCCTGCCTTATAGTTGCCCGTTAAAGCTTCGGTTAGGTCCCCTCGCGTGCTTCTAAAGTGAGACATTCTTGTTTTCTCCAGAACATTATGTTTGTCTAGTTAAAAACTTTTGTTGACGTTCAGAACCTGAAACACACATTAAATACCAAGTTTTCTTTGCTACTGAAGTATTAGCATTAGGTAAAGCTAGAAAACAATCAAATCCGGGAGAAAACCATCAATAAAAGCCATAAAAATGTGTCGAACCTCATAGCTATCAAATACAAGATCCAAGGAAGCGCCACTAGTATAGGCTTATTACAAATGCCATTCTGGCCCGCACAGGGTCCGACGAGAGACAAAACCACAAGGGATGAGGGTTTTCGAGGTTCACCTTCAAAAAGGTCGCGGCTCCAGGCGCCTCGTCCGGAGAAATCTGTCCACCTTCCGGCAGCCTGAACCGCTAGCCCTCCTGGCCGCTCAGCTGCCGCCGTGGGGATGGCAGGTGTTGTACACGCGCTTGAAAGAACATTTCATGGTCTCTAGTGTTTTGTGTGTTAGATAATAATACCAAGGATCATCTCATGTGTGTTGAAGTGTTGCATGTATAACTTGTAATACAGGTGCCACAAAACTGAGTGTGGGGGCGGATTATCTGCCCCAATCAAGGGCCGGATAATCCAGCCCACCCCAACATCCAAGGGTAGGCAAGGCGTGTCGTGTAGTATGAGGGCAGATTAACCTTCGGATTGTCCAACCATGGCTGGATAATCCGCCCCTTCCAGGGTGCCGAATAAGCCGGCCCCCGAAGGATTTGTCCAATGGTCGACTAGGCGCGCCACACAGTATGGCGGCGGATTTTCCCCTAGAAAATACATTTCAAGGGCGGTGTTTTTCCTCGGCCGGATAATCTAGCCCCCACTAGGGCCGGATAATTTGGCCCCCAACTTCTCCAATGGCTGAGTTTGGCAGGGGTATATATTCGACCCCTCCTGCTACAACTCGTTGATTCATTTGAAAAAGCTCAGACATGTTCTTCAAGTTCCCAGCAATATCTCCGACTTCACCCATCCAAAGACATCAACCTTTGTGGAATTGAAGGAGGAGGACTCGATCTTCATAAATACCGATCAATCGATCAACTTCCCCTCCATTCACTTGGAAGATTCTCGATCTAGTATTTCTTGCAAATATCTAGATCCTAGTTTTGATTATTTGATAATCCTTGTTCTTGTGGCAGCTTGTTGTTATCATGGGAGCCTCCAATTCGGTTTTGGATGTGTGTCCCGCTAGCATTGTAAAGGCACCGGTTCCCGCCTAGAAGGGTACCAATAGTGGAAGGTTGGATAAGGCCTTTGGTGGCGAGATCCATCGGAGAATAGGGTGAGGCCTATTGTGGCGTGGTGGTCTTAGAACCGCCCACCCCTCCAACGCAGACGTACTTCCCTTAATAAGGAAGGAACTGCGGTCAAACAAATCCCCCGTGTCTCCGCGTGCCCCACTACGGTTTCCTTGCTCCTTTGTACACACTTAGTAGTTAGGTTGGCATATAGGGAAATTCTCGTAATTGCATACCTAGAGAATCTACATTTGTGTCAAGCCTAAATTGAAAAGGAACTAAAATTTGAAGTAGAACCTATTCACCCCCCTCTAGGTGCCCATACGACCCATCTCAATTGGTATCACAGCCTCGGCTCTTTTATTCAGGCTTTACCGCCTAAGAGATTATGGGTACTAAGGGAGATGGGAGTGAGGTTGTGGACAAGGTAACTATGGATGATCTCAAGGCGTTGGAAACAACCTTGCTGAAAACCATAGAGGCCAAAATGGAAGAGATGCATCAAATGATTGATCGTCTCTCTCCATCTACAGCCCACCTCCATCTACCTTTGAGGCTACCACTCCTGTCTCCAAGGACAAATCTAATGCTAACTCCAAGGAAGACGAGGTGGTAGGTGATAAAAATAATGGATCCTCCTCAAAAAAGGGAAGTGGTAAGGAGGACTATAGTGAGGTATCTCACTTATATTCTCCCAACCCACCAATCCCTCACCCTCATATAAACAATATGGGTGATCCACCCAAGCTTACTGCATCTTCATTTAATCAATGGCAATTCTTAATGAAATTTCATGTGTGCAGTTCGTCAATTGAGATTTGGAGAATCATTGAAGAAGGCCTCCACATTGGTGATTCTACCAATTTGACAAGAAGAGAAGTTGTGGACAGCCAAATCAATGCAATGGCTCTACACATGATACATCTCGGTGTGGGTCCCAATGACATGCCTCACATAGAACATCTCAACATAGCTAAAAAAGCTTGGGATGCCCTCACCGAACTCTTCATTGGGAACGAAAGCATGAGAAGGAATATGTATGATGCACTAAGCAACCAAGCTGAAGGTTTTTATATGATGGATGGCAAGGATCATGAGGATATGTATAGAAGAATCAAGTCAATAGCCACCACATTTAGAAATCATGGTGCTACCCATGTTGATGATGCTTGGATCAAGAGAAAGTATGTTAGTGCTCTGATGCCTTTTGAGCCTACTAATTTGAAGAGCCTTCAAGGTAGACATAATTACCATCAAATGACTTCCAATGAGGTCATGCAAGAAATGGCTGCCTTCAAAGTGGCCTCCAAGAATGCCGAAGATGGTCGTGCTCGAGCCATTGGAATGCAAAAGGCGGTAAATGTAACCTTAAAGGAATATGTTGTTGAACAAGATGATGATGACTTTGAAGCTATGCACTGTCCCGAGGATGTCAAGAGGGCACATGGTGAGTACATGGACGTTTATGCTAGAAACTTTTGGAAGGACCCCACCAAAGACAAATCTGAAATTGAACACAAGAGTGGTTCAAATGCAAGAATAGAAAATGGTCCTAAGCTGAGAACATGCTTCAATTGTGGAGATGGATTGCACTTTGTGGCCGAATGTCCTTATCAAAATAGAGAAGACAATGGAGGAAGGATCATTCTCAAGGAAAAGTAAAAGGCACCTCAGAACAAGAAATTTGTGAGGAAAGGTATTTCTTACAAGAAGAAACCGAAGATTGTCTTGGTAGCACAAGAGGAGTACTCTTCCGGGAGTGAAGACGAAGAAGATGGTGATAACTCACGAGAGGTGGCTTCCATCGCCACCACATCTACACCGACTTCACTCTTAGATTCACCTAATGAGAATATGAACAACAAGAACGTCACGTGCCTTATGGCAAGAGGTTCCAAGGTATCATCTTCCTCCACTTCTTTTCCCAAGACTACCATGAATATTGATTTGGATGATTCTACTAGTCTTAAGGTTAAGGAAGAAACTATTTCTTTGGATTATTTCATCACTACAAGATGATTACAAAGTCCATTTTGAGGCACTCATGAGTCAACTTTGTCAAAATGAAGAGCTCCCTGAAGAGAAGAGCATAATTGAAAGAGAGGATGCAATGGAGATTGCATCCCTAAAGAATGCTCTAGAAGAAGAAGAGGCTCGAGTTTCCCTTGAGGAGAGACTTGAGTCGATCGGGGCACATGATGAAGTTGTGGCTAAGCTAATCAAGGAACATGATAATGCTATTACCAAGGTAAAGAAACTTAAAAAGGATAAGATTGAATTTGGGGCTACTCATGCTAGACTCTTCGAGAAATTGGAAACACTTGACATTACCCACAAGGCTTTAGAGAGTTAATACTCCATTCTTATTGAGTCTCATGATCCTGGTAAGGAGGGACTTGGTTATGGTAAGGAGGGACTTGGTTATGTCCCAAAGTCTAAGAAGAAGAAGAACAAGAAGAAGAAAAGAAAAACTGCTCAAGCAAAGACAAGTACCGTCACAAAGAACAAAACTAACTATATTGGTTTTGCAGGGTCTAACAATCCTAATTATGAGTTATTTTGTGATTACTATGGTGATGTATATGCTACTTATGTTGGTCTGTTTGATAATTATATCTCTTTGTCTATTTGGGTTCGAAAGGCCCTTGCCACTAACATGAGAGGACCCATTCAAAAATGGGTACCTAAAACCAAGATGTAATTCTCTTGCAGGGCTATGCTTCCAGTGGTTCTAGATGGATGCTCGATAGAGGGTGCACAAGTCATATGACCTGAAGCAAGGAGATCATCATGGAGATGAGGCCAAACCATGATCAAATAACCGTCTCCTATGGTGGTAAGTTAAAATTTGAGGTATTGGGTCTTGGCAAGGTTGTGGTTGCCAACGATATTTCACTCGTGGACATCATGCTTGTTGAGACACTCGGTTACAATTTACTTTATGTTCGTGCCCTTGGTAAGATGGGCTTTGCTGTTTTCATTGATGGTGATTTAGTGGTACTCTTCTGGAGCAAGTCCCTAAAGGTCGCTTTTTTGGGTATGTCGAAGATGACCTGTATGTGGTGGACTTTTCGGGGAAAACCATAGCGGGTCCGATGTGCTTATTCATAAAGGCCGACACGGGCTGGTTATGGCATCACCGTATAGCGCACGTGAACATGAGAACTTTGCAAAGTCTTCACAAGGGTGGCCATGTCCTTGGACTAAAATACAATGTTTCTTTTGCCAAAGATCGTGTTTGCAGGGCATGTGTTGAAGGAATGATGCACGACTCTCCCCACAAGAGGAAAACTATTATATCTTCAAAGAGGATCTTGGAGCTCCTTCATGTGGATCTCTTTGGTCCTCCATCTCATGCAAGCCTTGGTGGGAAGAAGTATTACCTTGTCATAGTTGATGAATACTCAAGATACACATGGGTTTACTTCTTCAAGCTTAAAAGTGAGACCCAACAAACTGTCATTGACTTTGCCAATGAGGTTCAGCGTCAGCACAATGTCCCAATATTGGCAATTAGAAGCGACAATGGCTCCGAGTTCAAGAACTACACTATGAATGAATTCCTTAGCGAAGAGGGGATAAGACACCAATATTCTGCTATGTACACCCGTCAACAAAATGGTGTAGCTGAAAGGAAAAAACCGTACTTTATGGACATGGCAAGGTCTATGTTGGCTGAATTCAAGTATCCATACAATTTCTAGGTTGAAGGTATCTCCACTGCATGTCACTCATCAAACCGGCTTTATCTTCACAAGATCTTGGACAAAACATTGTATGAGATACTTACTGATAACAAGCCCAACATTTCATATTTCCGGGTGTTCGGTTGTAAGTGTTTGGTTCTCATTAAAGGAGTTTGTTAGTGTAAATTTGAGTCTAAGCTTTAAAAGTTATTTTTGTTGGTTATGGTGCCGAATCCCACACTTATAGAGTCTACAATAAGCTCTCTGGAACTGTTGTAGAATCTTGTAGTGTGGTATTCGAGGAAAATGATGTCTCCCATGTGGGGCAAGCTGATGTTTGTGATGCAGATGTGGCAATACCCCAAGATGCCATAAGAAGAATGGGCATGGGATTTTTCCACCCCATTGAGGAACCCCTTGTGGCGGATCGGGAAGGACAATTCTCTACTCAAGTAGAGCCCTCATCTACACAAGGTCAACAAGCTCCACATGTAGGGGAAACTACTGCACCAACACCTCAACCTGCTGAAGATCTTCCATCACCTGAAGCATCTGGAAGTCCTAGGCCAGATATTCTGGGAAATACCGGATTATCCGGTCCGACCTCATCAAATGCCAAGAACGAGAAGAATAACCAAGCAGCAATAGAAACTCCTAGGCCGGATTTTCCTGTAGATAATGGATTATCCATCGCCACTACATCTCTCGCCAAAAACATCCAAGATGACCAAGAAGGAGCAAGAACTCCCAGGCCGGATTATCTGGCCCCTCCGTCAAACGGATTATTCGGCCCCTCCCTCGCCCGGATTATCCGGCCCTGAAGCTTCATAACAGCACGAGCCTCCTGTTATGGCTGCTGATCTCAATCAAGGGCAAGGTTCTTCATCTCCGGTACTCGTTGAACAAGTTGTTGATCAAGGTGAAGCGAGTTCCCCGAGGAAGACTCAAATTATGAAGAAATTCCTCCATAAAATAACAAGCTAATAGAATTCCATCGCCAAGCTCGTGCTGAAAGAATTCTTGAATTAAGAGGTCATACTCTAGATAAAGTTGTTGGTGATCTAAGAAGAAAGGTGTCCACAAGAAGGGAGCTTGCAATCTTTAGTGATCATCAAGCTCACATATCTATGGTGGAACCAAAGAATTTTTTTCAAGCTATTGAAGATCCAGATTGGGTGGTTGCTATGCATGAAGAACTCAATAATTACAAGCGCAAGAAGGTCTAGAAATTAGTTGAGAAGTCAAAATATTGCTGCAATGTTATCGGCACCATGTGTATTTTCAAGAACAAGCAAGATGAGAATGGAATCGTCGTAAGAAACAAGGCAAGATTGGTAGCACAAGGTTTTTCTCAAGTGGAAGGCATTGGCTTTGGAGAAACTTATGCTCCCATGGCTCGCCTTGAGTCTATCTAAATCCTTCTTTCTTATGCATCTCACCATAACTTTAAATTATAGCAAATGGATGTTAAGAGTGTGTTTCTTAATGGTCCTCTACATGAGTTGGTATATGTAAATCGACCCCCGGGTTTCGAGGGCCCCAACTTTCTGAACCATGTGTACGAACTCGATAAGGCACTCTATGGCCTTAAACAAGCCCCATGTGCGTGGTATGAGCATCTTAAAGAGCTTTTCTTAGACGGTGGCTTCAAGGTTTGGAAAATCGATCCCACTCTTTTTACTAAGAAGGTTAAGGGGAGCTCTTCATATGCCAACTATATGTAGACGACATTATTTTTGGCTCTACTAATCAAGCTTTTAATGATGAATTTTCAAATCTTATGACTGACGGGTTTGAGATGTCTATGATGGTGGATTTACGATTCTTTCTTGGATTTGAGATCAAACAACTTAGAGAAGGAACATTCATAAATCAAGAAAAATACATCCAAGACGCTCAAGAGGTTCAAGATTGGCAGACCTTAATGGCGTCTACACACCAATGCAAACTAAATGCCATCTTGAACTCAATCCCAATGGTAAAGACGTGGACCAAAAGGTATACCGGTCCATGATTGTCTCTCTCCTTTACCTCTGCGCATCTAGACCTGATATTGTGTTGAGTGTAGGTGTGTGTGCAAGGTATCAAGCGGCTCCTAAAGAAAACCACTTAGTGGAGGTCAAGAGAATCTTTCGATATTTGTTTCATTCCCCTAATTTTGGTTTATGGTATCCCAAGGGCTCCAATTTCTCTCTATGTGGTTATACGAATTCAGATTGGGCTGGTGACAAAGATGATAGGAAGTCAACTTCTGGGGCTTGTCAGTTTTTGGGACAGTCTTTGGTAGGTTGGTCTTCAAAGAAACAGAATTGTATATGTCTCTCCAACGCCGAAGCTGAATATGAGGCTGCTGCAAGCGCATGTACTCAATTAATATGGATGAGGCAAACTTTATAGGAATACGGTGTCAATTGTGATAAAGTGCCTCATCTATGTGACAATCAAAGTGCAATCAAAATTGCGTACAATCCGATGCAACATACAAGGCCAAAGCATATTGAGATTCCGAATCACTTCATTTGGGATCATGTTGCTCATGGTGATATTGATCTATCATTAGTGAGCACGAACAACCAACTTGTTGATATTTTCACGTAGCCACTTGATGAAGCAAGGTTTTGTTATTTGAGGAATGAGATAAATATCGTTGATTCAAGGAGCTTCTCTTGATTACTCATGCATACCCACTTACATATCTTCCTTTATTTGGTTTAGGTGTGGGCATGAATATAGGGGGAGTGTGGTCCTAATTGATTGGGCCAACCCTCCTCCCATAATGCCGAAAGCAAGAAAAATCACTTCTCTTAATATCATTATGGGATATGTGAGTTCTTTGATGAGTATTGGTCATGAACCCAAGATATTTCTGTATGGTGCCATACCTTTCACTCCAACATGGTGGCTTCGGCCACCACCCTCTTCCATGAGAAGAGTTGGTTTCTTGTGGATCTTTTTGGTTTTTCTTGGATATCTTGTGTTCTTATGGAAAACACACCCAATTTTAGCCTTTATTCGATTTGACTCTTGCAATCTTGGGTGTGTAATACCATCCTAGTTTGGTCGTCTAAACCTAAGCCTTCTCCAACCCAAGCCATCTTTCTCATGCAAACAAGTCCTTCGTTTCACTCGAGGTTTTTTGTTTGGAATGCGTAGGCCCGATTCTATGTTCAACATAAAATCAGAGAAGGGCTAGATTATCTGCCCCAAGTGGGGGCCGGATAATCCGCGCCTAGCGATTTTGTCTTTTAAAGTCAGGGCAACGGGGGAAGTGCTCAAACAGAGCAGCTCTTCCACCCTGACCGCTCTCGTCTTCCCTAGTTGTTGCCTGCCATCCCAACCCTCCTCGGAGCCGTTCCGCGTAGCTGATTCTCCGGCCTCCCCTGGACCTTCTTCCCCACGCATCTGGATACCTTCTCCTCCACGTTCTTCCTTCAATGAGTGAGGGTAACTCCCTCTCTACCGTCTTTTGTATAGATGTGTTGATTGTTGGTGGAACTTGGACTAGGAGTCGCCTTGTGGTTCATATTCTTGTTAGAAATCTTAGTCTTGCAATACTTGTGCCGATCTACTTTGATGCACTCAATCTAGGCTAATTCTAAAACTTTCGCCAGGGCCAAATTATCCGCCCCTGGCACGGCCGGATTATCCGGCCTGGCAGATTCACCCCTGGTTCAGAATTTCCCAGATTTTTTGCATAATGTATTTTTGATTTGTGGATTGTTTTTCTACTATTTCTACACGCCTCCTGTACTTGTGTGTATACTTATCTCCATGATATCCATCTTGTTCACTTCACATGTGGCTCTCGTGTTCCTCAGACCTACAAGCGGCGTCCCCATGGTTGTTATTTTAGGCCCGACGGAGAAGGCGGTCTTGTGGACGAGGTTGAATTGAGGAGGTGGCAAAGAAAGGCTGATAGGATGGCTGAACGTGCTAAGAAACCTAAGAGGACCACTCAAAGAAAGGGCAATCAGCCCTACGTCAGCTACAATAAGATGGATATCCTTGACTATTCTGACATTCATCACCGGGACATATATGCTGAGACTAATAGTGAGGACTGTAACTTTTGGTCAAAACACTTCAGGAGTATTCATGACGATATTTACTCCTATGTTCATATTCTCCCCATGCGCCCTCTTTCAATGATTGAGGCAAAGTCAAAGCCAAAACTTGCTGAGGCTTTGGTTGTAACTGAGAGGATGGGGCTGCACCATTTGATGGCTCTATAGTGCAAATATGATACCTCTGTGGTGAAGCAGTTCTTCTCAACCCTTGTGATTTGTGGAGATTAGCTCCTCACAATGAAGTGGGTGACATGTACCACTTTTATTCAGTCTAATTTCTACATCTTTGGTTAGGTGCTTGGTTACCCCTTCAATGGTCGTGATAGTCCTTGTGGTCATCGCATTATCTCTCCTGTCAAGCCTAGCAAGTACACTGCCCTCTCTTCGTGCCTTTCACCAGATGGTGTTGTTGGGATGCTCTCAGGTCCGTCTCGTCTATATGATGAGATGGTTGCCCTTTATCTTGACTGGATCACTCCTAGTGGAGGAAACAATAATAGTATCTGTGGCCACCTTGTTCAATTGCTTGCCTTCACACATGACGTTGCCACGTCTGAGGATGAGTCCATGAATTACATGTTGTATGTGATGGATTTTATTTACCATGTCATGACTGATGCCATGTTCAACAGGCTTTCCATTCCCTATGCCCCGTTCATCATGATGCTCAGCAAGCATATGCTACCTCATAAGGATTTTGGTGGCAAACCTTGATAGTGAGCACGAGTCCAAGAAAATTTATAACAAGGTGAGGAAGACCTCCCATCCCTCTTCATCTCTAGAGGGGCTTATGCGTGATGCCCGTGCTAGTGGGCATAGGCCCCATGTTCACTCTGTTTTCCGTGAGGTGACGCAGCTGAATTGATTCCAGCAGAACATATTGTGAATGGGGGTGGATACCCATAAGGGAAAGTATGAGTCATACAAGCAACACCACGAGATGGCCCACACCCAGCAGCTCATTCTTCACCATGTGTCAGGGGCAACAGGTAACCCTCTAGCTCCTACTGCGCCCACTCCGTATGCTTAGTGGAATTACCTCTGGACTCAAATATGGAGAGCTCAAGTGCCACTTGTTTCCTGCCTCGGAGAGGGAGCCTACTCCACCAGCTGGTGACGATGAGGATGAGGATGAGGAGGAGTATGATGATGAGGACGGGGACGAGGATGATGATGGGGAGTACGACAAGGACAAGTGATCTCTTGGGGCACTGTCATCGCTCTTATTCCTTTTTGGCATTTCGATGCCAAAGGGGGAGAAGTAGTTCTATTTAGGATTCCATGGATTTGCATGGGTGGGGCATAAGCATTTGCTTTCTTATCATTTTCTCCCTTTTATTGTTTGTGCTCATTTAGCGTTGAACCTTATTCATGAGTTGTTTGTATGAGATTATGTTTGTGGCACTATAGTTCGGTTGTGGATTTATCACTCGAATTATCTTGTGGATTTATCTCTTGTGATTATGGATCCATCTATCATATTGGCTATATTGGTTATCTTTCTCTCGGTGGAAGGCCTCAATAATGGTTATCATATTGGCTATTCTTATATTATATTGAGGACACCTCTCTCACGGTGGTATGATATTTTTGGGATAGCTCATCATTTGTTTGTAGCTTCCGTTCTAATGAAATATACTTGTACCTACTTGTGTGCATTTGTATTCAAATGCAAATTTCTATTATGCACACATTTAGGGGGAGTCTCTTTCATCCGCAAAATGATGTTGTTAGTATATCTGTATTACAAATCCTTGTATTGCCATCTAACACCAAAAAGGGGAAGATTGACAGAACATTTCATGATCTCTAGTGTTTGGTGTGTTAGATAACAATATCAAGGATCATCTCATGTGAGTTGAATGCTGCAGATATAACTTGTAATTCAGATGCAGCAAAATTGAGTGTTGGGGGGCGGATTATCCGCCCCAGTTAATGGCCGGATAATCCGGCCCACCCCAACTTCTAAGGGCCGGCAAGGTGCGTCGTGCAGTATGCGGGCCAGGGCTGGAGTTTTTGGCCGGGCCGGATAATCCGCCCCTCCAAGTGGCTGGATAATCCGACCCCCTGAGGATTTTTCCAAATGCTGACCAGGCGCATCACATAGTATGGGGGCGGGTTTTCCCTCGGAAAATCCGTTTCAGGTGCAGAGTTTTGCCCCGGCGAGATAATCCGGCCCCTACTAGGTCCGGATAATCCGGCCCCCAACTTCTCCAACGACTGAGTTTGGCAAGGGTATTTATTCCCCTTGAATCCCTCCTGCCAAAACTCCTTGATTCATTCGAAAAATCTCAGACCTATTCTTCATGTTCTAAGCGAGATCTCAGTCTTCTCCCATCCAAAGACATTGACCTTTGGGGAATTGAAGGAGGAGGACTCAATCTTCATCAACACCAATCAAGCGCTCACTTCCCCTACATTCACTTGGAGGATTCTCGATCTAGTATTTATTATAAATATCTAGATCCTAGTTTTCATTATTTCATGGTCCTTGTTCTTGTGGCAGCTTGTTGTCATCACGGGAGCCTCCAATTCAGTTTTGGATGTGTGCCCCGCTAGCGTTGTAAAGGCATCGATTCCCGCCTCGAAGGGTACTAATAGTGGAAAGGTGGATCAGGCCTTTCGTGGCAAGATCCATCCGAGAATAGGGTGAGGCCAATTGTGGCGTGGTGGTCTTAGAACCGCCTACCCCTCAAACGCAGGTGTACTTCCCTTAAAAAGGAAGGATATGTGGTCAAACAAATCATCCGTGTCTCCGCGTGCTCCACTACAGTTCCCTTGCGCCTTTTTACATGCTTAGTAGTTAGGTTGGCATATAGGGAAATTCTCGTAATTGCATATCTAGAGAATTTACATTTGTGTCAATCCTAAAATTGAAAAATAACTAAAATTTGAAGTAGCACCTATTCATCCCCCCTTTAGGTGCCCATACAACCTATTTTAGCATTGGCTACAGTTCATGGGAAAGTCTGGAGCCCCTGGGCCATCACCGTCCTTGGCAGGCATCTCCACCCTCGTAAGGACGGACGGTGGCACGCCCGTTCCCCTCATGAGGTCACGGGTACCGGTCATGCCTGGCTCCTCACAAGGTGGAGACAACGTAGTTGCCACCCTCTTTACTATGGTGATCTCCTGGGCCATCATTTGATTCCTCCTAGTGGAGCCTCCAACGTAGTCTAGGGTGTCCACATCCTCGCGATAGGTGGCGGCAACGGTCTTGTAGGCGTGCTCCAGGGAGCGTAAGGCTTCCACTTCGTCGCAACAAACTGTGATGACTCCGCCACTGCCTCTGGGCATCTTGAGCATGTTGTAGGCATGGTGAGTGGCGGCCATGAACTTGGCTAGCGCAGGGTAGCCGAGGATGACGTTGTACAAAAGGCTGATGTGTGCCACATTGAAGTCGACGAGCTCAGTGCGGGAGTTGTTGCATGTTCTGATCGTGATGGAGAGGTGCACCTGCCCGATGGGTGTGGTGGACCCGCTTGTCACCCTGGAGAACGGCATGGTTGGCATCAGCCTGTCATAAGGCACTTGCAGTTGGGCGAAATTCTCGGTGCAGATCATGTTCCGGACCGCTTCTCCGTCAATGAGGGTCTTCGCAATGACGATGTTGTTGATGGTCGGGGTGTGGATTAGGGCGAGCGTGCCCACAGTCCTGGTGGAGACGGGGTGGTCGCCGGCGTCGCAGGTGATTGCGCACTGGGACCACTTGAACTTCAGCGAGGGAATTCCTAGTTTGCCGGCTACAACCTCACTAGTGAGCAGATTGAAGTGTCGGTTGGACGTTTGGGATTGGGAGCTACCAAGGATGCAGGCTATGGCACCTTGCGACACCTGGTAGCCCCCAGGGTCCTCGGCGCGTGCTTGATCCTGTGGGTGCTGATGCTGTTGCGTGGCATTGGCTTGGTGACCTACCGGTGGGGCATCACACTGGCCGGAGTTGTTGTTCCAGCGTTTTCCTCCCTGGTTGCCCTGCCTTGGCCGCCTCACTCGCCTCCCGGCCTTCCCTAACTCTGGCTGTTGCGCAGGTCACGGAGTTTCTTCATCTTGTAGCAGTCATTCGTGGGGTGGCCTGCCTTCTTGTTGAAGTGGCAGTGCGAGATGTCGTCCCACTCCCACTTGCAGGCCCCCTCACGAGTACTCTTCCGATCTACCTCGGCCACGAGGACGGTGGAGGTTTTACTCTTGGGCTCCTTGTCTTTACCCTTGGATGAACCGGAGGCCTTGGGAGTGTCTTCTGCCTCCGCGAGGCTGAACATCCACCCTGCACGGCTTTGGCGCACTTCTCGGCCATGACGAAGAGCTCGACGATGGTGGCGATGCTCTCTTCCTAAATCCCAATCTTCTCCTGCATCTTGACATCCTTCACGCCCTCAGAGAAGGCAATGATGATGTTGGAGTATGATATCTTGGGATCTTCTTGCGGACTCGACTGAACCTCTGTATGAACTTGAAGAGGGTCTCGCCAGTGTTCTAGAGTATCTGACGGAGGTCGTAGTAGGTGAGCGGGCGCTCGTAGGTCCCCTTGAAGTTGGAAATGAAGAGGGAGCTGAGATCCGACCATGAGTCAATTGACTCCTTGGGGAGGTTCATCAGCCACGTGCTGGCCCCTTCCTTTAGACACAGGGGAAACCAATTCGCCATGACGCGATCGTATCCTCCTGCCGCTTCGATGCCCATGGTGTAAAGTTGCATGAATTCGCATGGGTTCGTGGTGCCGTCATAGTGCGCCGGCGTTCCGCCCTGCCGTTGTCGAGGGACGCGCGGTTCTACAGCCCCGGGACATCGATTTCCTCGGCGAGGCGGTCCTCGCGCTCGCGTGATGATGCCGTGGTGACAGGAGGCGAGATGATCTGGCGGCTATTCGTGGGAGGTGGTGTGGCATCGCCCAGCTTGGCCACACCCCCATGCCGACGGGCGGGATCGAGCCCCCCAGCCCTCGGCTCTCTACCAGTGGCCCGAGCCCTCGGCCCCTCCGGGAGAGAGTGGAGGCATTGAGGAGCTCGGCGATCCGGTCAGGCCACTTCTCTTGGCCCTACTCAGCCGGTGGATGGTCTAGGAGCTCGCACACCATGCGGTTGGTGGCCTCCGGGGTGAGATGCTTGGGGTGGCTGCGAGAAGATGCGGTGCGGGAGAGCGACGTGACGCCGTGCGAGGAGGGGGACCAGCTCCTTCGCCGAGCGGTAGGAGGAGCCCCCCTCATCCTCCATCCACGGGACTTTCTCGGAGGCGGCATGTTGTCGGGCAGGCTCGGTCTGGGCCTTGCCTGCCGAACGACAAAGAGCCGCTCGGCGTGTGTCTCATGGCCAACCGACATCTTGCCGAGGTTGTCGGAGATCTTGGAAACGCGCCTCAACTCCGTACCTGGTGCGCCAAATCTCGGACATTTTTCGTGCAAAGGAACTAGGTTCCAATGATCCCTTGGTTCATGACGAGGCTGAACACACGATTCCGAAGGAGCCTAGCGACAGCTACGGCGGTGGAGCGGATGCTCGACAGAGGGTTGACACCAGGTTTTTTTACCCAGGTTCAGGACCCTCGTGAGGAGGTACAGCCCCTACTCCTGGTTAGTTGTATTGCTTTCTTTCCTCACGAGGTTACAATGGTTGATGAATATCTAGGGTTTTAGATCTCAGGGATCCGTCCCTTGCAAGGTAGGAGAAGGACTCCTTATATAGAGAAGCGTCAGGCGTCTCCCTCGGGTCTACGGACGGGGAGGGTCACCACAATGCCGTTGTCTTGGATGCCAGTCTATGAGACTAATTTACATGGACTTGGTCCAACTCGCTGTGCCCCGCTCCATCCTCCTGTAAAGTGTCCTTTGCCGAGGTCCCTTTTCTTCATCCAGCACTCTATGCTTCTTCCCTTATTTCACCAGAACCGCAACTGGTGAAAGCCTCTTGCCGCGAGATCATTTTTCACTGCCCTGTGAAAAAGGAGGGTGGACTAGGTCTTCTTTCCAGAGGTGGTTGTGTCGCCAAACCTCTGCACTTGCTCTCGGGGCTCTAGTCTGCACTTTGTGCGGTGTAGTTACTATCCTGCCCATGGACGGACCCGCGGGTATCCGAGGCTGGAGGATGCTATGTGCTACCGCGGTAGCCTCCCTAGGGAGAGAACCAGCTGATGCCCACCTGGGTTCGTTCCCTCGAGAGGCGTCTTACCTCTTGAAGGATGGGACCCTTGCGCTCCAGGGCCCGTCCCGCGTGGGGATGTGGCACCCTGGATGCTAGGGCTCCGACAGTGGCCCCTAGGCGCTTGGCCTGCATGGGTCCCTAAGTGGCCCGATGGGGTAAGCAGCCTCAGACGCTGGGCGGGCCCCTGTGCTCATTTGGTCAACAAGGACCCGGCTTGCTCGAATCTCAGCCATGAAGCTCAACTGGCTATGGGCGTTCGCTCGTCAATTCTAGAGCGCACTGTTCCTGCTCCGGGAGTTGTTCCCACGACACGACGGTGCGTGGGCTCCATCGGTTAATACCGCTTATGTGGCACAATGATACGTCTTTTCGACGGGCTCGGTTAAAGGTGAGGGAAGAATATTTTCACTCCCTCTCTGCTTCTTTCTTCCTTCCTCTCTTGCGCTCTCGACTGCAAAACCCCTCCCCCTCTCCATGACACCCCCGTGTTTCTCGCCTGAGGAGAAGGGCAAGGCGGTGATGGCCGAGGCGGTGGAGACACCGCCGGTGAAGCTCTGTCAAGGGCGTCCTCGTGAAAGCGGTCAGGGGAGGCGCGGTGGCCATGTTTGGACCTGCAGAGACGAGCGTGGCCTCGGGAGAAGCTCCCCCCAAGAGCAGTCGAGGCCATCCCCGTCGGAGCGGCAGGGGTCACCGCGGAGGGCGTGGTGGAGGATCCGGAGCCGGATTTGGCCCAGTCATCCCCTCTACTGTCGTGGCCCTTCCGTCGGGGGCCCTCGCTCCCGTGGTTATCAAGATCGAGGATGATCCTGAACCTGAGAGGGTCATCGACTTCATCGTCATCCTCGATAGCCCGGACTGGATTGTGAGGGCGGAGCTTCTCCCCACTGTTCCTGCGCGGGACCATGCACAACCTCCCAAGTGTGGCACAGCTGCGCCATTCCGAGGGGTGCGAGAAGTGGGAGGTGAGCATCTTGGCCTTCTCCGGCAGTGAGAAGTTCCTCACCGGCGGCTGGCATCGCTTCCTCTCCGAGCACCATATCTAGTGCGGCTTCACACTTCGATTCAGGTACCGTGGCGAGGTGGACTTCTCTATCTCAGTGTTCGACATGCAGTTGTGCCATGTGGACGACCCCCCTCATCTCCAGGCTGCCCAGTAGGCGTGGTCGTCATGGGGCTAGCGAGGGGCGCAAGTCTCGACCCCTGGAGGTGTGATGCCAAAGCAGTTGTCGGCTCCCTTTTGCCTTGTAATTAGGACTTTTAGGATGAACTTCCCAGCAAGGGGTGACACCATCTAGTGCTCTGTTCCCGTGTGGGGTTTGCAAGGACTTTTTTCTATGTCTGTAAGCGGATCTTTACGCCGGTTGTTTCTACCTTAGCGTAGAGACCTCTTGCTGAGGCCCATGAGGGCAGCTCGTGTTTCATTTCTGTAGGAGCAGCCTTTTAGGAGCGCCAAGCATGTTTGTAGAAGGGATGGGGATCCAGGGGTGGAGCCCTCGTGAGGCGTGGTTCAGGGCAGGGTGCCTGGGGAGGCGGTCTCTAGAGGTGGCGCTTGAGCGTGCTTCTAGCAGGGCTCCCTTTAGTTGTAGGACCGCCCCATCGTAGAGCAAGTCGCACCTGATTAGGTTGGTGAGAATCTTGGCGCCTCGAGTGGGTGGCTCCCCATGGCTCGTGGACTGCAGCGGGTCCGGGAGGTTCTCTTGACGAGTTACTTCCGCATATACCCTCAAGGAGGGGTCCCCTATTAACTTCTAGAGCCCACCCTCATGAGAGGGAGCGCAGCCTCACAGGTTTGCGTGCCCTTTCCGGGCGCCACTAGTACGGGCAAACTACGAGTGGCGTACTAACCCCCGTCTCAGGTCGTAAGTTTTAGAACCCACGTTTTTCCACCCTGCAAAGCTTAACCGCTGAAGAGGGTGTCCCCAGGGTTACCCCATGGGCCTCTTGAGGAGAAACCACAGGATTATGTGTTCCTTCTTTCAGCCCTCGTGACGAGGGTTTTGGGGATGACGTGACTCACGGCCGAAGGATTAGCCGCAAAGTTTATAGCTCGGAACTTTAGGTCTAGCGAGCTCAGGTTGCGGAGGAGCAGGGCCTCATGAGCCGTCGCGAGGATGAAAATGAGGTTAGGGACCATGGGTGAGGTGACTCTCGGCTGTGGGACAGGTCATTGAGTTTAGAGATTGACACTTTAGGCCCTAACGTGCTCGGGCTACAAAGGATCAGGGCCTTATGAGCCGTCACGAAGATAAAAACAAGGTCAGGGACCCTGGGTGAGGTGAATTTCGACCGTGGGATGGGCTGTAGAGTTCAGAGCTTGAAACTTTAGGGCCTGACGCGCTCGGGCTATGGAGGAGAAGGGCCTCATGAGCCTTCACGAGGACAAAAACGAGGTCAAAGAAAAAACCATATAGCCAACCTGTGCGCGACACTGATATCTGCAAGAACACAAATTTTTTGTAGCTAGTTTCGAAGTATAGATATCGATCCCATAGGGATCCCAAAGGTAAATCTTTATGGGTGAAGTCTCTATCACACCCGAAGTTGTCACAGGTCTTCGAGTGAATTGACTGCAACTGTTGAAATAGGAATGGGGTTTTGATTAAATGAGATATATTTAAATATAAGTAAAATGTAAACTTTGGAAATATAAAGCATAAAAGTAAATAACGACTTGGTTGTTTGTTGTTTCCTACAGATGGCAAAAGAAGGCCTGGGGAGATTCAGTTCATGGTGATAGTGAATGTGCCAGGTGGACGAATGATAAATGTAACAATTATAATCTTATAAATTTATATGGAGGTGAGTAACCATTAATTACCTAGAACTCCTCTTGGTAGATTTCATCCCAACTTCAATAATCCTACTAGCCTGTTACCAAAACCATGGTCAGACACTAGACGATTATGACCCTTCAGGTTGCTTAGCGACTAAGCTCCTTGGATCGGACTAATCTAATAAGCATAGTGGTTCCTCGTTATCCTCGAGTCTACTAGTTTTCCATTGATATCCCCATGTCACCCGGGGGTCGCCGGTCCACTAGCGAACAAGATGTTATCTGTGTAGAACAAAGTATCATGTTGTCTGGGCCCTTAATTGGACAACAAGCATTAGGCATACCACAGATAGCCAAGCACAGATAATATAGTAATTAGAATCAATCACAAGCTAATGGAAAATATATGAAGTTACATCACATCTCACCAATACCCTACATATCCAATGCCCAAGGGTATTACTCACACATGAGAGAAGAACAGATCATCAATATAATCAAAAAAAGGGAATTCGTCTTGGTGTTACCATGGAGATCCACAATAAGAATAGAAAATATCCAACACAATTCAAGATGGGAAGAAACAATCTCAAACCCTAATCTTGCAAGGTGGAGATCCCTCTCTCTCTCTCAAGTACAAGTAGTGGCTATAGAGGTGTATTGGCTAGGAGGTCGAAGATCGTGGAGCGAGATGAAGTACATCTTCCCCTTCTTCTCCGGATCTCTTGTTTCTTCCTTCTGGATGGTATGGCGGTTGTTGTGTTGTGTTTTCGTCCCCCGTCCCTTCATGGAAGTTGTTCCTATTGACAAGACAGAGGCGGCAACAAGTATACGACAGGAAAAATATTCCTGCAGTATAGTTGCTCGTTAAAGCTTCTATGAGGTCCCCTCGCGTGCTTCCAAAGTGAGACTTGCTTCTTTTCTCTAGAATATTGTGTTTCTCTAGTTAAAACCTTCTGTTGATGTTCAGAAGCTGAAACAAACATTAAAAACCAAGTTTTCTTTGCTACCAAACTATTAGCATTCGATAAAGCTAGAAAACAATCAAATTCGGGAGAAAACCATCAATAAAAGCCGTAAAAAATGTGTCGAACCTCACAACTATCAACTCCCCCAAGCTTAGATGTTGCTTGCCCTCGAGTGACATGGAAATAAGGAAGAATAGCGGAGATTCAAGACTGAAAATAAAGGAAATCACAAGTTTGAATTGGTGTCAAATTCTTTTCTTCACAATCCATGCAATCTTAAATATGATCATACAAGTATTCACAAGATTCCACTGAGTCCACTTCCTAACCACTTATATCTTTTCAGCAAATAAATAATATGCCCAAGCAAGTGTCAAAACTTTTGCTAGGAAAGTGAAACAAATTCTTTTGGTGCCTCTCTTTATTGAGAGATGAAAACTTTTTGTTCTTGTTCATTTAACCAATTAAGAGTACTCAAGTTGGCATCAAAAAATTTAATTTAAGAATAACTCATCTACTCCATGTCAAAATTTCAAGACTATTAAAGCACCTCTTTCTTTTCTTTTGCCTTTCAAAAACTTTAGCTCTTTCATAGAGAAATCATACCACTATTTTTATCATGTTTAATTGGGCTGTGTTGTGCACTCGTGGCCATGCCAATAAATAATTGTTGAGCAATAATGGGCCAGAGGAGTACTACAACTTCACTTGGAATGTGAAACCATGAGGAGACTAAAAAATTTACTCGTCATAGCATTGCTGCTACAGACGTTTACATAGCTCAATAGCCGAAATCAAGTGGTTTCCCACATTTAGATCGTTCATTGGCCAGCGGAGTTAATAGATCCTCGTGGAGCACGACAAAGTTGTAATGACACGTGTAAAGCAATATCTTACGGTAATTACTAGAAAAAGTTGTGGCATAATTTCTACCACTTCGAAGCATCCATTTTATCAAACAATTTCAATCAAGCATATGATCAAGTCTATTTATATTAAGATCAAATGGGATGGAGTGGTTCTAAAATTAAATTCTTTGGGCTGAACATGGACTCAAGTCATCTTTGAGATGCTTTTTCTTCTTGTAAAAATGTAGGAAGTATTTTTAACCAAGTTCATTGCTCATTGTTTCAAAGCCAAAAAGGAGACACTGGCTAAGGAATAGAAGTTATAGGATAACAAGCTAAGTGGGGAGTTACTCTAGTGTAAGCGAGTAAATTATTGTAGGATCAATTTAAGGTTGCGGAAAGGATGATGAAAGGAATGTGATACCTCTTCTTGCTTGCTTCATTCTTGTATTTGAGTCGAACCCCCTCTATGTTTCCCTTTTGCCAAGTCACCTGAAATTAAGCAATGTCCGAGAGAAACAAAGAAACGAACTTGCAAATAAAGTTAGAATTTTTTTTTTGTATTTTCGGTTTAGTCATGCAAAGCTGAAAATAAACATGCAAATTTTGAATAAATAAAATAAATCAAAAACTATATAAAAACATGAATGCAAAGTTTGGAGGTTTTCAAACTTCCCCCAAGCTTAGGCTATTGCTAGGCTCAGTTGTTGCCGTCATTTGGCGGCTGGTGCGGATACTGCTGGTAGTAGTCGGGGAAGTGGGTCATGAAGAGTGTGGTCGATCCTTCTCTCTCTAGTCTTGCAAGATGGAGATCCTTCTCTCTCTCAAGTACAAGTAGTGGCTATGGAGGTGTATTGGCTAGGAGGTAGAAGATCGTGGAGCGAGATGAAGAACGTCTTCCCCTTCTTCTCTGGATCTCTTCTTTCTCTCTTCTGGATGGTATGGCGGCTGTTGTGTTGTGTTTTCGTCCTCTGTCACTTCATGGAAGTTGTCCCTGTTGACCAGACAGAGGTGGCGGCAACTATACGACTAGAACTATACGGCCAGAAAAATATTCCCGCTGTATAGTTGCTTGTTAAAGCTTCTGTGAGGTCCCCTCGCGTGCTTCCAAAGTGAGACATGCTTGTTTTCTCTAGAATATTGTGTTTCTCTAGTTAAAACCTTTTGTTGACGTTCAAAACCTGAAACACACATTAAAAACCAAGTTTGCTCTGCTACCGAAGTATTAGTGTTAGGTAAAGCCAGAAAACGATCAAATCCGGGAGAAAACCATCAATAAAAGCCATCAAAAATGTGTCGAATCTCACAGCTATCAAACACAAGATCCAAGGATACGCCAGTAGTATAGGCTTATTACTAATGCCACCGTGGCCCGCATAGGGTCTGACGAGAGGCAAAAACCACAAGGGATGAGGGTTTTCAAGGTTCACCTTCAAACAGTTCGCGACTCCAGGCGCGTCGTCTGGAGAATTCTATCCACCTTCCGGCAGCCTGAACCGCCGACCCTCCTGGCCGCTCAGCTGCCGCCGCGGGGATGGCAGGTGTTGTACGCGCACTTGAAAGAACATTTCATGGTCTCTAGTGTTTTTGTGTTAGATAACAATACCAAGGATCATCTCATGTCTGTTGAAGTGCTACAGATATAACTTGTAATTTGGATGCAACAAAACTGAGTGTTGGGAGCGGATTATCCGCCACAATCAAGGGCCGGATAATCCAGGTCACCCCCACATCCAAGGGTAGGCAAGGCGTGTCGTGCAGTATGGGGGAAGATTAACCTTCAGATACTCCAGCGAGGGCCGGAGTTTTTTCCCAGGCTGGATAAACCGCCCCTCTAGGGGGCCGAATAATACGCCCCCCCAAGGGTTTTTCCAACGGTCGACCAGGCGTGCCACACAGTATGGGGGAGGATTTTCCCCCAGAAAATCCATTTCAAGGGCGGTGTTTTTCCCCGGCCGCATAATCCGGCCCCCAACTTCTCCAATGGCTGAGTTTGGCAGGGGGTATTTATTCGATCCCTCCTGCCAGAACTCCTTGATTTGTTCGAAAAAGCTCAGATGTGTTCTTCAAGTTCCAAGCAAGATCTCCGTCTTCACCCATCCAAAGACATCGACCTTTGGGGAATTGAAGGAGGAGGACTCGATCTTCATCAACACCAATCAATCGCTCAACTTCCCCTCCATTCACTTGGAGGATTCTCGATCTAGTATTTCTTGCAAATATCTAGATCCTAGTTTTGATTATTTGATCATCCTTGTTCTTGTGGCAGCTTGTTGTTATCATGGGAGCCTCCAATTCGGTTTTGGATGTGTTCCCCGCTAGCGTTGTAAAGGCACCGGTTCCCTCCTAGAAGGGTACCAATAGTGGAAGGTTGGATCAGGCCTTTGGTGGCGAGATCCATCAGAGAATAGGGTGAGGCCTATTGTGTCGTGGTGGTCTTAGAACCGTCCACCCCTCCAACGCAGTCGTACTTCCCTTAACAAGGAAGGAACTGAGGTCAAACAAATCACCTGTGTCTCTGCCTGCCCCATTACGGTTTCCTCGCTCCTTTCTACACGCTTAGTAGTTAGGTTGGCATATAGGGAATTTCTCAGTTGGTATCAGATCCTCGGCTCTTTTATTCGGGCTTTACCTCCTAAGAGATTATGGTCACTAAGGGAGATGGGAGTGAGGTGGTGGACAAGGTAACTATGGATGATCTCAAGACGTTGGAAACAAACTTGCTGAAATCCATAGAGGCCAAAATGGAAGAGATGCATCAAATGATTGCTCATCTCTCTCCATCTACAGCCCACCTCCATCTACCTCTGAGGCTACCACTCGTCTCTCCAAGGACAAAGTTAATGCTAAATCCAAGAAAGATGAGGTGGTAGGTGATAAAAATAATGGATCCTCCTCCAAAAAGGAAAGTGGTAAGGAGGACTATAGTGAGGTATCTCACTTATATTCTCCCGACCCACCAATCCCTCACCCTCATACAAACAATGGGGGTGATCCACCCAAGCTTACTACATCTTCATTTAATCAATGCCCGGACCAACCTTACATGTCATCGTACATGAGACCGGTTCCACGACTGACATGCAACTTTTTTGCATAAGTGACTGGCGGGTGTCTGTCTCTCCGACTATAGTCAATATCTGATTTACAACGAGTTGCTAATAACTTAGTTATCCTCGTTGTGGTTCATGTTCGTAGGTGAGAACGGTTCTATCTCTGAAAGCCCTAAGCCACGTAAAACTTGCAATTGATAAATTAGAGGCGTCTAGTTTAGATCGTTGCTGGGCTAGTGTATTGATATGGTATTGTTGAAAGTAGATGTATGATAGATACTCTTAGAACACATTCAACGTGTAAGTTCCATAAACCTTGGCCTTACACACAAAGGAATGATAGAGATCATACCACGATGCAAATGATAGAGATCAAATGCATGGACCATATCATCTAACTTTACACATTAGATGTTGGCACCTTATACTGCTAGTTTGGCGCTTATGGTAGCATTGTAAGATGATCCCTCATTTAGATATCAAGATAAAATGTGTTCTTGCTTGAGTATACACCGTTCTATGGATCGTGTTTCGAGACATCACGTGATGATCGGGTGTACTAGACTCTACGCTTTCATACAACGGGTGTAAGACATTTTTACACACGCGAGTACTAAGGTTCTTACTTGGCGAGCCTAGCATGTACATACATGGCCTCGGAACATGGACCGAAAGGTTAAGCATGAGTCATATGGTAGATACGATGCCCATATAGATGCTCGCCTTTGAAGCTACACCGACTCGCGTGATGATCGGACTTGGTGTAGTGGATTTGCTTCATGTAATTTCCAAAAAGGCACGAGAGATGTCATTTTTGAGTGGGAGTTCATTAGTAATTTGGATTAGTTGAACTCAATCTATCATAAACTTAGTCTAAATAAACTTTACAAATTCTGTTGTAGATGGCACCACCTGCTTTTAATTTCAATGTGTTCATGGAGAAAGAGAAACTTGCTACGAATGGTATCAACTTCACCAACTGGGCTATGAATCTGAGGATTCTCCTCACTGCTGCACAAAAGCAATATGTGCTAGATGCGCTGCTAGGCTCCCCACCAGCTCGTGATGCCCCTGACGAGGAAAAGAATGTCTATGTGACTCGTCAAGAGGACCACAACTTAGTTCATTGCGGCATACTGTATGGGCTAGAGCCAGAACTTCGAAAGTGTTTCGAAAATGGCAACGTCTTTGATACCATGGGAGAATTGAAAATGATTTTCGATACCCATGCTGCCGTAGAGAGTTATAATGCTTCTGAAAAGTTCTTCAGGTGCAAAATGGAGGAAAACAGCTCCGTGAGTGAGCACATACTCAAAATGTCTGGGTACGCCGATAAGCTTGTGTCCTTGGGAATAATGATTCCCAATGACTTAGGCATACATCGTGTTCTCCAATCTCTGCCACCTATCTACAAGAGCTTCGTGATGAACTATAATATGCAGGGCATGAAGAAGACTCTTCCCGAACTTCTGTCAATGCTTAAGACTGCAGAAGTGGACATGATCCGAACTGACTTAAGCATCGCCACGGGAGAGAAAGTCTCATCGTAGTCAACTCCTTGAACTTGTCAGAACCCTTTCGCGACAAGCCGCACTTTATAGATAGAAACATTTCCATCCATATCAGTTTTCTTCTTAAAGACCCATTTGCACTCGATGGGTCTTGCACCGTCTAGCAGATCAACCAAGTTCCAAACAGGATTTTCATCCGTGGACTTTAACTCGGATCTCATGGCTCCAAGCCATGACTCAGAATCAGAAACCACCATCGCTTCCGAATAAGTTGTCGGCTCATCACTGTCCAACAGCAACACATCACGAACACTTCGCAATCCGGCCGATCTTCGTAGTGTTGGTGCCGTTTCCGGCTCAGGTACCACGACCGGCTCAACCTCTAAGGCTTTTGCCGACTCGCTGCTGGCCGATATCTCTCAAATTTCTTTGAGTTGCACCGTGATCCCACTGACTCCCCGACTGAGAAACTCTTTCTCAAGGAAGACACCATTTCGAGCGACAAACACTTGGTCTTCTTCTCGATTGTAGAAGTAGTAACCGAAGGTTTCCCTTGGATACCCAATGAAAATACACTTATTTGACTTGGCTGTAAGCTTGTGCGACTGAAGTCGCTTGACAAAAGCTTCACAACCTCAAATCTTAAGAAAATACAAACTCGGCTTCTTGCCAGTCCACATCTCATGCGGTGTCTTCTCCACATACTTTGATGGTACTCTGTTTAGTGTGGACGCTGCAGTTTCTAGACAATAACCCCAAAATGATAAAGGCAGATCTATCCGACTCATCATTGATCGTACCATGTCTAACAAGGTCCCATTCCTCCTTTCTGACACACCGTTTCTCTGCGGCGTTCCTGAAGGACTGAGCTTGGGAACTATTCCACAACTCTTCAGATGGTCATCAAACTCATGGCTCATGTACTCGCCTCCTCGGTTCGACCGAAGAAACTTTATTTTCTTTCCGAGTTGATTCTGTACCTCTTCTAGAATTCCTTGAACTTTTCAAAGGCTTCTGACTTATGTTTCATCAAGTAGATATATCCATACCTACTCAAATCATCAGTGAAGGTAATGAAGTACTCATAACCACCTCTGGCTGTCATGCTCATCGGGCCAAATACATCACTATGTACTAGTCCCAATAAGTCGGACGCCCTTTCACAACTCTTTGTAAAAGGTGCCTTGGTCATCTTGCCGAGTAGGAAGGACTCGCATGTCTCAAATGACTCCAAGTCGAACGAAGTTAGGAGTCCATCATCATGGAGCTTCTTCATGCGTTTCCAACTTATATGACCAAGCCGACAATGCCAAAAGTAAGTCATATTCAGATCATTTGGTTTCAACCTTTTCACATTTATGTTATAGACAGATTCACCCTCAAGATTCAAAATAAATAGCCCATCCCGGACGGGTGCAAAGCCATGAAACATATCATTCAAATATAAAGAACAACCATTATTCTTAATATTCGACTCATAGCCTTGTCTCATCAAATATGAGGCAGAAATGATGTTTCAACTGACCACTAGAACATAATAACAATTATTTACCTCCATTAAGAATCCAGAAGGTAAATGAAGTTGCATTGTGCCGACTTCCAATGCAGCGACTCTCGCTTTGTTGTCGACTCTAATGTCAACCTCGCCTCTTGCAATGCTCCTAGTTCTTACCAGCCCCTGCAACGAGTTGCAGATGTGAATGACTGATCCGGTATCATATACCCAGGAACTACGAGGTGCATTAGCAAGATAAATGTCTATAACCTTGCAAACAAGCGTACCTGAGCCGGAAGTCACACCTCCGCTTTTGGCTTTGTCAGCCAGATACTTACTGCAATTCCTCTTCCATTGGCCATCTGACTTGCAGTAGAAGCAAGTGGATCCGACTGTAGGAGATGGCTTAGTCCTTGAGGAAGCGCTTTGGACAGGGTCCTCAGCCTTACCTCCCGACTTTGCCTTCTTCTTCTTAGTCCAAGAACTCTTCTTGAACTTAGCCTTATCTTGCACCATCAACACTTTACTGGCACCTTTCTTGAGATCCGCCTCAGCCTGCTTGTGCATCCCATGTAATTTAGTGAGCTTCTTATCCATACCATGCATGTGGTAGTTTGATATGAACTGTCCATACGCACTAGCAAGAGAGTTCAGAATTATGTCTATAGAGAACTCTTCGCTAATGGGGTAGCCAAGTCTTTCCAGAGACTGCACGTAACCAATCATGTTGATCACATGCGGACTCAGTGGATCCCCATCCTTAAGCTTGCAGCTCAACAAAGCCTGAGAGAGTTGATACCTCTCAGTCTTTGCTTGAGCCTAGCACATACTTTTGACGCTTTCGATCATATCGTAGGCCTCAACATTCTTGAACTGCTGCTGCAAGTCCGGTTCCATGTGAGCAAGCATAAGACAGCTAATCTCCGTGGATTCATCACAAATCCGGTTCCATGTGAGCAAGCATAAGACAGCATTGGTGGTTGCGACAGTCGCATTCTCATCCGGCTCATCTGGAAGTGGGTTGTCTAAGACACGGTCCCTTTTTTCTTGTTTGAGAACAATTCTCAGATTACGATACCAGTTGGTGAAATTAGTTCCATTTAGCTTATCTTTCTCTAAGATGGTTCTCAAAGAAAAACTGGAAATCTGAGGGAGACTACTAGGTGTCATTGATCTACAACAGAAAATATGCAAAACACTTAAGACATGTATCCATAAAATAGAAGCATATTGAACACTTTAATATTTATGCTCCCACTAGAACCAACACCCTTCCGATGGTTACTTAGTGATTCAGGACCCTAAATAAGCAAGTCGACTAGTGAGCTTTAGCATCACCACTAGCCGTCAAGTGATCTAGGTAGACAACTCCTTGTCAATCGTATCTCATATGACTCCTATTAGATGGATGGCATCACATGCCCTGGAGCCCATCCGACTTTTCCCTGAGTCCCACAACCGTTGTGATATACCGGTCTATATTACCAAGTGCTTCTGCTGTAAGAGTCCGACTCGAACCCACCTAGTCGGAAAGAATTGATAGCACCTCAATTCTATGAGCCCACTACTAAAAATGTCCGACTTGTGATGGTGCAGCACTGGCGGGGAAACCAACTAGACCTTCTTTGAGGGATTACTTTCTACAAACTATCTAATAGAGGTAAAAATAAAGGCATAACAATAACACAAAATAAAGCAATTATAATGTGAAATGGTATGACTCTTCTCATGGTGATCTTCATCTCCACAAAGTCTGTAATCCAACTCGTGTCAACTCTTGGCACGTGCCATTTTACACCATGTAGCCGACTTGTACATCGACTTGCATGCCTTCCGGATTCTCCAAACCGCTAGTAAAGCAAATTACATAGAGAATCCGACACGCAGGCTGTTATACATTAAGATGACAGTACCTAGTGTCTAGCCGGCTGACAAAAACCGTGATACACAGATCACATATGGATAACACACATCACATGCATATAAGCCATACCAATCACAACATCATCATGCAAAAACAAGTTATGCATAGATACAATATGTACCGGTGTTGTGAAACTCGCCACGACATCTAAGACGCTATGACAGGGCAAAGCTGACGGTCCCGCTAGCCGTATCTAGAATCCGATTTGACCAAACTCTTTGATCTTCGATCACCGCATCCAGATTTACGTGTCATAGTCTACCCCAATGGCGGAAACCGACGGGTAGGGGTATGTCGTTCCACGACCCCAATAGTATGATCATAGAAACCGGATCATCCAATTCCCCAAGTACAGTTGATCCAATCAACCTCGTACAAAACCGATCTATCTCATAGATCGACAACTAAAACTACAATTAGATCTAATCTAATGCCAACCGCATATCACATATGCATGATATCGAGCCTAAAACCATAAGTTAACACTCTGATACCAATGTTGGGCCACGCAGCGATAAACAAAACGTTTTCCCTATGCGGTGATCCCAAGATCCAGATCAAGTAGAAGGCCACGAGGATTACCACGAGACGAGCAGTTGCCTAATCGATGAATCACATCGCTTGATGAAGTGCAGTCCTCACGATTCGTTCTGGTTCCACGATCGTCGAAGTGCTAAATGTATAGCACCTCCTCCAATATCCACACGTACGAGGAGGAGCGCTGGCGATGGACTGCTAGGTCCGATACGGCGGCGACATGACAGACTGGGCTAGGGTTTCCAACACGTGGAGTGACCTAACCTTGTGCTCTATATAGGGAGTGAAAGTGGGCTCCACTCACTTGTTGACCATTCACTAAAAGGCCTATATTAGTCACTGCAAGTCCAACTTGCTGACTAAGTCCATGTCTCTATTTGGGTCCAACCCAAATAGATTTCCCATTTGGGTCTAACCCAAACTTGGTCCCGCTCTTAAGTGTGTGACCCGATAGGCTCATCGTAACCCGGCCACGATCCGAGTCTCACTCGCGACCGATCAGTCGGTAGGGGATCCTAGAAAAACGTGCCGACTCCCAAGTACCAATAAGTCATGACAACATACCTTCCAATGCGACTTACATCTGAGTCGCTTTTGCCTCACGATATACCTTGTCGAACTATAGGCGAATAATCGTCATCACTTAAATAGTTCGACTCTCTTTCTCGATTCGAGATAAGTGATTCATCCGACTAACTCTTAGTCGATCGCCTCGGTTAACACTTAACCGAGTCGTGCATGGCCATGCTTTCTGAATCATATCTTCCGAGAGGGCCCAGAGAATATCTCTCTAGATGGAGGGGCAAAATCCCATCTTGGTTATTCACATCATGCAGCTTGATTCTCAATCGACCCAAACTCCGCCTTTATAACTACCTAGTGACGGAACAATGTTTGATAGAACCTAAGTCGGTGATCCTCAACTCGGATTGTGCAATAACCTCAGGTCTAAGGATTACATTGATTGAGACACACAAATGACGACTTGTTCGTTGCATCTCAATATGGGTCAGTCCGACTTGCTAAAATCATTAGCCGAATCCATGTAAGTCGGAATAGCATCTCCATGCCCATGACAAGTGGAACCGAGTCATGTGTCGACTTTCACATTGGTCTAAGTTGTGTGTCCAATACAACCTCGATGACCAAGGACAATTAGTATGAACAACATGAATATATAGTTCCACAATTGAATCACATATTCAATGATACATATCAGTAGTTCATACATGGACAATAACTTTATGAATACATTGGGAAATATCATCAACCATGATTGCCTCTAGGGAATATTCCCAACATATCCATAGAGGACATACCCTCGAAGAAAAAAAAGATTTGTTAACGAGATGGAACTCGTAAATGATGTAGTCGTACACTTGCTAATCTCAAGATCGTGATGAACTCCAGCAGGTCCAGTAGGTCTAGCTCCAGCACGTCCATCAGATCTAGCTCCAGCAAGTCTAGAACCACCAAGTCCAGCACCGCAAAGCAGCGGTGCATTTGTGATTGCACACACGTCCGGTACCTCGACAACCTCCGTCCCTTGCTCCAGCAAAGCAGCGGAAGAAGCAACTCATTTCCAGATAAAGCCAACATGTATCTTGCTAATCCAAGACCATAGGGGAAAAATACTAGAGGGGGAGGGAGATCCTTCACGAGGAGGTGTGAGTGAAAAGTGAGGAGAGGCTGGGGCTTTTATAGGAGGGGAGGGTACTGATACGTCCAAAACGTATCTACTTTCCCGAACACTTTTGCTATTGTTTCTCCTCTAAACTTGTGTGATTTGGATGCAACTAACGCGGACTGACGCTGTTTTCAGCAGAATTGCATTGGTGTGTACTTTTTGTGCAGAAAATCAACTATCCGAAAAATCCAGGAAAATATGCCAAAAATCCTATTTCACCAGAAGACTCCCAGAGCCTGAATATGAGTCGGAGGGGGGCTGGGCCCATGCCACACCACCTGGCCGCGCGGGCTAGCCCAGGCCGCGCCAGGGGGTGGTCTGGCCGCCCCAAACAACCCCTCATCCTCCCTCTTCGACTATAAGTTGCCTTCTGACCTAAAAACTCAGGGGGGTTCGACGTTTTTCCAAAAGGAGTTCCGCTCTGCCGCCACCACCAGATTCCACGAAACAGCACCGGAAACTCCGTTCTAGCACCCTGCCGGGACGGGGAATTGAAGGAGATCATCGCCACCATCATCATCATCGCTTCTCCATCGACCATCCATGTTTCCCCCATCTATGAGTGAGTAATCCCCCGCTGTAGGCTATGGGGATGGTAGGGATTGGATGAGATCGTTCATATAATGGCATCAGATTGTTAGGGCATGGTGCCTAGTATCTTTTATTAGTGCTTTATGACTTTGTTGTGACTTGTTGTGCTTAATGCTTGTCACTAGGGCCCGAGTGCCATGATTTCAGATCTGAACATGTTATTGATTCATTATGATAGTATTGTTTTTGGTCTTATCTGCAAGTTGTATACACACGTTGTTGTCCGGAACCAATGGCCTCGAAGTGACAGAAATCGGGATAACCAGAGGGAATGGCTTTGATGTGCAGCTCACATGTGTTCACGGAGTGTTAATGCTTTGCTCCGATGCTCTATTAAAAGGAGCACCTTAATTGCGAGTAGTTCCCTTGAGGTCCCGCTGCAAACAGGCTGCTAGGATAAAAGATGTTGTGCACGTTCTCATTGTGAGCACGTATGACTATATATGGAACACATGCCTAGGATTATCTAGTACTTGGATGCTATATTTTATTTATCTTCAATTGCCCTATATTCTGATTGCTATGTGAATTGTCTTGTCCATGCAACGCCCGTCCATCCATCCCTATGCCTACCGCACTCGAATCCTACTGTCTACTGCTATTGTTATTGTTGTCTTTACTTTACTACTACTGCTAGTTTACTACTCCTACTAAAAAACTGTTGCTACTGATAAACTGCTGTGAGCAAGATTGTTTCCAGGTGCAGCTGAATTGACAACTCAGTTGTTAAGGCTTATAAATATTCGTTGGCTCCCCTTGTGTCGAATCAATAAATTGGGTTTCACTTCCCTCGAAAATACTGCGATACTGATACGTCCATTTTGCATCACTATTCTATGTCTTAATTCACTATTATTCATTGATATATTTTGTATTGAGAGGTGATACTTATGTTATTTCATCTATTTTTGCATGGTTGATGACTTTTGGAGCATGGACCGCTGTAGTCAGGATTTTGATTGAAAAGGTGATGTTTGGAGGAAAAATTCGTGAAGATCAGAAAATCCGGGAAAATATACGGAAAATCCTATTTTTCTAGAAGACTAAGGATGCCAGAAGACGGAGTGGAGATGGGCCACAAGGGGCCCACACCACCCCCTAGCGCGGGCAGCCCTAGGCCGCGCCAGCAGGTGCTGTGGCCGCCTTGGCCCACCTCTGGCTCTCCCCTCTGGCGTATATTATCCTCCCGAAACCCTAAGACTCGGGGAGCAACCACAGAAATATTCCGCCGCCTCTGCGGGGTGGAAAACACCGAGAGAGAATGATCTCTCCAGCAGACAGATTTCTACCGGGGGAATTCCTTCCCAGAGAGGGGAGATCATCACCATCAACACCACCATCAAGCTAGACTTCGTCGGGATCATCATCATCATCATCACCACCATCATCACCATCAACACCCTCATCACCATCTCCATATTGCTGTAACAATTGAGTGGAATCTTGCATTATTTCATAGGGGAAACTTTCCCGGTGTTGATTACTCTTCATAGTTGATGCTATTTAGTGAACCATTGAATTATTGCTTATGTTCAGATTGTTATACATCATTATTCCATCTCTGATAATGATCCATATGATGTCTTGTGAGTATTTTGTTTTATTCTTGAGGACATGGGAGAAGTCATGTTGTTAGTAGTGGAGTTGTGTTAAGAAAGATTCAATAGATTGTTATGTAAGTTGTGGTGTACTTCTTCTAGTGGTGTCATGTGACCGTCGACTACCTGACACTTCACATATATGGGCCTAGGGGAACGCATTTTGTATTTGGCTACAAATCGTAGAGGTTGCCGGAGTGACAAAAACCTGAACCCCCGTTAGGAAACCATTGCACAAGGGACGTAAGGGTCTTAGAGTTTAAAGTTGTGGTTATGTTTCTACCTTAATTACTTTCTTGTACTTACGAATGTTTGCAAGGGGTATAATCACAAGTATGTATTAGTGCTGAATGGGTCGGTACATTAGCACTGGTTCACCCACACAACAGTTAGCAAGCTAAAGAAGATTAATCAACTATATGAAGCGAAAGCACTTGACAGTCTTCCCGTGTGTCCTCGAGAACATTTGGTCATCTTAAGTAATACAACCGGCTTGTCCTTTGCTTCATAAAGGATTGGGCCATTTGCTGCATTCATTCCTTCTTTCTTTTATTTAGTTGTACTTTGTTTATTTGCTTTATCAGAAAACCCCGCAAAATCCGTTTGCTAAGCAAAGAATTCCTGATCCATACCACTAGCCAGCACCTTCTGCTCCTCGTTGGGTTCGACACTCTTACTTATCGAAAATACTGTGATACACCCCCTATACTTGTGGGTCATCAAGACTATTTTCTAGCACCGTTGTCGGGGTGTGAAGCGCTATTGGAGAGTGGAACTGGTAAAGGAAACTTCTACTGTGAGTATTGTTTACTTCTGCTAGTTGCTTTATTTTCGTTATGGATAATTCGCTGAGTTTCTTATTTGGTAATGCTACTACCACTTCTAAGGTAGTAGATAAACCACCACCTGCTGAGAATGATGTTTTTAAAATACCTACACGAATTATTGATCGTGTTATGGATAACTACTATGTTGTGGATGGAACTGTCCATCCTGTTTATCATTTACTCTTTATACACGAATGGGAGGAAATAGTGCCTCTCTTTTATTCAAAGTTTTATCCTCCTAGTGAGTTTCGTAAAGATCGGAATCAAGTATACAACTTTTGGCCTCTTGATGGAGAGAGTACAGCTCAAGCTTGGGGGAGATTGAAGTTACTAATGCTCAAATGTCCCATTCATGAGCTCCCCAACAATATTATTATCAATAACTTTTATGCAAGGCTCCCTCTACATGATAAAGATTTATTGGACTCTTCTTTTGCTGGATCATTCACTCGTATGGAAGAAGAAGCTAAATGGGATCTTCTGGACCGTATTCAAGACAATGTTGAAGTTTGGGAGAATGACAAAGGGTAGAAAGTCAGGTATAAATTATGATTATGAATGCATTGAATCTTTTATGGGAACTGATGACTTTCAAAATATTTATAATGCTTATGGTCTTGATTTGCAAGTTATTACGAATTTCTTTAGATCTTTTGCTTCTTATATTGAAATTCCAAAAAGGGGATGGAATAAGTACCATGCACCTTGTAAAGGTATTGTTGACTATGTTCCTGTTGGGAGCACTGAGTGTTACATTATTGATCATATCTTACCTGAACCTTATATCGAGAAGATTCCCTTCCCAGATAAGGTAAAGGATCATCCTATGATAACTAATGTAATCACTAAAAATGAAAAGATAACTGTAAAACCTGATGAACAAATAAACATTGAACCTGTGGTAGCAATTGTGAAAGACCTTGTCACTAAAAACATAGAATAGGGACACATAGTCTTTTGTGAGGATACCTCTAATATTGTTTCACGTCCTAATAGATCTAAAAAAGCTAGTGTTCCTGTGCTTTCTGTTAGAATTGGTGATCATTGCTATTATGGTTTATGTGATATTGGTGCTAGTTCCAGTGCTATTCCTTATGAGCTTTACAGAGAAATTATGCATGAAATAAGTCCCTGCAAATTGGAAGAGATTGACATGCTTATTCACCTTGCTAATAGAGAGACCATCTCTCCAATTGGTATCGTACGAGACATGGAAGTTCTTTGTGGTAAGATCAAGTATCCTGCTGATTTTCTAGTACTTGGTTCATCTGCTAGTAAAACTTATCCTATCATTTTTGGTAGACCTTTCTTGAGTACTTGTGGAGCTATTATTGATTGCAAGAGGGAGAAAATCTTGACTAAGTTTGATGGGAAATCTTATGAGTTTAATTTTTCGAAATTTGCTAAAGAACCTTGCGAAGAGGAAACCCATAATGAGGATGTTAGAGTTGAAAAAATTGCTTCTATCTCTCCTAACAATGCTTTGCAGCAATTTATGGAAGATCATGAAAGTGAGATCTTCATGGAAGAAAGGAATGAGATTGAGGAGATCCTCCGTCATCAACCCGAGATGCTAAAGCATGACTTGCCTGTAGAAGACTTGGGTACCACGTTGCCGCCTAAAAAAGATCCGATTTTCGATCTAAAACCTCTCCCTGATGATCTTAAATATGCTTGTATTTATGATAAAAAGATATATCCTATTATTATTAGCTCTAAACTTTCAGGAAAGGAAGAAGAAAGGTTGTTGGAGGTTTTGAAGAAACACCGAGGAGCTATGGGCTATACTCTGGATGATTTAAAAGGGATTTCACCTACTATATGTCAGCATTCTATCAACATAGAACCAGATTCGAAGCAAGTGGTGGAGCACCAACGATGTTTAAATCCTAGGATGAAGGAAGTGGTAAGGAATGAGGTATTGAAACTCCTTGATGCTCGTATTATTTACCTTATTGCTGATAGTGAATGGGTTAGTCCTGTTCATTGTGTTCCTAAAATGGGAGGTATTACCGTCGTTCCTAATGATAATGATGAGCTTATTCCTCAACGAATAGTAGCAGGCTATAGGATGTGCGTCGATTTTAGAAAATTCAATAAAGTTACTAAGAAAGATCATTGCCTGCTTCCTTTTATTGATCAAATGTTGGAAAGGTTGTCTAAAAAGACCCATTTTTGTTTTCTTGATGGTTATTCTGGTTTCTCTCAAATTGCTATTAAACAACAACATCAAGAAAAGACTACTTTTACTTGCCCTTATGGAACTTATGCTTATAGACGTATGCCTTTTGGTTTATGTAATGCACCTGCTACTTTTCAAAGGTGCATGTCTGCTATCTTTCATGGTTTTTGTGAGGAAATTGTAGAAGTGTTCTTGGATGACTTTTCAGTCTATGGAACTTCTTTTGATAACTGTCTGCACAACCTTGATAAAGTTTTGCAGAGATGTGAAGAAACTAATCTTGTTTTTAATTGGGAGAAATGCCACTTCATGGTTAATAAAGGGATTGTCCTTGGGCATAAAGTTTCTGAAAGAGGCATAGAAGTTGATAGAGCTAAGGTTGAGGCAATTGAGAAGATGCCATGCCCAAGGGACATCGAAGGTATTTGTAGTATCCTTGGTCATGCTGGTTTCAATAGAAGGTTTATCAAAGACTTTTCTAGGATATCAAAACCCCTTACTAATATTCTTCAAAAAGATGTACCCTTCCTTTTTGATGATGATTGTAAGGAAGCTTTTGAAACTCTTAAGAAGGCTTTAACTACAAACCCTATTGTTCAACCACTTGATTGGAGTTTCCCTTTGAAATAATGAGTGATGCTAGTGATTTTTCTGTAGGTCCTATCCTTGGGCAACGTATTGATAAAAAGTTAAACGTTATCCATTATGCTAGTAAGACTCTAGACGCTGCTCAAAGGAATTATGCTACTACTGAAAAGGAATTTCTAGCTGTTGTTTTTGCTTGTGATAAGTTTAGGCCCTATATTGTAGACTCATAAGTCACCATTCATACTGATCATGCTGCTATTAAATACCTTATGACATAGAAGGACGCTAAGCCTAGGCTTATTAGATGGGTGCTGCTTTTACAAGAGTTTGATCTACATAAAGTAGATAGGAAAGGTGCTGAAAACCCTGTGGCTGATAATTTATCTCGATTGGAAAACATCTCTTTCGACCCTATGCCTGTTAATGATAGTTTCCCAAATGAACAGTTAGCTGCAGTAGGGGTAAGCTCGCGAGGGAGCCCTTGGTACACTGATTATGCTAACTTTATTTTCTCCAAGTATTTGACTCCAACTTTTACAGCTCAGCAAAGAAGGTAGTTCTTCTATGATTTGAGGCATTATTTTTGGGATGACCCACACTTATACAAAGAAGGAGTGGATGGTATTATGAGAAGATGTGTTCTAGAATATGAACAAAAGGAGATATTGCGTAAATGTCATGGTAGTGCTTATGGAGGACATCATGCAGGAGATAGAACTGCACAAAAGGTGCTACAATCAGGTTTCTACTGGCCTACCCTTTTTAAAGATGCAAGAAAATTTGTTTTATCTTGTGATGAATGTCAGCATGTTGGTAATATTTCTAGACGCAATGAAATGCCTATGAACTACTCTCTAGTTATCGAACCTTTTGATTGTTGGGGATTTGACTTTATGGGTCCTTTCCCTCCTTGGAAAGGCTACACTCATATTCTCGTTGCCGTTGATTATGTTACTAAGTGGGTAGAAGCCATTCCTACAAAGAGTGCTGACGGGGAGACCTCTCTAAAAATGCTTAAGGATGTTATCTTTCCTAGGTTTGGAGTGCCTAGGTATCTCATGACTGATGGGGGTTCTCATTTCATTCATGGTGGTTTTAGAAAGGCCCTTGCGAAATATGATGTTAATCATAGAATTGCTTCGGTCTATCACCCCCAAACTAGTGGGCAAGTAGAGTTATCAAATAGAGAAATTAAATCCATCTTGCAAAAGACTGTTAATAGATCTAGAAAAAACTGGGCTAAAAAGTTGAATGATGCTTTATGGGCTTATAGAACTGCTTATAAAAATCCTATGGGGATGTCTCCTTATAGAATGGTTTATGGGAAAGCTTGTCACCTACCCTTAGAACTAGAACATAAAGCCTACTGGGCAGTTAAAGAACTAAATAGAGATTGTAAGCTCGCTGGTGAGAAAAGATTATTTAACTTAAGTTCTTTAGATGAATGGAGGAGTGAAGCCTATGAAAATGCTAGGCTCTTTAAGGAAAAAGTTAAAAGATGGCATGACAAGCGAATACTTAAGAGGGAATTTCATGTTGGTGAGAAAGTTCTATTGTATAGGTCTCGTCTCAGATTTTTTGCAGGAAAGCTACTGTCAAAATGGGAAGGACCTTTCATTATTGAAGAAGTATACCGTTCAGGAGCAATACAAATTTCTTCTTTAAAATATAATACTACACAAGTAGTTAATGGGTAGCGACTCAAACACTATATTGCTGAGGATTCTTATAATGAAGATGTTGATGCCTTTCAAGTTATAACTCCGGAAAAATTTATCAAGGACCAAATTCAGAGACCTGTAGAGTCCGCTTTCAAATAGGTAACAGTTCTGGTAAGAAAAGTTCCGTGAAAATACTATCCAACTATATTTTTGCAGTTTTTAGTCAATAAGGAAAGCCATGAAGAGAAAGAGGGACGGAAACAGAGCCAGGGTGGGTCACACCACCCTATGGCGTGAGCCCACCCCTGGCTACGCCACCAGGTGGTGTGGCCACCCCAGACTCTGTCTCCGACCCGTTTTCTCCCACTACCTTCCTTTCGTCATGAAACATTGTAATATATAATCCACTGGATCTCCCAAGGTTCGTATATCGTGTTTTCGTCGTGTTTTCGTTTCGATCTGTTTCTGACAGGTAGAGTCCCAGATATGGAGCTACAATGTCTTCCTCTGGACTAGCCAAGGAAGATTCTTTAGAGGATATCATCAACCCATACATGAGAGAGTTGAAGATTCATCCCAAGGATAAAAGGGGTTTGAGGCCCTAAAGGTGAAGGAAGTCTGGAGGACAGGATGGAAGCACTAGAGCAAGAAGTCTTTAGGTATAAGAAGATGGCAGAACGCGAAGTGGATATCATCAACAAGATTTGTTCTGAACTCATCGCCGAGCACCAAAAGGAGAAGTCCTCTCACTCCGCCAAACAACCAATGAACTTCAAGCACAGCTCTACGATGTTCAAAATCAAAACTATGAGTACGAAGTTAGATTTAAACGCATAAGTGCTGCTGCAAGTTTCATGATGCTGGAGACCACGATGTCCTTTGTTGATGGGAAGCCTTTACCCTGGAAGTCGGACGATGATGAGAGGATACCACCACCACCAAAGGAGTAATTCATCATAAGGTTTGGCATCCCCTTGGTTTATTCCAAGCTTGGGGGAGTGCCGCGGTATCACATCACTATCTTCTATCTTTTGGCCTTATTAGTAGAGTAATATCATGAATAGAGAAGTTATTGTGTAGGATGGTTTTCATTATGAAAGTATCCCCTCTCTCGTTAGATATGTATCCCTTGGTGTGAGTTGCCGTTATGGATTATTAATGAGAAGTTCTATCATTTACTCTTTTGCATAGCTTATATTAGTTTCCAATTCGTGGTTATATGATTGATCTTGTTGTTAGTATTGGTAGCACTTTGGGATCATTCAGTTAATTTAGTTGGTTTAGGCAAACTTGGCTTGGTCAGTAGCACACTATTTTTGAGAGTTGAAAGAAAAGATAAAAGTACTCTAAAGAAATATAATCTCATCATCTTTCTTTCTTGATTTTCTCATAAGTCTAGTATGCTCTAGTTAAGATCTTTTGTGCTTCCAAGGAAGATTGCATGTTTTTTTTATCATTTGTATGTTTGATTGTTTCCTTCAACTCTTGTACTTGCTACCCAGCCTTGCTAAAAAAACCTGTATTGAGAGGGTATTCTTCTCGTGCATCCACTCCTTTAAACCAAAACCCACGCCATTTGTGTCCACCATACCTACCTATTAGCATTATTTCTATTCCAAGTAAATTCCTGTTTTATCTACCTCCCAAATTAAACTTGTTATGTGAAAATTAGTGATTAAAGTTGTCAGGAACTTGATGCCACACTTTATTTTTCTTGCATTTAATAATCTGAACCATTGGGTACTTCTTTGTTGCGTATATGCTTGCGCTTTATGAGTTGAAGTTAGCAGAACCATGTATCATGGGGAATGCTTTCAACATTGCATTGTCACTTTGTACCTAGTTCATATCATATTCTTTGGCCTATGGATCCCGGCGGTGTGAAATAAAAGTGGAATTTGTAAGATCTTGGAGTTTATATGTGTGTTAGAGAAACGCCTGGGCCGCTAGACTAAGCCATGCCTAATCTTGGTGGAAACTTGCAGCATAACTATAGTGGGCATTCTATGAAGCATCCTCAATAAAAACCTATGCAAATAGCAAATAAAAAGATCGCTGAGATGCTCACTGTCTGCTTGCCTTGTCATTTTGATTATGGGATAGCTTCGGTGTCATGTGCTAGGGGTACCCTGTTGGCCGTTCTCAATGATACACATGTATTTACAATGACAAGAGCTTACTCATGACTAAAGTTGAGTAGCATGAGGTTCGATACTCATAAGTAAGGGGCATGAGATTTCAACTTATAACTTGTCAAGGATATCCTCTTAGTTGTGTCACTGCCTATGGAAGGGGCAATGAGAGCTGAAAGCTAGTAAGTATCATAATTTTTGGGAGCTCTTTATGATGCTTGCAATCCCTACTTCCCTCTGCGAAGGGCCTTTCTTTTACTTTTTAGTTGAGTCAGTAAACCTATTCCTCTCTATCTCAGCTAGTATTTTGAGTTGTTGTGTTTCATTCCTTCATATGATGATTTATTCACTCATGTTGCATATGTTCCTTGTTTTGCACATTGCTTTTATCTGGATGTTTACTACTTTGAAAGCTATCATTGAAAACCAGATATTTGTGAACTCTAGCAAAATATCAGCTATTCTTCGACTAAGAGCTAAGTTTGCCATTACCAATTATGATTCACTTTATGTATCTTTATTGTGTTTCCTTTACTCATTGTAAGCTGAGTTATATAATAGTGAGTTGTCTTCTATTATGATCTATGTATTTGATGAATGTGATGCTTCTTGTCCGTATTCTTTTATCGACTCTTCACTCCATAAACCTGAGGCCACTTTTATTAAGCTCAGTTTCGCTTAGAGACAAGCAAGTCTAAGCTTGGGGGGAGTTGATACGTCCATTTTGCACCACTATTCTATGTCATAATTCACTGTTATTCATTGATATATTTCGTATTGAGAGGTGATACTTATGTTATTTCATCTATTTTTTGCATGGTTGACGACTTTTGGAGCATGGACCGCTGCAGTCAGGATTCTGATGGAAAAGGTGCTGTTTGCAGGCAAAATTCATGAAGATCAGAAAATCCAGGAAAATACATGGAAAATCCTATTTTTCCAGAAGACGAAGGAAGGCAGAAGGGGGGCTGGAGATGGGCCACAGGGGGCCCACACCACCCCCTGGAGCGGGCCAGCCCAGGCCGCGCCACCAGGTGGTGAGGCCGCCCTGGTCCACCCCTGGCACTCCCCTCTGGCGTATATTATCCTCCCGAAACCTTAAGACTCGGGGAGCGACCACAGAAAGATCCCGCCGCCTCTGCGGGGCGGAAAACACCGAGAGAGAAAAATCTCTCCGGTAGACAGATTTCTGCCGGGGGAATTCCTTCCCGGAGAGGGGAGATCATCGCCATCAACACCACCATCAAGCTGGACTTCATCGGGATCATCATCATCATCACCATCAGCACCCTCATCACCATCTCTATATTGCTGTAACAATTGGGTTGAATCTTGCATAGTTCATAGGGGAAACTTTCCCTGTGTTGATTACTCTTTGTAGTTGATGCTATTGAGTGAACCATTGAATTATTGTTTGTGTTCAGATTGTTATACATCATTATTCCATCTCTTATCATGATCCATATGATGTCTTGTGAGTAGTTCATTTTGTTCTTGAGGACATGCGAGAAGTCATGTTGTTAGTAGTGGAGTTGTGTTGAGAAAGATTCAATAGTTTGATATTTAAGTTGTGGTGTACTTCTTCTAGTGGTGTGATGTGAATGTCGACTACATGACACTTCACCTATATGGGCCTAGTGGAATGCCTTGTGTATTTGGCTACTAATCGTAGGGGTTGCCGGAGTGACAGAAACCTGAACCCCCGTTAGGAAACCATTGCACAAGTGGCGTAAGGGTCTTAGAGTTTAAAGCTGTGGTTAGGTTTCTACCATAATTACTTTCTTGTACTTACGAATGTTTGCAAGGGGTATAATCACAAGTATGTATTAGTCCTAGGAAGGTCGGTACATTAGCACAGGTTCACCCACACAATACTTAGCAAGCTAAAGAAGATTAATCAACTATATGAAGCGAAAGCACTTGACAGTCTTCCCATGTGTCCTCGAGAACGTTTGGTCATCTTAAGTAATACAACCGACTTGTCCTTTGATGCATAAAGGATTGGGCCACCTGCTGCATTTATTCCTACTGTCTTTTATTTAGTCGTATTTTGTTTACTTGCTTTGTCAAAAACCCCTAAAAATCCGTTTGCTAAGTATCTGTAGAGAATTCCTGATCCATACCACTAGCCAGCACCTTCTGCTCCCCGTTGGGTTCGACACTCTTACTTATCAAAAATACTACGATACACCCCCTATACTTGTGGGTCATCAGTGCTAAATCCGACACTTATAGAGTGTACAATAAGCTCTCCGGAACTGTTGTAGAATCTTGTAGTGTGGTATTCGAGGAAAATGATGGCTCCCATGTGGGGCAAGCTTATGTTTGTGATGAAGATGTTCCAATACCCCAAGATTCCATAAGAAGAATGGGCGTGGGAGTTTTCCACCCCATTGAGGACCCCTTGTGGTGGATCGGGAAGGACAATTCTCTACTCAAGCAGAGCCCTCATCTACACAAGGTCAACAACCTCCACATGTAGGGGAAACTAGTGCACCAACACCTCAACCTGCTGAAAATCATGCATCACATGAAGCATCTAGAAGTCCCAGGCCAGATATTCCAGGCAATGCCGGATTATCCGGTCCGGCCTCATCAAATTCCAAGAACGAGAAGAATGACCAAGCAGCAATAGAAACTCCCAGGATGGATTTTCTAGTAGACACCAGATTATGCAGCCCCACAACATCTCTCGCCAAAAACATCCAAGATGACCAAGAAGGAGCAAGAACTCCTAGGCCGGATTATCCGGCCCCTCCCCCGGCGGGATTATCCAGCCCTGAAGCTTCAGAACAATAGCAGCCTCCTATTATGGCTGCTGATTGATACATCCAGTTTGCATCACTATTCTATATCATAATTTACTGTTATTCATTGATATATTTCATATTAAGAGATGATACTTATGTTATTTCATCTGTTTTTGCATGGTTGATGACTTGTGGAGCATGGACCTCCGTAGTCAGGATTCTGATGGAAAAGGTGCTGCTTGGAGGCAAAATTCACAAAGATCAGAAAATTCGGGAAAATACATGGAAAATTCTTGTTTTCCAAAAGACGAAGATTGCTATAAGGGGAAGTGGAGATGGGCCATAGGGGGGCCACACCATCCCCTGGCGTGGGCCACAATAGGCCGCGCCACAAGGTGGTGTGGCCGCCCTGGTCCATTCATGGCTCTCCCCTCTGGCGTATATTATCCTCCCGAAACCCTAAGACTAGGGGAGCGACCACAGAAAGATTCCGCCGTGTAACATCCGAATTTCAGCAACCTTGATTAGTTGTCTAGAATGCAAAAATCAGGGGGAACAAAAACTTTTCTTGCTTAGTGATGAAGTGTTTGCCTGTTGTTTGACTGTGTTTATGCTTATGATTGTGTATTAGAAGATATACTCCTTACCTCAACATCTATTGTCAAAAAGCTATTTAACAAAACTATCCTGGCTCATTTTATATATTCTCAAATGTTCTGGCATTTCAAAACATGAGCCAAGTTGTTTATGTAACCAAAACTATTTTAGTAGCTTCTATTGACAAAACTATGGAGAGACATATAATATAATCTCCTTATGTTTTCAAGACAGAACCTTCAAATACTATTACCTCTAGGATCTCCAAAACATTTTAGTAAGCTTTTGAATTCTACTCTTGGTAGAGATACCAAGGACCTTACCTTGTTCAAACTCCAACCTACTCAAAATACCCATCCTCACCCCAATCTAAGCTTGATGGTAACCCAGTAGTGGAATTGCTTAGTTTATAAGATGAGTTGCCTTGATCTGTTGTTTGACCTATTTGCTTAGGAAGTAGTATGAGCCACTCTAGGAGCTCATCAGTTGGATCAGTATACTTCAAACTCACCAAACCCTAAGCAAGAATACAAGGTGGATCTGATCTCTAGTTACTAGGAGATCATCTAAAACCCCTTAACCAGGTCATTCCTGAATATATCCCTTCTAGAATTTTCCAAGTCAATGAAGACCAATATCAAGCATGGATCCTTTCTAATCAATCTAAACTTCAACATCATCCACTTGATGATGCTTGGGTACCTTGCAACCCATCAAAAACATTCCCTCTCATACTCTAGTCAAAATCCTCAAAACTGCCAAATTTGACCAAGTCTGGAAACTGTTTCAACATCACCTCTTTGAATGCCTCCCTTTCTCAATCCTGGCGCATTTTTGAAAATGCATATGAACCATATTGTTAACCATCTTGAGGCCTACCAAGGACCACTCTTTCCCTTGGTTATGTAATCCTCCAACCCACTTGTTCTTGATGGTTTTGCAGGCAAGAAAATAACTTTTCCTGCAAATCTAGTCAACATGCCTACTTTGACAGAAGCTCACACCATCACCCAACCTTTTATGGACCAAGTCTTTGCATGGTTGTGTTCTACTCTTATAGGTCCATCAATATAGACTTCACTTGTTCCATGTGGATATTTGTGCTTCTTAAACACACAAGGTTTTGAAGGCTAGTTGATAATCTGCTCTGGCAGGCTTATTTTATTCAAAATTTGAAAGCCTGTCTTGGTGAGCTCAAGCAGGTTCAAGCTCAAACCTCTACACCATTAAAATATACATCACTTGTTCTATCCATATATATATCCCATGCCCAAAGGGGATCCCTGAGCTCCAAGATCCAGCAAGGTTTTGGTGGCCTGAAAACAATCTTACCCAAGATCCTTAAATCTCTAGTTTTCACCAAAATTAACTTGGATTCTCCAATACCAAGGTTAAAAATGCTTTCTACACCTTGTCTACATCATCTACCTTGATCATCAAGGTTTATCAAATTTTACCCATAAATATTATGTCTCCAAATCTAATTAATATCTTTAATAGACCAAATCTCCAAAACTTCTTCCATAAAGGAAAGTTTGGTTTTTGCCAAAACACTTGCCCAACTTTTGAATTATTTGAGGTCCAAAAATCATACCCTATCTTACCACTTCAAAAATAAATATTTTGAAGATATTTATTATTATTTTTTTGCCCATTTTCTTAATTGGCTGAATTGGAATAATAACTGTTATAAATACCTTTATCTTCCAATAAATCTTGGGAAAAATCCCCTAATTGTGTATTCACATTTGGGACCATATCAAACCAAAAACCAACCTTTTCCAATGTACATTTATCAAATAATATTCTAGAAAATACTTCTGCATTTTTTGAATAAATAATGGTAAGTGTAATTATAATCCTTTGAAAAATCCCAAATAATCCCTGGATATCTACCTTGACCCCATCTATCCACCAGTACCATCTTCCCACCTTGTCCTACGCAAAACTTTGAACTTCTTTCACAAGCACCTATTTACTCAATTTGGCAAACCTAGCTGGTATTAAGCTAAATCAAGATCCAACCATCACCAAAGCTTGTCAAGCACTTCTCCCCAGCAACCAATACTCCCCTGGACGTGATCACTGTAGCTAAGATACTGTAGCAACCCCTCTCCCTTTGTCCCATGTGCTTGGAAGTGAGAAGGAGACACAGAGACAAGCATGTGAGGCCAATAAATGGCAACAAGTGCCACTCCCTCCCTGACCTCCATCACGACCAGATCTCCCTCTCACCCCTCTCTACCACCCCTCTAGACCAATCACAAGCCAGCCCCACCCCCCTTGCATGTCCAAAATGGACATTTCCCCCTCCTAGATCTCCTCCTCGGTTTATAAGCCAGCAGGACACCCCAGCACCCCATTCTGCCCCTCATTTCTCCCCCTCCCACTCCACTTACCTCCCCTAGCTCCACTCCCTCTCCCTTGCTCTGTGCTGCCCGAAAGAAGGAGGAGAAGTATCAGCCTCCCTCCAAAAACTGAGCAAGGCTCCCTCCTCCCCCTATTTCTCCCTTTGCATGCCACGCTACCGTGACCCCCTCTCCCTCCTGTATCTAACCCCGAGTTTTCCTTGGCCAAGGAACGCCTCCTCCGATCTCACCGGTGAAGCCTCGAGGAGCTCCGCTCGGGCACCGTCGTGCGAGCTACTTCCCGGAGACCACCACCGCTGTGACACCCCTCGATCTGCTCGCCGTCAAGCACCGCTTCACCTCCGCCGCTCCTCATCGCCTCCCTAAGCCCCGCCGCCGCCCAGCTCTGCCGTAGGGTTCCGGCCGGCGGACCCTCTATCCTCTGGAGATGACGAGCGCCAGCCGTTGGATCCCCTTTAAACCGACAGCCAGATCTGGTCGGTACCCCCTGGATCGACCTGTGCCACTGACCCTGGGGCCCCACCTGTCGGGTTCAAAGCCGCCACTTCCCGCTCCCAGCATAGCCCAAACGGGCCGATTCCCCCTCTGCGGCCCATCTTCCCTCTAGATCCGGCCCACTGCATCCATTTGCTTTTTCTTTTCAGCATATCTATTAATCCCAGAAGCTACCTACTAGGATTAACTCCAAATAAAAATGGAAATCCCAATATATTGTCCAGATCCAAATTTCTAAGGGTTCCTTCTTGTTTTATGCAACTCGTAGAACTGGAACCTAGCAAAAATAATTTTCATTATTTTCTGGCATTTAATTTTCCAAAAAGTACCTTATCACCTAAATAATTTCCCTAGAGAGTTTTACTTATCCAATTGGGGAGAACCAAAGCTCTACTGGATGGTAATTGATATACCTGTATTTTAGCATAGGTCCTATGCCAAGGTGAACCGTAGTGTGCCCATAGCAAAAATAACAAAAACAACCAGTATCTTCCTTAGGTAATTTCTCTAGGTCAAACCAAGTAAGGTATTGACCTATTTCCAACTCCCATGGTTGTGTATTGTCAAAATCTATGAAACCCCAACAGCACAAATTTTATTGAACTCTGGTTTAATTCTAGTGAATTAAACTATGATGTGTACCCCCTTTTAGCTAAATAAATCACTCCATGAGTTTGACAACACCAAAATGAGTGAATCCAATTCCTACAGAAAGGTATTTTAAATGCCTACTCCGTGCCTCTGGAATCAAATCAAAAGATTCTGTAGATTTAATTTGGTGAAACAGACAAGTTGTCTACAAAACTGCCTTTGGGAATTTCCTGAGCGCATTCTGGTAATTATTTTAACTTGATTCTAATTCTCAGTGAACAAGTACATCAATACTTCTCTAACCACCCAAGGAATTGTTTTTTGGAGCTCCATAACTTTTCTGGTGATTTATTCCCTAAAACTAGAAGTTATTTCACTAGGAAAATCATAACTATTTAAAGAAAAGTGATAAAATAGTGAAACCACTTTTGTTGGTTTCATTTTATCAACATCTACCTGTAGGTATCATTTTTATACAATGGTATTATACATAATATGTCCTCGGTCGAAAACCCCCTCTTAGGTAGTTCCTCGACAATAAACCCTAAGGGGTGTTCATCCCCTTCTCCAAGGCCATCTCAACCTCCTAAATCCAATCCTCTCTAAAACTTCTGAACCTTAATGGGAGATCATTAAATTTCTTGTTGGCTGAGTGGTATTGGTGATTGTATGCCTTGTATTGATTGTGCCATTTTGTTTGTTTGCATGTGTTCCCTATCGACGATAGCTGCGATTATATCGGAGAGCAGCAGAAGATGGTTTTTATTGGTTATTATGGTTTTGTAAGAAGAAGTCCAGGGAAAATTATGCCATATTGCTGATCTCAGGCAAGCCACCTTCTTGCTCATAAGCCTTGTCCCACTGTTTTACTTATGCATGTTTTACTTACTGTTTTATGAAAACTGCATTGTTTTGCTATATGTTAATGTATATATGGTAGTGGTTTGGCTCCTCCGAACTACTACACTTTTGTACTATTAAGTACAACCCCCTTGGTGATACCTACTTGTCCGTAATGGAATAGATGGTGTAATACACCATACCCCTTTTGGTGACCCTATTTTAGCCAAAGCAAAGCTAGAGGATGGGAAGACCGCGGAAAAAGTTTTACCAAATGTTTTACGATAAAACCTTGGTGAGGTGGGACCTCCCAAGAGATGTTCAGAACCAAAATGATTTCGTTTTACAAAATGCTGGAGGAAAGATGGAGGAAAAAGGTTTACAAAAACGCACCCGGTTCTTTGCAGTTTATCTATAACAACTTAACCCGAGCAACCACATTACTCTGGAATGGGATAGGGATGGATTTGATGTTTTTCTATTCTGGTATAAGCTGCCTCGCAACTACTACAGGGGATGAAACTCCCTAGAAGGTGGGCCTTCTCTGGACAAACGGTCCATGTGAGACATCGACCGGGAGAAGGAACGAAGGGTTTACGGACCTCCACGCGTTACTATGAGCCCCTCATTGAAAGCGCTCACTTGGGAAGTGGAAAAATCGCTCCGGTTGGTCCTCGGTACCCGACGTCCCGGTGTTGAGGGGAACAACACTCATAGGGTAAGCACTTATACTGGAGTGGGCATCCGGAGATTCTTGATCGGTTACTCGACCCATGATCAATGAAGTTCAGGGTAGTGTACCCGGCTGGTGTGGGTAAAGTGTACAACCTTTGCAGAGTGTAAATCTATTCGAATAGCCGTGTCCGCGGTTATGGACGGGTTGGACAAACTTCTGTAGAGCAGTGCTAGTTTTGTTTTCAAAAAGTATTTTCTAAAAAGAAATGGCTTTGGAAATGTTTTGACCATGGGATGGTCGTAAAGGAGAAATGTTTTGACCATTGGATGGAGGGAAGGAGGAGAAAGGAGTTTGGTCGTGGGACGACCTGAAGACGGGAACAAATGGGTGACCCAGTCTTAAGGTTTTCCAAAACTTTTCAAAACAGTTTCCAAAATGTTTATAAAGGTTTTCAACAAAGATATGTAGATGCTATATCTACAAGAGAAATTATTTTAGAAAACAACCCCTCTTGAAGCCCTCCTACTACCACAGCCATATTGCATATCCTCTTGTTATTATTATTGCTTTGAGGTGGTTTGCGAGTACATTCAAAGTACTCACTGGCATTGTCCCTGGATATTTACTTGGAAAGATATCAAGAAGAGGATCAAGTTGATGACTAAGCGAGCTAGGACATTCTCCCAGTCAGTTGCCTGTAGGTTAAGGCATGGCTCGGGCTCTATGCTTAATGAGGTTCCGCTGTTGTTGATCGATGTAGCCATAATGGCAAATAACGTATGTCATGTATTCGTTATGTATTGGATGTCTACTTTGATACTTGTCGGTTATGTGCCATGACTAACTGACCATGGGATCGTGGTTGTATGCATTACAGGGATTCTCGGAGGATTAATCCGGGGCCCCACACGCCGCCTTTGCGTGGCGGAAAACACCGAGAGAGAAAGATCTCTCCGGCAGACAGATTTCTGCCGGGGGAATTCCTTCCTAGAGAGGGGAGATCGTGGCCATCAACACCACCATCAAGATGGACTTCCTCGAGATCATCATCATCATCTCCATCACCACCGTCATCTCCACTCCATACCGCTGTAACAATTGGGTTGAATATTGCATAGTTCTTAGGGAAAACTTTCCAGGTGTTGATTACTCTTGGTAGTTGATGCTATTGAGTGAACCATTGAATTTTCGTTTATGTTCAGATTGTTACATATCATTATTTCAACTCTGATCATGATCCATATGATGTATTGTGAGTAGTTCGTTTAGTTCTTGAGGACATGGGAGAAGTCATGTTGTTAGTAGTGGAATTGTGTTGAGAAAGATTCAATGGTTTGATATTTAAGATGTGGTGTACTTCTTCTAGTGGTGTCATGTGAACGTTGACTACATGACACTTCACCTATATGGACCTAGGGGAATGCATTGTGTATTTGTCTACTAATCGTAGGGGTTGCCGGAGTGACAGAAACCTGAACCCCCGTTAGGAAACCTTTGCACAAGGGACATCAGTGTCTTAGAGTTTAAAGCTGTGGTTAGGTTTCTACCTTAATTACTTTCTTGTACTTGCGGATGTTTGCAAGGGGTATAATCACAAGTATGTATTAGTCCTAGGAAGGTCGGTACATTAGCACAGGTTCAACCACACAACACTTAGCAAACTAAAGAAGATTAATCAACTATATGAAGCGAAAGCACTTGACGATATTCCCATGTGTCCTCGAGAACGTTTGGTCATCTTAAGTAATACAACCGGCTTGTCCTTTGCTAAAGGAAGGATTGGGCCACTTGCTGTATTTATTCTTATTTTCTTTTATTTACTCGTACTTTATTTTACTGCATTATGAAAAACCCCAAAAATCCGTTTGCTAAGTATTTACAGATAATTCCTGCTCCTAGCCACTCGCCAGCACCTTCTGCTCCTCGTTGGGTTCGACACTCTTACTTATCGAAAATACTGCGATACACCCCCTATACTTGTGCGTCATCACAGATCTCAATCAAGGGTAAGGTTCTTTCATCTCCAGTACTCACTGAACAAGTTGTTGATCAAGGTCAAGCGAGTGGCCCCGACAAAGACTAAAATGATGAAGAAATTCCTCTAAGAAACAACAAGCTAATTGAAATTCGTCGCCAAGCACGTGCTGAAAGAAATCTTGAATTAAGAGGTCATACTCTAGATAAAGTTGTTGGCGATCTAAGAAGAAATGTGTCCACAAGAAGGGAGATTGCAAGCTTTAGTGATCATCAAGCTCACATATCTATGGTGGAACCAAAGAAAGTTTTTGAAGCTCTTGAAGATCCAGATTGGGTGGTTGCTATGCATGAAGAACTCTATTATTTCGAGCGCAAGAAGGTCTAGAAATTAGTTGAGAAGCCAAAAGATGATCACAATGTTATCGACACCAAGTGGATTTTCAAGAATAAGCAAGATGAGAATGGAATCATCGTAAGAAACAAGGAATGATTGGTAGCACAAGGTTTTTCTCAAGTGGAAGGCATTGACTTTGGAGAAACTTATGCTCCCATGGCTCGCCTTGAGTCTATTCATATACTTCTTTCTTATGCATCTCACCATAACTTTAAATTACAACAAATTGATGTTAAGAGTGCGTTTCTTAATGGTCCTCTACATGAGTTGGTATATGTAAATCAACCCCCGGGTTTCGAGGGGCCCAACTTTCCGAATCATGTCTACAAGCTCGATAAGGCGCTCTATGGGCTTAAACAAGCCCCACGTGCGTGGTATGAGCATCTTAAAGAGCTTTTCTTAGACCGTGGCTTCGAGGATGGGAAAATTGATCCCACTCGTTTTACTAAGAAGGTTAAGGGGATCTCTTCGTACACTAACTATCGATGACATTATTTTTGGCTCTACTAATCAAGCTCTTAATGATGAATTTTCAAAGCATATGACTTACATGTTTGAGATGTTTATGATAGGGGAATTACGGTTCTTTCTTGGATTTGAGATCAAACAACTTAGAGAAGGAACATTCATAAATCAAGCAAAATACATCCAAGACATGGTCAAGAGGTTCAAGATGAAGGCCCTTAATGGAATCGCAACACCAATGCAAACTAAATGCCATCTTGAACTCAATCCCAATGGTAAAGATGTTGACTAAAAGGTATATTGGTCCATGATTGGCTCTCTCCTTTACCTCTATGCATCTAGACCCGATATTGTGTTGAGTGTAGGTGTGTGTGCAAGGTATCAAGCGGCTCCTAAAGAAAACCACTTAGTGGCGGTCAAGAGAATCTTCTGATATTTGGTTCATTCCCCTAATTTTTTTATTAATCCCAAGGGCTCCAATTCCTCTCTATGTGGTTATACAGACTCAGATTGGGCTGGTGACAAGGATGATAGGAAGTCAACTTCTGGTGCTTGTCAGTTTTTGGGCAGGTCTTTCGTACGTTGGTCTTCAAAGAAACAGAATTGTATATCTCTCTCCACCGCCGAAGCTGAATATGTGGCTTTTGCAAGTGCATGTACTCAATTATTATGGACGAGGCAAACTTTATAGGAATACGGTGTCAATTATGACAAAGTGCCTCTTCTATGTGACAATGAAAGTGTAATCAAAATTGCGTATAATCCGATGCAGCATACAAGGACAAAGCATATTGAGATTCACAATCATTTTATTTGGGATCATCTTGCTCGTGGCGATATTTATCTATCATTAGTGAGCACAAAGAACCAACTTGCTGATATTTTCACGAAGCCACTTGGTGAAGCAAGATTTTGTTATTTGACGAATGAGCTAAATATCATTGATTCAAGGAGCTTGTCTTGATTACTTATGCATACCCACATACATCTCTTTCTTTATTTGGTTTTTGTGTGGGCATGAATATAGAGGGAGTGTGGTCCTAATTTATTGGGACAACCCTCCCCCCATAATGCCGAAGCAATAAAAATCACTTCTCTTAATATCATTATGTGATATGTGTGTTCTTTGATGAGTATTGGTCATGAACCCAAGATATATCTTTGCGGTGTCATAACTTTCACTCCAACATGGTGGCTTCAGCCACCGCCCTCTTCCGTGAGAAGAGTTGGTTTCTTGTGGATCTTTTTGGTTTTTCTTGGATACCTTGTGTTCTTATGGAAAACACCCATTTTATCCTTTATATGATTTGACTCTTGCAATCTTGGGTGTGTAATACCATCCTAGTTTGGTAATCTAAACCTAAGCCTTCTCCAACCCCAAGCCATCTTTCTCATGCACATAAGTCCTTCGTTTCACCCCAAGCCATTTTGAGTTATTTTTCTTTGGGAAAAGTTTGGGCATGATTTAGATGATGTTTATTTCACCTAAGAAACATTTTACAAGCAAAGAATCACAAAACCATGGAAATTCAAATAAATTCCTAAATTAAATGCCCATACACCTGAATGCTTTCATTTTTAATTTGGAAAAGTTTTTGTTAACCCTAAATTTGATGATTTGGGTCTTGATAAGCTTGGATTAAAGTTTTGGGGTGTTACATCTAAGAACCGCCCACCCCTCCAAGGAAGACGCACTTCCTTTAACAAGGCAGGAACTGTGGTCAAACAAATCCCCCGTGTCTCCGCGTTCTCCACTATGGTGCCCTCGCTCCTTTTTACACGCTTAGTAGTTAGGTTGGCATATAGGGAAATTCTCGTAATTGCATATCTAGAGAATTTACATTTCTGTTAATCCTAAAATTGAAAAAGAACTAAAATTTGAATTAGCACCTATTCACCCCCCCTTTAGTTGCCCATACGACCAATTTCAGCGCTGGCTACAGTTCATGGGAAAGTCTGGAGCCCCCGGGCCATCACCGTCCTTGGGAGGCACCTCCACCCTCGTAAGGACGGATGGTGGAACGCCCGTTCCCCTCACAAGGTCGTGGGTACCGGTCATGCCCAGCTCGTCACGAGGTGGAGACAGCATAGCTGCCGCCCTCTTTGCTATGGCGTTCTCCTGGGCCATCATTTGCTTCCTCCTGGTGGAGCCTCCAACGTAGTCCAGGGCATGCACATCCTCGGGATAGGTGGCGGCAGCGGTCTTGTAGGCATGCTCCAGGGAGCGTAAGGCTTCCACTTTGTCGCAACGGACCGTGATGACTCTTCCACTGTCGTCGGGCATCTTGAGCATGTTGTAGGCGTGGTGAGTGGCGGCCATGAACTTGGCCAGTGTAGGGTAGCAGAGGATGACATTGTACGGAAGGTTCACGTGTGCCACATCAAAGTCGATGAGCTCAGTGCGGGGGTTGTCGCATGTTTTGAACATGAAGGAGAGGTGCACCTTCCTGATGAGTGTGGTGGACCCGCTTGTCAGCCTGGAGAATGGCATGGTCGGTATCAGCTTGTCATAAGGCACTTGTAGCTGGGAGAAATTCTCGGTGGAGATCATGTTCAGGACCGCTCCGCCATTGATGAGGGTCTTCGCAACGGCGATGTTGTTGATGGTGGGGTGTAGATCAAGGCGAGCGTGCCCACAAGCCTAGTGGAGACTAGGTGGTCGCTGGCCTCGTAGGTGATGGCGCACTGTGACCACTTGAGCTTCAGTGAGGGAATCCTGGTCTGGTGGCTACAACCTTGCGAGTGAGCAGATTGAAGTGCCGGTTGGACGTTTGGGATTGGGAGCCACCAAGGATGTAGGCTATGGCACCTTGCGGAACCTGGTAGCCCCCAGGGTCCTCGGCAAGTGCTTGCTCCTACGGGTGCTGATGCTGTTTTGCAGTGTTGGTTTGGTGACCTACATCTGCCGGAGTTGTTGTTCCAGCGGTTTCCTCCCTGGTTGCCCTTCCTTGGATGCCTCGCTCGCCTCCCGGCCTTCCATAACTCTGGATGTTGCGCAGGTCATGTAGTTTCTTCATCTCATATCAGTTGTTGGTGGGGTGGCCTGGCTTCTTGTGGAAGTGGAGTGCAAGCTGTCGTCCCGCTCCCGCTTGCTGGTCCCCTCGCATGGACTCTTCCGATCTGGCTCGGTCGTGAGAACGGTGGAGGTCTTGCGCTTGGGCTCCTTGTCTTTACCCTTGGATGAACTGGAGGCCTTGGGAGTGACTTCTACCTCCACGAGGCTGAACATCCACCCTGCCTCGGCTTTTGCGCACTTCTCGTCCATGACGAAGAGCTCGGTGGCGGTGTTGAGGCTCTCTTCCCGAATCCCGATCTTCTCCCGCATCTTGACATCCTTCACGCCCTCAAAGAAGGCACTGATGATCTTGGAGTCTAAGATCTTGGGGATCTTGTTGCGGGCTCGACTGAACCTCCGTAGGAACTTGAAGAGGGTCTCCCTAGCTTGCTGGCGTATCTGGCGGAGGTCGTAATAGGTTAGCCGGCGCTCGTAGGTCCCCTTCAAGTTGGAAACGAAGAGGGAGTTGAGCTCCGCCCATGAGTCGATTGACTCCTTGGGGAGGTTCATTAGCCAGGTGTTGGCCGCTTCCTTTAGACACAAGGGAAACCAGTTCGCCATGACGTGGTCGTATCCTCCCACCACTTCGACGCCCGTGGTGTAAAGCTGCATGAATTCGCCAGGTGTTTGGCATTCTTTCAAAATTCCATTCTTTAGTAATCTTTTAGTGTAGTAAATATTTTACTTATATCTTCTATTCATCCTTATCATGACAACTTTCATGATCAAGCTGCTATAGCTTATAAAGGTGAATTGCGAGTATAATGTTTCTTTTTCAAAACCTTTTGGAGGATTAGGACGACTAGCGTCTCCAACCTTCACAAATTCTCATCAAATATGAGGACGTATACTCTATCATGTTGTAACCAACACATTGTCTTAGATATCGCAATACCTTTCACATATGATGGTTTCTGAAACATTGCTTTCAGCTCTTAGATAATCTTGATATTAAAAACAATCTTTTGAGTATCAAGAATCATGGAGTCAAACATGATACATTAGATACTAACACTGGAATTGTTACTCTTGATTTAATACTACTTATTAAACTTCATGGAGCAAATAGAGTTTGCTGAAAGTTTGCAATAGGACTTATAAACTTTAAATTGACATTCAAAACTATACGATACCAGTTCGTAAAGTAAATATCCATAATTTCTATAGTTCCACTATCTCAACTATAACTAAGCGTAAGGTGGTGAACGGATGCCAATGACTACAACAAACTATGCAAATTCACTTTGATTGTGTTTATGATAAATTGAGTTTGACTAATCCAAATTACAAATGAACTCCCACTCAAAACAACATCCCTCAAGTTGTTTTAGTGATTACACGAACCAAATCCACTACACCAAGTCCGATCATCACGTGAGGTGATGTAGCTTTAAAGGCGAACAATCAACATGTCCATCATATCATCCATATGACTCATGCTTTACCTTTCGGTATTCCGTGTTCCGAGACCATGTCTGTACATGCTAGGCTCGTCAAGGTTAACCTTAGTTTCCGCATGTGCAAATCTGGCTTGCACCCGTTGTATGCACACGTAGAGTCTATCACACCCGATCATCACGAGATGCTTCGAAACGACGAGTCTTAGCAATGGTGCCAACTAAGGGTGAACACTTTATTACTTGATATTTAGTGAGAGGGATCATCTTATAATGCTACCGTCGCGATCTAAGCAATACAAGATGCATAAAGGATTAACATCACAGGCAATTCATAATTAGTGTGATATGATATGGCCCTTTCTTCTTGCGCCTTTGATCTCCATCTCCAAAGCACGAACATGATTTCCATCATCACCAGCATTGCGTCAAGGTCAGTGGCGCCGCTTCATGGTTGTCCATCATCACTAGCAACTATTACAACTACTTGGAATAAAGCGATTACAAGATGAATAGACACGCAGGTCTTAACAGAATTAAAGACAACCATTAGGCTCCTGCCGGTTGCCATATTACAACAAGGATCATTGCATACATCAAATATAATCACAATCACATGATGGCCATATCACATCACAAAACCCCTGCAAAAACAAGTTAGACGCCTCTAATTTTCTTTGCATGTTTTACATGGTTTGGGGCTTTCGTACAATAACGGCTCTTACCTACGAAACTGAACCACAACGTTGATACAAGTGTTATCAAGTGCAAACTGTAAATTGGATCTATACTGTGGTGGGAGAGACAGACACCCGCAAAGCCACTTGTGCAAAGCAAGTTACACGTCAAGCGTGGAGCAAGTCTCATGTGCGATGACATGTAAGGTTAGCCCGAGCCGCTTCATCCCACCATGCCGCAAGATGTAAAGTACACAAAGCAAAAGACGGCACGAGCACCAACGACCACAAAACCATTGTGTTCTACTCGTGCAACAGATCTACGCATAGATACGGCTCTGATACCACTGAAGGGTTCGTAGCATGGAAAACAAAAAAATTCTACCGCAAGAATGAACAAAACCCAGATCTAATCTAGATAAAAGCCAAGATCTAATCTATTAGACATGAGCAACGAGATAGATAGGAACTAACCCTCGTAGATCCGAAAGCGTTAACGAGATTAGATCTCATGGTTGATGTAGTCGATCACTTGACGATCTCAAGATCGTGTGGATGATTCTTCCAGCGTCGCGTTCCGGCACCGCTTCCGCAGTCGGTCACACGTGCGGAGTCGAAGCAGACCTTCCTCTCCTCGTTCTAGTGAGCAGCGGAGGTAGTAGATCTTCTCCACGGAATCCCAGCAGCACGACGGCGTGGTGGTGGTGGTGGAGTAGAGAATTCTGCAGGGCTTCGCCTAAGCCTGAGCAGAAGAAAGGAGGAGGAGAGAGGCGGCTAGGATTGGAGTAGTGGAGGAGGGGTGGAGGGCGCGCCCCTGCCCCTCTATTTAAGGGGGGTGAGGCGCCATGGGAGGGGGAGTCCTTGTAGGACTCCCCTCCCTCTAGGGCCGGCGGATTGGGGAGTGGGGGGAGGAGTCCTCCTCCCCCACGACTCCTAGTCTTGACCCACCAGGACTCCTTGATCCCTTCCTTGGTTTTCAAGCAAACTCCAAGAAACCTTCCGGAACCTTCCGGAACATTCCGAAACCTTCTAGAACCCTTATACAAATACTCCAAAACATTTCCTAACTCAGAAAATGATCCCCAATATATGAATCTTATTCTCCAGACCATTCCGGATCTCCTCGTGATGTCCCGAATCCAATCCGAGACTCCGAACAACATTCGGTCTCCAACGCATATTCCATATCTACTTAAAACAACTTAGAACCTTAAGTGTGTCACCCTATGATTCGTGAATATGCAGACATGACAGAGACACATCTCCTATCAATAACCATCAGCGGGACCTGGAGATCCATAATGGCTCCCACATACTCAACGATGACTTCGTGATCAATTGAACCACTTACATACGAAACCAATTCCCTTTGTCACGCGATACTATACTTATCCGAGGTTTGATCGTCAGCATCTCCATATCTAGTTCTACCTCGTTACTGATAAGTAATCTTTACACGTTCCGTGATATGTCATCCCTTGTGACCCAGTCACATGCTTGCAAGCTAACTAGATGACATTCCACCGAGAGGGCCCAGAGCATATCTATCCGTCATATGGATGGACAAATCCCAATCTTGGTCTATGCGCTTCAACACATACTTTCAGAATACCAATGACACCTTTATGACCACCCAGTCATGAAGCGGTGTTTGATGTCATCAAAGTACCCATCCGGTGATGGTGATTAACATGACCTCATAGTCGAAGGATTAGGTTACTATGCATTTAAAAGCTTACAGCAAACGAACTTAATGACTTGATCTTATGCTATGCTTACTATGGGTGTGTGTCCATCACATCATTCTCCTAATGATATGATCTTGTCATTAACGACATCCAATGTCCATGATCAGGAAACCATGATCATCCAGTAATCAACAAGCTAGTTTAACAAGAGGCTTACTAGGGACTCTTTTATGTTTACAAAACACACAAGTATTAATGTTTCCGGTTAATACAATTATAGCATGGGATGTAAACATTTGTCATAAACATAAAGATATAATAATAACCACTTTATTATTGCCTCTTGGGCATATCTCCAACAGTCTCCCACTTGCACTAGAGTCAATAATCTAGTTAAAAACTTGTGCATTCAACACCTATGGCTTTCTGGTGTTGTATAGACACTATTGCTAGTGGTAAACATAATCTTCGGATCTGACACTTCCAGGTCCGTGTGTATTTGCATGTCCTTGCGTCTCTACGCATTACTCATTCTCCAATGAGATGGCATTGTATAAATTTGGTCCTTTGGTGAGACCTTTAGTTCCTTGGGATTAAATTATGTTGATATAATTGTCATACAATGTATCTTCATAGTGTTATCCCGCTATGAACCACACCTAGTTTGATAACAAACTAGTTAACACAAATGCCCTCCTTTGCTGCTACTATAGCATTTATATACTTAGCCTTTTGTTGTAGTATCCGTCACAATATCTCAACTTTGGAACTCATCCAAATCCATCATGGAACATCCTTTCCATTATATTGTGCCACCCATAGTCTAAATTGAGATAAATTTAATTTGTATCTTGTGACAAAACTAGTATCAATGTAACACTTTACAACGAACTCCCTTTAACTATTTGTCACTTATTACATGATATATTCTTAGTTCTTCCAAAGCTCATAAGAATATCTTTACTATTGTCCAATGATCATCTTATGAATCATTCTGGTATATGCTCATAACATTTAGAGCATAGGACATATCTGGATGTGTACATCTCAAAGAATGATTGATCAAAATATTCTTGTGATTTCACCAAGTGTCAAAACACTTGAATCTTGTGTCAACACACTTGAATCTTGATTCAGTCCTTTCCGTGCGTTAAGAACCTTTCTTGTTGTTCCCATATTGAACTCATTCAACATCTTATCCATGTACCTTTGGCAAAACCATATTAGCGCCTCAATCTATTCATATAGACATTGATGCCTAATTCTTGGGTTATGCCTAAGTCTTTCATCGAAATGAAATTCTTAACCTGTGTCAATAAAAGATGCATCATTTCTAATCAACAATATGTCTTTCACACAATGTATTAGAAATATGTCTTAGCGCTCCCACTTAATTTCTTGCAAAATGCAAACATCTTCATTGTCTCTGAAGATTCCAACTCCGCGATGCTCACTTCAACCATTGAAGTTTTGTATACTCTTTTAGCATCCTTTGAATTAACAAAACCCTTTGGATCCTGTCATGTACACGTCCTAGGTAACCATTCTATTAGAAGAACTTGTTTTGTTTGTTCAACTACCATGTACCAAAATATATGTAGTGGTTGCTACATTAATCCGTCCAGACTAAATATCGCTATGAAAGATCAAATCTTATCATAGTCAATTCCTTGAACATTGTCGTAAACTCTTTCCGACATGTCGACTATTTCATAGTTTTGAAACATCCATGTCTATTTCTTTATAGATCCAAACACGACCGATAGGCTTCACGCCTTTCCGGAGGGTCTTCTAAGTTCAGAAACTTGATTTCTCGTGTATGGATACTATCACGGATTCCATGACTTCTAGTCATTTTATGGAGTCAGGGCCCATCATCGCTTCTTTGCATGTAGTCGGTTCCTCATTTTCAAAACAATAACGACTTGCTTATCAAATCTTACTATTTGATTCTTACCGACCCACACGGTTCTATAGGAACTATAATCTCTGAGATCACACCTTTTGTAATCACGAGAGCCATGAGCATTGTGGCCGCCACCGGGACACTTTCCGGCGCTGCGCTACTTAGCACATATAGCTAAGGTTCAACAACCTTATCAAAGTTCTATTGTCCTCCCACTTAACTTTTCACGAAAAATTCCTTCTCAAGAAACTTGACGTTCCAAGCGACAAAATCTTTTGTCCTCGGTGTTATGGTGAAATTCCCAACAAATTCTTTGGAATAACCTACAAAGACGTGCTTATCCAACTTTGGTTGTAAACATTTTACTTATGCCTAACATACCAAAAATTTAAGAAAGGACAATTCGGGTTTTATCCCAAAACATAACTCATATGGTGTCATTTCAACGGATCACGATGGAGCTCTTTTCAGTGTAAAAGCGGTAGTCACTAAAGCGTTAATCTTTAAAATATAATGGAAGTTTTATAAATGAAACCTTTGATCTTACCATGTAAAATAAGGTTTCATTACATATCTCGAACACTTCATACTCCTATGGTGTTTTGGGAAATGCAAATCCATGGAACGATTCCTCAAATCTTAGGTGTTTTGCTAAACTTGTAACTCAAACATCTTTCTTTATGATCCAATCATAAACTCTTTTGTTTTCTTGTTACAATGATTTTCCACTTCATCTTGAAAGTCTTTGAACATTTTTCAAATGTTTCATACTTCTTCCTTATTGAGTAAGTATATACATATACTCACTCAAATCTTCGGAGAAAGCATATGAAGTTGAAATCCATCGCCCACGACCACACATAATGGACTATATACATCAATATGTACAAATTCCAATCATTTAGTCGTCCGTTCCTCTTTTGGCCTACGAACAGAGTTTTAATTATCTCCAGGAAAGTATCACAAGCGTCATTTGATCCAAGTCAAAGACTCCAAAAATCCATCAATATGGAGTTTCTTCATGTATCCCTTTCAATATAATTTAAACGGCGATGTCACTTCGCAAGTGATCTTTCAATCATTTGTCTTGCGACATTTTAGCATTAGTTTTATGGTCGTTATTTCTCCTACCAGACTTTGTATTATCCATCTATTATGGAATACGGTAATTATTTGAACAACCTTATGTCGTCATAATACCTGATCAAAATAACAATTATTGAAACAAATCTTGAAGGCAAGCTTTGATGTTAACGAGCAACACAACAACCCTTTGTTTGTATTCGATGAACATCATCACATATTCTCTTGCTAGTTACTTAGGCCATTGCAGTTCATGAATTGTGTTGTCCTGTATGACACTTCATACCAACCAATTCGGTATCCAATACCGGAGAACCACATTGTTTAACAAGCAAGGAATACAACCATAACATGTATATCTTCTATATGCCTAAGTTGGACATCTCCAACCTTTTATTTTCTGCCAAATATTTTATAGATTCTCTTTCAACAATTCCTTTTCTTTTAAAAGAATCTATCAACATCAATAGTGGTTTCATCAACATGACACATGGTACAAAGCGTATATAGTCAACTACTAATACCTTTGGACTTGCACTTTGAGGTGTATCACCATCATCAAATGTTTGGCATTCTTTAAAAATTCCATTCTTTAGTAATCTTTTAGTGTAGTAAATATTTTACTTATATCTTCTATTCATCCTTATCATGACAACTTTCATGATCAAGCTGCTATAGCTTATAAAGGTGAATTGCGAGTATAATGTTTCTTTTTCAAAACCTTTTGGAGGATTAGGACGACTAGCGTCTCCAACCTTCACAAATTCTCATCAAATATGAGGACGTATACTCTATCATGTTGTAACCAACACATTGTCTTAGATATCGCAATACCTTTCACATATGATGGTTTCTGAAACATTGCTTTCAGCTCTTAGATAATCTTGATATTAAAAACAATCTTTTGAGTATCAAGAATCATGGAGTCAAACATGATACATTAGATACTAACACTGGAATTGTTACTCTTGATTTAATACTACTTATTAAACTTCATGGAGCAAATAGAGTTTGCTGAAAGTTTGCAATAGGACTTATAAACTTTAAATTGACATTCAAAACTATACGATACCAGTTCGTAAAGTAAATATCCATAATTTCTATAGTTCCACTATCTCAACTATAACTAAGCGTAAGGTGGTGAACGGATGCCAATGACTACAACAAACTATGCAAATTCACTTTGATGTGTTTATTATAAATTGAGTTTGACTAATCCAAATTACAAATTAACTCCCACTTAAAACAACATCCCTCGAGTTGTTTTAGTGATTACATGAACCAAATCCACTACACCAAGTCCGATCATCACGTGAGATGATGTAGCTTTAAAGGCGAACAATCAACATGTCCATCATATCATCCATATGACTCGTGCTTTACCTTTCGGTATTCCGTGTTTCGAGACCATGTCTGTACATCCTAGGCCCGTCAAGGTTAACCTTAGTTTCCGCATGTGCAAATCTGGCTTGCACCCGTTGTATGCACACGTAGAGTCTATCACACCCGATAATCACGAGATGCTTCGAAATGATGAGTCTTAGCAACGGTGCCAACTATGGGTAAACACTTTATTACTTGATATTTAATGAGAGGGATCATCTTATAATGCTACCGTCGTGATCTAAGCAATACAAGATGCATAAAGGATTAACATCATAGGCAATTCATAATTAGTGTGATATGATATGGCCCTTTCTTCTTGCGCCTTTGATCTCCATCTCCAAAGCACGAACATGATTTCCATCATCACCAACATTGCGTCAAGGTTAGTGGCGCCACTTCATGGTTGTCCATCATCACTAGCAACTATTACAACTACTTGGAATAAAGCTACTACAAGATGAATAGACATGCAGGTCTTAACAGAATTAAAGACAACCATTAAGCTCCTGCCGGTTGCCATATTACAACAAGGATCATTGCATACATCAAATATAATCACAATCACATGATGGCCATATCACATCACAAAACCCCTGCAAAAACAAGTTAGATGCCTCTAATTTTCCTTGCATGTTTTACGTGGTTTGGGGCTTTCGTACAATAACGGATCTTACCTACGAAACTGAACCACAACGTTGATACAAGTGCTATCAAGTGCAAAGTGTAAATTGGATCTATACTATGGTGGGAGAGACAGACACCCGCAAAGCCACTTGTGCAAAGCAAGTTACACGTCAAGCGTGGAGCAAGTCTCATGTGCGATGATATGTAAGGATAGCCCGAGCCGCTTCATCCCACCATGCCGCAAGATGTAAAGTACACAAAGCAAAAGACGGCACGAGCACCAACGCCCACAAAACAATTGTGTTCTACTCGTGCAACAGATCTACGCATAGATACGGCTCTGATACCACTGAAGGGTTCGTAGCATGGAAAACAAAAAATTTCTACCGCAAGAATGAACAAAACCCAGATCTAATCTAGATAAAAGCCAAGATCTAATCTATTAGACATGAGCAACGAGATAGATAGGAACTAACCCTCGTAGATCCGAAAGCGTTAACAAGATTAGATCTCGTGGTTGATGTAGTCGATCACTTGCCGATCTCAAGATCGTGTGGATGATTCTTCCGGCGTCGCATTCCGGCAGCGCTTCCGCAGTCGGTCGAGTGGACGATCCTTCCAGCGCTGCGTTTCGCAGCGCTTCCGCAGTCGGTCACACATGCGGAGGCGAAGCAGACCTTCCTCTCCTCGTTCCAGCGAGCAGCGGAGGTAGTAGATCTTCTCCACGGAATCCCAGCAGCACGAGGGCGTGGTGGTGGTGGTGGAGTAGAGAATTATGCAGGGCTTCGCCTAAGCCTGAGCAGAATAAAAGAGGAGGAGAGAGGCGGCTAGGATTGGAGTAGTGGAAGAGGGGTGGAGGGGGCTCCCCTGCCCCTCTATTTAAGGGGGGTGAGGCGCCATGGGAGGGGGAGTCCTTGTAGGACTCCCCTCCCTCTAGGGCCGGCGGATTGGGGAGTGGGGGGAGGTGTCCTCCTCCCCCACGACTCCTAGTCTTGACCCACCTGGACTCCTTGATCCCTTCCTTGGTTTTCAAGCAAACTCCAAGAAACCTTCCAGAACCTTTCGGAACATTCCGAAACCTTCTAGAACCCTCATACAAATACTCCAGAACATTTCCTAACTCATAAAATGATCCCCAATATATGAATCTTATTCTCCGGATCTCCTCGTGATGTCCCGAATCCAATCCGAGACTCCGAACAACATTCGGTCTCCAACGCATATTCCATATCTACTTAAAACAACTTCAAACCTTAAGTGTGTCACCCTACGGTTCGTGAATATGCAGACATGACAGAGACACATCTCCTATCAATAACCATCAACGGGACCTGGAGATCCATAATGGCTCCCACATACTCAACGATGACTTCGCGATCGATTGAACCACTTACATACGAAACCAATTCCCTTTGTCACGCGATACTATACTTATCCGAGGTTTGATCGTCAGCATCTCCATACCTAGTTCTACCTCGTTACTGATAAGTACTCTTTACTCGTTCTGTGATATGTCATCCCTTGTGACCCAGTCACATGCTTGCAAGCTAACTAGATGACATTCCACCGAGAGGGCCCAGAGCATATCTATCCGTCATATGGATGGACAAATCCCAATCTTGGTCTATGCGCTTCAGCACATACTTTCAGAATACCCAATGACACCTTTATGACCACCCATTCACGAAGCGGTGTTTGATGTCATCAAGGTACCCATCCGGTGATGGTGATTAACATAACCTCATGGTCGAAGGATTAGGTTACTATGCATTTAAAAGCTTACAGCAAATGAACTTAATGACTTGATCTTATGCTATGCTTATTACGGGTGTGTGTCCAGCACATCATTCTCCTAATGATATGATCTTGTCATTAACGACATCCAATGTCCATGATCAGGAAACCATGATCATCTATTAATCAACAAGCTAGTTTAACAAGAGGCTTACTAGGGAATCTTTTATGTTTACAAAACACACAAGTATTAATGTTGCCGGTTAATACAATTATAGCATGGGATGTAAACATTTATCATAAACATAAAGATATAATAATAACCACTTTATTATTGCCTCTTGGGCATATCTCCAACATGAGCCCCTGTCCCCTCCGGGGAGAGAGTGGAGGCGTTGAGGAGCTTAGCGATCTGGTCGCGCCATTTCTCTTGGCCCTGATCAGCCGGTGGATGGTCCAGGAGCTCACACAACATGCGGTTGGTGGCCTCCGGGGTGAGCTTCTCAGTGTGGCCGTGAGAAGATGCGGTGCAGGAGAGCGACGTGACACCGTGCGAGGAGGGGGCCGGCTCCTGCGACGGGCGGTAGGAGGATCCCCCCTCGTCCTCCATCCACGGGACTTGCTCGAAGGAGGTGCGCTCTCGGGCCGGCTCTGTCTGGGACTTACCTGCGCACGACAAAGAGCCCGCTCTACGTGTGTCTCGTGGCCGTCCGACATGTTGCCGAGGTCGTCGAAGGTCTTGGAAACGCGCCTCAACCCCCTACCTGGTGCGCTAAATGTCGTAAATTTGTCTCGCGAAGGAACTAGGTTCCAATGATCCCTTGGTTCATGAGGGGGCTGAACACGCGATTCTGAAGGAGCCTGGCAACGGCTATGGCGGCGGAGCGAATGCATGACAAAGGGTTGACACCAGGTTTTTTACCCAGGTTTGGCACCCTCGTGAGGAAGTAAAGCTCCTACTCCTCGTTAGTTGTATTGCTCGCTTGCCTCACGAGGTTACAATGGTGGATGAAAGTCTAGGGTTTTAGATCTCAGGGATCCATCCCTTGCAAGGTAGGATAAGGAATCCTTATATAGGGCGGCGTCAGGCCTCTCCCTCAGGTCTACGGATTGGGAGGGTCACCACAATGTCGTTGTCTTGGGCCCCGGTCTATCAGACTAGTTTACATGGAATTGGTCCAACTCGCCATGCCCCGCTCCATCCTCCAATAAAGTGTCCTTTACAGATGTCCCTTGTCTTCATCCGACACTCTCTGCTTCTTACCTCATTTCACCAGAACGGCAACTGGGGAAAGCCTCTTGCCGCGAAATCATTTGTCCCTGCCCTGTGAAAAAGGAAGGTGGACTGGGTCTTCTTTCCCGAGGCGGTTGTGTCGCAAAAGCTCTATACTTTCTATCGGGGCTCCAGTCTGCACTTCGTGCGGCATAGTTACTATCCTGCCCCCAGATGGATCTAGGGGTATCCGAGACTCGAGGATGCTACATGCTGCCGCGGTAGCCTCTCTAGGGAGAGAACCAGCCGAAGCCCACCTGAGTTTGTTCCCTCGAGAGGCATCTTACCTCTTGAAGGTGGTGACCCTTACGCTGCAGGGCCCTTCTAGCACAGGGATGTGGCACCGTGGATGCCAGGACTCCGATACAATACACTTTGATGGATCCAAACATCGAGAAGGAGCTGGCGCCAGTGTCATCCTAACATCACCGCAAGGTGACAAAATGAGATACGTTCTACGAATGAAAAAAACAAGGTAGAATACAAGGCCCTGCTCCATGGGATGCTGATGGCCAAAGCCTGCGGTGCAACACGAGTCGTCATCTACGGTGACTCCAAGATCGTAGTGGACCAAGCCGTGAACCAGTGTGATGCTCTGAGCGACAACATGATCGCCTACTGCAACCTCTTCGACGCACTTGAAGGAGACTTCGATGGCTATGAACTATGGCACGTAGGCTGCGAAAGCAACAAGGAGGCTGACACGCTCGCCAACATATGGTCCACCTGCGCTCTGTTGCTGCCCGGCGAATTCCTAGAGAAGATCTGCGAGTACTCCATCAAGCCAAAGGATCTTGAAGGACCACCCAACACATCAAAGGACTCGGGGGTTGTGCCACCTGAAGAACTCAAAAGTCCCAGTAATGCGGAACAGGGACCTGAACTCGAAGGCCCAATGGAGGTCATGCTCATTGAGCCATCCTGGACACAGCCGTACATCACATACCTGCTCAATAAAGGCTGCCAGACGACCCAATAAATGCACGACAGATAGCGCGGCACTCCAAATCCTTCACCATTATCAATATCGAGCTATAGAAACGTAGCATTACAGGAATCCTTGAGCGATGCGTCTCCAATGGTGATGGGAGAGCCATACTCCTCGAGATACACGAAGGCACATGCGGTCATCACGTCGGGAGTCGCGCCCTCGTCACCAAGGCTCTATGGGCTGGTTTCTACTGGCCAACGGCGATGCGCGATGCCAAGGACATCGTCTAGAAATGCAATGCTTGCCAAATATTTGCGTATAAGCCGCACGCACCAAGCGCAGAACTCAGGCCAATACATGTGGCTTCGCCCACACAATGGGGACTCGACTTGGTCGGCAAGCTGCAAAAATCATCACCTAGAGGATATGTCTTCCTCCTCGTCGCAATCGACAAGTTCACCAAGTGGATCGAGGCGATGCGGGTGACGAACCAGACAGGAGGCACCACTATAAAGTTCTTCAAGTCCATCGTCTTAAGGTTCGGGGTGCCACATAACATCATCACTGACAAACGGGACGAACTTCGCCTCAAATGAGTTCCAGGATTTGTGCAAAAACCTGGGAATCAACAATAGCTACGCTTCGATATCACTTACCTAGACCAACTATCAAGTCAAGAAGGCTAACGGCCTCGTTTGCAGCAGCATCAAGAAAGGACTCCTCCAACCACTCGAGCGAGCAGCTGGGTGTTGGTCTGTGGAGCTGCCATATATATTATGGAGCCTGCGCACAACTCCAAACAGCGCCACAGGCTACACCCCGTTCTTCATGGTAGATGGCGTCGAGGCAGTACTACCTACGGAAGAGCGCTACATGGCCCGAAGGGTCGTCGCATACAGTGAGGAAAAATCTACGGCCACACTCGAAGACTCCATCGACCCCATCTTTTGAATTCACGATTCGATTGTAGACTCGGGGGATCCTCCCATAGGGAACGCTGAAAGCACAATCGGCAAAAATAAAACTAATGATAGCAGTCGACAATTGTTCAAAGTCCCCACTCGAGTATGGGACTCGAGTAGGAACTTGGGGGCTACTCCCATAGGGAGTGCCGGTCGCGCACCCTATGAAACTAAAAAACATGTGTACATGGCAGAAGCGTTGACCACGTCCACACTATAAGCATTTGAAATATTCGGCGACTCCATCTCAGAATCGCTAAACATACCCTTCAAATAGACAACGTCTACTGGGTCACCCGAATCACCTTCGTGGTGAATAAACTTTCAGATGCTACGTTAACAACATGAAGGTAACACTTGTAAAAGGCATGGCAACGCACTAGATGCGCAATACTAGAAATAATTCGTTCCTATAGGCACGATGAAAAGGCCTTGACGGACGCGTCGAGTGCCCACACCACAACACTAGAATTTGACTCTATAAGGCCTCTGCGGTAGGAGTCGAATTACACCAGCATTATTCTGAATTCGAGTGCGGGGACTCGAGTTTGAGTACATAGCATTGATTTGCCCTAAGGCAGTTAACTGATCCTGATCCATCGGATGAATCAAGCACCCATGTCGATAATCCCTATGATACAAATTGTGGCACCCGAAAGAACTTCGTATGATCCCATATCCCATGCACTAGAAAGAATTATAGTCTCCACCCGAATCTACGATTTGGCTGGACACTCGGGGGCTACTGACATGGGTATATGTTATAGGTACCAGATATTATCCTATACGGTCCAGCCCAAGAAGGAGTCCATAGTGCGAACGAATCCCAACAAGGATTCGGGTGGCCCACATGAGTTCGACTTCTTGAAGGACACGACAAAGTGTAGATAGAAACTTAAAGGTAAAACCCTACGTTGTAACCGACTCGATCTACTATCCCAAGACCTAGCCTCCCTATATAAAGGCTAGGAGGGGAGAGGAGGAGAATCCACACCCTCGCATACACCCCCACATACACCTTGCCAGATTGCATCTGCACACCCGTGTAACTTTCGACTCCCTTTTAATCAAGAGACGACAAGCAGGAGTAGGGTCCTCTATGAGGCCTAAACCTAGGTAAATCTTCGTGTCACATGTGTGCTTGTTTGCTAGCCCATCGATGCGCCAGCGCTCCGCACTTCCTCGAACCTCACTCCATTAACGATGGGCATTGGTGAGTTAATCCCTTGTCAGTAGTACTTGTAGAAGAAACTATTTATTAGAAAGATCGATCCCACGGGAGCTTTATAGGATGGAAACTACACAACCCTGTAGCCATGTTGTCAGTGCGGACACATTCGTACCCAAAATGGTGTTTGCAAATAGTCTACTCTATAGGTTACTATAATGGCAATAATTTGAGGGAGGTTTGAAGTAAGTAAGAACAAGGAGCTAAACAAGAACAAAGTAAACTAAAACTGAAAGTAAACAAAAAGGGGTTGTACTTGCAGATTTGAATGGAATGGGAGAGGGTTTCTAGGTGTTGGTCTCACTAGTACTTGATGGGAGAATATATGTGTGATCCATTGTCTACAAGAGATTCCTTGGACAAATAAATGTTCTCCGCTTGATTACCGGGCTGTCACACTATGTGTACTATGCATTATTCTCGCATGTCACTTGCAAGATAAACATACACTTCTGGACCAAGGGATCCCATGAACACATCTTCGACTCATGTAATTGAATGCTTGGATCACAAACACATTCTAACTTAGCGCACTAGATCAAACCTGGACCTATAACCTAGTAAATCCCTCACACATGAATGAATATAAATACAGATGGTAATTCATGGATATCATCATGTTCAATCTTACAAAAAGAAAATCTAAAACAAGGGACAGAGAGGTGACGACGTCATTGGGTATGATGGTGATGAACGGTGCGCACGGTGAAGATTGGGGCGACTCCTTATGCTTCTCTTGATTGGATCTTTTGGAGGTGTTGGAGGAGATCTTGATCTTGGAGGTGTGTGACGGCTATGGAGAGAACGCAGAGCGGCAATGCTCCGCCCCTGATGTGTGGATGGATGATGATGGAGGCAGCTAGGGTTCCCCTCCTTAAATAGGCATTCTAGAGGTCGGTTTTCCAAACCGACGGAGCTTGGGGCCAACTATGCCCATTGGGCCTTTACAAATGTTGTTCCATTTGAATAAACGAAGCCGTCAGAGGGCTGTACGACTATATAGTATGTGCAAGCTCGGCCCGTACAAGTGGTCGTTAAACCCTGAGATGTCTGCAGTGTTTTGGCTGCCATTTCTTCATACGAACTCCGATTGGGGTGTTCTTTGGCTAGTTGGATTTGTATGGATGAGGGATACAACACCATGGTATTCGATCAGCAATATGAGATGATGAAAAATATAATTTTTCCACATCTCATATGGCTAAGTATGGTGCATGTAACTTCTCCATATTGAATCTTCTTGGCTCCTTTTATCCTTGATTGTCGATGGCACCAACATACAAGTCAAAAACAAGGAGAAAAGTAATAAATTCCTACTAAAACTACTAGTAGTGAAAAGTCCATATGAAAATGAATGATAACTAGTAAACATGCATAATAGGCACAATTGTAGCTAGATAAGCATGTGATGAGTGATACGAATAATTTGTATGCTTAACTACGCATCATATTTGCAATCATCAACATCCCTAACCTAAACATTGCTCGTCCTCGAACAAGAGAGTTTCTATAAAATTAATGCTATCATCTAGATTACCATAGAAGATCGATGCCTTGTATCCTTATGTTCCCTGCAATCTCAAAGTAAGATAGAACATATTCATACAAGGCAACACAAACTCAGTTATGTCAATCCATAAAAGATCAATCACAACTTCAATGCTCCATGTCAAAAGTAAATCTCGATTGAAAGCAAACTTGTGATCCTCCTACTGCGCCTTTTATATTTTGTATCCTTTCTTTTGTAAGGTAAAAGCTTAGAAATTAAGAGTGAGAGAACATGTCATAAGAAGCATAGCATTAGAGTGTCTCATTAGAACACCCACATCAATAGATCAAGACTATCAAACACTACTATTCCATTCATTGTATTTCAAGAAAAAACATGTGGTAGTAACGAGAACATGCCAAAGACTATTTTGTGTGAATCTTTATTGATTTAAAAGATAGTTTTCAATCAGGATCATTGAGTGATCTTTTAAGAAACAATTTTCACAACCTTCAAGAGTACCAATACTTCTCCCATTACGGTAATAGTGCTACCCATGTCGTCAACTCATAGCTAAAATCAAGGGTTGTACCCTTGATTGTTTGTAGGCCAGAGGAGTTGTTGGCATCCAAAGGTGTGCATTAAAAAAATATAAATAAGCTTTAACCAGTATCACATTTTGACCCACAATGTTTTAGATTTGACATGTATCTCAATCACCGCTTACTTATTTTGAATCAAACAACTCCTTTCAAGAGTGTCATCAAGTCTATCAATAAATATATGGTGTTGAGTATCTATAAGGCTAGACTCTTAAGACAATTAAATGTCACTCGAGAAATTATTTAGAGGCTTCGTCAATATACTTATAATCGTGTGAAGTGTAAAAATCGTCGCATTGTATTCTATAGGATCACAATATTCTTCTCAAGCTAGATAAAGATTTTAACATACTACATCAATGCTCTAACTCAACTCTTATGAATCCTAACAAAAGCAAGTGCATCCATTATATAAACATGAAACATAACTTACCTAAGCAAACATTCAAAAATAGCGGGATACATGATTGCACAGAAGGTTTCATCGAATAAGAACATTTCACAAGATTCTACACATGCATAAATAAGTTCCGCAAGCTAGAACTTTTGCAAGAACCAAACTTGAATAGATTACTAGAAGAAAAGAGAAATTGTAGTTATCAAAATAGAGTGTGAGAAGTGGTTACCTCCCCAAGCTTGAATAACGCAAGGGTGACACACTTTACTATTGAGGTACAAATAACCTCACTTTTGATGGACATGTACCTTTGGTTCAATGAATACTTACTTGTTGCAGTGTTGAGTTGAAACAATTGAGTGACATATGCAAGTGTTTGCACGGTTGGCACATATCATGCATGTCTTCACACAAGATTCAAATCCCTACAAAAATAACAAACAAACTAAAGACAAATGGTTATGTGTACGAACAAAGTTCATTCACCCAACCATGAAAACAAAACAAAAAGGAAACATGAAATACTATAGATAATTGTAGGCTAGGGAGTTTTAAAGGTAGGTAAAAGAAAATGAAGTACAATGGAACATGTAGAAGGTAACCCATTGACCTGAGCATTTCAAAATAAAAAGATTGGGGGGTTATATTGTACCCATCCATTCCCTTGTTGTGTAACATCCCAATTTCAGCAACCCTGATTAGTTGTCCAGAATGCAAAAATCAGGGGGAACAAAAACTTTTTCTTGTTCATTGGTGAAGTGTTTTTCTTGTTGTTTGTTTGTGCCTGTGCATGTGAGTGTATACCATATGCTACTCCTTACCTCACCATCAGGCTACAAAAGCTATTTAACAAAACTATCTTGGATCACTTTACATATTCTCAAATGCTCTGGCATTTCAAAAACATGAGCCAAGATGCTTGTGTAACCAAGACTAGTTTAGTAGCTTCCATTTACAAAACTATGGAGAGCTATAATCTCCTTATGTTTCCATACATGACTTTCAACTACTCTTATCTATATGTTTTCCACAACTTTTTTATAAAACTTTTTGAATTCTACTCATGGTAGGGATACCAAGGACTCTTACCTTATTCAAACCATAACCTTTTCAAAATACCCATCCTTACCTCAAGTCAAACTTGATGGTAACCCTAGTAGTAGTTGATTTGTTTGTAAGATGAATTGCCTTTATCTGCTTGATTTGTCTACCTAGGAAATAGTATGAGCTACTCTAGGAGATCATCCACTAGGTTCAAAATACTTTAAAATCACCAAACCTTAAACAAGAATACAATCTGGATCTAATCTCTAGCCACCAGGTGATCATCTAAAACCCTTACCAGATCAATTCTACAGTGATCCATTCTAGAAGTTTTCAAGTGAATGAAGACCAATATCAAGCATGGGTACCTTCTACTCAATATACTATTCAACATCATCCACTTGATGCTCTGGTACCTTGCAACCCATCAAAATCATCACCACCCACATTCCAGTCAAAAACCCTAAATCTGCCAAATTTGGCCAAGTCTGAAATCTGTTTCAACATCACCTTTTTGGATGTCTCCCTATCTCAACCCTTGTCATTATTGGTAATGCACTTGAACCATCTTGTTAAACATCCTAAGGACTACCAAGGCCCACTCTTTCCCTTGGTTATATCATCCTACTACCCACTGGTTCTTGATGGGTTTGAAGGCAAGAAAATAACTATTCCTGCAAATCTAGTCAACATGCCTACTTTGATAGAAGCTCACACAACCATCCAACCTTCTATTGACCAACTATTTTCATGGTTGTGTTCTACTCATATAGTTATATCAATATATACTTCACTTGTTCCAAGTGGATCTTTGTGCTTCTTAAACCCATATGGTTTATAAGGCATCATGACTCATCTGGTATGGTAGCCTTATTTTCAACAAAGTTTGCCATCACTTCCAGACCACCTCAAAGGTAACCAATCCAAACTCCTTCTGCCATGATCATATATATGACTTGGTATAACTATCCATCTATCCCTTGCATCAAGGTTAGTTCTGAGCTCCAAGATCCAATAAGGTTTTGGTGGTGTAAAAATAACATCAGCCTAGATCCACAACCCCTTGTTTTCCATCTAATTCAAGTTGGATTTCCAATTCCCAAGGTTGAAAATGCTTGCTATACCTTATATACATCATCTACCTTGATCATAAAGATTTAACAATAATTCTCCATAATTATTATGGACCAAAACTATTTAATTCCTTTAATAGGCAAAACCTCCAAAATCTCCTCCATAAAGGAAAGTTTAGTTTTTCCCAAACCACATGACTAAGTTATGTCACTTTTGATTCCTACCTATCCTACCCTATCTTCCAACTTCAAAAATAAATATTTTTGAAGAGCTTTATTAATTATTTTTGCCCTTTTTCTTAAATGGCAGAAATGGAATAATAATTGTTTTAAATACTTTTAATCCCCAATAAATCATGGGAAAATTCCTCAAGGCATGGATTCCTATTCAGGACCATCTCATATAAAAAACCAACCATGTGCAATGTAAAATTATCAAATGATCTTCTAGAAAGTACTTCTGTACTTTTTGAATAAATGATTTTAAGTGGACTTCTAATCTTCTGAAAAATCCCAAATAAATCCTAGAGAGCCATCCTAAACTTACCCATCTACCAGAATCCTTATATAATTTGGGTCAAGATAAAAAATCAAGAATTAAACCTTGAACATCCCTTAGAGAAGATTTGAACATTCATCCTTTTAGCACCAAAAACCTCCATCAAACCTCTCCTAATCTTCCCCAACAAGCCTCCACAGCACCACTCTCTCCTCTGGTCGACCATCACTATAGCACGACCACTGTAGAAGCACCTCCCCCTTGCCCTCTTATGTTTGGAAGTGAGAAAGTGAGAGAAAGACAAGCAAGTGGGGCCAATTATTGCAGCAGCTACCACTCCCTCCCTCTCTGAACTCCAACACGACCAGATCCCTCTCTCACCCCTCTCCACCACCCCTCTAGGGTAATCACATGCCATCACTACCCCTCCCCCATGTCCAAAAGGGACATTCCCCCATGGATCTCTCCCTCTCGGTATAAAAAGGCCAGAGGCCACCCCGTGCCTCCCCTGCCCCTCATTTGCTCCCCTCCCTTATCCCCTAGCTCCCTAGCCTCTCCCCTTCGCTGCCTTGCCCGTGAGAGGCAGAGAGAAAGCTCTCGGCCTCCTCCCTCTCCTCGAGCTAGGCTCCCTCTCCCATGCTTTGCCTCCTCTACATGTTAGCCTACCAGACCCCCTTCTCCTCCTCTATATAATCCTACTCTTCTTTTGGCCAGGGACTACCCCCACTGTCGCCGCCATCGAGCTCCGACAAGGTCACTCTCGGGCGTCCCTGCGCGAGCCAGATCCCGACATTGAACCACACCTTGCCGCCCCTCATCGGGACCATCGTCAAGCGCCACGTCGCCCCCGCCGCCTCCTCGACGGTGACGAGCCCTCAGGTAAGCGCCCCGGTCAACCCCTGCTGCCCCTACAGTTTCGTCCCTATGTCGCTGACGCGAGGTAGGAGACGCTGCGGGGCCTTCGATCCCGACTAGATCGGACGACCCACGGCTCCCCGTACAACTTCGGTCGCCGGCGCCAACTAACACGCGGGCCCCGTTGCCAGGGATTCAAATCCCGCCCCGCGCTCTGCCTAGCCCCACCGTGGGCCGAAATCCCTCCAGCCGGCCCAATTAACCCCAGATCCCAGCCCGCGAACCCCCTTTTCTTGTCCTTTTTTCTGTATTTTATAGATCTCCAAGATACCTATTGGTTTAAATGCAAATAAAGATGGAAAGTAATACTTTTATCTAGATCTAATTTTTACCAAGTACCCAAGTGATTTATGCAACATACAGAACTGGTCTTTTGCCAAAAATAATTTTTATTATTTAATGGTAATTAATCCACTAAAAGTTTTCTTTTGCACTAAATAAATTCCTCAGGGAGTTGTACATACCCATTTTGGATGAATCAAAGTTCTCCTGGAAGGTAATTTCTATACCAATAAATGAGCATATGCCTCATGCCAAGGTGAACATTAGTTTGTCTATAGTAAAAATAACAAAAACTATTAGTTTCTGCCTTAGGTAATTCCTCTAGGTAAAAACAACAGAGGTATTGGCCCATTTCCAACTCCGAGATAAGTGGCCCACCAATACCTATCCAAAACAAGGAGATAAGGATTTATTCACCCCTGTTGAATTTTAATGAATTAAATACTTCTGTAAGTGGTATTATCCCTAGATAAATCACTCTAAGAGTATGACAACTCCAAAAAGAGTGAATACAATTCCTAAAGAAAGTTAATCAGAATACCTACCATGTGGCATTGGTTTCAAATCAAAAGCTTCTGTAGATTTAATTTGGTGAAAAAGACAAAACAACTCCAGAACTGCATTTGGGAATTTCCTGAGGGCATTCTGTTAACTATTTTAAAATGATTCCAACTCTCAGTGAACAAGTACACAAAGCACTACCTAATAACCCAAGGAAATAATGTTTGGACATACCAAACATTTCTGGTGAATTATTTCCTAAAACTAGAGCCTTTATCACTAGAAAATTCATAAGAAATTAAAGAAAAGTGATAAAATCATGAAACCACTTTTGTTGGTCTTGTTTAGTCAAAACCTACCTGGTGGTATTCTGGTTGCATATTGATACCATACTTACCCAGACCTTGGTCCCAGACCCCTTCATTAGTGGTTTTGACCATTTCCCGAACAAAGGGAATCCCACCACTACAACTATGGTTTTTGCAATGGTTCTAAACTCAACCACTCAAAACCTACTGAATATTATACTTGTTTAGTCCACTTTATTGCAGTGTGAATGTCCACTTGTATGCCTTGTGTTGATTGTGCTCTTGCTTGCTTGCATGTATACTCGATGACGGCGATAGTTGTGCTTGCATTGATGCCGAGAAGAAGAGATCTTATTATTATTGGATTATTATGGTTTTATCAGAAGAAGTCTAGGGACATATATTGCCATATTGCTGATCATCAGGCAAGCCACCTTCTTGCTCATAAGCCTTGTCCTACTGTTTTACTTATGCATGTTTTACTTGCTGTTTTATGAAAACTGCATTGTTTCACTATATGATGTTGTATATCTGGTAGTGGTTTGGCTCCTCCCTCTCGATGATACCTACTTGTTCCTAGTATGGTAGATGGTGTAACACACCATACCCCTTTTGGAGACCCTGTTTTAGCCAAAGAAAAGCTAGAGGATGGGAAGACCCAGGAAAAAGTTTTACCTTTGTGAGGTGGGACCTCCCAAGAGATGTTGAGAAAGAAAAAGGTTTACGAAAACACACCCAGATCTTGGCATTTTTGCTAGAACAATTAACCCTGTGCAACCACATTACTCTGGAATGGGACAGGGCTGGATTTGATGGTTGTTTATTCTGGTATAAGCTGCCTCGTAACTACTAGAGGGGATCGCGATCCCTGGAGGGTGGGCCTTCTCCGATAAAGGTCCATGTGGGACATCGACCTGGAGAAGGCACAAAGGGTTTGCGGGCCTCCACGCATTACTATGAGCCCCTCATTGAAAGCGCACACTCGAGAAGTGGAAAAAGCGCTCCGGTTGGTCCTCGGTACCCGACGTCCCGGTTTTGAGGGGGATAACACTCATAGGGTAGGCACTTATACTGGAGTGGGCATCCGGAGAGTCTTGATCGGTTACTCGACCCACGATCGCTGTAGATCAGGGTAGTGTACCCGGATGGTGTGGGTAAAGTGTGCAACCTCTGCAGAGTGTAAATCTATTCGAATAGCCGTGTCTGCGGTCATGGACGGTTGGGAAGATTGTTGTAGAGTGGTGCTGGTTTTGTTTTCAAAAAGGATTTCTGAAAAGCAATGGCTTTGGAAATGTTTTGACCATGGGATGGTCAGAAAGGATACCTGTTTTGACCATGGGATGGTCAGAAAGGAATGAAAGGAGTTTGGTCATGGGATGACCGAAAGGAACGAGCAAATGGGTGACCCAATCCTAGTGTTTTCAAACACTTTTCAAAACGGTTTCCGAGATGTTTTATAAAAGTTTTCGACAAAGATATGTAGATGCTATATCTACAAGAGAAACTATTTGAGAAAAGAACCTCTCTTGGAGCCCTCCTACTACCACAGCCATATTGCATATCCTCTTGTTATTATAATTCTCTTAAGGTGGTTTGCGAGTACATTCAAAGTACTCACTGGCATTGTCCCTGGCTATTAACTTGGTCAGATATCAAGAAGAGGAGGAAGTTGACGGCTAAGCGAGCTAGGACGTTCTCCAAGTGAGTTTCCTGTAGGTTAAGGCATGGCTCGGGCTCTATGCTTAGTGAAGTTCCATTGGTGTTGATCAATGTAGCCATAATGGCAAATAAGGTATGACGTGTATTCGTTATGTATTGGATGTTTACTTTGATACTTGTCGGTTATGTGCCACGACTAACTGATCATGGGATCGTGGTTGTATGCATAACAAGGATTCTCGGAGGATTAATTCGGGGGCCCCACATGTTGTGCGATGATACCTTCAATCTGAATTCACGGATGTAGTATAATAGCTTTTTCCCCAGAACATCTAGGTTTAATTGAACAGCGGAAAGCAATTGTAAAAGGAAGTAAAAAGGACACATCTACAAGACTTTGTTTGTTCGTTTTACCTTAGTTTATCGGACTAATCTAGTTTACTTTATAATGGACTGAATCAATGGATGTATATAGGTCAGGGTTGAAGATCCACTTGCAGTTGCAGATCATATGGGATAAAAGATAATAATAAGCATAGTCATGTGTAATGTTTGAATGGAGATAATCTCTTGTGCGCAACACATCCTAATATACTAGAGCCCCCGTGATGCAACGGCATTGTAATAGTCTTTTAATCCAACCGAGTGCATGCCGAAGCAATGGGCTACAAACAATTATTAAGTGTAAAACACGCATCACAGCTTTAAGTGGTGATGATCTTGTGATCCCGAATGGGGCGCTAAGAGAAGACCGTACTACCCTTTCGGTCACTGAAGTTCCTATGAGATCTCCACTAGCCAAGTATCTCACCTCAAGCCTTTATCAAACTATGGGATCTTGGGTACCTACAAGTCCACAGATCGAGACAAGAAACAAAGAAACAAAAGATACAAATCTCAATTTCAAACAGAATACAATACTCCCATGAATTAGATGCACATAATCGCTGTGAGGTTTCTCCCCAACCCGCAGCCCGTGAGCACTACTCACTCATAACAAATAGATCGGAAATAGAAAACATCATAAAATACTTAGATTGAAATCAAATATTGTTACAATGGTCACCAAATCACAAGGATATCTAAAGTACAAAGCAATGGCTATGGCTAGTGGATGGTGGAAGTGATGAACAATGGTGCAGATCTCCTTTGGTGGTGTTCTGATGTAATCTAAGAATGGCGGCTCTCTAGCCGACGGCTGGAGCCTCAAAACATATAGGCGTCTTCACAAAAGTTGTAGGGTTTAATGAGACGAATTCGTCGCCATCTAGTACAGGCGGACGGTACGGGCGGGCCCTTCCCGTACCTGATATGGGGTGGCCCGATCTTCTCAGCAAGCTCTTGTCGATGATATGGTGGATGATAGATAACTAGTGCGTAGCTATGATCTCTCCTGCTCGATCCCTGATGCCAGTGCAACAGATCTCGAACCTTGTAGGATATTCACAACACCACACTCTTGCGCACGCAGCCGTGACCACGAACAGTAGTATGCAATCTACTAATTCCCAATGGAACAACAGATCACACTCAATTATAGTTGGTAGATTCGATCACAGGGTAATTCCAGAGGTTCTATGAAAGAAACAACTCCAAAATATTTTAATGTGGTCTAAACCCTAACTTGTGACGGCTATGGAGGTTTATATGAGGGCTGGGGCGTTCTCCCCTCTAAACGGGCCTAAAAACAGCCATATCTTGGCCCAAACTGACTCGGTTCGACTCAAACTCATACATACCGACCCATATATGGGTTCGGGCTTATTGGCACGCAGTCTAAACATGTAATTCTTGGTCTGCCATCTCTCTCTCTTGCTCATACGTGATTGCCTCATTGCGTCCTAGTGCACATGCCTCCCGCTCCTCCCTCGCGCACTTGTTGATATGGGAAATCAGCACTTATCCTTCTTGCTGCAAGTCTCCTCCTCCTCGCGCAATGCTTGTGTTATCAATAAACCTGATCATACAAAAATGCATAGACATAGGTAGTATACAGTTCTCATTAAGTAAAACATCAGGTTCAATTAGGAATGAATTGACCTGATAGTCATTATTGATTTGACTCAATATTTCCTTCCAGTTCAGGCTGTCAGAATCATCACAATACCTCTATATATCCTCATCATCCTCCCTTTCTTCATGAAAAGCCGTCCTCGGCTTTAGGTAAGCTTAAAGTGGGAGAAACAAAAAGAACAACGTGTACGCAAAGTATATGTATATATAACATGTTGTAGTATTGTTGTTGACATGAAAAGTATGTCTAGTATACATCAAGCAAGTTAAATTGCAGGTATAAGTGAAGTACAAAGAATCATGATCATGGTGAAAAACAACTAAATAGATAGTCTTGTTCTTCAATATAAAATTCAGTTTTCTCAAATAAGATCTATGATGAAATTTGTGAACAAGATCAAACCAATTCGATATGTGTGAAAACCAAATTGATTCATGCCATGCTTCAACTGCGCTACTCTGATTATTATTAACATGATCATGTTGTCTAGTATGTAAGATGCAACTCAATTTGCAAATATCAAGGAAGTCTAAAGTAGTAACATAACTAGACAAAGACTTTTGGGACAAACACAATTAATATGAAAACTTGGGGTCTTTCTTAGCAAGATTAGAACAATCCAACATAGGTAAAATTACTTGTGTTGGTTGCAATATATCAACTAGACCAGAATGTATTTCCATAATATCTCGAACATGAAGTATTGTCCCATAGCAAACATTTTGTGACACATTGCATATATGGCTGAAAATAGCTTGTTTCAGTTTAGCGATTCTATCACAAGTAATGCATATGTGATCCACAAGAAAATTTTCTTCCATGCTATATTCACCAATTAGATTGAAAGTGAAACAAGGAGAATATGTGCTAGAATTCAGAAATGAAATTTTAGAAATCTTATCCATAGCACAACTCATACTCATATGTTCATTTAGCATGATGGAAAACACAATATAAGCAGGTGGTATTCGAGCAAGTATTTCTTTATGTGTAATCAGTACCACATGATCAAAATTGGAATTTGGTAAACTATCACATAGTGCTGAAACAATAGTGTAAGGAAAATCACAAGGAGGCTTCAGTAAAGGAATATACTCACAATATGTCGCACATGTTGGCTGAAGCTCCAAATCAGTACCAATGTCATCAACAATCTCCACAATTGTAGTAGGTACTAAAACATCCTTTGCAAGTGACAATGCATAGTCCGATGATGCAGGTTGTAAAATAGATTACTCCCTTTCTTCAAAAGCAACCTACATAGCATAAGAAACAATACCAGGAGTAGAGATGATTACATTAGTAGAAATATCCTCACATGTATTAGCATCTACTGCACTGATGTTTTCTTTTTCTCTCATACTCTTAGAATGGATGCTCTCAACCTCACGTTTAGTGGAATCATACACCTCACTTTTGATAATACTCTCACTCAGCTTGGCTATGTGGCTCTCATTCTCACATGGGTTGTAATCCACACCGTGTTCAAGATGACAAATAATAGAATTGTCACCATTCATCATGACCTTGTACTTAGTAGACAAACTGAACTCTTTTGTCCTCTCCTTGTGAAGAAGATGATACTCATGAAATTTGTCAGCTGAAATCCTGAGCATAGCACGCCTCTTCATGTTCCATTTGAAAGAAATCTTTCCAACAACAGGACATATTTGAGCGTCAAACCTTATGCTCCAAGGTTCTCCCAATAGTATGTGACAAGAATCAAGTGGTATAGGAGATACATCACAACGCACAATCTTAGTATGCTCTTTAAAAGTCATAGGAACATCAGTGGTGTGTGAAATCAGCAATGTGCCATATGATGAATGCAATAGATATGGCACTGCACAAGCACTTGTGTGTAGCTGCAGCTTTTGTACAACTTTAACGTTGACCAAATTAAGAGTAGAGTTGCTATCAATGGTAATGGAAGCACATCGCTCTCCAATCATCACACTATGGTGGAAAAGACCATCACCATCAAAAATACCACGTTCTTCCTTCCAAAAAGTTCCACTACAACGCCAATTGTCGAAGAATTTGTAACTGTAGGTCTCCACATTATTTGTAACATCACCTGCCTCCATTTTATGCATCACATCAACACTACTAGAAGACATGATTAGTACATTAGTGCACAAATCAAAATCAGTATGGTGGAAACTCTCACAACTCACTCACAACTGATAAGAAAGGAGATCTTACCGTTCCAAAGTAAATAGAGATGATCTACCAAATGAAATCAAAGAGTGATGCACTGATGTGATAAAGTGAATACCAAAGGTATAGAGAAAGATTGCATGACACACAGGTTATTTATGGTGGACCTGTAGGTATGGTATCCTAACTACACCGCAAACAAGTCCTAGTGTTGATCGTATGACAAAGACCCACGGAAACACACACGGTGGAGATAAAAGGGGCAATTTCAACTATGAAAATGAGCTCAATAAAGTGAGGTATGTCGGAGGAACGCTCGTGTTGCAATGCACAAGGATAGACGCTAACAATGTCTCAACGATACGGGCACAAGATTACTAAACTGAGCAGCCCGTAGAGCACTAAGCACGCTAGTCTCGTAGGATAGTTTTAGACACAAAGAAAGGCTTACTATGGCTCACAAGGATAGGTACTCTATGTGGACTCAGTAAAAAAAATAATGAAAAAAAAGAAAAAAAATTGACCTGAGAATTGGTCTCTGCCACGGTAGAAAAAAGTCCGAAATCCTGCCGCGGCATAATGTCGGCAGATAAAAAAATTCTCGTATGATGACAGACTTGTCTATGGTCAGGCGAGGGGTCCAAATTTTTTATTCGATTTTTTTTGCTTTCTCGTACGACCACAGAGGGGTCTAGGGTCAGGCGTGAGGCAGCGAGCGGATTTTTTTTCTTTTCTTTTTTTTCCTCGCAAGTGCTTGCTCAGGTACGTAGTCACCAACAGGTACGATGGAACCTTTTTTTCCCACGTGAAGGAAAACTTGTAGATCGGTTTTTCTCTCTATCGCTCCTTTAGCAGAACGGATCTACAACTCCAAACTAAAAGAAAACAGATTTAATAGATCTAAGAATCAAGAACACGATGAACAGTCTAGAAATAGTCTAGGGACTTCGAGAGCGCATCAAAAACAGACGAAAACTAGACAAAAAATACGGCTCAGATTTACAAGAAAGGCTACACAAAAGGATTACGATCAGCAACTAGAACTCACGAACAATGTTATCTAGGCTATGGCAATGAACTATGAACCCTAATATTTTTGTGTGGCTTTTTCTGTATAGGACAAAAATAACTAATCTATGGATGGATTTGTGGATGCTTGCCGAGGCAATGAACTATGAACCCTAGTATGTAATCTACTAATTTCCAATGGAACAACAGATCACACTCAATTATAGTTGGTAGATTCGAACACAGGGTAATTCCAGAGGTTCTATGAAAGAAACAACTCCAAAATATTTTAATGTGGTATAAACCCTAACTTGTGACGGCTAGGGAGGTTTATATGAGGGCTCGGGCGTTCTCCCCTCTAAACGGGCCTAAAAACAGCCATATTTTTGCCCAAACTGACTCGGTTCGACTCAAACTGATACATACCGACCCATATATGGGTTCGGCCTTATTGGCATGCAGTCCAAACATCGTGGAACACCTCAAACATGTAATTCTTGGTGCGCCATCTCGCTCTCTTGCTCATACGGGATTTCCTCATTGCCTCCCAGTGCACATGCCTCCCGCTCCTCCCTCTCGCACTTGTTCATATTAGAAATCAGCGCTTATCCTTGTTGCTACAACTCTCCTCCTCCTCGCGCAATGCTTGTGTTATCAATAAACATGATCATATAAAGATGCATAGACTTAGGTAGTATAAAGTTCTGATTAAGTAAAACATCAGGTTCAATTAGGAATGAATTCACCTGATAGTCATTATTGATTTGACTCAATATTTCCTTCTAGTTCAGGCAGTCAGAATCATCATAATCCATGTATATATCCTCATCAGTATCAGTGGTCGTTAAGCTTGTTGACGCCTGGGAACGACTTCCCAGTTACTTGGTCGTGTGGACTTCCTCAAAAATGTTCATTAGTGGTAACGATTGAGAGTTTCTTGTCAATTGCTTGACCAAAAACAATGTTTAAATGCGGTGGAAGGTGGCAAATATTGGAGCCATCAACTTCCCCAAAGCTCAAACCTTGATCGCCCTCTAGCAAGAAGAATCAAAAGAACTATAAGGAATTCTGTGTTTAAACTTGAAACAACGAGAATAAGAATTCACTTACGGTTGGTAGTCAATCAACACTTCATTCATTTGCGAGGCTTATCAAAGTTAGAGAGATGACAAGAATACTATACAAACTTTGGTAAGTCAAGACAATCAAATTAAAGTTTAATATAAGTATAGGTAACTAGAAGTGTAGCAATCAATCCAATTCTTCTAATTAACTCTCACCTTGCCAAGGTATACTAGGATATTTAAATAGCATAATTGAGTAAGAGAGTTTCATGTCCTAAGTAGTATAACAATGAAATGTCTTATTGACACCAACATCAATAAATCAAGTCTATCAAAAACACTTCTAATCCAAACATTGTTTTTTAAGAAAAACTTGTAAAGCAGTAATGAGACCATGCTAAGGACTTGTTATGTGGATCTCATAGATATCTTTTTTATTTTGCAAGTGTTTGCACAACCTTTGAGAGTACCAATACTTTTGCCCATATATTGACACGTATGCCACTCGTATCATCAACTCATAGCTGAAATCCAGGGTCATGACATAGATCGTTCAAAAGCTAGCGGAGTTGTTGGCATCCCAAAGGTGTGCATTAGAGGCATAGAACAAAGTTGTCTCACTTCTTTCTCTTTTTTTTGAGCTAGTACCACGGTTTTATCCACAAGGTTAGCTCTGGCATGCATCACAATTACCACTAGCCTTTTTTTCAATCAAAAAATTCCTTTCATGAGTGTCGTCAAGACTATAAAAATATCTATGGGGTTAAGTATCTTCAAGGGTATACTCTCAAGACAATCATTCATCAAATAAGTCATAAATTTCAGACTTTTTCATATTGTACTTGTTTAGCAATATTATTTCCATGGCAAGACACGGTTAACTGAAAGAACTAGAGAAAGAGTTTCAACAACTAATCATCATACTCATAAAAAGCCTTACTCTAACCATATTAAATACTTCCCACCACCATGGCATCTTAGCAAATAAACCAACTAAGATAAACAACTTGGACTTCATAAGTGGGAGACATAGGACATAGCTCTTCATAAGTGACTTCATGATCCTCTTCCTTATAGGGATGTGTTCCTTCAAAACTCAAACACGATTACTCTCATAATAATAATAAAGCAAAGAGGCAAAGTGTGAATCCACATATACGAAAAAGGAAGAACGGAAACAAACAAGGGTTATAGAAAAGATAGGGATTTAAAGAATAGAAAAGAACTTGCGACCAAGCAAGGGTTATAAGAAAAGAAAAACAAACAAAAGCAAAAACAAACTAAAAATGGAAGCAAACTAAAAAGCAAAGGAAAAAAGCAAAGTGTTGGAACAAGCCAACTCAAGTGTTTTAAAGCTCCCAAGGAGCTGGAGTACAACCTCGTTATTACACAAATAAATTTTCCGGGGGAACACATCCCCAAGCTCAGGCTTTTGCAAGCCCTTTGGTTGCTCATTGTGGTAGCGGTGGATAATCTCCCACGTTCCATTTGCTGTTCCAATCGTTGAACTGGGTGGAGAGTCTTGTAGTAGCATCTCGAAGGTTGATGGAGAGGTTGTTCATGTTTTGGATATTTCCTCTGAGTGCATAGACGTCTTCATAGGTGGTGTAGTAGTTTCGTAGCTACTCCTCTTGCTTGGGTCCTCCTTCATCTACTTCTTCATCTTCTCCTCCTCCCATAGGTATTTCTCTTAGGGTAGATTAGCTCTGCGGGTCAAAACGCAAACGTCCATACTTGATAGAGAATAAACTGTTAGGCAAAGGAGTCGGGATCAAGTGATCTGGTCCAGGTATATCGAAGAAATATCTACAATGATTTTGAGAAACCATACCACATACTCTTACAGTAGAGAGACCGAGACAATGACTTCCTGGCAACGGTTGGATGTTACCTAGGTTGATGCGAAGTGCACGTGCAAGAACGGTTACAACTCCTCCTCTGCATATTGGTCCTTGAGATTGAAGAGCCTGATGCTTAAGGTCAAACACAAGAATATGTCCCAAATTTGGCGTTAAGTTACAATTAATAATAGCAGATTTTGCGAAGATCAACATGTCCTCCTCATTAACTCTACTAAACTCACCACATGCCTGCAAAGTGTTAGAAATCACATAGAATAAATATCGAATAGCAGGGTGATCAATTTCGTTCCCCTTGGGTGTGTTTCCATGAATCTTCATTAAATTAAAGTATTTTACAAGGGAAGGATATAAAACAAAAGTCGTTGTGCATGCATCGGTGATGTTGTTGGCAAACCCAAAGCATTGAGCCCATTGGTTGAGTGTTAAGGTGTACTCATAGTTCATAAGGCGTAATTTGATGCGTTCAACTCCAGGCCTTTGTTCATCGGTACAACCTTAAGGATCCACTATGTGTGTCAAGGTGCAAAAGAACTCAAGTGTCAAGTGATGATACGTGGCAACATCAAGAAAGACAAAATCATATAAACCAACATTGTTGCAAAGTAAATCGAAATCAACACGAATTCCAAGTTAGTTTAGGATATAAGGACACACCCACTTAGTGGACTTGATTTCTTGAAGCTTGAGACGATTGAAACAGTTCAGCTGAAATGCCTTGGTGAACTCGATACCAAGTGACTCGGGGGGGACACACCCACTTAGTGGTGCGCAGTATTCCGCAGCCATCTCATCTATACGGCTCCTCGTGTTTATCTAAAAATAAAAATAAGATAAAACAAATAAAATTGCTGATAAAATTTTGGTCCAATAAAAACATAGAATAAGTGATTCTCTACACTAACTACAAAAAAAACTCCTCTAAAACAATACTAAGCATGCTCAATATCAAGATTGAATCAAAAATAATACCTAAGTCCAGATTGACAATGATGAAAGATTGAGTTAAGCATTTGCACAAATAAGTTGGGGATCAGAGGATAATCATACCTTAGATCGAATGAGTGCGAGGAATCGAAGAAATATTAAGTAAATTTGAAGATCCAGTGGAGGTGGTTTTGAGTTTGGAGGAAAAAAAAAGAGAAAGATTTGTTTTTGAGAATTTTAGGTTACCTCCTCGCGCTGAGTATGGTGGCCACATATGTGGTACGGGCGGGCGGTACAGCCGGAGCGCACCCGTATCGGGTGACATACCTTGGGGGCAACGACTCCCTTCTAGCGGTGCACTTGGTATGGGCGCGTGGTAAGGTCGCATGCGCCCGTACGGCTGGTCGTTATCGGTTCAGTACCTTTTCTTGAAATCTGATGTTTTTCTTGAGGGTACGATACGGGCGCGTCTGGCCGTACCAATTGTTGTTAAGAGCACTGATCCATGCGGAAAAATCAGAATTTCTATCTTCCTTCGGCTTGATGTGGTACAGGTGCACGGTACGGTCCCTTCTGGTTGTACCAGTGATCGTTAAGAGCACTGTGATCTAAAAAACTTAAAATTTTGATTAGAAGCTCCTTGTGCCATTGCACATCTTATAAAAGGACAAAATAACGCAAATATACTATGTAAATAAACAACTGTACTTCTTAGGCCATGTTTTAGTAAAATAAAATATAGAGGATTACCTTATTTCGTCTCCTCTCTCCAAAGATCTTCTTGAACACTCTTTATTAAAAACAAAAACAAAACTAGCACATAATTTTTTTTATTCACATGGGTTGACTCCCATGAAGAGCTTCTAGTTAAGGTCAATTTGCTTGACCATGATGGCAATTATTTAGGTTTAAGGAGTGGAATACCCAATCCAAAGTAGTTGGCTTTTAAAGTAATTATACCATCATCATCATTAGGCCTGGCCTGGTTCCTAGGGAAGTGTACTTTAAAAGGATCTTTAGATGGTAGCCATATTCTCACATTCCCCTCATATAAATCAATCAAAGCTTTAATAGTGCTTAGGAATGGCCTATTTAGAATTATAGGTGTTATGGGATCTTTAGGCACGTCCACAATAATAAGATCAATAAGAGCGGGACTACCTTTAATTTGAACAACTATATTTTCTTTAATCCCAATAGCTTATTTATAAGTTGAATCAGCTAGATGAAGTCTCAACTATGTAGTAACAAATGACCCCAAGTTTAATTTGTCAAATAAGATTTTGGAAATTGTTGTGACGCTCACACCAATATCACAAAGTGCGGATATCTCATTGACTCCCAACTTAATTTTAATAGTAGGGTCAAATATATCATCTATCTTAGCTGGAATCTTATCAGCTAGTCTTTTGTACTCCATCTATAAATCTCAAACTTTAGATGCTACTTGTTTATTAAATTGTTCATACATAGCATCATTACCTTATTCTATACCTGTATTTTTCACGGTGATCATATTTAATAGATCTTCCATGGTATATTCCGGTGTTGGCGCATTGCTATAATCCAGCTCTTCAGGTTTCACTCTGTTTGTTACCACCCTCATCATTTTGAGGTATTCTACCAAATTTGGCTCGGGTTTTCAAGCAAACTTTGCTAGTATGAGAGCTTGTCTCACAGCTACCTTACCCAGATGAGCCTCCAGGGTCTTTGTCCTTTCCTGTAGAGCCTACACATCATTTCTAAATGCAACGGCCTGGTTATATAAATTTCCTATACTAATTTCATGGTTCTCTGTGATTTTAATAAGCATATTATTTTGCTCGGTTTGACCTTGTATAAAGGTTCTAACAGTTTGCTCAAACAAGAGATTGCCATGATTTTCTCAATTAGTGTTATCATAATTATTATAAGGAGCTCCTGCGGGATTAGAATGATATTTTTGAACATCAGAAGAATAATTATTTTTCCATGCTGGATTAAAAGGAGTGAGAGCTATAAAATTAATATCATTAACATCGATATCGATAGCTTTAACTTGGTTATCTTCTTTACCCTTTACTAAGCTAAGCAGCTTGTCTACCTTAGATGTAAGCTCTTCATTATTTACCTCAGTAATTGAACTTACTCTCTTCGAGGTTCTTTCCACATGCCATTAGGCATGATTATTTTGCATGTCATCAAGTAACTTCTTTGCAATACTCACTTAATTTCCCATGATTGTTCCTCCTGCTGCACTATCTAGCATAGACTTAGGCAATGGGTTAAGACCATTATAAAACAAATGTAATATAAGCCACTCTTCCATCCCATGACTAGGACAGTTCATTACGGCTTCTTTCATCCTTTCCCACGCGAGCCCTAGTGGCTCACAATCTTCTTGTCTAAAGATTGTAATGTTGGATCTTAGTTGCATAGTCTTAGCTGGGGGGATATTTAGTCATAAACAAGTTAGTACATTCCTCCCAAAATCTAATAGTGCAATTTGGTAGAGCTAGCAACCAATCCTTAGCCTTTCCTCCAAGAGAGAAAGGAAATAATCTTAACTTAATAGCATTTGGATCTACATCCTTAATACACATCATGTCTCAAATTTCAGTGAAATTATTTAAGTGCAAACCCAAATCTTTAGAAGATGAGCCCCCAAATTGCTTTTGTTGAACCAAACTCAAATTTCAGGCTTTATTTCATATGGTTTCGAATCAATTGCGGGCTGAGTGATGGGTGCATGAATAAAATCATCAGTGGGAGTAGCATACTCGCCTAATCTCTATTGAGCCATGTCTCTTATATTTTTGGTATTTTTTAAGTAATGAAAACAAATAACAAGTAACTAATTTTTTGGGGTTTTCAAATAGATAACAAGAAAGTAAACTAATAACAAGACTTAAACTACAAACTAATAATAAAACTAAAAACAAGGTCTCTAGTGACCTCACGAGGATAGCAAAATTTCTTCCCCGACAACGACGATAGAAAAAAGGTTGATATCTTCGATCCGGATTCACGGATGTAGTATAATATCTTTTTCCCTTGAAGACCTAGGTTTAGTCGAACCTCGGAAAGAAATGCTAAAAGGAAATAAAAGGAACACGTCTACAATACTTTATTTATTCATTTTACCTTAGTTTACCGGACCAATCTAGTTTACTTTATAATGGGTTGATCAATGGATGGAGATAGGCCAGGGTTGATGATCCCCCTGCAGCTGCACATCATATGGGATACAAGATAGTAATAAGCATAGTTATGTGTAATGTTTGAACGGAGATAATCTCTTGTGGGCAACACATTCTAATATACTAGAGCCCTCATGATGCAACGGGCATAGAAATAATGTTTTAATCCGACCGAGTGCACACCAAAGCAACGGGCTACAAACGATTATTAAGTGTAAAACAAAGATCAAAGCTTTAAGTCGTGATGTTGTTGTGATCCCGAATAGGTTGCTAAGCGAAGACTGTACTACCCTTTCTGTCACTGAGGTTCCTACGAGATCACCGCTAGCCAAGTATCTCACCTCAAGCCTTTATCAATCTATGGGATCTTGGGTACCTACAAGTCCATAGATTGAGACAAGAGACAAAGAAAAAAAAGATACAAATCTCAGTTGCAAACAGAATACAATACTTCCATGAATTAGATGCACATAATCGCTGCAAGGTGTCTCCCCAACCCGGAGCCCATGAGGACTACTCACTCATAACAAATAGATCGGACATAGAAAACATCATGCAAATACTTAGATTGAAATCAAATATTCTTACAATGGTCTCCAAATCATGGGGAGATCTAAAGTACAAAGCAATGGCTATGGCTAGTAGATGGGATGGATGGTGGAAGTGATGAACAATGGGTGAACAATGGTGTGGATCTCCTTTGGTGGTGTTCTGATGTAATCTCAGAATGGCGGCTCTCTGGTCGGCGGCTGGAGCCTCAAAATATATAGGCTTCTTCACCTGGTATGGGCATGCCCTGCCTGTACCAATGTTCGTTAAGCTTGTGGATGCCTGGGAACGACTCCCCAGTTACTTGGCCGTGTGGACTTCCTCAAAAACCTTCATTATGACTCCTGATTTGGCATTAAAACTGTGATTTCTTGTAGAACATAATTCAAAGTGAGGTTTTGCATATCTTTGCAATTATTAGTCATTAGTGGCAAGGTTTGAGAGTTTATTATCAATTGCTTGGCCAAAATCAATGTTTAAACACAGTGGAAGATGACAAATATTGGAGCCATCATGCGGAGCTGCTCCTTGGTACGAGCATGTGATATGGGTGAGTGCCCGTACTACACCTCGTCTTCTCCCTTTTTTTGCTTCCGTTGGAGTCGGTATGACCGGGTGGTATGGGCGGATTGCTCCTGTACATTTGGTCGTTAAACCCTCTTGAAAGTTTTCATAGTTTCTGTGTCCGGTAGCAAGATCGGTATGGGCGGGTGGTACGAATGTGTCTCGCCGTACCGATGCTCGTTAAGTGCGCAGTAACTTTTTTGGAAAAAATTATGCTTCTTCTGATGTGTCACATGAGTGGTACAGGCACATGGTATGGACGGGTCTACCGGTACTTCTGCTCGTCAAACTCACTGTAAGCTCGGGAAGAAGTTATTTCTCCGAAATTTTTATTATAGACCTGAAACATTAGTACAACATCCAAACAAAGTATACATATATTTTTTGGAGAAGATTTAACCAAGAATAGCAACACAATATTAAAGCAACCTTTTAAAAATAGTCCCAAGCTAACTCTAATAGTAAATCATGCAAAGATACAAGTGCTAATGCACCATGAATGTAACTAGACTCAAGAAACAAAATTAAGAAAAACACATAATGACTTCCGGGTTGCCTCCCGCGAAGCGCTTTCTTTAAAGTCATAAAGCCAGCCTTAGATGCACCATTAAATCATCCACATGGATCCTAGGGGAACCTATGGTGTGATGGTACTTACCTCTAGATGAAGGTTGCAGCATCTCATAGAAAACTATGGTCGGAGTTGTACCCTCTTGTGGTGCATCAGCATAATATAGACAAATAGGTTCTTTCCCTCAAGGAAGTGTTGATGCACCAAGATTTGTGAGCATTCCTCCTTATGTAGCTGTAATGAGAGGATTAGAGATTTGAATATAATATTAATTTTATCTTGGTTACCATTGTAGGGGAACACTTTATAGTATTCTTCCGTTGCAACATGAAGTGGTTCCTACACATTAGCATTGCAAGATTCACAGCAAGGTCCTATCTCTAGTTCATCATTAATAATGCTCTCCTCATGAGTATCTAGGCACGAGGCCTCTGCGGATATGTTATCATCATTTTTAGCATTACAAGAATCATCACTAAAAGAGAGGCTTCATTAACAAACTTAGTGTTTGTAACATACCGCTCTTTGTCAACCTTACCTTTGTGCTCCTCATTTTCATCTTGTGATTCCTCTAATGATTATCTTCTAGCACTATGGCTGTACACTGTGCCATACTATCCACGACAACGGCATTCTCAGTAAGATGTCCTTGACAATACCCAGCAATATATTGCAAGGTTTTATATGCCAAAAATCTTTATCACTACTCATCATAAATATCATTATTTTTTGGAGTAGTTCATGGGTACCTTCATAAAGAACATACTCTATAACTTCCCTATTAGCATCACTAGTATTGTAAGACGCTACAGATTCACATAGGTATGAAAACATTGAAAGCAAAAATGCCCGACACACATACAATGAAGACATATTATTTGATATGAAGAACATATGTGAGCACAACACATTACTTGATAATACATATTGTATACCTGCATATCATTAGTAGTTATGAGTTCTTCATTGTACACACCGTATTCTACTTTGGCAACCATGTTCAAGGATTCTTTGCGTCTCTTCTCCTCATTTGCAGGTTGAATATGTTATAAAATAACAACCTCAGAAGACATGATTAGTAGAAAATGTTTTTATAATTTTCGTTTTATAAATTTTTATGGGTTTTTGTTTTATATTTTTTCTTTTCAAATAAGTAAAAGCAGTAAATAGTAACAAAAAACAATAAACTATGTGCGAGTGGGTAGGTAATAACCAAACGCTATGCTCCTCGCCACGACGCCAAGTTGATGTCTGGGTTCTTGCGATCAACAATAGGGTTATTGTAGTATTTGTAGCAGAAATTGTTTATTAGAAAGATTGATCCCAGGGGAGCTATGCAGGATGGAAAACACACAACCCCGTAGCCACGTTGTTAGTGCGGCCATGTTTTCACCCAAAATGGTGTTTGGAAATAGTCTACTCTATAGGTTACTACAATGGCAATGATTTGAGGGAGGTTTGAAGTAACTAAGAACAAGGAGCTAAACTAGAACAAGGTAAACTAAAACTAAAAGTAAATGAAAAGGGGTTGTACTTGTAGAATTGAATGTAAGGAGAGAGGGTTTCTAGGCTTCAGTCTCACTAGTAGTAGATGAGCGAATATATGTGTGATTCATTGTCTACAAGAGATTCCTTGGACAAATAAACGTTTCCCACTTGATTACCAGGTTGTCACACTGTGTGTACTATGCATGATTCTCACATGTAACTCATAAGGCAAACATACACTTCCACAAAGGAATATGATGAACTCATCTTCGACTCATGTAATTGAATACTTGGATCACAAACACATTATAACTTATCGCACTAGATCAAACCTCAACCTAGAACCTAATCAATTACTCACAAATGGATGAATATAAATACAAATAGTAATTCTTGGAGATCATCATATTTAATCTTACAAATACAAAATCTAAAACAAGGGAGAGAGAGGTGGAGACGTTGTTGGGGATGGTGATGATGAACGGTGCACGCGGTGAAGATGGGGGTGTCTCCTTCTCCTTCTCTTGCTTGGATCTTGTGGAGGTGTTGGAGGAGGTCTTGATCTTGGAGGTGTGTGGCGGCTATGGAGAGGCAGTGGATCGGCAAGGGTCCACCCCTGAGGCGTGGATGGATGATGATGGAGGTGGCTAGGGTTCCCCTCCGTAAATAGGCATTCTGGTGATCTGTGTTGCGAACCGACGGAGTTCGGGGTCGAATATGCTCGTTGGGTCTTCACAAATGTTCTTCTATTCACCGGAGGGCAGTACAACCGTACGATATAGCAAGCTCTGCCCATCCAGTGGTCATTAAACCCTCAGATGTTTGAAGTGTTTTGGTCGCCATTTCTTCATACAAACTCCGATTGAGGTCTTCTTTGGCTCGTTGGATTTGTATGGGCAGGGTATACAACACCATGGTCTTGGATAAGAAATATGATATGATGAAAAAAATATTATTTTTCCACATCTCATATGGCTAAGTCTGGCGCCTATAACTTCTCCATATTGATGGCTCCTTTAATCCATGATTTTCCATAGCACCTACACACAAGTCAAAGACAAGGAAAAAGTAATAAAATCCTACTAAAACTACTAGTTGAGTAAACTCCATGTGAAAATGAATGAGAACTAGTAAACATGCATAATAGGCATAGTTGTAGCTAGATATAGCATGTGATGAGTGATAATATGAATAATTTTTATGGTTAAATATGCATAATATTTGCACTCATCAATGGGTGATCTTCATTATTTTCGGGGCATCTTAGTGAAGCGTAGCAATGATAGTTTGTTCCTTTCATAGAAGAAGTATGCTTTGGAGCTTCTTGACATAGTCGGTATGTTGAAGCACAAATGTATCTCCACTCATGTTGATACCGCCTCCGAACTTTCAGCCAGTTCCACTGATCATGTGGCAGGCCTCACCGAGTATCGTAGAATTGTAGAAGGTCTTCAATACCTTACCTTCACTCGGCCAGACATCTCTTATGTAGGTTAGAAGATTTGTCTACATATGCAAGATCCTCAGGCTAATCATTTGCTTCTTGTGAAAACATTTTCTCCGCTACATCCATGAAACCACCAGCTATGGCCTCACTTTGTTTTGGCGCAGCTCGAACAAACTGATGGCATACTCTAATGCTAATTGGGCAGGTTGTCTAGACATTCGCCGGTGCACTTCTTGTTATTGTTTCTTCCTCGATGCTAACCTGGTGTCATCATCTGCTAAGTGACAACACACGGTCTCTCACTCAAGTGTTGAGACTGAATATAGGGCGGTTGCAAATGTGGTGGTTGAGACATGTTGGCTTCAGGAGCTTCATGACTAGTGACTGGTGCCATTGTGATTTTTTGTGACAATGTGAGCTATGTTTACATGACTCAGAATCATGCTCATCACCAGCGCACTAAGTATGTGGAGATTGATCTACACTTTGTACGAGACCCTGTCACCACATGCGAGGTCCGGGTTCTTCCTGTTTTGAGTTCTTCTCAATTTGCGGATATCTTCACAAAAGGATTACCATCTCCTCTCTTCTTGGATTTTCAGGAAAGTCTTTACATTCATCGAACACCTGTTTGCAACTAAGGTGGGGTGTTAGAATATATAACCATATTGTATTTATATAGATATACGGTTGTATATATGTAGTCCTATATATTTTTTCGTGTAATTGTAGGATACAAACTCTTCCTTGTAATCTCCAATATATTGATCAATAGAAGGCATCACAACGTGTGGTTTCCCTATATTATAGTCATGTTTGGTGAGCTACGAGCTTTCATTTTACATGGCTGGCAGTGCTCCATCGACACAATCACACAACTATTCCAATCACTTCATCCATACATCACAAGAAGTACGTCGTGGATACCGGAGTGGTGTTCTCATGTCACATGGTCCTATTTCTGAAACAATATCGTAATAATTACACGATTCAACCAAGATTAGACCATCTCTAGTAATGTGACCCATTTCAGACACCAACTATGTCTTTTTGACTCGTTTAGGTTGGTCCGCATATAACAAATGCGACCGTGTCCGTTTGAGTCAGGGGTGAATCAGGTGGCATGACCCAGTTTTTCTGTGTATATATCCACTGGAACAAAATAGAGTTTTACATAGGTAGAATGAGAGGATAAATGACATACATATTAACTAGGTATCTCCCACATGTCGTCCTTTGTTGGATAGCTGGTACAGGGGTACCCCTGATCCGTCCATGTCTGGTTTACATGGTAGGGTTCGGGCAGTCCTCGCGAGGAAAGGGATGTTTCCCTCTCAACGAGCGCCTCACCAAACCCTCCCGAAGGCTTCCAAAGGGGAGATCCGCTCTGGATATCCCCGGCAAGACCATGATTCCTGAGGAAGGGGGCAGAGGCACCCATCAAGGAAGACGACAAGAACAATAGTGGCATTGGATGCCTCCACGATACGGTCCCGGAGTTAGGGCCTTGGTCAAAAGTGAGGCAAACAAGGACTTGGCTAGATGGATGGATGGCCTCAGCAAGAGCAGGTCAGTCCTTTGCTACTTTGGTGCAAGGAGAACAGTGAGCAGCACCAGATGAAGACAAGTGACGCTAAAGGGAGGACACTTTATCAGCAGATGGCGGAGCACCTAGCGTCCAAGAGTTGGTCCACCAAAAAGTAGTATAGACTAGGACCTGAAGGGCGGCATTGTGGTGAGCCTTCTGGCCGATGGACTAGGTAAATAGGCCCGTCACCACCCTATATAAGGAGCCCTTCTCCTACCTTAGGGGGATCAATGCTTGTGATCTAAAACCCTAGACTTCCATCCTCCATTGTACCCTCACGAAGCACACAAGCAGTAGAACAAAGCAGGAGTAGGGGCTTTACTTCCTCGCGAGGGTCCCGAACCTGGGTAAAAAAACCCGTGTCACCTCTCTGTCGTGTGCTTGCTCCACCAGCGTTGTTGTCGCCGATTTTCCTTGGATCCGTGTGTTAAACCCCCTCTTGAACCAAGGGATCGTTGGACCCTAGTTCCTTCATGGGACAAATCTCAAACATTTGGCGCGCTAGGTAGGGGGCTAAGGCATGCTTTCGAGGCCCTCTGGATGGTCGGTGCCATGGAGGAAATCCCTCTCACGGAGGTCGGCCCGGGGAGCATTCCGTCCAGGGGAGCGTGCGACATCGTTGCCTGCATCTTGGGCGGGTCCCAGGCTTCTGCCTCCAGGCGGCACTTCAAGCAGTTCTCTCGTGAACTGGCAGCAGCAAGGCCTAGCGCTACCGATGTGTCTCTCTGATGTTCACAGTAGATGGTCTCCTTTGGTGTCGCGGATCACCCTGGCTCCACCCACATGGTGGTCATCATGCCCATGGTCTGCACCCCCACCATCCGCGTGGTCGCGGTGTCCAAGACCCACATAGAAAGTGGGGCGAGCGTGAATTTTCTCTCAAAACAAGCGTTAAGGCAGTTGCGAGTGCCCGTCACATGCCTCCGCCCCACCTTGCCGTTCGTGGGGGCCACGGCGGGCACCAGCGTGCCCCTCGGCCAGATCCATCTCCTTGTCACCTTAGCGATGAGCGACAACTACCACATGGAGCTCATCGACTTCCATGTTTCCCGGATCTTCTTGCCCTACAATGCCATCCTAGGCTACCCGGCACTGGTGAGGTTCATGGCGGTAACTCACAACGCCTACAACCTGGTCAAGATTCCGGGTGGCGCTTGTACCACCTTCACGGTGCACTGTGACAAGGTTGAACTCGTGCCCTCCCTCAAGAAGGCCTACAAAGGGGTGGCAACCGCGCGCCAAGAGGTCGCCATTGACTCCACGGCGACAATTTTCCCCAGGCTACCAAGGCCACGGGTGCTGGCTGCAAGGTGCTGATGGCATCCCCTGGCGACGACGTCGTGTGTACCACCGACGTTAATGGTAGGGAGAAAACCGGCATTCTCCTAGGAGCGGGCCAAGACCAAGAAGGTCCCTCTTGACCCGACGGTGTCGAGGACTACGATCAGCATCGGTGCTTGCCTCTCGACCAAGAGCGAGGAGGCTCTTATTGCCTTCCTATGGTCCGACACGGACATGTTCGCCTATACCTCGTCAATAATGATGGGGGTGCCTCAAGAGGTGATCTAGCATCATCCGGCGGTGTGCCACACGGCGTGCGCAGTGAAACAGAAGCCACAAAAGCAATCCATGGAAAATCAACTGTTGATCGTCACCGAAATGGAGAAGCTGGTCAAGGAACGCCTTGTCAAGCAGGCCTTGTAGGCCGACTGGCATGCCAACCCCTGTGTCGATTTCACCGACCTCAACAAGGCTCGCCCCAAAGATAGACCAAATTGTAGACTCCAAGGCGGGCTGCGACCTGTTGTGCTTCCTGGATGCCTTCTTGGTGTACCACCAGATCAAGATGCTAAGGAGGATGAGGAAAATACCACCTTCATCACCCCATGCAGGGTGTACTGCTACACCTACATTCCATTCGTCCTCAAGAAATCCAGTGCTACCTTCCAGATGCTCATGCGCATTGCGTTGGGAGAGCGGATGGAAAGAAACGCGGAGGCCTACGTTGACGACATAGCGGTCAAGACCCGCAAAAAAGACACCCTGGTGGCGGACCTGATGGAAACCTTCGCCAACTTGCGCAAAAAACCCTACCAAGTGTGTATTTGGAGTCTCGTCAGGAAAGCTCCTTGGCTTCCTAGTATCACATCGGGGAATCGAGGCTAACCCCGACAAGGTCCGGGCCCTTGAAGAGATGCGCCTCCCAACCCGGCTCAAGGAGATGCAACGCTTGGACGGGTGCGTGGCAGCACTAGGAAGGTTTAGCTCCAAGCTGGGCGAGAAGGCCCTACCTTTCTTCAAGATCATGAAGTGCACCGGCAAATTCCAATGTACCATGGAGGCTGACGAGGAATTCGAGGCCCTCAAGTGATACCTCACGATCCCTCCAGTCATGGTGGCCTCTAGGGAGCGTGAGCCGCTGATGCTATACTTGGTGGCCACACCCCAAACGGCAAGCGCTGTCTTGGTCGCCGAGCATGAAGAGGTGGTGGAAAGGAAAAGAAAGGCACGGGCCCCGAACCTTCTAGAGGGCTCAGGGGCTACAACAGAAGGCGGCAACACACTAGAAGAAGCTGGTGGTCAGGTCGCCGGCCCGACCCCGACCAAAACCACTGAGCTAGTGTAGCAGACGGTCTACTTCATTAGCATGGTGCTCAGGGATGCCCAAGAAAGGTACCCATGCAACATAAGTTCCTCTACGCACTCCTCGTGGCGTCACGCAAGCTATGCCACTACTTCCAGGGCCACCCCATCAAGGTGGTGACCAAGTGTCCTGTGGAGATGATCATGCGCAACCCCAACACCTAGAACATCCAGCACCTTTGCAAGTTCTACCCATGAGCTCTTCTCCTAGAGGTTGCAGTAATAAATAACTCTCCCCTTGAATGCTGTGGAAATTCAACAATGATGGCTCGTTTTTTCGATTTCCCCCCAATAGTTTCTTTGTTTGCATCTTCGTTTCTTTTGGGGTGTTTCTCCATTTCATGCACCGTGTGAGCAGGGGATAGGCATGGTGTTTATCATCAGATCCACTCTCGGTCAGCACTTGGGCCTAAAGTGTCGAGCTCTAAACTTGCGGACTAGATCCAGCGATAAGTCACCTCACCCATGGTTCCCTGTGCCTAATAATCCTCACGCGGCACGCAAAGGGAATGCATACACCGTGCGGAACCTACGGTCACCTCTCTAGAGGACTATACAAGGAAAGTACGCGTCCTACGGTCACCTCCCGGAGGGACTTACGGGATGGAATTGAACATAAAGAGCCTATGGCCACCTTCTTGAGGGATCTACGGGACAGTTACAAGTCTCGCGACCTCCTCGTCAGGGGACGAGCGGGGCAACCCTTGAGACAACCCCTCAAGCAGCATGTGGAACCTATGGTTACCTCTCCAAGGGACTATACATGGAAAGTACACATCCTACGGTCACCTCCTCGATGGAGTTACAGGACGGAATTAAACGTACAGAGCCTACGGACATCTCCTTGAGGGACCTACAGGACAGGTACAAGCCCCGTGACCTCCTCGCCAAGGGACAAGCGAGGCGGCCGTGGTCATGGTGGTGGCACGACAGATGCCATGGGTAGGCTAAAGATGGGGCCAAAGTGCACTAGAGGTATCCAAGGAGAGATGGTGTGGTGATTACACACACAAATGTTTGTATTCTCACTTTCAATGGTGTTACAGATGCTCTCTGAGCCGTTCATAGGGAGGAGAAAGAAGAACCTCTCTACTGCCCACACCTCTCTCTAGGGTTTTCCCTTAGTAAAAATGGCCGACCATCTTTATGGAGATCTTGGCGCTCCTTATATAGGGGAGGCCAGGTTACAAGCTAGGGCATATGTGGAGAACATATTTCCCGAATATGCCTCTCTCGAAATAGCAAAGCGATGCTCCTATTTTTTCCCTCCGTAAGTCGCTCAGGACTCATGGCGTAAGCCTCTCTGAGACCCTCTACGACACGACGTCACCCGGCAAAGGCAACGTCACCTTTGTCGTCCCATACTCGTTGGTCCTCCTCTCCATCCTCTGCGCTCATGCTAGAGTGGATAGAGAAAAAAATTGACAATGGAGATTCCTTCCTTCTCTTGTAAGCCAAGTAGTAACCCGTATGATGCCTAGTTAACTCGGCCCTGAGGGTGCCTGCAAACAAGTGACATAGATGATGCCGACATACACTCTATGTCGGCCGAGGTTACATTGGGTGAACACCGTCCGTGTCGGGTTAGCCATAACTTGGCTTGCCTTGAGGTAACTGGATCAACTCTCACTTTGACCTTGCCGTACCTCGGCTAATACTTCCATTATTGTAACACCCCGTCCACTCCTGGGCCCGGGGGGTGTCAACCCTGGTAGCTTAACATGATATCTAGACTGGCCCCACAGACCAACACTAGTCTTTTCTGTGCACTTTGTCCTCACTCGTGTGCACCCGGTTACCCACTTCCTGGTCAGTCACCCATCCTATAATTGCTCTAGGCCAAGCACACTTAACCTTAGAGTTCTTTTCGAATGAGCATCCGGAAAAGAAGTTGCAACTTGTTGATATGGGTATCCTATCAATCCTATTAAGCCATGTGCCTAGATCTCACATACACCCACCCTTTAGAAGATCGATGCCCTCATCGATCAAGCACACCCAGGAACGTTCCCTCTTCGCCCGCGTCTGTGCGTCCAGTGCCAGCACATGTGCCATGCCGTGTCCACTCTGGGCCACACGCGCCATGCTCCACATGTCCCGCCACTGACCCGCACACACCTCTGTAATCGCAAGGGTCGACTCTGATACCACTTGTAACACCCCGTCCACTCCTGGGCCCGGGGGGTGTCAACCTTGGTAGCTTAATAAGATATCTAGACTGGCCCCACAGACCAACACTAGTCTTTTCTGCGCACTTTGTCCTCACTCATGTGCACCCGGTTACCAACTTCCCGGTCGGTCACCCATCCTAGAATTGCTCTAGGCCAAGCACGCTTAACCTTAGAGTTCTTTTCGAATGAGCTTCCGGAAAAGAAGTTGCAACTTGTTGATATGGGTATCCTATCAATCCTATTAAGCCATGTGACTGGATCTCACAATTATACCCTGGCTTGACCCTACCCGGGGGTATCCCCCAACATTAGTCTCCGAAGCTGGTGCGAGCTTACCAACTTCAGCTAATAAGGCCACAACAAGTTCAACCCACTAAATTCTTCATCTTCTTCCCTAGGTGTTCTTATGTCGGCACGATCCAAACTTAACTCGCCTCTTTCCCTATAGACTTGTCAATTTTTTGGACCTCCCTTGGCTCATTCCTAGTTATTCCTCATTGGTCGGGTTATAATCTCATATCCGGGTTACCCGCTTAGCTTCCTTCCTTCTCATGTACACTTCCCCATGTCCTACGTGGAGGGTAATCATTACTTTGCCTCATTTTAGCGGCATGTGCTAGTTACTGTGCATGTTGTCAGGAGTTACTGTGCTAATGTCACATCGTGGCACCTCTTCGATAACCGCAACACCACAACGTGTCATACGATATGTAGCGCTGTGTAAGCCCTAGTGTGGCTCGATCCTGATTGGTGCGTCCGGTTAATACACGGCCACACCGTGTGGCCCTCTGTGCACACCCTTTAGGGGCGTGGTTAAATAGAGGAGCGGGGCATCTTCCATCTCTTCCCCTATCCGCTCCCTCTACTTTTCCTTCTTCTTCCTCGTAGCGCTGCCGCCCCGCTGCTTTCGCTTAGTGCTAGCGCCACCGCTACCGTGCTTCATTGTTGCTCACTCTGCCGTTGATTCGTTTCTCATCACCGTTACGGGTCCACGCCAGTCTAGGCCCTCCCCCCTCCCCCCCGCTTCATATTACTTCTACGAGGAAGAGGATCTGGAGATGTTGTAGGAGATGGCCGTCGTCGAGGATCACGAAGAGGGAGGCGCTGCCCTTGAGAGCGGAGCCTAGGCTGGTTCTTGGGTGAGCTAAGACGATCTTGACTGGCTCGTCCGGACTCGCCGCGTCTCTTCCGGAGTCTCCTGCCACCTCGACGGCGATGAACTTTTCCCTTCTCCTGAGCTAGGTGAGTTCGTAGTTTTCCTCTCCCACTTCTAGCGCGGGTTCGGCTTCCCCATCAGCGACTTCTTATGTAACTTCCTCACTATATTATGTCTTCCACCCCATCATCTTATGGTGAACGTTGTCACCTCTCTCTCTGCCTTTTTCTCCAGGGTTGAGGGGTACCTCAGCCTATGGCCCTCCTTAGAAATATGGTTCAAGTTCTTCAGCTTCCGAGCCAATGTCATTCCGGATAAGGACCTTCGCCCTGCCGACAAATCTCTGATGCAGTGTGGGGTGGATTCCATCTCACCTCGGAAAGGGTTCGAGTTTCCCCAAGTTGCTGGCTTGGAGTCCTACAAGGGATGGGCCAAGACGTTATTCTATGTGAAGAACACTACCTCACAGGACAAGATTTGTCTGCCCCCTTTCTCCATTGGTGTCCCTGACCGAACTCAGTGGATCCAGATCCCTAATAGATTAAAAGCAAGCACCTTGGTAGACTTGGTGGAGAAGCGCATCATTGAACTAAAGTTGTTGGGGATGTGTGGTGAGGAAATCATGATCACCTTCATGCGGAGCCGAGTCTCCCTGCTGCTGCTGCGCACCCACAAGCTTTTCCACATGAGCGGGCACCTCGACCCCAACCTTGGCATTTGATTCTCACATGCTCAGATCTTCTGCCGGGTCAAGGCCATCTTCAAGACCTCAATGACCGAAGAATGGGAGTGGGGGTTCAAACATTTCAGCCGAGATAAGCCAGCTCCCGTGGTACATCTCTTACGCGAGCCTTTTTTGAGTTATGTCTGATGTCGGCTCATATAAGTTATATGACTTTTTTTTCCTGTTCCTTTTAGACATTTCTTTAGAAAACCATTGAGGATGGCGCGGACCCATCCTTCAAATGGGGGAAAGCCCGCGATACCTCGGGGAGCCGGATTCCAAGGACTTCTTGGCCATTCTAGACCTTGCCTCCGGCCGATCTTCTGGTAAGGCTTATGGCTTAAGGGATTGGCCAGATGATGATGAAGATGATGATATTGAGATCTTGGAGGTATATGATCATGTGCCTATCTCATATGCTTTTTCGGTTGATCCAACTCCAGCTAACCCGGTGGTCAGGTCCACATCGATCCTCCTCTTGTTGTGGGAGAGCCAGCGCCTACCCCCTTGAAGAAACGGGCTGCTACTTCAGCTCCTTCATCCGAACCACCCAGGACTAGAAAAAGACAGAAGAAATTCGGCAATAAGGCCACCAGCAAACCTCCGACTAAGGCCACCATTCGGAGAGCCCCGAAGCCCAAGTAACCACCTACCGCATCCGAGTAAGCTCTTCTTTCTTTCCTTGTTCTTCAATAGCTTCTCTCCCTTTACGTGTATTTCTTGTTTCTCTCTTTCTGTTCTAATTTGATATATGTTTTCTGTCTGACTCGGCAGGGCCCCCAAGGACATCTCTCAAAGCGTCTCAAGCATAGCCTCACCTACCCAAGGTGATCCACCTTCTCCGTGCCATGATGATGCTTGTACCCTGAGTCCAATCCAGGAGAGTTGTGCGGCTGCGCCAAATCTTAGTCCATCTTGGCAAGAGGAGGGCAATGTCGGCATAGACAGAGGTGGTTCCCCCAAGGATGCGGCTATGCTAGACAGGCCCAGTGCCTCTTCTACTAAGTAGAAACAAGTCGATGAAGGTGCCAGCAGCATTGGCACCGAGCAAGTTTCTACCGAGGTGCCGGTAACTCCGACATCGACCCAAGTTCAACCTTAGCCATCTCCAGCTCCAGCTCCAAGTTCCTCTGCCCAAGCAACTCCTGCCTCATCCAAGTCTGCCCTAGCTCAGTGAGAAGACCAAACTCAGCCCAGCCCAAAGGCCAAATCCTCTGTGCCAACTTCCTTGGCCAGAGCGCAGCCTCCAGCTCCACAGCAGTAGGCCAAGACAAGCACCAAGGCCAAGAAGGTTGTCGATGCTACCAAGGGCTAGAAGGCTTCCAAGGCAACCAAGACCATGCCCAAAGGATCAACGGCCGGGTCTGGGCAGCGCACCCTTGCATCCATGATCCAACAAGGAAGGGTTGCTTCTGGCTCTGCTGCTGATAAACGACTTGCTGTTCACGGAAAGCTGCTCACGCCAAGGGATTCGTTGTGGCTCGGACTCTCAGCGGGGAGGGCTATGGCTCACTCACTGAGTACACAAACAACTGGAATAATGTCGAATACATTGACGTTAGCTCCGGTAATCCGTCAAAGTTTTGTCCTGCCGAGATTGGCGCGTAGATGAACATCGCTACTGAAGTCATTGGTTTTGCCAATAAAATGATGGAGGTAAATCTTTCCTCTATGTCTTTTCATATGCACAAGTACTTGTAGATATAACCTTCAGTCCGCGAGCCTCCGGGGTAGTAACACGTTACTCGGTCGGATGCTCCTAATATACTTGTGCAATTGTCCCTAAGCTTATCCCAGATTCGAGGTAGCTTAACTTAGTGAAATTATTGAGTAGTTTCAAATATCCACTCACTTAGATCCGGGTTACGTTCCACTTGACTCGGATCTTACTAACTTCAAATATTCACTCACCTAGAGTCAGGTTAAGTTCAACTTGACTCGGGTCTGATTAACTTCAAATATTCACTCACCTAGAGTCGGGTTAAGTTCCACTTGGCTCGGGCCTTGATCAACTTCAAATATTCACTCACCTAGAGCCAGGTTAAGTTCCACTTGGCCCCGGTCTTGAGAAACTTGAAATATTCACTCACCTAGAGCCAGGTTAAGTTCCACTTGGCCCGGATCTGATTAACTTCAAATATTCACTCACCTAGAGCCGGGTTAAGTTCCACTTGGCTTGGGTCTTGAACAACTTCAAATGTTCACTCACCTAGAGCCGGGTTGAGTTCCACTTGACTCGGATCTGACTAACTTCAAATATTCCCTATGATACATGAGCTAACACTTCCCTTTTTAGATCACCACCAACCACCGGACCATTGAGTTTCAGTGGCTTTTGGACTCCCACAAAGAGCTTTGCTTAAAGCATAAGGCTCTGTTGCTTGAGGCGAAGAAGAAAGGTAAAGTTCTCTCTTTTACACTTTCCCACTTTTTGCTTCTGTTCATCTGGAGCTTGCCGAATTGACTTGTGACTCGGATTGTGCAGCCAAAGTAGAAGCTGAAAACAAGGCGTTGCGGAAGAAGCTGACCAAGATGAAAGGTAACTTTCCTTCTCTCTTTATCCATTGTCCTTTTTTCTTTTCACTTGGCAGGTAATCATACCTCGACTCTTGCCGGGTCAAAAAATTATTGCAGTGTCTCTTCAAGATAGAATTCCTTTGCCTGGCATGATGCTCCACTTTCTCGAACAAGCAGGGCAACACCAAGCCTAGCTCAAGGAGAAAGACGATGAGATTGCTCAGCTCCAAAAAAGAATGATGATATCACTCGGCTTAACGCTGAGATTGAAAAATTGAAAAGCCTCCAGAAAGATGAGCTGGACAAAGCTGGGCAAGCATTTACTCAGGAAAAGGATCAGCTGAAGACCACACTTGAGAAGATCCACGATATGCTAAAGGACGCCGACATCAAATTTGATTCAGTGAAGACTGAGTATGAAAATCTCAAGAAGAGGAACATTGCCTAGCTTATGGAGTTAACTCGGATTAACATCTATATCTCTTGTGTGTTTTTCTTCCTATGCCGACATTCCTTTTCTCGAGTCTTGTTCTCCTATTGACTTATCTTATTTGCCTTATTTTCAGGCAAATTTCTGGAGTCCAGCTCCTGTGCTACCAATGCCGTTGACAAGTTTCGATTAAAGAGAGGTACCTCGGTTGTTCCTTCTATAGAACCAATTCCTTACTACATGGAGGATACCTTGGTGAGCCTCGCGGCTTGGGTGGAACCTATGAAGAGCTTTGGAGTGGACCTCATGGATGCTGTTGTCTGGGTATTCAATGCCTTTTGGCCCACAGAGACCACTCCAAAAGGTCCCGCCCCATTGATTGTGGAATTGATGGAGTGCGAGACTCAACACAATCTATGGAGGGAATCAGCTGCACGTGTTGGAGCTAACACAGCCTTGAGCTTTGTTTTATCTTGGTATGAAGGTCTTGTCCTAGAGGTTCTCAGCCGCATCCGCACTGGATCCAAATGGACCACTGACCCGGCCTACAACGTCCAACGCCGAGCTCATGCCTATGACCTCATTCAATGTGCCCATTGTCATCAATGTAATGAGGGTCCGAGATTCCTTGAAGTCGTCGACGATGCATATATCGAAGAGGGTGCAGACGATGAAGAGCAGGAAGGCTCGGATTACGCCAAGGAAGTCGAGGATGCTCAAGCTAATCTAGACGATGAAGCTGAGATCGATGCTCGCAAGACCGAGGACAACTTGCCTCCACCTGTTGTAGATAATTCAGCAGTTGCGTCTCCTTGAGCAAAAACTTTGAAATTCGTTAAATCCTTGGTATGTCGGGTGCAGATGCATAAAACAACGTGTAATTTTTTTACCACTAAGTTTTTTAAGTCGGATTAACTTGGGCTAAGTCCCCAAGTTTCATTTTCTTGTGCTCCCAATTTAATGACTCGGATCGCGTCTACCTTGATTCGACGTTCTTACGAGTCTGAGGTTCAAAAAACTGATTTAATAATACATGAAACTTTAGAATTAGCTCAAAGTAATTCAACATAAAAATAAAGTAAATACAGGGGTTTGTCCAAAAAACAAACATTGGCTCGATTATGTTCCTTTTCCTTAGTCGTTTTTCATATGCCCTGCAATTCCAAACTTGTTCTCTTGCTTGCCATGAAGCCAATTCTTGTTGGGCACCAGCAAGTCGAAGATTTAGCTTTTGGTGCCGACATATTACTAACTCAACTAAGGTGTAAGTAATTTAAGCCAAGTGACATATAGAAGAGTAAATGTAGAATACAGACAATTATCATTAGGGCAGTCCCTGAGTTTCTGCTCGGGGTTCTGAAGTTTCATTGATACGCTCATTGCCGGCATACAGGCCGACATATGAGAGTTCAAGATGCATTCACTTTTAGCTAAGTGTAAAATGGACGAAGTAGATCTACATTCGATGGTCGCTTGGATTCTGCGTCGGACCTGTCCGCCTAGTTCTTCTCCTGTGGCTGTGCATCAATGAGATGATAGGCATCATTGTGCAATGCTATGCTTACAATGAATGGCCCTTCCCATGGGGGGATAATTTATGCATGCCGGTAGTGTGTTGCACCAGACGAAGTACTAGATCTCCTTCCCGGAAAACTCCGGGGTTCACTTTCTCGCTAAGTTAGCGTCGACGATTTTGTTGATATATGGAGGATCTGGACAAGGCCAGTTCTCACGCTTCTTCCAGTAGATCAACATCATTTTTCTAGGCTTCTTGCACTTCGTCTTCTATGTATTAGGTGACCCTGGGCGAATCATGCTCTATGCCGGCTAGTAGTACACCTTCTGCCCCATATACCAGAAAGAATGGTGTATTGCATGTTGATCGATTCAGAGTTGTTCTTAAGCTCCACAGTACCGCTAGTAGCTCTACTATCTAGCACCCCGCTGATCTTTGCAGTGGCTCAATGAGCCAGGGTTTTATCCCAGACAGAACAAGTCCGTTGGACCTTCTCCACTTGTTCGTTCGATGCGGGGTGGGCCACTGATGCAACATCCAGCCGAATCTTCTTATCTCGACAAAACCTGGCAAAAGCTCCTTCGCCAAAGTTGGTGCCCTTATTAGTTATGATACTGTGAGGGTAGCCATATCTCAGAATGATATCTTTGAGGAATCTCACAGCCATAGCTCCATCACATTTTCTTATTGGCTTAACTTCAATCCATTTGGTAAACTTGTCCACCATGACGCAGATATGGGTCATGTTTCCTTTAGCCGGCTTAAATGTTCCAACCATATCTAAGCACCACACAACAAATGGCCAAGTGATTGGTATAGTTTTGAGTTCCGACATTGGCATGTGTGTCTTGGTATCATATATCTGACAGCCATTACATTTCCTTACTAGTTCCTCGGCTTGCTCTAAGGCACTTGGACAGTAAAACCCATGCCGAAATGCTTTTGCCACTAAGGCTCTAGACGAGGCGTGATGCCCACATTGCCCCTGATGTATATCTCGGAGGATGTCTAGTCCTTCTTCCGGGTCAACACATCACTATAGAAAACTTGTGACACTTCTCTTGTATAGTTCGGCATTGATTATGGTTTATGCCTTTGCTCTTCTCTACACTTGCCTTGAAAGTATCTCGTTAATTTGCAAAGTTCCATCTTTCAAGAACTCAAATATTGGTTGTGCCCATGCTGGTATAGTGCGAGCTGGGAAAAGTACTTCGTTAACCCACATTGCATCGACCGACATAACCTCCGCCGGATCAAGCTAACCAGTCCCCAGGTTTTGTAGAGTAGTCCATGGGTTTGCCGAGGTAGTCCCCGGGTTTACCAAGGTATTCCCCTAGTCAATGTCCATAGGGGTAGCCTCTGATCCAAGGTTTGTAGGGATATAGATTGATTCGGATTCTGGTGCAGGGGAGATAGTTGGCTTTCTCAAATGTTCCAAAGCAACTCCTGGCAGGATAGCCTGCCGAGATGAGTCTAACTTAGACAGTACGTCGGCTGATTCATTTTCAACTCGAGGAACATGATGGAATTCGCATCCCTCGAAGTACCCACATATCTTTTGGACATGGAATCTATAAAGGGCCATGTCTGCATCCAGCACGTCCCAACGTCCCAATGAAATCTATAAAGGGCCATGTTTCCACTAGATCTGAATCACCAGATCATTGTATCCGATGTATCCCAACTTCCTTTGCCACCTTTAGTCCATGCACGAGAAACTCATACTCGGCCACATTGTTTGATGCTCGAAAATGGATCTAAAGAACATATCAGAGTTGATCTTTCTTGGGCGAGGTAAGTACTACCCTGGCCCCTAATCCTTCTTTCAGCTTCGATCCATCAAAGTGCATCCTCCGGTAGTTTGAGTCCGACAAAGGTGGTTCGTATTGAATCTCAGCCCAATCTACGAAAAAATCATCCACTGCTTGAGATTTGATGGCATCCCTTCTATCTAATTGTGGTGCATAAGGGGCTAGCTCAATTTCCCATTTTTCAATCCGACCACTCGCATCTTTGTTACTCATTATCTCAGATATGGGTGCTTCACATATTACTTTTATGGGGTGCTCCTCGAAGAAGTGCTTGAGCTTCTTGGCCACCATATACACACCATACGCCATCTTCTGATAGTGAGAATAGTTCTCCTTTGTAGTGGACAATACCTCGCTTAGGTAATACACTAGCCTCTGCTCCGACTTACCTTCTTTGTCACACTCCACCACAACTACCGCACTTACAAATCGATTGGTAGCTGATATATAGAGCAACATCGGCTCTTCGGATAGTGGTGGGGCTAACACTAGTGCAGAGCCTTGCATCTTTTTCCGTTCACTAAATGTGCTATCAGCTTGCGGTGTCCATACGAATTTATCTGATTTTTCATTAGCTGATAGAGAGGCATTGCCTTTTCTCCCAGCCAACATACGAACCGACTTAATGATGCTAGGAAACCAGTGAACTTTTGTAGATCGTTAAGGCACTTCGGAAGTTCCATTCGTTCTATAGCTCAGATTTTAGTGGGGTTGGTATCGATACCTTGGCTAGACACAACAAAACCGAGTAACTTCCTAGCCGGCACGCCAAAAGTACATTTCTCCGGGCTAAGCTTCATTCAGAACCTCCTGAGGTTCGCAAATGTTTGTCAAATATCATCCAGGTGCGTTTTTATTTCCTTTGTTTTTATCACAACATCATCTACATATACTTGGACATTTTTCACAACTTATGATGTAAACATTTTTGCATACACCTGTAATATGTTGCTCCTGCATTACGTAAGCCAAATGGCATGGTGCGATAACAATAAGCCTTGTACGGGGTAATGAATGCAGTCTTTATTTGATCATCCAGGTTCACGGGTATCTGGTGGAAAACAGAATACGCATCTAGAAATGACAACAACTCACACCCAGTGGTCAAATCAATGACCTGATCTATCCTCAGTAGTGGGAATGGATCTTTGGACATGCCTTATTCAGGTTCGTGTAATCGATATACATACGCCACACCACTACTACATTCGGATCATCCTTCTTCTTTTCCACAAGCACCATATTAGATAGCCAATCCGGATAGACTACTTCCATGATAAACCTAACTGCAAGGAGCCGAGATATCTCATCACCAATGACCTTTCTCTTGTCTTTGGCGAAGTGGTGGAGAGGTTGCTTCACCGGCTTTGCTCCGGGTTTCACATGTAAAGAGTGCTCGGCCAACTCCCTCGGTACACCTTGCAGATCATGTGTGGACCAAGCAAAGATATCCCGATTCTCGTGGAGGAACCTGACGAGCTCGCTTTCCTATTTGTCACCTAACCCGCCATCAATAGTTGTGGTGCGCTCTAGGAACTTATCATCAATGGGCACCGTCTTGGTATGTTTTGTCGCTTGAAATGAAACACTTCCATGCAGGTTACTCAGTGCCGGCATATTCAGCTGCACGGACTGAGCCAATTCCGCCACCTCTTGGATCCTTCTTTTCTCTTGTGTTATCACAAGTGACTCGACTAAGTTTGACCCGGCCGAGGCACAGTCCATGGAGCGCCTGAAGTCCCCAGTTATGGTGATCACTCCATTTGGGCCTGACATTTTCATCTTCAAGTTGCCAATGTGATCACTAGCCATAAACTTAAACAGAGCTGGACTGCCGAGTAAAGCATGATAAGCGCTATCCAAATTTACTACCTCGAACTCCAAGTTCTCAGTTCGACAGTTATCTCTGGTGCCGAATAACACATCGATTCGGACCTTGCCAATAGGCTTACAGGAGATACCCGACACAACGCCATGGAATGTTGTCTTCATTGTTTGGAGCATATTCTTTGATACTCCCAACTTGTGCATGGTATGCTTATACAAGATATTTATACTGCTTCCGTTGTCAATCAACACTTTGGAAAATCTGACATTGATGTCCGGCCCAATAAAAGATGGGTCGAGCACCAAAGCATATGACCCAGGACTCGGCATCATCCTGGGGTGGTCCTTGATGCTCCAAGTAATTTCCTGATCCACCCAAGGCATATACCTCGTTACAGCTGGCATTACTGCGTTTACCTCCATATGTCGGCGCTGCATGCTCTTTCTGTCGGTTTCTTCTGTGGTAAACACATAGTAACTCTGATGGTGCTCCCTGTATTCATTTCTCCCATCATTGTCGGGGTACCTTTTGTTCTGTTGGTGTTGGTTCTCCACCTGATGCAATGCATCCTTCTCTTATGGTTCTCATACCTCAGTGGAGGTGGTGGTAGCATCATTTGCTGCGCATTTACCCTAGTGAGCTATTGCTACCGAGGTGCATCATGATGAGGTGCGTCGTGCCGAGGTGACTGAGCATTCCCCAAGCTACCTTTCTCTATGTTCCACATCCACTCACACTTCAGAGTGGTATGGTTTGCCGGGTTACTTGGGTTTGGCGTGTGAAACTTGCATGGTTGATCCAGAATAGACTCATATCTATACCTCTGCCTATCCTTCTTTTCCTGCCACTGCTTCTTCTGCTCTGGCATCAAGTTTCCTTGCCATCGTTTCTTGGGGTCCACTACTGCCCTCCAGTTTTTTGATGCTTGCTAGCACTAGCATTTGGTTGATCCTGATCCACTGCCGCAACTTGCTGCGAACTGTATCTGTAATCCAGCCTTTCATCTCTCCTTTTTCCTCGGAACTCATTTTGCCGGGATGATCCGGTTCCATCTCGGTTGTAGTACTCTTCATTTGACTCATTTGACACAAGCCGAGGTTCGGTCGGATCACCCAATGCATACGAGTTAGTAATTCTGATTGTTTCATCCAAGGTAGTTGGTATATCTCTCTACAGCCTTTGCGACAGCATACTCGCATATCTGCATCCCTGAGCGAACCAAGCAATGGATTGTGACTTAGTCACCCCCTCCCAGGAATTGTGCACATTTCACCAACGAGTTAAGAACTCTCGATCTGTCTCATTTGGCATTTGCGTGCACATTGCCAGTGTTTGTGGCCTATTCATCCTCTTATACATGCTTGTGAAGTTACTAATGAACATTTTCCTCAAAATCTATCCAGCAATTGATACTTCCCGCTAGCAAATTGTTTAACCAAACTCTTGCTGGCCCTTCCAACATTTGAGGTACATATCTCACAGACCATCTCAAATTGCCAGTGGCAATGTTTACCATTGTTGCATACTCAATCAGCCAATCCTCCGGCTTGGTGCTGCCATCATACGTCTTTGTACCTCTGGCCAACTGAAAGTTCGGCACATGAGGTTCTCTCATAATCCGAGGTCCAAAGAATGCTGGACCCAGAGGACCTTGTTACTCTATCATCTCCGACCTATAAATCCTGTCGAGCTTCAACCTCGCATCATCTGGCTGCAAGTTCCTATTTCCTAGCCTCGATCCTATCACATGATGTTCTGGCCTAGGAAAACCGGCATCATCCATCGCCGAATAACCATCATTGTACCTATCTTGACCTGGAAGAACATATTGTTGTGCATAGCTGGGATGGCACTTTGCTCTTGCCGAGGTATGTACTGCTGCTACTGCTACCGAGGTGGGTTTTGCCATGCTCCTGCCGAGTTATGATGTCCGGCATTACCGTTCCCAGTGTTGCCATGACCGGCATTGCCTTGGTCGCGGTTACCTCGTCCAGCTTCACCTCGGCTGGCACTGTGACGATCCTCATCACCTTGAACTACTTTTCCTTTCAATGCCCTTGTCGGGTCATATGGGATTATCTTCTTGTTCTTTCTCGCCGAGGCTACCACCTCTTCTCTTCTAGCGCCATCAAGAGGGGATGATGCTTCCCAGCAGATTTTGCCAGGTTACCCACTACCGAATGAACTACATGGGAGCCTCCTAGTATTGCTAGGTTTTCCTTGAGTATCTCCTCATTCTTATTATTATCCACTCTCACCAGGTGATTAATTCTTTCATGTTGCCTATCCCGGGTTTCCCTGGTTAGACCCTCTAATTCGTACGCCACTGCCTCTGTAGCCCTGAGGTTCTTTGTCGGGGTACTATATCTCACTAGCCCTGCTGTCCATAACGTAGCAGAATACCCCGGCCTAGGTTCATATTCTTTGTTTGTCTCACTGATGAGGTTTCTACCTCTAATTTTTACTCCGTCCATGCGGGTGGGACTAATCTAGTTTTCCTTGGCATACACACGCAAGTTGGTGTTCAGAGACTGTTGTAACTCACCTACTCTTTTTTCCCATGCTAACATTTTCAGTTGGGTCTCCTCTAGCTCGGCATGTGCCTAAGCCGGATCTGCTACAGGTGATATGGGAGTAGCTAAGCTATCTATTTCCTGCTACAACACATTTTTTGGCCTCTCTAGTGGAGGACCCCTTATCCTAGGTACCTTTGGTGTTGTCTCCGGGTTCTCCGTCGGGTCCTTGCTTGCTCCTTCATCTGGCACCGTCATCATGAACTCAACACGGCTAGCGGAGCGAGTGATACGCGGGCCACGAGCAACGCTTAGAGGTGGTTTGCATCCCTCGACGACATGCAGCGGGTGAACGTAGGACTCGTCCATGCCAATATAGATCTTGGGGCGCCGAGGCTAATGAAGAGGTCGTTGCGTGGAGGAGGGCAGTTTCTGAAGCTGCACGCATTGTTGCTAACGTAGTCCAGTGCTCCAAACTGCTAAACAAGATCGGAGACGATGCATTCCCCCGGTGGCGATGATGTTTCTCGTCCGGGTCTTCACTCTAGCTAGCCAGTGCTGGCCCCACAGTGGGTGCAAAATGTCGTGGTGGTGGCACGACATATGCCATGGGTTGGCTAAAGATGGGGCCAAAGTGCGCTAGAGGTATCCAGGGAGGGATGGTGTGGTGATTCCACACATAGATGTTTGTATTCTCACTTTCAATGGTGTTTACAGATGCTCCTTGAGCTGTTCATGTGGAGGAGGAAGAAGAACCTCTCTACTGCCCACACCTCTCTCTAGGGTTTTCCCTTAGTAAAAATGGCTGACCCTCTCTATGGTTATCCTGGCGCTCCTTATATAGGGAAGGCCAAGCTACAAGCTAGGCTAGGTTACAAGCTAGGGCTCCCAGAATTTGCCTCTCCTGAAATAGCAAAGCGATGCTCCTCTTTTTCCCTACGTAAGCCACTCAGGACTCATGGCGTAAGCCTCTCTGAGCCCCTCTGCGGCACAGTGTCACCCGGAAAAGGCAATGTCACCTTTGTCGGCCCATAGTCACTAGTCCTCCTCTCTGTCCTCTACACTCACGCTATAGTGGATGGAGAAAAGCTTTGACCATGGAGATTCCTTCCTTCTCTTGTAAGACAATTAGTAACCTGGCTGATGCCTTGTTAACTCGACCCTGAGGGGACCTGCAAACAAGTAACATAGATGATGCCGACATACTAACTATGTCGGCCGAGCTTACGTTGGGTGAACACCGTCTGGGCCGGGTTAGGCGTAACTCGGCTTGCCTTGAGGTAACTTGGTCAGCTCTCTCTTTGACCTTGTCGTACCTCGGGTAACACTACCATTATACCCTAGCTTGACCCTACACGGGGTATCCCCCAACAACCCTTGAGACAACACCTCTAGCAGCATGCGGAACCTACGGTCGCCTCTCCGAGCGACTATACTAGGAAAGTATGCATCCTACGGACACCTCCTCGAGGGACTCATAGGAAGGAATCAAACGTACGGAGCCCACGGCCATCTCCTAGAGGGGCCTAAGGGACAGGTACAAGCCTCATGACCTCTTTTTGAAAAGGTAGGCGAGGCAGCCTACGGGAAAACCCCTCAAGAGGCCCCCATAGGACGCAAAGGCCGAAGACCTCCTCCACGAGGGATCGACAGGTTGGAGCGCGAAAACTCCCTAGGCCCCATAGCGGGAAAGGTATCCTTACAAGTCTTAACAAGGAAATGTCAGGTCTGAAAGCTCTTCACGTGCATTACATGGGCAAGAATCAAGCCACACCAGTGGTGCCATCGGAGCTCGCCTTGTCGAGACCTTATTCTTCTTCCTCTTTGATAGTAGAGTCGTTTGAGCCATAGGTTCCGGCTCCCTCCTTGTCCTCTACCCTGCGCGGAAATGCCTTGACCAGCAGGTCGACAAGTGGGATGACCCTCACCTCGAGAGACGGCATGGCCGCTGACTACCGCACAGCTTGGGAGTAGTCGAGGTCGGGCGATAGCTGCAGAAGGTTGGTGAAGATGGACATCCCTACAACAGTCAGCATCACCTGGCACTTCGAGGAAATGAAGTTATCGAGGCCTTGTGCCGCCGCGCTTAAGGTGCTCAGAACCCTGCGCGTGAGCTCTAGGGACGCCTCAACCTCACGGACGGCAAGAAGTTTCGGCATGACGAAACCTTCAACCCCCAAAGGAGGGAGGATCGTGGCGCCATGTTTAGCAAGGGAGGAGAAGGACTGACGTTGGGCCTCCAGCGCCTCGTGAGCCTCTCGCTCGCTCTCTTCCCGAGCCCGGGTAGCAGTAGTGGTGGCCTCCTTTAGAGCCTTAATTTCGCCACGGAGGTCCTCGGCCTCGTGAATCAAGCCCTTCTGGAGCTTCTCCTCCACCTCAAGGGCACCGCGGAACCTCGATGCTCTCCTCCCGCTCCCGGGCGAGGGACTCCCGGACTTTCGACATGTTGTTATATTGGAAATGGTAGGGCCTGAGAAGGCTAGGTAGAGGTGTGGGTAAACGGTAGGGAAGCTCTTGACGGTGTCCGCAGGCGGGATTGGGTACAAGAAAGTGTAGCATGACACAAGAAGTACCCAGGTTTAGGGCCCTCGTGTGGAGGTAACACCCCTACTCCTGCAATCTGACTATGAGAGATATCTGGAATACAATCTGCTACTCGAGCTGTGTGAACTATCTAGCTACTCAAATGCTAATCCTTGCTACAAGAGCCTTGCCCCCCTTATATAGGCTAGGGGAGCAATCTTACTGGCCAGTCCGGCTGGCGGGTCCCACATGTGAGCCCCAGTCGGCTGGTCATCTGCAGTACCGAGTAGTGGTGGGTCTCGTCAAGAGTACGCGCCGTGCAGGTCGTCGTGGGCACAATGAATGCCATGAGAGCCTTTCATCAGCAACCGGCCACTGTACCCCCGTCGGCGAAAAAGTGTTCGGCATGGTCTCGTAGTGGTGTCTTGTCGCTGCACCAGGGTGTACCGTGCACTATGCAGCATGTCGCCCTGCCTCTATCTTGATTGCGTCCGGCTACATCCGTGTAGCCAGATCCGTGTCTTGCCGCCCTTCCTTGTTCCAGTTATTGGCTGGTAGCCGGAACCACACGTCCACGTCTGACTATGATCTGTTAGCCAGTCGTGAGCTGTCTGCCTTTATTCTTGTCCATATAGTCTACCCGAGGGTCATCCCCCTAACACTAGTCCCCGAGCACGTGTCGATTTTACCCTTAGGTGAAATGTGCACGCGCTCCCTCTTGTTTTTGAATTTTCATCTGGCTACAGGCTGATGGTTGCACTACCCGTGACGTTAGTACTGACGTCGGCCACGTGCGCATGCGCCATTATTGCGCTGCCATGTGTAGCATCGTATCCCATCGCATGTCATGCATATTGTCTAGGAAACTATCGCCTGCCTCTTCGGTTTCCACCCCGGCATCCTCTGCACATGGTGCTGTCACACGGGATCTGGAGCCGCTGGTGGGGATGTGGCACGGCCCAGCGGTCGCCACGTGGCGACCCGGACGATTGCCCTCCCCGGGTTTAAATATTGCCCAGGGGAGCAGTTCTCCCTATCCCGCATTCTGCCTTCACCATTTCTGCCACTGTGCGCTCTGCCTGCTCCTGCGCCGCCTCTGCCTACTCGCTACAGAACTCGCCGTGCCACCTGCTCGAGGTCGCCGGAGACATGGGCCCCCGCTTCTCAGCGCCCACCACAACGGCCGACGAGGAGGTAATGGCTTCTGACCGTGGCGCTGCGGCTCGCGCTGCCAGAGGAGTCACCACACCCCTTGGAGGGGGAGCAGGTGATTTTCTTGTCCCACCTCACGTGTAGCTTCGCCCTTCCGGAAAACTCCTTCTTCCTCTCCTTCCTTGCCTTCTTCGACCTGCGCCTCCACAATCTCGGCGCCAATGCCATCGACATCCTCTCGCACTTCGTAGCCTTCGGCGACTGCTACCTCGGGATCCAGCCAGATCTTGGGCTCTTCTGCCGGCTATTCTGGGTCTGGCCACAGGTCTGGTTCGCCAAGTGCCCGTTGATCCCCTATAGCGGCGCCTCCCTCTACTCCCGCTCGCAGAACAGTTACCCAAAGTTCAAGCTTCATGACACGGTCCGACTGTGGCAGCAGTCGTACTTCTATGTCCGCAACATCACTGAAGTCGACCAGATCAACCTTCCGGCCTTCCAGGACATTGACTCTAGCTAGGAGCATTGGGATCTGAAGATCTATGGCGAGAAGGCGGAGTCGGACGCGATGCTGCAGCGGATGAGGTCACTCATCACCTCTAGCATAACCGGCCTGGACATCATGCTCAGCTGGATGTCCCTCATCACCTCTAGCTACGGAGCTGCGGAAGGCTACCCACGCCATCTTCGACTTCCGGTGGCCGAATGTGGCTGCACCGGACACCATCGCCCAACTGGCGGTGAAGGTCACGGAGGTGTCGGCTGGCATCGACCGGCTGCGGGACCTGGTGGTGTGGGCGGGAGCCGAGATGCAATAGCGCTGATGCTCATGGTACAAGGATGCGCGCGTCGACAAGATCGACGGAGGCTTCCATGCCGGCGTAGACCTTGCTGCCCTCCGCCAGGCTCATCCCAAACTTCGCACATCCGCCATCAAGATTGTCGCCTACACTAATGTTGACGAGGTCCTCACCGACTCGGAGTCTTCTTGGATGCCGGAGACGGAGGTCAAGCCGACACCGAAGCTGGAAGGCGGAGATGTTGGAGCCGGAATGTCCAGCGTGGCTCCTCCTCTAGAAGCCACGACTAGCCAGGACCAGCCCCATGGCAAGGGCCCTGCTGCCTAAATCTAATCCCCTGGATGCCGGGTGGAATTGTAGTAGTTTTCTTTCGTTGAACTTGTCGTATGCACTGATGAACTTGTGGGAGCGTCGAGTCCCCTTATTTTTATGCAATGTATGTTTGTTCCCTTTTTCCTTGCGAAATTCTATACTTTGCACTTCTTCTTCCCTTGCCAATTAGGCCTATCTGACTATTTCATCCGGCTGAGCTCATTTAGCCAGAGGACTACCAATTCCAGTGGGGGCGCATCAGCGCACCCACTAGGTGTAGCCCCCGAGATTCGGAGTAGTTGGCGAAGCCATGTGCTTCGAATCTTCTCTTCTTTTCTCTTGCTCTTGCCCTTTCCATCACCTGGGCCCGAGTGTCCGGCTAAACTCCTTTAGACGGTCGGAACTACATGATTCCACTAGGGGCGCACGAGCGCAACCCGTGGGTATATCCCCCGAGATTCGGAGCGCTTGACAAAGGTAAGGACTTTGAATCTTCTCTTCTTTTCTCTTGATAGCCGACTCAGTGTAGTCGTGCAAAACAAACATATAGATAGACTTGTTTAATATATTAGTCAGTTAGTATGCACATTTTTAACCGCCTAAGGATTTTGGTTTGTTTCGAAAACTAGCTTGCGCTTGTTTGGATACTTAGTCGTTTTCTCGTTCGCTCTATTGTTTACGCTGTGTCCTTGCAAGGCAGCCGGGTTATGGTCTGGGGCCAGAATCAAAGGGAAGTTGACAATACTTTGCGCACGGTACTGGAGGCTTAGTAGCCAGAAAATCCCAAACTAGGCACAAGGCTAGAACATCCAATCTGTCGCATCCAATCTGTGGGGTGCCTCGGGCTTTTGCTCTTGCTAGCCGGACAGCCGGGTTGCGGTCTATTGCTACGATGAAGAGTGGGCCTCTGACACCATCGCACACTACTTAGAAGGTTTATAGAATTAGCAGGTCGGGACAATCGGTGAGCCCCCGGGTAAGGGTTGCCGGAGCGGAAAAAACTGAATCGAATAAAGAGCAACATGCAAATTTCTAGCAAGGAGCCCTCGAGTGTTTCTCGGGGTCCCACATTTTTCATTCATCCATAGGGTTCGCGGGATACAGACACTGTCAGATCACTAGGTGTAAAATGGACGGAGTAGGGCAGTGTTCCAGGGGCGTTCTGTCTCCTCGTCCGACCTTTCCATCTTGTTCTTGTGTGGCTGCTGCGCGTCGGTGAGGTATTAGGAGTTGTTGCGTAGTGCCTGCCTGATGATGAAGGGGCCCTCCCAAGGCGGTGATAGCTTGTGCATGCCATTCGTGTCTTGCACCAGCCGGAGAACCAGATCTCCCTCGCGGAACGTGACAGGTCTAATCCAGCTTGAATGGTAGCGGCGCAGGTTTTGCTAGTACATCGCGGATCTGGACAGTGCCAGGTCACGGGCCTCCTCGAGGAGGTCCATGCCATCCTCTCTTGCCTCTTGGTTAGCTTTTTCGTCATAGAGGATCTTGCGGGACGAGTCAAACTCGATGTCCACAGAGAGGACGGCTTCCAAGCCGTTGACGAGGAAGAATAGAGTGAAGCCGGTTGACCAATTTGGGGTGGTGCGCAGGCTCCACAGCATAGCCGGAATTTCCTTGATCCAGCATCCGGGGGACCATTCCATGGGCTCGATGAGTCATGGCTTGATGTCGTCTAGCACTAGGCCGTTTGACCTTTTGACTTGCCCGTTGGATTGCGGGTGCGCGACGGATGCGAGGTCCAGCCGGATCCCCTGGTTGTTGCAGAATCGGGCGAAGGCCCCCTTGGCAAAGTTTTATGAATGCAAGTGCACAAATTATTTTGTAGCTAGTTTCGATATAAAGATATCGATTCCACAGGGAGTAGTAGGCAAAAGACTAAAATGCTTTTAACAATAACTAAAAAAAGTACTTAAGAAGTAACTTTAAGATGCAAGATCAGTAGAGTTGTTTTTGGGTTTTTGGTTGAACAAGGTATTTAAAGTAAAGCAAAACTTAATGCAGAAAATAAGAATTGCGTGTGTAATAGAACGTTGGAACTACAATAGGGAAAAGGCGTTCTCGAGGAATAGTGGATACACCACTAGCGATTTAGACTAGGCAATCATAATGTGTATGTACATGGGAGGAGCTCCATATATGGATGATTTGCCAGCAACCGTTGCACACATCATACTCATAACCACAGCAGATAGTAACCGACAACCATCGTGTTACCGTGCTATTAAGGGATTTCTCTTGTGGCATGGACATGAGTTGATGATTTCTCCTTGATTCCCCAAGTTAGTATGTAAAGAATGACAATAGCTTTATACTCATAGTAAGTGTTATCATCCCTCCATCTACCAACAAGGAATCCCCTTCATCGAGTCCCCATAAGAGGCAAATATTAAGGAGGTGCACAACTCTGAATATCAAGATGAAGATAATTAACATATACACATGATGATGTATAACATAATAATCTATATCTCACCTTAATCATATGCTAGGGTTTCTCCTTCTCCCCAAGAACTAGAGATCTACTCAAACATGGAAGCAATCAACATCATAGCAATGGTAATGGAAACAATTGTAGGTGAATAGTCCTTATATAAATCCACAATGACTACGGGAATTACAACAAGATCTAGACATGATCTAGATGGGATGGATGGATATGGTGGTGATGTAGTGGTGGTTGATGAAGATCGATGCCTTAACCTCCTGGATCTACGCAGGGCAAAGATGGATTCCTAGCGGATGAGTTCCCCCTCCAGATGCCTTCCGGAGGTGAGGTTTTCACGATTTCTGGGTGTTCTGTATGTCGTCTCTCCGAACCAATTGCACGGGGTGAAACTATTTGACGAGGCGGAGGCAGTGCCAACTATATGGCCGGAGCTATACGGCCGAAAAATTTGCTCCTGCCGTATAGGTAGTCGTTGAACCTTCTGCCTCCCTTATTCGCTTCGGGTTTTCTTCAGGTATAATTAATATTTCTCAAATAAACGATTTACGTTGTTTTTTACTCCTTTTATCCATATTACAACTGCTTCAAGAATTGTATCCATTGGATCCATCATCTGTCCTGATCCTGGTGAAAACAGACATAAAATGTGCGCGGGAGCGCCGTAAAATACCAAGATCCTACGTCTACAATGCAAAATAATAATGTAAAACATGATACAAATATGCACTCATCAACTTCCCCAAGCTTAGAATCTTGCTCGTCCCGAGCAAGTTTTAGCTTAATGGATGTGATCCTCATATTCATGAAGCTGAGTCGATTAAAATAAATGAGGCAGTTGTATCATGTGTTTATCATATACAATACATAGGAATAAGTTTATGAATAGTACCTTGCTCGAACCATCTGAATAGTATTAGAAGGCTTCCGCACCTTAGTTATCAACAATTAATAAAAGATGAATCTCAACATAATGTAAAAGTATCTGGTTCAACCGAATGAGTTAACGAGGTAGTCCCAAGTGTTTTAGGACCAACATATTCACTTGGGATTCAAAATCTTGAAAGTGTTTCTTTTTCATACTACAATACAATGGTATATGCATATTTCTCTTTGCACATTCACTCTTTTTTCTTTTTCTTTTGAATATATGCTCACACTTTTGTTTTAAGTGATGTGCAAAGGAGCTAGCCATATATTCCACCTTATGTAGGAATTCAAAGTTTTAACGATCTCAATTATCAAATACCAATTGTATATGAAGCATTCTAATGAATTCAGATTCTACCATGACTTGTTCTCACTCTATTTCAATAGCACTCTCATTTTCCTTTGTTCAAGGTTTCTTTTTCAACTTAATTGTATAGATAATCTCTCTTCGTAAATCAAACCATAGAATTACAGCATGTTGACCAAATTATCTTTATGTGTTCCATTAATACCAATGGTGTGGAAGACACCTATTGCTATCATCAAGTGCAAGTAAAATCATACTCAAGCCATTCATACATCATTGAAGCAAACACAAACTCCATATTGCTCCATATATAATAATAAACTCAGAATTTCATTAAAGGGATCGACTATTCCTGAAGGGAATTATCCATGATGGAAACTTGATTTCTAGTTTGAACTAATGCAGAAACTGCAATATAAAACTTATAAGAAAGATTACAAGGTCTTTAAAGATCTCCCCAAGCTTGGAATCAAGCCAGGCAGGATCAATTAACTCCTTGTGGGTACCTATTCCTCCTCTCGGGTAAATAGAGCATCGCCTTCTTCTTTTACATTGCCCTCTTTAACTATGGTTGCAAAGCGAATGCTGAGCTTGGCCATGTCATATTGGAGCTTCCATATTTTCCTCTTGAGTAATTTCTTCTCATCTATCAACTCAAAGACAGTTTTAATCAAGAAACCAACTCTACCATCTATTGCATCGACCTTCTTGTCAAGGTCTTTGCTCATCATCCAGTAGGAGTCAATCCCTTCTCCAATTGTTTCAACGCATGGTTTAGAAGCCTTTTCTAACTCACAGATCCTATCATGAATCTCATCTTGCCGCACCTTCGTAGGTTTAAGAGGTGATGGACCAAGAGGAGGTTTATAATAGGATCCTATGTTGTAATGATAAGGATTAGGGAGGTACTCATCCTTGTTCCTTCCCTTCTCAGCTTGTCTCATCATCTCCATACTTTGTGGGAACAATTCCTCCCAATTTAGGAGAGGCTTGATCTCCAGGCCGGATGATGGCGATGATCCTTTGGGTTCTGCTTCTTTGATCCTCTTCACGGGCATTCTTCTTTCTTCTTCCAGATCTTGTTGACATGGAAGGGCTGCATGGCTTTGCTACACGGATGTTGTTAAAGGGCTTGTATAGGGATGGCAAAGATCTTTCGAGGTTGGAGGCTGTGGCTCTGCAAAAACTTAATGAAAAAGGTTAGATGCGACCAGCTTTAAAAGGAGGGGTCAAAAACCCTAGCCGCCTTACATAATGAGCAACTATAAGGGTGCAGCCCGTATAGCTCCCGTCGTATAGTTATAAACCGACTACGGTGGAACTTTAACTACATGGCCAGAACTATACGGGCGGGAATTTTTACTCCCGCCGTATAGTTGGTAGTTAAACTCTCTGTATTCTGAATAATTTTTTTGGAGATGGGTCGATAACTATACGACCGCAACTATATGGGTGGAATTTTTAATTTTGGCTGTATAGTTGGTCATTAAACTCTTAGTACTCCAAAAATTATTTTGTCAAAGGTGTTGACAACTATACGACCGTAACTATACGGGCGGAATTTTAATCCAGGCCATATAATTGGTCGTTAAACTCTCAGTACCTTTTTGTGGATGGAAGGGTGATGTCTCCACAACTATATGACCGCAACTATATAGCCGGAATTTTTATTCCCGACGTATAGTTGGTCGTTAAACCTTCTGTGTCCACCAAAAAAAAATTCTGCTTCTCCTATGATCCTTATTAATATGAAACTTAACGAAATATCAAGTTTTGATAGAAAATGTCAGCTTAAATTTTTGACCAACTTTGGCTTAACCAATCTTCATTCTTCTTTGCTAGAGCATCAAATGTTTCTTGTTTGGCACAATATCCAAATAAAACCTTAACTTAAATTTTAAAAACTTAATCAAACCTTATTTCGTATGGGTTGCCTCCCATGAAGCACTCTTTTATGGTCAATAGCTTGACCGTAGCATTGCTCATTCCTTCTTGAGTCCATTCTTCTTGTTGTTGCCCTACCTTGTATATTTTTTTAATCACTTCTTCTGGAGTGATCAACTCTATGGTGACTACACTTATATCTTCTCTTACACAATAATGTTTCAAACATTGTCCATTTACCACCCATGCAAGAGAGGGTGTTTTTCCTTGGAGCTTCACTATTCCCGATGGGTAAGGTTGTTCAAATTTATATGGGCCGTCTCACTTTGATCTGGGCTTTCCTGGAAACAAATAGAGACGAGAATTATAGAGAAACACGTTATCTCTACTTTTAAAAGTCTTATTCTCTATTTTTCTATCATGCCATCTTTTCACCTTTTCCTTAAACAATCTAGCGTTCTCGTAGGCTTCACTTCTAAACTCATCTAAAGCATGAATATCTAATAAACGCTTTTCTCCAGCTGCTTTAAGATCATAATTTAGGTTCTTGGTTGCCCAGAAAGCATTGTTTTCCAATTCTAAAGGTAAATGGCATGCCTTACCATACACCATCCTGTAAGGTGTCATACCCATTGGATTTTAAAGGTAGTACAATACGCCCATAGAGTGTCATTTAACCTGTATGACCAATCTTTTCTTGGTTTGTCCATCGTCTTCTCGAGTATGGTCTTCCATTCTCTATTAGAAAGTTCCACTTGACCACTCGTTTGAGGATGATATGGTGAATCCACACTTGCTGAGGATTTTCCTAAAAGTTCCCTTCATAAAATGAGAACCATCATCGGTAATTAAAAATCTAAGAACTCCAAATCTAGGGAATATCACATCCTTGATCATATTTACTGAGCTAGCTGCATCTGCATGATTTGTTGGAATAGCTTCAACCCATTTAGTAACATAGTCAATAGCAACAAGAATATGAGTATAACCATTAGACACTAAAAATGGTCCCATGTAATCCATTCCCCATACATCAAAGGGTTGAATTATGAGACTATAATTCATTGTCATTTCTTGTCTCCTACCTATATTACCTCTTCTTTGGCAAGCATCACAGTATTCCACGTACTTGTGTGCATCCTTTAGCAAGGTGGGCCAATAGGATCCAGATTGAAGTACTTTTGCAGCAGTTCTCTTACCTGCATGATGCCCTCCATACGGACTTTCATGACAACCTTTCAATATCACATTCATCTCATGGTTAGGAACACACTTCCATATCATTCCATCAAGTCCATGACGATATAGATACGGATCGTCCCAAAAGTAATATTTAAGATCATTAAAGAATTTAATTGTTTGAGTTCTTGACATACCAGGAGGTATAAATTTTGTTGCTAGATATTTAGCATAATCTGCATACCAAGGGTTAGATATTTCAGCATTTGCTAAATATTCTCCCGGAAATGACTCATTAATAGGCACGGGGTTATTAATTATTCCCTCCATTCTAGAGAGATGATCTACTACTGGGTTATCTTTACCCCTCCTATCTACTATTTGCAAATCATATTCTTGTAGTAATAAAACTCACCTAATCAACCTAGGCTTAGCATCCTTTTTGACAAGGAGGTGACGCAAAGCTTGGTGATCCGTATGAATTATCACCTTAGAATTAATTATGTAAGATCTAAATTTGTCACAAGCAAAAATTATAGCTAGAAACTCTTTTTCTGTAGTGGCATAGTGTTTCTGAATCTTATTAGGGGTCTAATAGCGTAATAAATAACATTCAAATTCTTTCCATCTCGCTGTCCCAAAACAGCACCTAAAGCATAGTCAGTAGCATCATACATGATTTCAAAAGGTTCATCCCATTTTGGAGATTGCATAATAGGTGCCGAAACTAGTTCATTCTTAAGAATCTCAAAAGCTGCAATGCATTCATGATCTAAATAGAATGGAGTTTTTTTATCAAGAAGATTGATAAGGGGCATAGCTATCTTAGCAAAATCCTTTATAAACCGCTTATAAAAACTTGCATGTCCCAAAAAAAAATTTAACTTTTAATGTCCTGAGGCATTGGAAGATTTTCTATAGCATTTATACTAGTTCTATCTATTTCTATTCCCTTCTCCGAAACTTTATGCCCAAAAACATTACCTTCTCTTTCCATGAAATGGCATTGTTCCCAATTCAAAACCAAGTTTGATTGCCTGCATCACTTCAAGACTTTGGTTAGATTGTGGAGGCAATTATCAAAAGTCGTTCCACAAACAACAAAATCATTCATTAGAACTTCCATAGTCTTCTCAACAAAATAATCAAAAATCTTTAGAACACACTCCTGAAAAGTTGCTAATGCATTACATAAGCCAAACAGAATTAATCTATAAGCATATGTGCCGTATGGACAAGTGAAAGTTGTTTTCTCTTGATCTTCCGGCTGTATGGCAATTTGAGAATATCCAGAATAACCATCAAGAAAACAAAAGTAAGAATTATTACTAAGTCTTTCTAGAATTTTATCCATGAATGGTATAGGTTTATGATTCTTTTGTGTCTCACGGTTTAGCTTCCTAAAGTCACATACGATATCCTACTATGGGTCTTACAGGAACTAGCTCACCATCCTCATTCATAGCAGCATCAAGACCAGCTTGTCTTGGTATGCAGTGAGCTGGGCTAACCCACTTACTATCGGAAATAGGATATATTATGCCAGCACCTAGTAAGCATATAACCTCTTTTCTTAATACTTCTTTCATCTTCGGATTAAGCCTTCTTTGTGTATCTACTACAGGTTCAACATCATCAAGCATGGTAATCTTATGTGTTATGATAGATGAATCTATTCCTTTAACCAAAACTGAAATGAGTTTACTTGTTTCAGTTTTTGATAGATTCTTGCTAATAATAACAGGACATTTATTTTCATTATCTAAAAACTCATACCTCATATTGTCTAGAAGTCTTTTCAATTCTATTGGTGGAGGCTCTTCATCTCCTTTTCTTACCAGTTCCTCATAATCATGTGGATTTTGTGCTTCCGAAATTGAATCAAGGTAACCATCCATGTCTTCTTTCTCCTCATCATCTAGTGCTTCCTCCCAATTAATCAGACTCCTTTCTAGTTCATCTCGCGGAGTATTGAAATGAATTGCTGCAAGCTCGGCAATCGACTTCTCTTCCTTGATATCCTCCTCTTTTTATCTTTTTTTGACGATCCCTTCAATAGGTATTGAGGAGAATTCTTCCATCAGTTCTCTTGCATGCTTATATTCTTCGAGGGGTTTACGGGTTTCCCATTTTGTAGGTACCTGCAAATGTCCTGCATAATTCTCAATAATTTTCTTTACTGAGTAATAATCAATACCGAGGGTTTTAATCATTGCATCTGTACTCTCATCTGTAAGGGAATCGTAATGCAAGCATATTCTAAAAAACTATTCGTAATGTTTTCCTTATCTTTAGAATTTGCATTTGCTTCTTTCATTTTTATTATTAGTTTCCATGCTTCATCATAGGTATAAGATAGAAAATTGCCATTAGAAGCAGTGTCTAAATTCAACCTATTTTCAATATTTTTCCCTCCATAAAAGGTATGAGTGATTAACCAATCAGGCAAACGATGATGGGGCAATCAGCTAGGTAACTTTTATACCTTAGATATCCTTCATATAAGCCCTCACTAGGATTATTTTTGAAACTGATAATAATACCTCTCATCCTGTGAGCTTTGCTTTCAGAATAATATTTTTTTGGAATTTGGTAGTCAATTCCTCCCAAGTCCTTGGTGCTTCTGCACAAAAAGATCTATACCAGTCGCAAACATTATTAGAGAGAGTTTGTCTAAACAACTGGGTTTTAACCATATCAAGATTACAATCATCGAAAATAAAGGAACTGAGAACGTATTCAAAGAATTGTAAGTGTCCAGATGGACTTTCTTCATTGGTTGCTGCAAATTTCTTAAATGCAATAATTCAAATAATAAAGGATGGATATCGATTCCATCCAGATTTATGCTTTTATTGATAGCTATAAAGGCGTCATGGGCGAACCCATTTTCCTTAATGCCTCAAGCTAGTTTAAATTATGAGTGTTGTCCATTGTTGTGGTCCTGCAACTCAAGTAAAAATTAGTACAACAAAAGTAAAGAACTAAAAGTAAAGTGACTTATAGCGCTAAGCTCCCTGGCAACGGCGCCAGAAAATAGCTTGATGACTACAAGTGCATAGATCATTTTGTAGCTAGTTTCGAAATAAAGATATCGATCCCACAGGGAGTAGTAGGCAAAAGACTAAAATTCTATTAACTATAACTAAACGAAGTACTTAAGAAATAACTTTAAGATGCAAGATAAGTAGAGTTGTTTTTGGGTTTTCAGTTGGACAAGGTAATTTAAAGTAAAGCAAAACTTAATGTAGAAAATAAGAATCGTGTGTGTAAGAGAACTTTTGAACTACAATAGGGAAAAGGCTTTTCTCAGGGAATAGTGGATGCACCACTAGCGATTTAGACTAGGAAATAAAGATTATTATAATGAATATTCTCATAATGTGTATGTACGTGGGAGGAGCTCCATATATGGACGATTTGACAGCAACCGCTGCACACATCGTCCTCATAACCACAATAGACAGTAACCGACAACCATCGCATTAGCGCGCGATTAAGGGATTTCTCCCGTGGCATGGACATGGCTTGATGAGTTCTCCTTGATTCCCCAAGTTAGTCCATAACGAATGACAACAGATTTATAGTCACAGTAAGTCTTATCATCCCTCCATCTAGCAACACGTAATCCCCTTCATCGAGTCCCCATAAGAGGCAAATATCAAGGAGCTGCACAACTCCCAATATCAAGATGAAGATAATTAACATATACACATGATGATGTATAACATAATAATCTCTATCTCACCTTAATCATATGCTAGGGTTTCTCCATCTCCCCAAGAACTAGAGATCTACTCAGACATGGAGGCAATCAACATCATATCAATGGTAATGGAAACAATCGTAGGTGAATAGTACTTGTATAAATCCACAATGACTATGGGAATTACAACAAGATCTAGACAAGATGTAGATGGGATGGATGGAGATGGTGGTGATGCAGCGGTGGTTTATGAAGATCAATGCCTTAGCCTCCCGGATCTGTGCAGGGTGACAATGGATTCCTAGCGGATGAGTTCCCCCTCCAGATGCCTTCTGGAGGTGAGGTTTTCATGATTTCTAGGTGTTCTGTATTTTGTCTCTCCAAAACAATTGCATGGGATGAAACTATTTGACAAGGCGGAGGCAGCGCCAACTATACTGCCGGAGCTATACGGCTGGAAAAGTTGCTCCTGTCAAATAGTTGGTCGTTAAACCTTCTGCCTCCCTTATTCGCTTCTAGTTTTCTTCTAGTATAATTAATATTTCCCAAATAAGCGATTTACGTTGTTTTTGACTCCTTTTCTCCAAAGTACAACTTCTCCAAGAATTGTATCCATTGGATCCATCATCTGTCATGATCCTAGTGAAAACAGACATAAAATGTGCGCGGGAGCGCCGTAAAATACCAAGATCCTACTTCTACAATGCAAAATAATAATGTAAACATGATGCAAATATGTACTCATCAAAGTTCGTGTCGTTATCCATGATGATGCTATTGGGGTACCCGAAATGGTTGATGATGTCCGTGAAGAAGGTGATGACTGTCGCCTCATCCAGCTTCTGGATAGTCTTGGCTTCAATCCATTTGGTGAACTTGTCCACGGCCACTAGCAAATGAGTCATGCCCACGCGCACCCGCTTGAAGGGGCCGACCATGTCCAGTCCCTAGACAGCGAAGGGCCACGTGATCGAGATGGTCTTGAGCACCATAGCCGGAATGTGCCTGAGTTGTCCGAAGCGCTGGTATCCATTGCACGCGCGGACCAGCTGTTCGGCATCCTCGAGGGCGGTGGGCCAATAAAAGTGGTGGCGAAACGCTTTGACGACTATTGCTCGAGATGAAGCATGGTGTCCGCACTCACCCTGGTGGATGTCCTTCAGTAGCCAGTAGCCTGTGTCCACATCAACACACCGCTGGAATATGCCGAACACGCTGCGCTTGTACAGTTCTTTGTTGATGATGGTGTACGCGTGCGCACTTCATCGGATTTGCCTGGCCTCCACCTTGTCATCTGGGAGCTCTCCATTGGTGATGTAGTTCATGAAGGGTTGTGCCCAGGATTGTATATCTCGGATGGTGAGCACGCTCCCGTGCTCCGGCTGGGGGTGCCATCCGGGTGGGGTACCTAGAACGGTAGCGCCCGAGCCACTTGACGATTTGGTAACCCCCGGGTCTTTCAAGCCAGAGGGTGCAGGCACGCCAGAGTCGGTGCAGGCCTTCTTCTTTGCTGGCTCCAAAGGTTCTGGGTCTGCCGAGCCGGCAGCACCCGAGCTTCCGTTTCAGATGATGGAGTCCGACTCAGGGGACAGTGTGATGGAGGGCTTGCACAGATGCTCCAAGGAGACCCATGGTGGGATCGCTTGCTTGGTGGAGACAATTTGGGCGAGTGAGTCGGTTGCCTCGTTGTTTAGCTGAGGGACGTGATAGAACTCACATCCGTCAAAGCAGGCGCTGAGCTTCTGCACGTGGAAGCGGTAGAGGGCCATGTTCTCATCACGAGCGTCCCATTCTCCGGATACTTGCTGCACTACCAAATTCGAATCGCCGAATCAAAGGATCCGGTTGATGCCAATCTCCCTGGCGAGCCTGAGGCTGTGCACCAATGCCTCGCACTCAGCGATGTTGTTGGAGTCCTTGAAGTGGATTTGGAGAACGTATTCCAGCCGGTCTCCCTTGGGCGAGGTGAGGACAATGTCGGCACCCATCCCCCGAGCATCTTCGAGCCGTCGAAGTGCATCTTCCAGTGGTCCGAGTCGGGAACCAGCAGCAGGTACTGGGTTTCGGCCCAGTCGACCAAGAAATCCGCCAGGGCCTACGAATTGATCGTGAGCCTTGGCTCGTACTGGACGGAGTAGGTGTCGAGCTTGATTGCCCACTTGGTGACTTCGTGAGTGGCGTTCTTGTTTCCGATGATCTTTGAAAAGGATGCAATGCACACCACCTTAATTGGATGCTCCTGGAGTAGTGCTTGAGCTTCTTGCACGCCAGGTACACTCCGTAGAACATCTTCTGGGAGTGGGGGTTGTTCTGCTTGGAGAGGGAGAGAACCTCGCTAAGGTAGTAGACGGGTCTCTGCACTGGCTGAGCCTTGCCTTCCTCAGGGCGCTCCACCACTAGGACGACGCTGACGACCCAGCTGATGGATGCTATATAGAGCAACATCGGTTCCTGGCTAGCCGGCATAGCTAGAACCAGCGCTGTGGATAGCATGCGCTTGAGTCATGAAATGCAGCGTCGGCATGCGAGGTCCAGGAGAACTTGTCCTTCTTCTTCATCAGCTGGTACAATGGGAGTGCCTTCTCGCCCAGCCGGGTGACGAAACGGCCGGGCGAGGCGAGGCATCCGGTGAACTTTTGGACTCCGAGAAAGCTCTTGGGCGGCTGCATTCTCTCGATGGATGCAATCTTCTCCGGATTTGCCTCGATTCCTCGTTGCAAAATGAGAAAACTAAGGAGCTGGCCAGATGGTACGCCAAAAATGCACTTCTTTGGGTTCAGCTTCAGCTGGTACCGGCGAAGGTTCCCGAACATCTCCCCCAAGTCCTCGAGGAGGGTGCGCCTTTCCTTCGTCTTGGTGACGATGTCATCCATGTAGGCATGCACATTCTGGCCGATCTGCGAGTGCAAGCATTTATACATGAAGTGCTGATAAGTAGCTCCTGCATTTTTGAGACCGAAAGGCATGGTTACGCAACAAAAAGACCCATACGGGGTGATAAATGACGTCTTTAGCTGGTCAACCTAATTCAACCAGATCTAATTGTAGCTGAAATAACAGTCTAAGAAGGACAACACGTCGCAATCAATCGTGGAATCGATTACTTGATCAATACAGGACAAAGCGAAGGGGTCTTTTGGGCATGCCATGTTCAGGCTGGTGTAGTCGATACACATGCACCAGGTCTTGTTTTTCTTCAACACCAGGACTGGGTTGGCCAGCCAGTCCAGGTGGTATACTTTCATGATGAATCCGGCTGCGAGGAGCCGGGTGATCTCGTCACCAATGATCTTCCTCTTCTCCTCCACGAACCGGTGGAGGGGCTGCTTGACCGGCTTGGCATCCGGCCGCACATGAAGTGAGTGCTCGGCGAACTCCCTCTGAACACCAGGCATGTCCTTTGGTGACCACGCGTAGATGTCCCAATTTTGACAGAGGAAGTCGACAAGTCCGCCTTCCTATTTGCTGTCCAAGCCGTCACCGATGGTGACGAACTTGGTCAGATCGGTAGGGTTGAGTAGGATCTTCTTTGTCACCTTGGCCGACTGGAAAGACGCGTCTCTAGTCGTCTTCCTATTAGACGACACTTCTTGCTAGGCCAATGCAACATTGGGCATGATCTCGCGCTTCTCCTCAGCGATGATGAGGGCCTCTGCTATCTCCGAGCCCGCCACGTGCACTCCATTGACCGCTTGAAGCAGCCAGCCACAGTGATCACGCCGTTAGGCCCCGACATCTTTTTCTTGAGGTATGCGTAGTGGGGGACAGCCATGAACTTGGCGAGGGTGGGACGCCCAAGGAGAGCGTGGTAGGAGCTTGTCAGGTTCACCACCTCGAACCACACCGGCTCACGGCGGAAGTTCTCCTCAGTTCCGAAGATGACGTCCAGCCGGATTTTCCCTAGCGGAGCGCAAGGTAGCCCCACAGTACGCCGTGGTAGTCGGGCGCAGGTCCTCTAGGGAAGACCGGTAGAGCAGGTTGAGGCTGCTGCCCTCGTGGATGAGGACACAAGAGAAGTGGCAAGTGCGCTCGTTAGAGACGATGAGGGGGTCGAGCACCATTGCGTAGCCCTTGGGATTTGGTAGGCCATCCGGCTAGTCCTCCCGGCTCCAAGTGATGCGAGTCTTTGACCAGTTCAAGTACTGGGGGACTAGGGAGATGATGTTGTTGACCTCCTTGGAGTGCTACCTACGGCTGTGCTTGTCGTCCGACTCGGTCTCGAAGATGTGGTAGGCAGCATGTGGCTGAGGGTAGCTGTTATTGTTGGCTCCCCTGGCCAGTGGTGGCGGTCCGCCGGGAGGGGGTGGCAGATGGGGTAGGCCACCTTGCTCCTTCATTTGGCGGGTCTAGCTGCAGTTCCGGCTAGTATGAGTAGCCAGCTTGAAGGGTCTGCTGTGCCACTTGCACGGGTTGTCGAACATTTGTTCGAAGGTGAACCGCGGCTTTTGTCTCCTTGTGTCGCCAGTCGGCGCATCGGATGTGCCCTCCACGGCATTGACTTGCCTCGCATCATAGCGGGGCTTCTACTGTCTGGCTTGGCGGTCGCCTTGGAAGAGGTTGTCGTTGCCCTATCGTCTGGATGATCCAGCTTCTCCATCTGGGTTACTTGGCCGGTCACGACCTGGATCTGTGGGGATCGGTCGATCATCGGCATTCACTCGGAGGGGATTCTTCATTGCAGCGTCAGCCATGGCGTACTGGTCCACAACCATCATGAGCTCTGCCATGGTTTTCGGCTCGTCAGATAGTAACCGGTGGCGGAGCATGGTGCCTTCTCGGCATACCTCGAAGAAGAACTTGATCGCCTGGCTCTCCAGGATGCCCTCGCAAGTGTTGCACAGCTTGTTCCACCTGGCGAGGTACTCGTGACCCGACTCGCGGTCGCCCTGGATGCACAGGGCCAGGTCGCGGGGTCGACCCGGACACTTGTACGTGCCGTTGAACTTGCGGACGAACACCTTCCCGAAGTCTATCTAGGCGTTGATGCTGTTAGGCGTGAGGTTGTTGAGCCATGTTGTCGCCGACCCGGTCAGCATGAGGGGGACGTAGCGCACCGCCATGGGCCTGTTCCCATGGGCGATACCGACTACCGTGGCATAGTTGGTCAGCCAGTCTTCTGTTTTCATGTTGTTGTCGTACTTGATGGCGTCTCTTGGGAAGATGAACTTACCCGAAAATGGCTTGTTCCAGATGCGGGGTCCGAAACAAACTGGCCCGGTAGAATCTTCCTCCTCCATGATGCGTGCTTGAGTTAGGAGATCAATGCGGTCATGGGCGTCCAGGGTATCCGGATTGGGCACTCCTACCTGGCCCGAGAGATGGGAACCGGCTGGTCATGGCGCTCCGGTTGGGGGAGGGGGTGGTGGTGGGTTGCTGTTCACTGTTTGCCCCTGACGCGGTTGGACCTTTTGGCCCGAGTTGTGACGCTTGCTGTGGGATTTCGTCATCGGAAGAGAGGATGTTGTCGGGCGGGGTGCGCCCTTCCTGTTGTCGGGCGGCTTGCTTCCCCTGGAGCCACTGGGGTTCTCGTGCATCTGTCGGATGGCGTCAGGCTGCTCATCCACGATCCGGAGGAGCTCCTGCACCCGGGCATGTTACCGGTCTCACTCCTCGCCCTCTAGGTTGGGTAGCTCGTCTATCACGGCTCGTTCCACACGCAAGTTTTTGATGGGAATGATGTAGGTACGACGGACAAGAAGAGGCAATGGATCTGACTCACCATCCCTCTCCATCCTTCCGCCTAGCTCGCCGCCCTGGCGTCTCACCTTCCTGCACCGGCTCGGTTCCTTGGTAGACAGACTGTGGTCGTGAGCATGGTCGTACTCGCGCAAGGTGATGTCAACTTGATTCTTGGTGGCGGCTAGGTCGATGGCTTCCCATAGGAGGATCTCCCTCTCCATGGAAAAGTTTGCTTCGGCCTCCTCCGGGTTGTCCCCGAGGTTAACCGAAGTGAGGAGTCGGTCGATGGCTTCCGCCACCGGGTCCTTCGGCCTAGGAGGGGTGGAAGATCCGACTCCATCACCGCCCTGCTCCCGAGGATGGCGATGCTGAGTGCTGGAGCCGGCCATCATGACCTCGACGCCGCACGAAATGACGAGAACACCACTGCTAGGGAAGAGCGGATCCGCGACGGAGATGATATCCCTAGGGAAACACTCCGGTACAGTGGCGACGTAGACATGACAATCACCAAACAACAGGATGGAGCCATCAGCGGGCAAGGTGGATGTGGCAAAGCATGACGCGTTGTTGATGACACAGTCGAATTTGCCTAGCGTAAGAACGAGGCCAGAGGCCACGCGCTCACCGGCTCCTTGAGTTGTGTGAACTATCTAGCTACTCAAATGCCAACCCTTGCTACGAGCGCCTTGCCCCCCCTTATATAGGATGGGGAGCGATCTTATTAGCCAGTCCGGCTGGCGGGTCCCATAGGCGGGCCCCAGTCGGCTGGTCATCTACAGTACCAAGTAGTGGCGGGTCTTGTCGAGAGTACGCACCGTGCGGGTCATCGTGGGCACAGTGAATGTCGTGCAAGCCTGAAATCAGCAACCGGCCACTGTACCCCCATCAGCCACAAAGTCTTCGGCATGGTCTCGTAGTGGTGTGTTTTGTTGTTGTACCAGGGCGTACCGTGCACTATGCAGCATGTCACCCTGCCCCTGTCTTGATTGCGTCCGGTTGCATCCATGTAGCCAGATCCATGTCTTGCCACCCTTCCTTGTTCCGGTTACCGGCTAGTAGACGGAACCACACGTCCGCATCTGGCTAGGATATGTTAGCCGGCCGTGAGTTGTCTGCGTTTATTCTTGTCTAACAAGGCTACCCGGGGGTCATCCCCCCGACACGACAACTTGGTGTTAACCTCTCGAGACTGAGCCTCAAGCTCCCCCTAGCGTTGGGCCACTGTCACCTCCTGAGCGGAGACGCCTCTCTCACGACAGACAAGGCATCCCCGAGCTGAGAGGTCTGGGCCTCAGCATCATCAATGATCTTCGTTACTTGTGCTGAGGCATCTCGGAGACGCCCTCCGCATCTCGGACTCCACCACCTTCCAGGCTCCGACAAGCTCCTCCCGGTCCAGGATCAACTAGCGGTCCTCATGAGCCGCGACATCCAGGAACCGGTCTAGCTCGGTGTGTACGCTAGAAACGAGCTTGCCCAGAAACTTGGAATGGGGGAAGTACCCCGGCTCCACCATGACCAACTCCCAAAACTCCCTGTGCCACTCGCCAGAGGGAGCCCCCTCAGGGGCATCCGACCGACACCCAGGAGTCAAGGGGGCTGACCCAGGGGATGTGTGGCCCTTCAGACCTTGGACTGGGTCCATCTCGAGGCCAACTGAGTCCTGGCCGGGAGCAGGTCCCGAGTCGATGGGAACTGCGCTCCCCGGTGACCTTGGAGCACCGGCCATGTCTACCGTCGGTGTAGCATTGATGTCTATGCACGCTTCTATTCTTGTAGACAGTGTTGGGCCTCCAAGTGTAGAGGTTTGTAGAAGAGCAGCATGTTTCCTTAAGTGTATCCCCAAGGATTATCGAACTCAGGGAGGAAGAGGTCAAAGGTATCCCTCTCAAGCAACCCTGCAATCAAGATACAAGAAGTCTCTTGTGTCCCCAACACACCCAATACACTTGTTCGGTGTATAGGTGCACTAGTTCGTCGAAGAGATAGTGAAATACAAGTAATATGGATGATTATAAGTGGTAATTACAATCTGAAATAAGAGTGGTAGCAAGCAAACATGTAACAGTACTGATTGTAAACGGTCTTTCAATGCTTAGAAACAAGGCCTAGGGATCATACTTTCACTAGTGGACACTCTCATATAATATCTTCTTCTCATTATGCTACCCTGTTCTACTCTCCGATTGGCTATGTAGGGCTATAACAAGACACCTTAAAGTTCGCATTCGACATCTAGATAACCCCTCACTATCACCATGAGAGCTAGATGGTTCCAACAAACACCATAATCTCATAGAGACATCCAACTCAAATTATACTCATGATAAGTATTTTTGTAACCTTAGCCTAAGTGCCACACGGTGTGCACACTGTCAACTTCACACACGTGGGGATAAGGTGAGATTAATTAAAGAACTTGAGTAGAAGAATAGATCTACTTACTCAACTAGATTACAAAGCTCATGATCTCAATAAGATCACGCATAGAGAGAGAGATGAACACATAGCTATCGGTAGAGCCCTTAGCCTCGAGAGAGAACTACTCGCTCCTCACCATGGGAGTCAGCAACAGCGATGGAGATGGCGGTGGCGTCGATGGAGATGGCTCCGGGGTGCACTTCCCCATCCCGGCAGGGTGTCGAAACAGAGACTTCTATCCCCCAAATATCCTCTTCGGTGGCGGCGCCACTGTGGAACTTTTCGTGGAATTCTAATCCTCCTTAGGGTTTTCATCTCACGGGTTTATATAGGTGAAGAGGCGAGGTCGGTGGCCGCCCGAGGTGCCCACACCAGGGCCTGGCGCGCCCTGGGGCCGCGCCACCCTATGGTGTGGTCGCCTCGTGGCTCTCCTCCATATCTGCTTTGGACTTATGTGTCGTGTCGGGAAAAATAGGAACTTCGGCTTTTGATTTGTCCAATTCCGAGAATATTTCTTTACTAGCTTTTATGAAACCAAAAACAACAGAAAACAGGCAACTAGCACTACGGCATCTTGTCAATAGGTTAGTTCCAGAAAATGTATAAGAATGCCTCAAAGTGTAGACAAAACATAAGATAGTTGATACAAAACAAGCATGGAGCATCAAAAATTATAGATACGTTTACGACGTTTCAAGCATCCCCAACCTTAACTCCTGCTCGCCCTCGAGTAGGTAAGTGATAAAAAGAATAATTTTTTAGGTGACATGTACCATCACAATCATGATCAAGGTATTGTAAAACATTAATAGCTGGGATCATAGTAATATAACATAAACATGAAAGATATAGTTCTAACAATGAGACAAAGCAACTACATTGCAACATAAAAAGGTACAAACAAAAGATCATGAATAACAATGCATTGAAAGACATTTGTTCGTTTCACATATAGAAAACATAATAAGAGTGGTAATCAGCTTGTTCGTCATGGATTAGAAGAACATAAATGCATAGGATACCTTGAAAGTTCATAAGGGTGACTAGATACGAATAATTTAAGAGCAAGAAATATCAAAGTTATGAATCAATCAACAAGTTTTGGGACAATGCACAATAAACTAAGAATGACCACTATGCTCTCTCAATTGGTGCATAAAGATAGAAGATGGAGACTCAACATAAAAGTAAAAAGAAAGGCCCTTCACAGAGGGAAGGAGGGATTTCAAGTTTCATAAAGAGCTTCCAAAAATTATGGTATTTATTAGCTTTCAGCTCTCATTGCCCCTATCATAAGAATCTTGAGGTGATTAAGGTTAAAGTCACACAAATATAAGGATATGCTTGAAAAGTTATAAGTTGAAAATCTCATGCCGCTTGCTTACCAACCAGGTACCCCTTGCCCCATGACACAGGATCTTTCCCATATCAAATGACAAGGCAACGGACAATGAGCATCTCAATGATCTTTTTATTTGCTATTTGTATAGGTTTTTATTGAGGATGCTTCACATAATACTCATTATGGTTATGCTGCAAGTTTCCACCATGATTAGGCATGGCTTAGGCTAGCCCCCCAGGCATTTTTCTAACACACATACAAACTCCATGATCTTACAAGAACCGCTAGGATCTATAAAAAAAGAACATTATATCAACTGAATAATAAGTGCAATGTTGAAAGTGTTCCCCATGGTAACATGGTTCTGCTAACTCACAACTTATAAAATGCAAGCATATAGGTAACATAGATGGGCACAATGGTTCAAGTTTATTAAGTGCAAGAAAATAAAGTGTGCCATGAGAGCTTTAATCACTAATTTTCACATTATAAGTTTAATTTGGAAGGTAGATAAAAACATGAATATACTTGGAATGGTGTAACACACCATGCATAGGAATTTATAGTCGACTCTTTGGAATAACTGGGTTTTCTTCGAGATTGGATGCATGAGTGGAACTCATACATGGTACAGGTGGAGCCTAGCAAAAGACTGGGATCGACCAACTAAGAGAGCAATAATGGCCATAATCATGCAAAGAGACAAAACATTATTTATTAAAGCATAAAGTAATATTACAAGTCAAAAACTAAATGATCATAGAGGCCAAGGTGACTGATTCATAGTCTTAACATGGTGTAAGCATGTGCCAAGTCAACCCAAATAAAGCATCAAAGGAGAATACCACAATATTATGCTTTGTATGCTAAAACAACGCATGATTCTTTCAAGGCACATTAGGCAATCTCAATTGTTTGGAACAAGTCATGCTACAAAAATAATCACTAAGCATAAGGTCAAAGCAACATCTAGCATGACATGATAAAGTCTAAGTCATAGACAAAACAAGCTTCCTTTTGTACCACTATAAGAATGAAACTTCCTACTCTTTTGCAACACCAATCGACTTATTTGAAACAACTCTCAAAGATAATAATCAATAAAGACCAGAGAGCATGTCTCACCCATCTACAAAGAAGAACTAAAAAGTTCTAAGCCAAAAGAATAAGAAAACTAAAGCTAAACATAGTGCTAGCAAAGGAGAACACTCACAGAACAATAAGAGTAAAAACTAGAGTGTTCTAGGCAATGAATAACGGGGCGTGTGTCTCTCCAAACGAAGTGTGTTGGGATCCAATCAAACTATTGCGGCAAACAAAGCAAAAAGAAAACTAAAAACAAAGATGCTCCAAGAACAACACATAGTGCATAAGGTAATAAAAATAAAGTGTCTTGAAAGAAGACCTAAGATTATTGATAAAGAAGGGGATGCCTTGGGCATCCCCAAGCTTTGACGCTTGTACTTCTTGAATATTTCTTGGGTGACATGGGTGGTATCCCCAAGCTTGAGCTTTTGTCCATACTTCATCTCATCACATCATTCTCTCCCTACACTTGAAAACTTCCTTCATACAAAACATCACACAATCTTCATTAGCAACATTAGTGTATTCAAAAAAATAATCCATTAAAACAAAATCTACTGTAGCAATTTATTTTAAAAGCTCGAGTGATCCAAGAGAACTCAAAAAGAAACCGATTAAGAGGCAAATGCAAATAATGGCAGAAATCTGTCAAAACAGACCAGCAGGTAAGGACCGATTTTTTCGAACATCTTCTGTTGTTCAAATCAAAAAGTGCAAAACTAACAAAAGTTGGGTAATAACCTGGGGCATAAGCACAAACAATTACAGCTCAATTAGATGTACTGAGATTTTAATGATTTTTTACTGTGATGCAGAGAAATCTGTTTTAGTACAGCAACTTCCCCATATCTTACTTCCTTCTTATTAGAGGTTATTCTTGGAAAACCAAACAAAAAGGATAAGGAGAGGTTATTACAGAGGCAATAGCTTCCAAGACTCAACAAAAATAAAATAAACTGAAAGTAAAAATATAATGGGTTGTCTCCGAAAAGCTCTGTCTTTATAGCCATCAAGATAGGCATGATAATTTCGATGATGCTCACATAAGAAATATGAATTGAAGTAAAAGAGAGCATCAAGAAGCAAATATGGAACAAATATATGTCTAAGCCACTTCCTATGAAAATAATATTGTAAAGAAACAAGTCACGAAAGCACATAGCAACAAGCATAGGACAGCAAAACAAGTGCAACTTCAAAAATTTCAACATAAAGAGGGAAAACTTAATATTGTTGAGATATATAAAACCATGTTTCCTTCTCTCATAATAACTTTCAGTAGAACCATGAATAAAATTAACAATATAAATATCACATAAAACATTCTTATCATGAGCCACATGCATAAAATAATTATTACTCTCCCTATAATCATAGTCATTATTATTAATCATAGTGGGAGCAAATTCAGCAAAATAGCTATCATTATTATTTTCATCACCATAATCATCAAATATAGGAGGCATATTGTAATCATAATTCATTTTCTCCTCAATAATAGGTGGACTGAAAATATCATATTCATCATTGTAATCATCATATATTGGAGCTATAGTATCATCATAGCAAAGTTTCTCCTCTAAAGACGGGGAACTAAAAAGATCATTTTCATAAAAACTAACTTCCCCAAGCTTAGACGTTTCCATTAGTAACAAAGGTGTTCAAAAAATTCATATTAATAACATTGCTATTAGCATGCAAAGAAAGTTCGATGGGTTTTTTAATTTTATTTTCAAACCATTCATGTTCTACCTAACTAAAAATACTAAAAAGCTCTCTTATTTTTTTTGTTTTCCATTAAGCCTAACTAGTGAAAATAAAAACAAGAAACAAAAAGATATAATTGCAGAATCTAAAGGAAATAACTTCGAGCACTCACACACTAGCAAGAATACTAGAAGATAGCTTAGCAGCCAGAGGATGTGAGTACCTTTTACCTTACCTCCCTGGCAACGGCGCCAGAAAATAGCTTGATGTATACGCACGCTTCTATTCTTGTAGACAGTGTTGGGCCTCCAAGTGCAGAGGTTTGTAGAACAACAACAAGATTCCCTTAAGTGGATCACCCAAGGTTTATCGAACTCAGGGATGAAGTGGTCAAAGGTATCCCTCTCAAGCAACCATGCAATCAAGATTACAAGAAGTCTCTTGTGTCCCCAACATGCCCAATACACTTGTCAGGTGTATAGGTGCACTAGTTCGGCGAAGATATAGTGAAATACAAGTAATATAGATGATTATAAGTGGTAATTGCAATCTGAAATAAGAGGGGCAGCAAGCAAACCTGTAACAGGACTGATTGTAACTGGTGTTTCAATGCTTAGAAACAAGGCCTAGGGATCATACTTTCACTAGTAGACACTCTCATATAAATATCTTCTTCTCATTATGCTACCCTAACTCTCCAGTTGGACGATGTACGGCTATAACAGCACACCTTGAAGTTCGCATTCCCCATCTAGATAACCCCTCACTATCACCTTAAGCGCTAGATGGTTCCAACAAACACCACAATCTCATAGAGACATCCAACTCAAATTATACTTGATAAGTATTTATGTAACCTTAGACTAAGTGCCACACGGTGTGCATATTGTCAACTTCACACACGTGGGGATAAGTAGAGATTAATTAAAGTACTTGAGTAGCAGAATAGATATACTTATTCAACTAGATTACAAATCTCATGTTCTCAATAAGATCAGCATAGAGAGAGAGATGAACACATAGAACCTTAGCCTCAAGAGAGAACTACTCCCTCCACATCATGGGAGTTGGCAACAGCGATGGAGATGGCGGTGGAGTCGATGGAGATGGCTCCGGGGGCACTTCCCCGTCCCGGCAAGGTGCCAGAACAGAGATTTCTGTCCCCCGAATATCCTCTTTGATGGCGGCTGCGCTGCGGTACTTTTCGTGGAATTCTGATCCTCCTTAGGGTTTTCGTCTTTGGGGGTTTATATAGGCAAAGAGAACTATACGAAAAGTTTCCTTCCGCAATGAATTGGCCCGATGGTCATCGTAGAAGGCGCGTCTTCTGCGACAAAATTCTCGGCTCGGCCGTGGCCGATGGAGAACTTCTTTTCCGGTTTTGCGGCCCTCTACTACGACAGATCTGCTAAAAACATGGAGGATGCTCGACCAGCGCGTGGCAGAAGCAAGATTTTCATTTCCTCGCGCGATGTTGACTCGCCAAAATCTTTTGAGGCATGTGGGTCCCGGACATCAGTGTCTCTAGCGAACCTTACTTTTCGGTCACGCCTCCCTGATTTGAACTCGATAACGTAGCTCGAGGCGTCTGCCGATTAGTCAGGTTACTAGGTCCCACATGTCAGCCTCTCATTAGAAGGATTGTGTGTATGATGGAATTTGTTTCCTTCGCTCGCGCTACCCTGTTCTGAAGTTGATAGCACTTCTTGATGCATCTACCGTCTAATCAACCTCCTGGGACCGACATGTGATCCTCTCATTAAAAGAAACGTGTGTATGATGGAATTTTTTCCTTCGCTGGCGCTACCCCATTCCGAGTTGATAGCGCTGCTCGACGCATCTATCGTTTAACCAATCTCCTGAGCCCCACGTGTCATCCTCTCATTAGAAGAAACGTGTGTATGATGGAGTTTTTTTCTTTGCTCGCGCTACCCTGTTCCAAACTTGATAGCGTTGGTCGATGCATTTACCGTTTAATCACGATGCTAGGCCCCACATGTCATCATATCATTAGAAGAAACGTGTGTATGATGGATTTTTTACTCTCTATCATGCCTTCGTGTCCCGAACTTGATAGCGTTGCTCGCTGCTTCAACAATTTATACAGGCTGGTGGGGCCGGCATGTCAGCCCCGTCTGTGCAGGAAACGTGTGCATGCTAGACTTTTTTCTTCTCTCATGCCTCTCTGTTTGGAACTTGGCAACATTACTCGATACAGCACCCGTATAATGTCTCCCTACTGGGTCCACATGCCAGCCGCCTATGTAGAGAAAACGTGTGTATGTTGGACATTTTTTTGGTTGCGTCCGCCGGTTTGACATTGGTAACGTTGTTCCATGCGGCAAGCGTGTATGGTCTTGCTGCTGGGGCCCACGTGTCAGCCTCTCTTGACAAGAAACGTGTCAATCTTGGTATTCTTTTTTCCGGTCGAGACTGTTGTACAAGTACTTTTTAAACGCGCTCATTAAACTTGATCTCTTGTATGGTAAGGTTGATGGGCGGTAGCTGCAGGAAGGTGGATCGGCCATGTCAGCTTCTTAGTATAAAAATATTGCTACAGATAAACTGCATGCCTTTCCACTACACAAGAAAATTGTTATCCTTTTATAAAATGCAAAAAATGTATACTAACATCGCATATACCTTATTTATTTTTCTTCTTAAAAAATTGCTTGTCCATCTTCTATGTGTGATTGCTAGCAGCTCAACTAAAAAAATCTTAAGTATAAATAATGTAGTAGGTAATACTTAAAAACATGGATAGGTAGAGTTTTTTTAGGGGTGGGTGGGCGGTGCCCAAAAAAGGCTGAATTGAAGAAAAATGGGCCAAGCAGGGATTGATGGGCTATTTTTCTTGGGCTCTCTCCCAATCTAACTGGGCTATTTGCGTGGCCGATTGACCCAAAACATGGTCGAGTTAGAAGGTCTTGGGCTATAATGAGGCCAGATGGGCTAATTTCTTGGGCTCGATAGTTAAAATCCCAAGGTACGTGTTTGGGATCGAAAGGATTCTAAACAAAGCCGTCAACAAGGGAAAAAAGGTATAAAATATGAGCGCGTAGATCCCAGGTACCTAAAAACTTGTTATGTTAAGAAGCTGACATCACCCTACTAATTGTGCTAATACTCAGTTGTAACCTAGTAGTTGCAACTCATTAAATTCTAGTTACAAGCCGTTGCAACAAATGTGTAACCCTCACGTTGCACGAATCGCGAGGTAAATCCAATGGCGAGAGAGGTGACTCTTGAGAACTAGCAAATCTGATAAAATATTCACACATATTTCTGTGAAAATTGTGGACAAACACCCTGCGACCGCCAAAACTTTTCGCTCAGACCCCAAACTTTCCTAAGCCTGCCCTCAATCGAGCGACCAGCCCCTCTCTTCTCAAATTTTGCGCCATTCTTATGGGAGATGCACCGCATTAGAACTAGGCCGCAAACTTCTCCACGCCTTAAAAAAACTTCTCGATGCCTTTCTATCAACAGTGCTGGCCTACCACCATTGGTCGCGCCGTTCTTCATGAGACGCACCGGCTGCCGGTCAGCTGGGCAATCCCCATGCTTCGCCTGCTTGATTCAGGTAATGTACATTCTTCTTGGCTTTGGTTTGTTCTCCACCTCTCCTAGAAATATTTAAAGCTTGTGACCATCTAGATTTACAAGGTGCTTGCAGATTTGGGTAGGTACATTATTTAGGTAAATCTATAGTAAAAGCTCTGGACAGAAGAGTTTGAAAACATCTTAAAAGGACTTGGCAGAGATCCTGTGCAAGCTTTTGACCTGATATATTCCCCATCCTTCTTTGATACGATGGATCATTTGGCTGTTGATGCACCTGACGAGGAAGTACTTAGAGGTACTGTACAGTATAGATGGATGTACCCTATAGAACGTCGACTTCGGCTTTCCAAAGAGCGGGAAGATATCCGTAGGCAGTTTGATAAGTGAGTATAATGCAAAGATATCTTCACATATAAGACTATAGAAAAGTTAGATATATTCAGATGTTTGACTTGGATATGTATTGTAGGTTCTTCGCAGAAAGAAATGTACCAGCAAAATTTGTTCCACCAATAAAAAGACCGGATGGACTAAAATCTAAGGATCATGTAAGAAGCTCAAATTGCATTGTGAATTGTCTATGAATTGTCCAGATGGGGTAACCTCTTGTCTATTTTGTAACGCTAGGTTTCGGAGCTTGAATTTCTGGCCCTTATCTGTGGTCCTGATAGGAGTATAACAAAAGCTTCAGCTTGCATTTCCAACAGTGTCTGCCATAGCGTTGATGTACCTTCTATGGAGACTAACACAGTTGGAGGTTGTCCTGATGAACCTGCACTGGATTGCATTTAGATTCGAAATCCTGCACATGACATTGTCATCCCAACAAAAAGAAGGTTGTGGATCTGGTAATAACGCCTTCTTTAGAACAAAATGTTGGAGGTGATGAATTATGAATTGCATGTCCCTGTCCATCAATGAAAATGGCATATCGTTTTCCTTGTTTCAAAAATAAATATTTGCATGTCTCCTTGTGTTAGTCAATGCAAAGAAGATAATGTTTTCTGTTCAAGTCATGTGAACAAATATGTTTGTATGTAGAGACACAAATGCGGATTGGGTGACAAAATCAGCATAAAATTGCTAGATCAACAACACAAGCATAATGGCATTGCAAGAAAAGGAATAGAACCATCTTTTCACCATGCTTGTGAAAAGGAGATGAGCCAGGAACCACGCCAGCAAGTGGCAGAGGCCAATTCTCGTGCAGCTCAGCTAGCATTGGTTTATCATCTATAAAACTCAAGCATCCGAATATTATGATTACATACTAGGAGTAGTTCCAGTTCCACACTATAGTTCAACAGACAAAAGTGTAAGAAATGCATAAAGTAGCTCCATAATACAGGTTCCAGAGAAAAGCATACAAATCATAAGAAAGAAAGCTCCGCATCACAGTTCACCACCTTCAGGTGCAATAGTTTCTACAGATTGTAAACCCAAATCACCGTCTCCTTCAGGTGGCATAATAATTTTTGGAGTGGGATCAGCAGCACCAACAGAAGTGCCAGCACCGGTAGCATGAGTCTCCACAATAGGCAAACTATCGAGCACCACAATGTCTTCTGAAGGCTCTTCACTACCAGCTCCAGCTGCACAAGTCTCCGCGGATGGTAAAACCAATCCACCACCTCCATCATCTAGCACGATGATGGCAAGTGCAGTCTCATTAGTACCTGTTGCAGCTGCAACTGCGTCAGTCTCCACAGACAGTAAACAAGGAGGCGTCTTAGGTGTAGCGATCTGACCTTGATTTTCTACTCCGTCATCAGGAAACTAAGAGTCTTCTTCAACTTTCTGCTTCTGTGGTTACAAGATAAACAGAGATTACATCGAAAGCATCTACGCACAATGACAAGAATATATGTCATTCTATTGATTTACCTTGTCATCTGGGATAGCAGAAGTCATAGGATTGGAACCTATTTCATCGAGAATTCTCTTTTTCGCTCCTTCCCCTATCTCCTTCCATAGCAAGTTGTAATATTGATTACATGATGTTGATTGACAAATATATGCAAATGTTCAAAAGTTTGCACTGTCGAACTACCAACTTCGAACAGATCCCCACTGTTCTTAGTTATGGGATCTAGCCCAGAAAACAAGCTTCTATGGAATCCTAGTCTACAAAAAAAGGATGCATACCTAGGATAAGAACTACTCTAGACATGACAATGCTGCCCAATCGACAATAAAAATTTAACCGCATCATCAACTCTATCATGTAAGTTCGGAGTGAATCTAGATACACTCTTTTCACATAAGCTAAAACATCTTATATTATGAAATGGAGGGAATAGGTACGAGTGTTATAGTATTTCACAAACCGCCATTGCTGTCGCAGGATAGAGATGACGAATGCTCCACCGCCCTACAGAAGGTTGTCGCGCAGATCTCGCCGCCACTTGTAGAAGATGGAGCCGAGGAGCTGGTCGACAACAATATGGAGCAAGAGGCCAGGGGGCGGTAGTGGATTGGAAGAAGGGACTGAGTAAAAGAGGTTATGTGTGCACCGGTGTGTGCAAAACTCCCTCCCTCCCTCTTCTGCGGCAGCTACTGACAGTAGTACTCCAGCTAGCTTCATCGAGTTCTCTAGTACTCCTACTAGTAGACCTTTACTACTTTTTTTACTACTACTAGGGTAGACAAGGAGTACTTTCAGAAGAAGAAAAAACTAGACTAGCAGACCATCGTATAGTATTGCCTTGTCAAATCACTGGTGATGCCATGATGAGCGACATGTATTTCCTGGTAAACTTGGAATCATCGTGTTCCTTCCACCGCGTGCAGTTTCTGAGCGAAGTACTTACCAACACATCCAACTTAGGCTTACAGGACGCAAACTGTAGTGTAAAAGAAATAAAACTACAGACCTGCAAGGAGTAATACTAATAGTACTACTATTATACAACATTCTGGAAGAAATTATGTACGGATTGTCATGGTGGAGTCACGGCAGATGCCATGGATAGGCTAAAGGTGGGGACTAAATGCACTAGGGGAATCCAGGGAGGGATAGTGTGGTGATTCCACACACAGTTGCTTTGTATTCGATTCACTTCCAAAGTTTACAAGTGCTGCTTGAGCTGTATTGGGGAGAGGAGGAAGAAGAACTCTCTTACTCTCACCACTAGCCTGCCCTCAGGAACACACTAGTAAACCACAACCCATTCGTGATCAACCAACCCCCTTCTACAGAGGCCCTAGCCCTCCTTATATAGGGGTAGCCAGGTCTCCAGTTAGGGCATACATGGAGGCAAATTCCTTGGAATATGCCTCCTCCCAAAATAGTAAGCCGACTGGGTCACTTTTGCCCAGCGTCATCCATGCAGAGGCTACGTGAGCATCGTCACCTTTGTCGGCCACGCCTTGGTGGTCCCGGCCTCTGTCTGCTTTGCTCACGCTCTACACACAGTGGTCACCCTTTGACCAGCAAGATACCTTCCTTCTCTTGCAAGCTTGATATAACCTGGATCGTACCTAGTTGATCTGGCCACACCTGTACCTGCATATTAGTTAGATACATCTTACCGACATACGATATAAGTCGGTTGAGACCTAGTTAGGTGGACATCCCCTGGTCTGGGTTACTCCGTGATTCGGCCTGCCTTGAGGTGACTCGGCCAGCACTTTCTTTGACCTTGCCGTACCTCGGCTAACTCGGCCTCTATACCCCGGCGTGACCCTACCCGGGGGTATCCCCCCAACATTAGTCCCCGAAGCTGGTGCGGTCTTAGCTGCCTTAGCCGCTAAGGCCACAGCAGGTTCAATTTTACCGAGCCTCTTGCTCCTTTTCCGAGTTATCTCATAGTTCGGATTCCATGGGCTTGCTTTCCCTTGGCACATTCAGAGTTTTCACTCGCTGGCCGGGTCACCCTATACTTATCCGAGTTATTCTTCCTTCTCTTGTACGCTTTCCCACGTGGAGGCTAATCATTACTTTGCCTCATTTTAAGGCCAGCGACAGTAACCGCCGTAGTTATTGTCAGAATTTACTGTAGCACATATCACATCGTGTCTGCCTCCTTGTTAACTGTATCAAAATGTCGTGTCATGGGATCTGCTGCGCCTTGTGGCCCTTCATGTGGCTCTTCGCTGATTGGTCGATCCAGGTCATACACGGCCACACCGTGTGGCCCGTCCGCACAGCGCGATCCCACTACCTCTCTAGGGTGTGGTTAAATAGGGGAGGGGCGCGCCCCTTGGGTCTTTTCCCCATTCTCGCACCCCTCTACCTCTTCTTCTCCTTCTTCTACCCCGTGACAGCGCCGCCGCCACCGCCCTTGCGTAGCTACGTCGCCGCCGCACCGTTTCCTCGTGCACTTGCGTCGCCTCCACCTCCACGCATCTGCTCTGCCACGGGTCCTCGCCAGTCCAGGCCACTGCCACCCACCGCCGCTAGCGCCAGTGAAGACAGTGACCTCGAGATGACAGAGGAGGAGCTCGCCGTTGCGGAGCAGGAAATGGAGGAGGACGCGGGGAATGCTAACCGCGGCGCCTGGGCTGGGTCCTCGGTTTGCCAAGATGATCTTGACTGGCTGTATCGCACCAGGCGTTTCCCGGAGGGCGTCATCGCCCGCCTCGCCGCCGCGAAGCTTGCCCCCTCACCCAATCTGGGTGAGTATGTGGTATTCCTCTCCCACTTCCAACGTGGGTTCGGTCTCCCTGTTAGCGATTTTTTCCACGACTGGCTCAACACGTATGAGCTTCAGCCGCATCATCTTCCGACTAACGCCATCACCTCTCTCTCCGCTTTCACTTCAATCATCGAGGGATACGCCGGACTATGGCCCATGAAGGAGCTCTGGATCCGATTCTTTGGCCTCCGCCGGAACGTGATTCCGAACATTGATCTTAATACGGAGGACAAGCAGCTCACACAGTTCGGTGCAGCTTCCATCTCTCCCTGGAAACAGTCCATTTTCCCCCGAGTCACGGGTCTTGACTCTTGCAAGGGCTGGGCCCGAACTTTCTTTTATGTCAGAAATGGCACAACTGAAGATCTAATCCGGCTGTGCCCCTACGCTCTGGGTCCTCCTAATCCGGATCTGTGGGACAATGTCCCCAAGAAGCCCACCTTCCTGGCAAACCAAGTCAACAAAAGGTTCTAGGAGCTGAACGATCTGGGATTGCGCAATGAGGATGCAATGATCACATTTGTCCACAACCAGATCTCCCCCCTCCAGAAATGCACGCATAAACTCTGTCACATGAGCTGGGACCGTGACCCCAACCGGACCTCCTCATTCGAGTTGAGCAATACTGAGATCTACCGCTGGGTCAAGGCCCTCTTCACCACCCACAAGGACTTCTATGTTGAGTGGACGTGGGGGATCGAACACTTCTGCCGAGATAGGCTTCCCCCTGCGGTAAGTCTCATGCCCCAAACCTTTTCCGAATTAAATCATACGTCGGTTTTTGTTGTAGGTTTAATCTTGTTTCCTTCTCTTTCCTTTAGATATTTCTTCAGCAAACCATTGAGGATGGCACCAAGCCTTCTCTCAAATGGGCGCCTGATCGAGATGCCTCGGACGAGGAGGAACCGGATCAGGAGATGTTCCTGCCGATGGCTGATTCGACCAAGCGACACAACAGTAAACTCTCTTCCATTAGAGATTGGCCCGACGATGAAGATGATTCGGACGTTGAGGTGATGGAGGCATTTGACGCTGTCCCCCTTTCTTATGCTTTTCCGGCATCAGCTAACCCCGGTGGGTAGATCCATGAAGATCCTCCCCTTGCCACGGGTGAGCATGTCCCGGTCGCACTGAAGAAGAGGGGGGGCGCATCTGCTTCTTCCTCCGGACCTTCTCAGCCAGCTAAAAGGCGAAAGAAGTCTGTGGACAAACCTGCCACCAAGCCTACGACCAATGGCATAACCCGGAGGGCTCGGAAGCCCAAGGAGCCTTTGACCTGGGATGAGTAAGCCACTTCTCCCTTTGCTATACACTTGTTCTTCCTTTGTTATAGTTTCTCATCATTCATGATTTGATTCGGCAGGGTCGTGGTTGAGGTCCCTTAGAGTGGATCCGGCATTGCCTCGCTGCTCCAACATAGCCCTTCCCCCTTGTGGCAATGATTCACGCCCGTTGAGCCCCATTCAGGAGGGCTCAGGGGCTGCTCCGGGTTCTAGCCCACCTCGTCAAGAGGAGGGCAACCTCGGAACGGGGGGAAGCGGTTCTGTCGAGGCTGCAGTTGCTCCTTCTTCGGCACAGCCGCAACCAGCCACCACCAAGGTTCCTTTAGTACCCCTGCCGAAACAGAAATCAGTACCAGCATCAGCTCCAGCACCAGCAGCAACAACACAAGCACCAACAGCAGCACCAAGCCCCTCCGCCTCGTCCGAGTCTTCCAAGCCTCGGCGAGAAGGCACCAGTAGCACCAAGGCTAGCACTAAGGCCGCTCCCAAGGGAAAATCTGCCGCAGCAACTTCCACCTCACAATAGCAACCCAAGGGCAAAAAGGCTCCTGATGCCACTAGGGCAGCGTCAATCGAGGCTGGACAGCGTACACTTGCGTCCATGCTCCCGAAAAAGACTCCACCGCCGAAGGACGCCCCTGCCGAGCCAGCTGATGCGCAACTCGTTTTGCACACCAGCCCCGCCGTTGCCCAGGTTGAGAGGAGGGAAGCTCATGCTAAGGGTCTACTTGCACCCCACATGCTCAGCGGCGAACGCTATCCTCCGACCTTGATCGAGTTTGTAAACAACTGGAACAAGGCGGAGTTTGTCCACAATGATGATCTCCTGGAGAAATTCGGGCCCACCGAGTTTGCTGCCCAAATGAATACCGCTGCTAAGGCAATTAACCTTGTAGGTCGAATCATGGAGGTATGTTACTTCGCCTTTTCCTTCGCATGTAGTAGATATTAGTGATATAGTCATTAGTCCCTGAGCCTCCGGGGGAGTAACTTGTTACTCGGTCAGATGCTCCTTGGAGAACTAATGTAGCTCCTTAATTACTTCAATTATGCACACACCTAGAGCCGGGTTAAGTTCCACTTGGCCCGGGTTTTGTATACTTCGAATATGCACACACCTAGAGTCGGGTAGTTCAACTTGACCCGGATTTTGTACACTTTGAATATGCACACACCTAGAGCTGGGTTAAGTTCCACTTGGCCCGGATTTTGTATACTTCGAATATGCACACACCTAGAGCCGGGTTGAGTTCCACTTGGCCTGGATTTTGTACACTTCGCATATGCACACACCTAGAGCCGGGTTAAGTTCCACTTGGCCCAGATTTTGTATACTTCGAATATGCCCACACCTAGAGCTGAGTTAAGTTCCACTTGGCCCTGATTTTGTAAACATCTAATATGCACACACCTAGAGCCGGGTTAAGTTCCACTTAGCCCGGATTTTGTACACTTTGAATATGCACACACCTAGAGCCGGGTTAAGTTCCACTTAGCCCGGATTTTGTACACTTCAAATATGCACACACCTAGAGCCGGGTTAAGTTCCACTTGGCCTGGATTTTGTACACTTCGAATATGCACACACCTAGAGCCGGGTTAAGATCCACTTGGCCCGGATTTTGTACACTTCGAATATGCACACAACTGAGCTATCTTTTTGTAGTTTTTTCAGGTGATCACCAATCGCCGGAGCGTTGATTTTCAGTGTCACTTGGATACTCACAAGATGTTGCGATCAAGACATGGTGCGCTTCTCATAGAACACGAGAAAAGGGGTAAGTTTTTTCCTTGGCATTATTCCATTTTTCTTCGTCTTCTTCTGCCGAATTAATCCATCGTTCAGATTTTGCAGCTGGGGTAGAGGCCGAGAACACCATCATGAGGAAGAACTTGGAGCCGATAAACGGTTAGTCATTCCTGCTTAATCTTCCTTCACGCTCTATCTCCTTTTCCCCTTGGCTCGGCAAATATTCATACCTTGGCTTTGCCGGGTCAACAGACTATTTCAGCCTCTCTTGAAGATAGTGTGCTCGTGCCTGATATGATGCTGCATTTTCTCGAAGAAGCAGGGCAACACCAAGCTGAACTCAAGAAGAAGGATGACGAGCTTGCCCTCCTCCGGACCAAAGACGAAGAAATTGCCAAGCTCAAAGCAGACATGAAGAAGCTCAAGGCGCAGCCAAGTCCAAACTGGAGAAAGCAGGCCAAGACTTTACTGAAGAACGAGAGCGCCTCAACCTCTAGATCGCCAAGGACCAAGAACTGCTTAAGGAGACCGGCGTTAAGCTTGAGTCGGCGAACACTGAACTTGCGCAACTCCGGAAAAGGCGTGATGACTGTACCGAGGAGCTGAACCGGATCCACAGCCACATCTCTTGTAAGTTCGTTTCCTTAAGCCGGCATGAATTTCTCTAGGTCAACCTCTTTTACTTATTTCACTTGTCTTGTTTTAGATAAATTTCCGGAGGGCAATGCCATTGCAACCACTGTTGTTACCAAGTTCCGCCAGCAGAGGGGTACCCCAATTGCTCCTAGCACTAGAGAAATTCCTTATGACATGGAGGACCTGCTGGTCAGCTTGTCTTCTCGCGTCAAAATTGTGAAGAATTATGGCAAGGAGATTCTTGATGTGCCAATCCGGATCTTCAATGCCTATTGGCCTGATGAAGATACCCCGGAGGGGGCCACAACTCTTGTTGCCAAGTTAATGGAGTGTGAAACCCAACTTGATCTTTGGAGGGAGTCTGATGGTCGCGCCGGAGCTAAAACCGTTCTCCACTACGTGCTTACGTGGTATGAGAAAATCAACCTCAATCCTCTTGAGCGGATGCGCACCGGGTCAAGGTGGTCCAATGATCTGGATTGGATAGCTCGGCGCAAGGCTTGTGCTCACAACCTCATTCAGTATGCCCCTATCCATCAATGGAATGAGGGACCAAGCTTCCTTGGCGCCGTCGACGATGAAAATGCCGAAGATGATTCGGGTGATGACGAAGAGGACGACGCCTCGGATGTTGAGGAAAGTGAAGATGATGCTGAAGCCGAAGCTGGAGCTGAACCCACTGGCGCAGAATTACCTCCTCCTGCTTCTCCTTGAGCGAAAACACTTTAAAGTTTATCAGATCCCCGATATGCCGGGTGTAATTGTATTAAGCACATAAGTGATATTTTGCTACTAAGTTTTTGTGCCGGATTAACTTGGGCGTAGTCCCCGAGTTTCATTTTCTTGTTTCTCCAATTTCTTGGCTCGGCTCGTGTCCATCTTGGTTCGGTTTTATGACTTACGAGTCGGAGTTTCAAAAATTGACTTAACAATACTTGGAAACTTTAGGATTAGCTGAAAATAATTCAACATAGTAAACATAAAGTAAACCTGAGGTTAGTCTGAATAACAAACGTTAGCTCGATTAAGTTTCTTTCCTTAGTCGTTTTTCATGTGCTACACAATTCCAAACTTGTGCTCTTGCTTGCCATGAAGCCAAATCTTGTTGGAGAGCAGCAAGTCCAAGAGTTGGGTTTTTTGGTGCTCACACACTACTAATCCGGCTTAGGTAGAAGAAACTTACGCCAGCCGACATATAAATAATAAATACAGAAGACAACAAATATTATTAAGGCAGTCCCCGAGTTACTGCTCGAGGTGCCAACATTTCATTGATAAGCTCATTGCCGGCATAGATACCGACATATGAGAGACTCGGATACATACACTTCTTTGCTAAGTGTAGAAAGGACGAAGTAGAGCTACATTCCATGGACGCTTAGATTCCTCGCCGGACTTGTCCACCTTGTTCTTCTCCTGCGGTTTTGCATCTATGAGATAATAAGAATTGTTGTGCAACGCTTTGCTCACAATGAATGGCCCTTCCCATGGGGGGGATAACTTATGCATGCTAGCAGTACGTTGTACCAACTGGGGTACCAGATCACCTTCCCGGAAAACTCAGGGCTTTACTTTCCAGCTATGATAGCGTCAGAGATTTTGCTGATATATGGCGGATCTGGACAATGCCAATTCTCTCGCTTCTTCTAGCAGATCAACATCATTTTGCCGGGCTTCTTGCACTTCGGCTTCAATGTATTGGGTGACCCAAGGCGAGTCATGCTCTATGTTGGCTGGTAATACAGCTTCTGCCCCATATACCAGAAAGAATGGCGTATAGCCTGTTGATCGATTTGGAGTTGTTCTTAAACTCCACAGTACTGCTGGTAGTTCTTCCTTCCAGCACCCCGCTGATCTTTGCCGTGGCTCAATGAGGCAGGGTTTTATCCCGGATAACACTAATCCATTGGATCTCTCTACTTGCCCGTTCGATGCGGGGTGGGCTACCGAGGCAACGTCCAGCCGGATCTTCTTATCTCGACATAAACGTGCAAATGCTCCTTCAGCAAAATTTGTGCCATTATCTTTTATGATACTGTGAGGATAACCGTATCTCAAGATGATATCTTTGAGGAATGTTATGGCAGTAGCTCCATCACATTTTCTTATTGGCTTCACCTCAATCCATTGATAAATTTGTCAACCATGACCAAGATGTGGGTCATGTTCCCTCTTGCTCGTTTAAACGGGCTAACCATATCCAAACACCATACGGAAAATGGCCAGGTAATTGGTATGGTCTTGAGTTCCGACATTGGTGTATGTGTCTTGGTAGCATATCTTTGACAGCCATTGCACTTTCTTACCAAATCTTCTGCTTGTTCCAAGGCGCTTGGCCAGTAAAGCCCATGACGGAAAGCTTTTGCCACCAAGTCTCTGGACGAGGCATGATGCCCACATTCCCCTTGATGTATATCTTGGAGGATGTCAAGTCCTTCCTCCGGGTCAACACATCGCTGGAGGACATTAGTCACACTCCTTTTGTATAGCTCGGAATTGATGATCGTGTATGATTTTGCTCTCCTCTGAGTTTGCCTGGAAAGCACCTCCTCAGCGGGTAAGGTTTCATCCTTCAGAAATTGAAATATGGGCAGTCCCTAAGCTGGTACATCTCTCAGTGGGAACACATCCTCATCGACTTCCATCTGATCCACTGGCATAACTTCAACCGGATCACGCTGCACAGTTCCTGGGTCATGCGAAGCAGTCCCCGGGTTTGTCGAGACAGTCCCCGAGTCAATGTCCATGGGCACAGCCTCCATCTCCGGATTTTCCGGGATATAAATTGATTCGGATTCTGGGTATGGCCTGATAGATATTTTTTGAGGTGTTCTAATCCTACACCCAGTGGAATTGCTTGTCGGGTTGATCCGAGCTTCGACGATACGTCGGTAGCCTAATTTTCCACCCGATGTACATGGTGACATTCACATCCCTCAAAGTAACCAGATATCTTATGCACATGGAATCTGTATAATGCCATGTTTGCATACAAAGCATCCCATTGTCCGGAGACTTGCTGGACTACGAGATCCGAGTCACCGAAGCACTAGATCTGACGTATTCCAATTTCTTTTGCCACTTTGAGCCCATGCACAAGTTCCTCATATTCTACAACATTGTTTGATGTAGTGAAGTGGATCTGCAGCACATATTTCAGCTGGTCCTTCTTGGGTGAGGTAAGCACAACTCCGACGCCTAACCCGGTTTTTGTTTTTGGCCCGTCAAAGTGCATCCTAAAATAGTTCGGATCTGGCAATGGTGGCTCACACCGCACCTCGGCCCAATCCACAAAAAAGTCCTCCACAGCCTGAGATTTGATTGCTTCTCTTCTGTCATATTATGGTGCATAAGGGGCTAGCTCAATTGCCAATTTTGCAATCCTGCCACTTGCATCCTTGTTGCTCATTATCTCGGATATGGGGGCTTCACATATTACCTTGATTGGGTGCTCTTCAAAATAGTGCTTCAGCTTCTTAGCTGCCATATACACACCATATGCCAACTTCTGATAATGAGGATAGTTTTTCTTTGATGCAGATAATACCTCTCTTAGGTAATATACTGGCCTTTGCACTGACTTACCCTCTTCATCGCGCTCTACCACAATTACTGCACTTACAACTCGGTTGGTTGTGGCTATATAGAGCAACATTGGCTCCTTTGATAGTGGAGACGCTAACACTGGTGCAGTGGCTAACATTGGCTCCTTTAATTGGATAAAGGCATCATTGGCCTGAAGCGTCCAAATGAACTAGTCCGACTTTTTCAGAGTTGATAGAGAGGAAGTGCCTTTTCTCCCAACCGACATACAAACGGATTTAAGGATGCCAGGCAACCAGTGAACTTCTAGACATCGGAAACACACTTCGGTAGTTCCGTTCGCTCTATGGCCTGGATTTTAGTTGGATTAACTTCGATACCTTGGCTAGAGATAAGAAATCCGAGTAATTTTCCAGCCGGGACACCGAAGGTACATTTCTCCGGGTTAAGCTTCATTCGGAACCTCCTTAGGTTCGCAAATGTCTGCCTGATATGGTCAAGGAGCATTTTGCTTTCCTTGGTCTTGATATCAACATCATCCACATATACCTGCACATTTTGACCAACTTGGTCGTGTAAACATTTCTGCATACATCTTTGGTACGTTGCCCCTGCATTATGTAAACCAAAGGGCTTGGTGCGATAGCAATAAGCCCCATACGGGGTGATAAACGCAGTCTTTATTTGATCACTTGGGTTTAAAGGTATCTGGTGGAAACCAGAATATGCATCAATGAATGACAACAGTTCACACCCAGTAGTGGAATCTATGACCTGGTCTATCCTTGGCAGTGGGAATGGATCTTTTGGACACGCCTTATTCAGGTTCGTGTAAACAATACACATGCGCCAAACCACTGCCACGTTCGGATCGTCCTTCTTCTTCTCCAACAGCACCGGATTAGATAGCCAATCCGGGTAAGGTACTTCCATGATAAATCTAGCAGCCAACAACCGAGCTATCTCATCTCCTATGACCCTTCCCATGTCTTCGGCGAAGCGGCGGAGAGGTTGCTTCACCGGCTTTGCTCTGGGTCTCACATTCAAAGAGTGCTCGGCTAACTCCCTCGGAACACCTTGCAAGTCCTGTGTGGACCAAGCAAACAAATCCCGATTCTCACAGAGGAAGTTGACGAGCTCGCTTTCCTATTTGTCATTTAACCCGGTACCAATTGTTATGGTGCGCTCTGGGAACATATAGTCAATAGGTACTCTCTTGGTATCCTTCGTCGGTTGAAATGATACACTACCATGCGGGTTACTCAGTGCCGGCATATACTGCTGCGCGGATTGAGCTCATGCCGCCACCTCCTGGATCTTTCTCTTCTCTTGCGCAATCACGAGTGACTCGGCCAGGTTAGACCCGGCTGACGCCCACTCAATGGAACATCGAAAATCACCAGCTATGGTAATCACACCATTTGGCCCGGGCAGTTTCATCTTCAAGTAACTGATGTGACAACTTGCCATGAACTAGTTCAGGGCTGGCCTGCCGAGCAATGCATGATATGCACTTTCCAAATTGACAACTTCGAATTCCAAATTCTCATTTCGGCAGTTAGCTCTTGTGCCTAACAACACGTCAACCCGGACCTTGCCTATGGGCTCACAAGAAATTCCTGGCACAATGCCATGGAAAGTTGTCCTTGTAGCTTGGAGCATGTTCTCCGAGATACCCAACTTGCGCATCGTGTCCGCATACGTGATGTTGATGCTACTACCATTGTCAATTGGCACCTTTGAGAACCTCACATTGATGTTAGGCCCAATGAATGTCGGATCTAACACCAGCGCATATGAACCAGGACTAGGCATAAGCTTTAGATGATCTTTGATGCTCTAGGTAATCTCCTGATCCGACCAAGGCATATACCTCGTCACAGCTGGCATTACCGCATTTACTTCCATATGTCGGTGCTGCAAACTCTTTTTGTCTGTTTCTTCTGTGGTGAACATGCAGTAACTCTGATGATGCTCTCTATACTCATTCCTCCCCTCGTTTCCAGGTACCTCTGATCCGGTTGATGCTGGTCTTCCACACTATGCACAGCATCCCTTCTCTAATGGTTGTCATACCTCGGCGGAGGGGGAGGCAACATTAATTGTTGCGTGTTCTCTCCGGAGAGAAATTGTTGCCGGGGTAACTCCTGCCGAGGTTGATCATTCCGAGGTGCAAGAGCATTCCCCGAACCACCTTATTCTATTTTCCTCATCCATTCACATTGACGGGTTGTGTGACCCGCGGGGTTACTCGGATTTGGCGTGTGAAATTTACACGGCTAATCCAGCATTGCCTCATAAGTAGACCTCGGACGGTCCTTCTTTTCTTGTCACTATTTCTTCTGCTCTGGCGTCCAAGTTTTCTTGCCATCATTTCTTGGTGTCCATTGCTGTCCTCCAGTTTTCTGACGTTGGTTGTTTCCTGCTCCGGGCTGATCTTGATTCATAGCCGCAACTTGTTGCGAACTGCACCGGTAGTCCGGTCTATCATCTCTTCTTGTACCCTAGTAATCATTTCTCCGGGATGATCCGGCCCCATCTCCATGACAATACTCCTCGCTTGACTCGTTTGACATGAGCCTGGGCTGCGTCGGATAACCCAAGGCATATGAATCAGCAATCCGGATTGTTTCTGCCAACGTAGTGGGCATATCTCCTTGCAACCTTTTCCATAGCATGCTTTCATATCTGCACCCCTGAGCAAACCAAGCTATGGCATGTGACTCAATTACACCTTCACAAGAGTTTCGCACTGTGCACCAACGGGTTAAGAACTCCCGGTCTGTCTCATTCGGTCTCTGCTTGCACATTGCTAGGGTCTGTGGCCTGTTGGGCCTCTAATATGTACTTGAGAAATTGATAACGAACATTTACTCAAAATCAATCCAATAGTTAATACTTCCAGGCGGCAAATTGTTTAGCCATAACCTCGCTGGCCCCTCTAGCATCTGGGGTACATATCTCACAACCCATCTCAAGTTGCATGTAGCAATTTTTACAGCTGATGTGTAGTTAATCAACCAATCTTCCGGCTTTGTGCTGCCGTCATATGTCTTAGTGCCTCTAGGTAACTGGAAGTTAGGTACCGGAGGTTTCTTCATGATCCGGGGCCCAAAACACGATGGACCCGGAGGACCTTGACATTCAATTTGCTCCGACCTATATAGCCGATCCAGTTTTAACCTGGCATCATCAGGCATCAAGTTCCTACTTCCCAATCTTGACCCTATCACGTGATAGTCCGGCATGGGATACCTAGCATTCACCATTTCCGAATCACCATCATTGTATCTATCTTGATCCTATGGAGCTGCTCTTTGTTGCATACCTTGGTTGGCACTGCGCTCTTCTCGTGGTATGTTCCGCTGCTGCGGTTTCCCTGCATCTATTGAATTACGATGTCCGGCATTGCCGTTTATAGCTTCCCTTGACCGGCATTACCTTGGTCACGGTTACCTCGGCCAGCTTCACCTCGGCTCACACTTTGTCGATCCTCATTTCTCTGCAATTCATTTCCTTTCCCTGCCCTTGCCGGGTCATATGGGACTATCTGCTTATTCCTCCTAGCCGAGGTTACTACCTCTTCCCTCCTAGGACCACCATGAGGGGATGATGCAGCTCCAGTGGATTTCTCTGGGTTACCCACCGCCGAATGAAAGATCTTGGAGGCCCCAACTCTCTCCGGGAATTCCTCATTTTGCCTATTCGCGATCTGAACCAACTCATTGACCCTATCTTGCTATCTTTGACGGGCGTCACCTATCAGACTTTCTAACTCGGATGCAGCTGCATCTGCTGCTCTGAGGTTCTTTGCCGGGGTACTATACTTCGGCAGCCCCACGGACAGACAGTTTTCTGATTCCTCAATCCTAGTATCACCCTCTTTGTTCATTGCACTCATGAGGTTTCTCCCCTTCACTTTCACAACATCTCCCTTATTTGCCTTTGCGTACTCACGTAGTGTCATGTTCAACGACTGCTGAGCCGCGGCTATCTTTTTTGCACCCTCTAGTATTTTTTGTCTAGTCTCATCTAGCTCGACCTGCGCCTGAGCCGAATCTACTACTGCCGCTACTGGGTTTACCAGGCTATCCATCGCCTGCTGCAGCACATTCTCTGGCCTTTCCAGAGGAGGACCTCTACTTTTCCTCGGTGCCTAAGGTGATACCTCCGGATCTGGTCCTGGATCCTTGCTCGCGCCAGCGCCAGGCGCAGTCATCATCACCTCAGCATGGTCCGGGAGCGAGTGATACGCGCCCCGCGAGCCGCACTAAGGGGTGGCTCGCCTCCTTCGACGACGTGCCGTGGATGAACGCACGACACATCGACAGCAACATAGATCTTGTGCGCGCCGAGCTTGACGAAGAGGCCGTTGCACGGAAGAGGATGCTTGCCGAAGTAGCCAGCGTTGTCGCTGACGAAATCCAGCGCTCCAAAGCGCTGAACGAGCCCAGAGATGATGCGTTCGCCGGTGCCGATGAAGTTTCCCGTCTGGATCTTCACCCCTGCTAGCGCCGCTAGCCCCACGGTGGGCGCCAATTGTCGTGGTGATGTCATGGCAGATGCCATGGATAGGCTAAAGGTGGGGACTAAATGCACTAGGGGAATCCAGGGAGGGATAGTTTGGTGATTCCACACACAGTTGCTTTGTATTCGATTCACTTCCACAGTTTACAAGTGCTCCTTGAGCTGTATTGGGGAGAGGAGGAAGAAGGACTCTCTTACTCTCACCACTAGCCTGCCCTCAAGAACACACTAGTAAACCACAACCCACTCGTGATCAACCAACCCCCTTCTATAGAGGCCCTAGCCCTCCTTATATAGGGGTTGCCAGGTCTCCAGTTAGGGCATACGTGGAGGCATATTCCAAGGAATATGCCTCCTCCCAAAATAGTAAGCCGACCGGGTCACTTTTGCCTAGCATCATCCATGCAGAGGCTACGTGAGCCTCTGCGGCACCCGCGTCATCCGATACAGGCATCGTCACCTTTGTCGGCCACGCCTCGGTGGTCCCGACCTCTGTTTGCTTCGCTTACGCTCTGCACACAGTGGTCCCCCTTTGACCAGCGAGATACCTTCCTTCTCTTGCAAGCTTGATATAACCCGGATCGTACCTAGTTGATCCGGCCATACCTGTACCTACATATTAGTTAGATACATCTTACCGACATACGACATAAGTCGGTTGAGACCCAGTTAGGTGGACACCTCCTGGTCCGGGTTACTCCGTGATTCGGCCTGCCTTGAGGTGACTCGGCTAGCACTTGCTTTGACCTTGCCGTACCTCGGCTAACTCGGCCTCTATACCCCGGCGTGACCCTACCCTGGGGTATCCCCCCAACACGGATAGTAGTAGTGGAGTACAATTGTACTCCTAATAAGGTTCTTTTACAAGCTTGGTGAAATATACATACTGGAGATACTACCGAGTGTTCAAAAGGGGTTTTTGGTCATACGGAGTATTCTACAAGACGGGCCGGGTGCAAAACTAAATGCTGAGTACCCGTACATCAACTAAAAACCAGCCAAAAGAAAGAGTTCAACAGAACGGAGACCATATTAGCTATCTGTAACATCCCAAATTTTGTAATTTCAGATGTTACTAGTAAGCATGCTTCATATTATTGCATCATGGCATCACATATCGAAAATTTTGCATCAGGTATTTTCTCAAACCCCATAGTCAATTATAGACAAAAGGGGGGTAAAAAGCTTTTTAACCTTTTCAACCACCAAAAATCTTGCAAAAGGGTTATTTTATTGTTCTATTCTAACCCTCTCCTTTTTACAAATTTTTAGAGACCAATTTCGTCTAATTCGGAGTCCGTTTGCAAAAGTTATCAAACAAATAGCAATTCAGAAATTATTAAAAGAATATAAAAAAACCTAATCTAACTGGGCCGGCCGAGCCAACCCGGGGCTACCTGCCGCCCGCCTGGCCGGGTGGGTGACGCGCAGCCGGCCCGCTAGCCGCCAGACGCTAGCCGCCAACAGCCCGCCAGCGGCCTGCCCCGCGCCCGCAGCCGCTGACAGGCGGGGCCCGCCTGTCAGCTGCATCCTCCCCGAGTCCGGGCTGAGCCCGCCGCCGCCGCCGCCAGCGCAACTGCCGCTGACGATTCAGGGACGGATTCCGCGACTTCCGCGCCAAGAATCCGCCTTTATATAGCCGGGCACGCCTCCCCAAGCAAACCCTAGCCTTTTTCCGCCGCCACCGCCACCGAGCGCTGCCGGATTGCTCGCCGGAGCGCCGCCGCCTCCACCGCCAGCAGCCGCCGCCCGCCGTCGCCTTGGGAAGAGAGGGCCGCCGCCGCCCCCGGGAACGTGACCGCGACGAGGAGCCGGTCCCCGTCGTCTAGCTCTACGGGCAGGAGGAGCACCGCCGCCGCCGCCGACCATTGCTGGAGCCCCGCCGCCGCTCGCCGCCGTCCGCCGCCACCAGTCGCCGCCGCCTCGGTAAGCCGCATCGCCCCCCTTCGTCTCCGACCGTCAGATCTAGATCTGACGGCCCACAACCGGCCAACCGGCCCGGCCCAGAAATCCGAGTAATTTTCCAGCCGGGACACCGAAGGTACATTTCTCCGGGTTAAGCTTCATTCGGAACCTCCTTAGGTTCGCAAATGTCTGCCTGATATGGTCAAGGAGCATTTTGCTTTCCTTGGTCTTGATATCAACATCATCCACATATACCTGCACATTTTGACCAACTTGGTCGTGTAAACATTTCTGCATACATCTTTGGTACGTTGCCCCTGCATTATGTAAACCAAAGGGCTTGGTGCGATAGCAATAAGCCCCATACGGGGTGATAAACGCAGTCTTTATTTGATCACTTGGGTTTAAAGGTATCTGGTGGAAACCAGAATATGCATCAATGAATGACAACAGTTCACACCCAGTAGTGGAATCTATGACCTGGTCTATCCTTGGCAGTGGGAATGGATCTTTTGGACACGCCTTATTCAGGTTCGTGTAAACAATACACATGCGCCAAACCACTGCCACGTTCGGATCGTCCTTCTTCTTCTCCAACAGCACCGGATTAGATAGCCAATCCGGGTAAGGTACTTCCATGATAAATCTAGCAGCCAACAACCGAGCTATCTCATCTCCTATGACCCTTCCCATGTCTTCGGCGAAGCGGCGGAGAGGTTGCTTCACCGGCTTTGCTCTGGGTCTCACATTAAAAGAGTGCTCGGCTAACTCCCTCGGAACACCTTGCAAGTCCTGTGTGGACCAAGCAAACAAATCCCGATTCTCACAGAGGAAGTTGACGAGCTCGCTTTCCTATTTGTCATTTAACCCGGTACCAATTGTTACGGTGCGCTCTGGGAACATATAGTCAATAGGTACTCTCTTGGTATCCTTCGTCGGTTGAAATGATACACTACCATGCGGGTTACTCAGTGCCGGCATATACTGCTGCGCGGATTGAGCTGATGCCGCCACCTCCTGGATCTTTCTCTTCTCTTGCGCAATCACGAGTGACTCGGCCAGGTTAGACCCGGCTGACGCCCACTCAATGGAACATCGAAAATCACCAGCTATGGTAATCACACCATTTGGCCCGGGCAGTTTCATCTTCAAGTAACTGATGTGACAACTTGCCATGAACTAGTTCAGGGCTGGCCTGCCGAGCAATGCGTGATATGCACTTTCCAAATTGACAACTTCGAATTCCAAATTCTCATTTCGGCAGTTAGCTCTTGTGCCTAACAACACGTCAACCCGGACCTTGCCTATGGGCTCACAAGAAATTCCTGGCACAATGCCATGGAAAGTTGTCCTTGTAGCTTGGAGCATGTTCTCCGAGATACCCAACTTGCGCATCGTGTCCGCATACGTGATGTTGATGCTACTACCATTGTCAATTGGCACCTTTGAGAACCTCACATTGATGTTAGGCCCAATGAATGTCGGATCTAACACCAGCGCATATGAACCAGGACTAGGCATAAGCTTCAGATGATCTTTGATGCTCTAGGTAATCTCCTGATCCGACCAAGGCATATACCTCGTCACAGCTGGCATTACCGCATTTACTTCCATATGTCGGTGCTGCAAACTCTTTTTGTCTGTTTCTTCTGTGGTGAACATGCAGTAACTCTGATGATGCTCTCTATACTCATTCCTCCCCTCGTTTCCAGGTACCTCTGATCCGGTTGATGCTGGTCTTCCACACTATGCACAGCATCCCTTCTCTAATGGTTGTCATACCTCGGCGGAGGGGGAGGCAACATTAATTGTTGCGTGTTCTCTCCGGAGAGCAATTGTTGCCGGGGTAACTCCTACCGAGGTTGATCATTCCGAGGTGCAAGAGCATTCCCCGAACCACCTTATTCTATTTTCCTCATCCATTCACATTGACGGGTTGTGTGACCCGCGGGGTTACTCGGATTTGGCGTGTGAAATTTACACGGCTAATCCAGCATTGCCTCATAAGTAGACCTCGGACGGTCCTTCTTTTCTTGTCACTATTTCTTCTGCTCTGGCGTCCAAGTTTTCTTGCCATCATTTCTTGGTGTCCATTGCTGTCCTCCAGTTTTCTGACGTTGGTTGTTTCCTGCTCCGGGCTGATCTTGATTCATAGCCGCAACTTGTTGCGAACTGCACCGGTAGTCCGGTCTATCATCTCTTCTTGTACCCTAGTAATCATTTCTCCGGGATGATCCGGCCCCATCTCCATGACAATACTCCTCGCTTGACTCGTTTGACATGAGCCTGGGCTGCGTCGGATAACCCAAGGCATATGAATCAGCAATCCGGATTGTTTCTGCCAACGTAGTGGGCATATCTCCTTGCAACCTTTTCCATAGCATGCTTTCATATCTGCACCCCTGAGCAAACCAAGCTATGGCATGTGACTCAATTACACCTTCACAAGAGTTTCGCACTGTGCACCAACGGGTTAAGAACTCCCGGTCTGTCTCATTCGGTCTCTGCTTGCACATTGCTAGGGTCTGTGGCCTGTTGGGCCTCTAATATGTACTTGAGAAATTGATAACGAACATTTACTCAAAATCAATCCAATAGTTAATACTTCCAGGCGGCAAATTGTTTAGCCATAACCTCGCTGGCCCCTCTAGCATCTGGGGTACATATCTCACAACCCATCTCAAGTTGCATGTAGCAATTTTTACAGCTGATGTGTAGTTAATCAACCAATCTTCCGGCTTTGTGCTGCCGTCATATGTCTTAGTGCCTCTAGGTAACTGGAAGTTAGGTACCGGAGGTTTCTTCATGATCCGGGGCCCAAAACACGATGGACCCGGAGGACCTTGACATTCAATTTGCTCCGACCTATATAGCCGATCCAGTTTTAACCTGGCATCATCAGGCATCAAGTTCCTACTTCCCAATCTTGACCCTATCACGTGATAGTCCGGCATGGGATACCTAGCATTCACCATTTCCGAATCACCATCATTGTATCTATCTTGATCCTATGGAGCTGCTCTTTGTTGCATACCTTGGTTGGCACTGCGCTCTTCTCGTGGTATGTTCCGCTGCTGCGGTTTCCCTGCATCTATTGAATTACGATGTCCGGCATTGCCGTTTATAGCTTCCCTTGACCGGCATTACCTTGGTCACGGTTACCTCGGCCAGCTTCACCTCGGCTCACACTTTGTCGATCCTCATTTCTCTGCAATTCATTTCCTTTCCCTGCCCTTGCCGGGTCATATGGGACTATCTGCTTATTCCTCCTAGCCGAGGTTACTACCTCTTCCCTCCTAGGACCACCATGAGGGGATGATGCAGCTCCAGTGGATTTCTCTGGGTTACCCACCGCCGAATGAAAGATCTTGGAGGCCCCAACTCTCTCCGGGAATTCCTCATTTTGCCTATTCGCGATCTGAACCAACTCATTGACCCTATCTTGCTATCTTTGACGGGCGTCACCTATCAGACTTTCTAACTCGGATGCAGCTGCATCTGCTGCTCTGAGGTTCTTTGCCGGGGTACTATACTTCGGCAGCCCCACGGACAGACAGTTTTCTGATTCCTCAATCCTAGTATCACCCTCTTTGTTCATTGCACTCATGAGGTTTCTCCCCTTCACTTTCACAACATCTCCCTTATTTGCCTTCGCGTACTCACGTAGTGTCATGTTCAACGACTGCTGAGCCGCGGCTATCTTTTTTGCACCCTCTAGTATTTTTTGTCTAGTCTCATCTAGCTCGACCTGCGCCTGAGCCGAATCTACTACTGCCGCTACTGGGTTTACCAGGCTATCCATCGCCTGCTGCAGCACATTCTCTGGCCTTTCCAGAGGAGGACCTCTACTTTTCCTCGGTGCCTAAGGTGATACCTCCAGATCTGGTCCTGGATCCTTGCTCGCGCCAGCGCCAGGCGCAGTCATCATCACCTCAGCATGGTCCGGGAGCGAGTGATACGCGCCCCGCGAGCCGCACTAAGGGGTGGCTCGCCTCCTTCGACGACGTGCCGTGGATGAACGCACGACACATCGACAGCAACATAGATCTTGTGCGCGCCGAGCTTGACGAAGAGGCCGTTGCGCGGAAGAGGACGCTTGCCGAAGTAGCCAGCGTTGTCGCTGACGAAATCCAGCGCTCCAAAGCGCTGAACGAGCCCAGAGATGATGCGTTCGCCGGTGCCGATGAAGTTTCCCGTCTGGATCTTCACCCCTGCTAGCGCCGCTAGCCCCACGGTGGGCGCCAATTGTCGTGGTGATGTCATGGCAGATGCCATGGATAGGCTAAAGGTGGGGACTAAATGCACTAGGGGAATCCAGGGAGGGATAGTTTGGTGATTCCACACACAGTTGCTTTGTATTCGATTCACTTCCACAGTTTACAAGTGCTCCTTGAGCTGTATTGGGGAGAGGAGGAAGAAGGACTCTCTTACTCTCACCACTAGCCTGCCCTCAAGAACACACTAGTAAACCACAACCCACTCGTGATCAACCAACCCCCTTCTATAGAGGCCCTAGCCCTCCTTATATAGGGGTTGCCAGGTCTCCAGTTAGGGCATACGTGGAGGCATATTCCAAGGAATATGCCTCCTCCCAAAATAGTAAGCCGACCGGGTCACTTTTGCCTAGCATCATCCATGCAGAGGCTACGTGAGCCTCTGCGGCACCCGCGTCATCCGATACAGGCATCGTCACCTTTGTCGGCCACGCCTCGGTGGTCCCGACCTCTGTTTGCTTCGCTTATGCTCTGCACACAGTGGTCCCCCTTTGACCAGCGAGATACCTTCCTTCTCTTGCAAGCTTGATATAACCCGGATCGTACCTAGTTGATCCGGCCATACCTGTACCTACATATTAGTTAGATACATCTTACCGACATACGACATAAGTCGGTTGAGACCCAGTTAGGTGGACACCTCCTGGTCCGGGTTACTCCGTGATTCGGCCTGCCTTGAGGTGACTCGGCTAGCACTTGCTTTGACCTTGCCGTACCTCGGCTAACTCGGCCTCTATACCCCGGCGTGACCCTACCCTGGGGTATCCCCCCAACACGGATAGTAGTAGTGGAGTACAATTGTACTCCTAATAAGGTTCTTTTACAAGCTTGGTGAAATATACATACTGGAGATACTACCGAGTGTTCAAAAGGGGTTTTTGGTCATACGGAGTATTCTACAAGACGGGCCGGGTGCAAAACTAAATGCTGAGTACCCGTACATCAACTAAAAACCAGCCAAAAGAAAGAGTTCAATAGAACGGAGACCATATTAGCTATCTGTAACATCCCAAATTTTGTAATTTCAGATGTTACTAGTAAGCATGCTTCATATTATTGCATCATGGCATCACATATCGAAAATTTTGCATCAGGTATTTTCTCAAACCCCATAGTCAATTATAGACAAAAGGGGGTAAAAAGCTTTTTAACCTTTTCAACCACCAAAAATCTTGCAAAAGGGTTATTTTATTGTTCTATTCTAACCCTCTCCTTTTTACAAATTTTTAGAGACCAATTTCGTCTAATTCGGAGTCCGTTTGGAAAAGTTATCAAACAAATAGCAATTCAGAAATTATTAAAAGAATATAAAAAAAACCTAATCTAACTGGGCCGGCCGAGCCAACCCGGGGCTACCTGCCGCCCGCCTGGCCGGGTGGGTGATGCGCAGCCGGCCCGCTAGCCGCCAGACGCTAGCCGCCAACAGCCCGCCAGCGGCCTGCCCCGCGCCCGCAGCCGCTGACAGGCGGGGCCCGCCTGTCAGCCGCATCCTCCCCGAGTCCGGGCTGAGCCCGCCGCCGCCGCCGCCAGCGCAACTGCCGCTGACGATTCAGGGATGGATTCCGCGACTTCCGCGCCAAGAATCCGCCTTTATATAGCCGGGCACGCCTCCCCAAGCAAACCCTAGCCTTTTTCCGCCGCCACCGCCACCGAGCGCTGCCGGATTGCTCGCCGGAGCGCCGCCGCCTCCACCGCCAGCAGCCGCCGCCCGCCGTCGCCTTGGGAAGAGAGGGCCGCCGCCGCCCCCGGGAACGTGACCGCGACGAGGAGCCGGTCCCCGTCGTCTAGCTCTACGGGCAGGAGGAGCACCGCCGCCGCCGCCGACCATTGCTGGAGCCCCGCCGCCGCTCGCCGCCGTCCGCCGCCACCAGTCGCCGCCGCCTCGGTAAGCCGCATCGCCCCCCTTCGTCTCCGACCGTCAGATCTAGATCTGACGGCCCACAACCGGCCAACCGGCCCGGCCCAGAAATCCGAGTAATTTTCCAGCCGGGACACCGAAGGTACATTTCTCCGGGTTAAGCTTCATTCGGAACCTCCTTAGGTTCGCAAATGTCTGCCTGATATGGTCAAGGAGCATTTTGCTTTCCTTGGTCTTGATATCAACATCATCCACATATACCTACACATTTTGACCAACTTGGTCGTGTAAACATTTCTGCATACATCTTTGGTACGTTGCCCCTGCATTATGTAAACCAAAGGGCTTGGTGCGATAGCAATAAGCCCCATACGGGGTGATAAACGCAGTCTTTATTTGATCACTTGGGTTTAAAGGTATCTGGTGGAAACCAGAATATGCATCAATGAATGACAACAGTTCACACCCAGTAGTGGAATCTATGACCTGGTCTATCCTTGGCAGTGGGAATGGATCTTTTGGACACGCCTTATTCAGGTTCGTGTAAACAATACACATGCGCCAAACCACTGCCACGTTCGGATCGTCCTTCTTCTTCTCCAACAGCACCGGATTAGATAGCCAATCCGGGTAAGGTACTTCCATGATAAATCTAGCAGCCAACAACCGAGCTATCTCATCTCCTATGACCCTTCCCATGTCTTCGGCGAAGCGGCGGAGAGGTTGCTTCACCGGCTTTGCTCTGGGTCTCACATTCAAAGAGTGCTCGGCTAAATCCCTCGGAACACCTTGCAAGTCCTGTGTGGACCAAGCAAACAAATCCCGATTCTCACAGAGGAAGTTGACGAGCTCGCTTTCCTATTTGTCATTTAACCCGGTACCAATTGTTACGGTGCGCTCTGGGAACATATAGTCAATAGGTACTCTCTTGGTATCCTTCGTCGGTTGAAATGATACACTACCATGCGGGTTACTCAGTGCCGGCATATACTGCTGCGCGGATTGAGCTGATGCCGCCACCTCCTGGATCTTTCTCTTCTCTTGCGCAATCACGAGTGACTCGGCCAGGTTAGACCCGGCTGACGCCCACTCAATGGAACATCGAAAATCACCAGCTATGGTAATCACACCATTTGGCCCGGGCAGTTTCATCTTCAAGTAACTGATGTGACAACTTTCCATGAACTAGTTCAGGGCTGGCCTGCCGAGCAATGCGTGATATGCACTTTCCAAATTGACAACTTCGAATTCCAAATTCTCATTTCGGCAGTTAGCTCTTGTGCCTAACAACACGTCAACCCGGACCTTGCCTATGGGCTCACAAGAAATTCCTGGCACAATTCCATGGAAAGTTGTCCTTGTAGCTTGGAGCATGTTCTCCGAGATACCCAACTTGCGCATCGTGTCCGCATACGTGATGTTGATGCTACTACCATTGTCAATTGGCACCTTTGAGAACCTCACATTGATGTTAGGCCCAATGAATGTCGGATCTAACACCAGCGCATATGAACCAGGACTAGGCATAAGCTTCAGATGATCTTTGATGCTCTAGGTAATCTCCTGATCCGACCAAGGCATATACCTCGTCACAGCTGGCATTACCGCATTTACTTCCATATGTCGGTGCTGCAAACTCTTTTTGTCTGTTTCTTCTGTGGTGAACATGCAGTAACTCTGATGATGCTCTCTATACTCATTCCTCCCCTCGTTTCCAGGTACCTCTGATCCGGTTGATGCTGGTCTTCCACACTATGCACAGCATCCCTTCTCTAATGGTTGTCATACCTCGGCGGAGGGGGAGGCAACATTAATTGTTGCGTGTTCTCTCCGGAGAGCAATTGTTGCCGGGGTAACTCCTGCCGAGGTTGATCATTCCGAGGTGCAAGAGCATTCCCCGAACCACCTTATTCTATTTTCCTCATCCATTCACATTGACGGGTTGTGTGACCCGCGGGGTTACTCGGATTTGGCGTGTGAAATTTACACGGCTAATCCAGCATTGCCTCATAAGTAGACCTCGGACGGTCCTTCTTTTCTTGTCACTATTTCTTCTGCTCTGGCGTCCAAGTTTTCTTGCCATCATTTCTTGGTGTCCATTGCTGTCCTCCAGTTTTCTGACGTTGGTTGTTTCCTGCTCCGGGCTGATCTTGATTCATAGCCGCAACTTGTTGCGAACTGCACCGGTAGTCCGGTCTATCATCTCTTCTTGTACCCTAGTAATCATTTCTCCGGGATGATCCGGCCCCATCTCCATGACAATACTCCTCGCTTGACTCGTTTGACATGAGCCTGGGCTGCGTCGGATAACCCAAGGCATATGAATCAGCAATCCGGATTGTTTCTGCCAACGTAGTGGGCATATCTCCTTGCAACCTTTTCCATAGCATGCTTTCATATCTGCACCCCTGAGCAAACCAAGCTATGGCATGTGACTCAATTACACCTTCACAAGAGTTTCGCACTGTGCACCAACGGGTTAAGAACTCCCGGTCTGTCTCATTCGGTCTCTGCTTGCACATTGCTAGGGTCTGTGGCCTGTTGGGCCTCTAATATGTACTTGAGAAATTGATAACGAACATTTACTCAAAATCAATCCAATAGTTAATACTTCCAGGCGGCAAATTGTTTAGCCATAACCTCGCTGGCCCCTCTAGCATCTGGGGTACATATCTCACAACCCATCTCAAGTTGCATGTAGCAATTTTTACAGTTGATGTGTAGTTAATCAACCAATCTTCCGGCTTTGTGCTGCCGTCATATGTCTTAGTGCCTCTAGGTAACTGGAAGTTAGGTACCGGAGGTTTCTTCATGATCCGGGGCCCAAAACACGATGGACCCGGAGGACCTTGACATTCAATTTGCTCCGACCTATATAGCCGATCCAGTTTTAACCTGGCATCATCAGGCATCAAGTTCCTACTTCCCAATCTTGACCCTATCACGTGATAGTCCGGCATGGGATACCTAGCATTCACCATTTCCGAATCACCATCATTGTATCTATCTTGATCCTATGGAGCTGCTCTTTGTTGCATACCTTGGTTGGCACTGCGCTCTTCTCGTGGTATGTTCCGCTGCTGCGGTTTCCCTGCATCTATTGAATTACGATGTCCGGCATTGCCGTTTATAGCTTCCCTTGACCGGCATTACCTTGGTCACGGTTACCTCGGCCAGCTTCACCTCGGCTCACACTTTGTCGATCCTCATTTCTCTGCAATTCATTTCCTTTCCCTGCCCTTGCCGGGTCATATGGGACTATCTGCTTATTCCTCCTAGCCGAGGTTACTACCTCTTCCCTCCTAGGACCACCATGAGGGGATGATGCAGATCCAGTGGATTTCTCTGGGTTACCCACCGCCGAATGAAAGATCTTGGAGGCCCCAACTCTCTCCGGGAATTCCTCATTTTGCCTATTCGCGATCTGAACCAACTCATTGACCCTATCTTGCTATCTTTGACGGGCGTCACCTATCAGACTTTCTAACTCGGATGCAGCTGCATCTGCTGCTCTGAGGTTCTTTGCCGGGGTACTATACTTCGGCAGCCCCACGGACAGACAGTTTTCTGATTCCTCAATCCTAGTATCACCCTCTTTGTTCATTGCACTCATGAGGTTTCTCCCCTTCACTTTCACAACATCTCCCTTATTTGCCTTTGCGTACTCACGTAGTGTCATGTTCAACGACTGCTGAGCCGCGGCTATCTTTTTTGCACCCTCTAGTATTTTTTGTCTAGTCTCATCTAGCTCGACCTGCGCCTGAGCCGAATCTACTACTGCCGCTACTGGGTTTACCAGGCTATCCATCGCCTGCTGCAGCACATTCTCTGGCCTTTCCAGAGGAGGACCTCTACTTTTCCTCGGTGCCTAAGGTGATACCTCCAGATCTGGTCCTGGATCCTTGCTCGCGCCAGCGCCAGGCGCAGTCATCATCACCTCACCATGGTCCGGGAGCGAGTGATACGCGCCCCGCGAGCCGCACTAAGGGGTGGCTCGCCTCCTTCGACGACGTGCCGTGGATGAACGCACGACACATCGACAGCAACATAGATCTTGTGCGCGCCGAGCTTGACGAAGAGGCCGTTGCGCGGAAGAGGACGCTTGCCGAAGTAGCCAGCGTTGTCGCTGACGAAATCCAGCGCTCCAAAGCGCTGAACGAGCCCAGAGATGATGCGTTCGCCGGTGCCGATGAAGTTTCCCGTCTGGATCTTCACCCCTGCTAGCGCCGCTAGCCCCACGGTGGGCGCCAATTGTCGTGGTGATGTCATGGCAGATGCCATGGATAGGCTAAAGGTGGGGACTAAATGCACTAGGGGAATCCAGGGAGGGATAGTTTGGTGATTCCACACACAGTTGCTTTGTATTCGATTCACTTCCACAGTTTACAAGTGCTCCTTGAGCTGTATTGGGGAGAGGAGGAAGAAGGACTCTCTTACTCTCACCACTAGCCTGCCCTCAAGAACACACTAGTAAACCACAACCCACTCGTGATCAACCAACCCCCTTCTATAGAGGCCCTAGCCCTCCTTATATAGGGGTTGCCAGGTCTCCAGTTAGGGCATACGTGGAGGCATATTCTAAGGAATATGCCTCCTCCCAAAATAGTAAGCCGACCGGGTCACTTTTGCCTAGCATCATCCATGCAGAGGCTACGTGAGCCTCTGCGGCACCCGCGTCATCCGATACAGGCATCGTCACCTTTGTCGGCCACGCCTCGGTGGTCCCGACCTCTGTTTGCTTCGCTTACGCTCTGCACACAGTGGTCCCCCTTTGACCAGCGAGATACCTTCCTTCTCTTGCAAGCTTGATATAACCCGGATCGTACCTAGTTGATCCGGCCATACCTGTACCTACATATTAGTTAGATACATCTTACCGACATACGACATAAGTCGGTTGAGACCCAGTTAGGTGGACACCTCCTGGTCCGGGTTACTCCGTGATTCGGCCTGCCTTGAGGTGACTCGGCTAGCACTTGCTTTGACCTTGCCGTACCTCGGCTAACTCGGCCTCTATACCCCGGCGTGACCCTACCCTGGGGTATCCCCCCAACACGGATAGTAGTAGTGGAGTACAATTGTACTCCTAATAAGGTTCTTTTACAAGCTTGGTGAAATATACATACTGGAGATACTACCGAGTGTTCAAAAGGGGTTTTTGGTCATACGGAGTATTCTACAAGACGGGCCGGGTGCAAAACTAAATGCTGAGTACCCGTACATCAACTAAAAACCAGCCAAAAGAAAGAGTTCAACAGAACGGAGACCATATTAGCTATCTGTAACATCCCAAATTTTGTAATTTCAGATGTTACTAGTAAGCATGCTTCATATTATTGCATCATGGCATCACATATCGAAAATTTTGCATCAGGTATTTTCTCAAACCCCATAGTCAATTATAGACAAAAGGGGGTAAAAAGCTTTTTAACCTTTTCAACCACCAAAAATCTTGCAAAAGGGTTATTTTATTGTTCTATTCTAACCCTCTCCTTTTTACAAATTTTTAGAGACCAATTTCGTCTAATTCGGAGTCCGTTTGCAAAAGTTATCAAACAAATAGCAATTCAGAAATTATTAAAAGAATATAAAAAAAACCTAATCTAACTGGGCCGGCCGAGCCAACCCGGGGCTACCTGCCGCCCGCCTGGCCGGGTGGGTGACGCGCAGCCGGCCCGCTAGCCGCCAGACGCTAGCCGCCAACAGCCCGCCAGCGGCCTGCCCCGCGCCCGCAGCCGCTGACAGGCGGGGCCCGCCTGTCAGCCGCATCCTCCCCGAGTCCGGGCTGAGCCCGCCGCCGCCGCCGCCAGCGCAACTGCCGCTGACGATTCAGGGACGGATTCCGCGACTTCCGCGCCAAGAATCCGCCTTTATATAGCCGGGCACGCCTCCCCAAGCAAACCCTAGCCTTTTTCCGCCGCCACCGCCACCGAGCGCTGCCGGATTGCTCGCCGGAGCGCCGCCGCCTCCACCGCCAGCAGCCGCCGCCCGCCGTCGCCTTGGGAAGAGAGGGCCGCCGCCGCCCCCGGGAACGTGACCGCGACGAGGAGCTGGTCCCCGTCGTCTAGCTCTACGGGCAGGAGGAGCACCGCCGCCGCCGCCAACCATTGCTGGAGCCCCGCCGCCGCTCGCCGCCGTCCGCCGCCACCAGTCGCCGCCGCCTCGGTAAGCCGCATCGCCCCCCTTCGTCTCCGACCGTCAGATCTAGATCTGACGGCCCACAACCGGCCAACCGGCCCGGCCAACCGCGTCGCGCCGCGTGGCAGCACCACCTCGACGCCGCGTCACCCCCACGTCGCGTCACGCACGCCTCGCTGGCCCACTCACGTTGCGCCATTGCTGTTATGGAATGGAGTAGGAGAACGTAGTTTGTTTGGACCTGAACTGATCAAGGATGCCGAAGAGAAGGTGAGACAGATTCAAGACAGGTTAAAAATAGCCCAATCCAAACAAAAGAGTTATGCTAATTCCAAGCGCAGGGATGTGACTTATGAAGTAGGAGACCGTGCGTATCTCCGAGTTTCACCACTACGAGGAGTTCAGAGATTCGGGATCAAGGGTAAGTTGGCACCCCGATTCATAGGGCCCTACAAAATCTTGGGTCGCAGAGGGGAAGTTGCCTATCAGTTGGAATTACCTGAAGTGTTAACAGTTCACGATGTTTTCCATGTGTCGCAACTAAAGAACTGTCACCCAGAAATGGCTGAAACCCCACGAAAGGACACAGTTCCATTGGAAGAAGTTCAATTGGAAAACGATCTCACCTATGAGGAAAAACCCACCAGGATTTTAGAAACAGCCGAGAGAATCACTCGTACCAAGACTATCAGATTCTGCAAAGTTCAGTGGAATCACCATTCCGAGGAAGAAGCCACGTGGGAACGTGAAGAAGATCTGAAGAAAGAACACCCACACCTATTTGCTAACCAACCTGAATCTCGAGGACGAGATTCTTCTTAAGGGGGGTAGGTTTGTAACATCCCAAATTTTGTAATTTCAGATGTTACTAGTAAGCATGCTTCATATTATTGCATCATGGCATCACATATCGAAAATTTTGCATCAGGTATTTTCTCAAACCCCATAGTCAATTATAGACAAAAGGGGGTAAAAAGCTTTTTAACCTTTTCAACCACCAAAAATCTTGCAAAAGGGTTATTTTATTGTTCTATTCTAACCCTCTCCTTTTTACAAATTTTTAGAGACCAATTTCGTCTAATTCGGAGTCCGTTTGCAAAAGTTATCAAACAAATAGCAATTCAGAAATTATTAAAAGAATATAAAAAAAACCTAATCTAACTGGGCCGGCCGAGCCAACCCGGGGCTACCTGCCGCCCGCCTGGCCGGGTGGGTGACGCGCAGCCGGCCCGCTAGCCGCCAGACGCTAGCCGCCAACAGCCCGCCAGCGGCCTGCCCCGCGCCCGCAGCCGCTGACAGGCGGGGCCCGCCTGTCAGCCGCATCCTCCCCGAGTCCGGGCTGAGCCCGCCGCCGCCGCCGCCAGCGCAACTGCCGCTGACGATTCAGGGACGGATTCCGCGACTTCCGCGCCAAGAATCCACCTTTATATAGCCGGGCACGCCTCCCCAAGCAAACCCTAGCCTTTTTCCGCCGCCACCGCCACCGAGCGCTGCCGAATTGCTCGCTGGAACGCTGCCGCCTCCACCGCCAGTAGCCGCCGCCCGCCGTCGCCTCGGGAAGAGAGGGTCGCCGCCGCCCCCGGGAACGTGACCGCGACGAGGAGCCGGTCCCCGTCGTCTAGCTCTCCGGGCAGGAGGAGCACCGCCGCCGCCGCCGGCCATTGCTGGAGCCCCGCCGCCGCTCACCGCCGTCCGCCGCCACCAGTCGCCGCCGCCTCGGTAAGCCGCGTCGCCCCCCTTCGTCTCCGACCGTCAGATCTAGATCTGACGGCCCACAACCGGCCAACCGGCCCGGCCAACCGCGTCGCGCCGCGTGGCAGCACCACCTCGACGCCGCGTCGCCCCCGCGTCGCGTCACGCACGCCTCGCTGGCCCACTCACGTTGCGCCACGTGTCGCCGCGTCACTGGCCCCTTTTTTTTTCTTGTAAATAGGCAGAAATAGCCCCAATCTTGTAAAATTCATAGAAATTCGAATATTAGTCCAAAAATTGCGTATAATATACCGTTGGATTCATATTTTCGAGTAGAACATAGATCTACAATAATATTACTGTTTTGCCACAGCAATCTTGCACTAGAAGTTTAGGTTGGAGTATTTTAATTCTAGAAAATTATTCGTAGCTCCGTTTTAGTTGATTCTTGTTGCGTTGGCTTTGTATCGTCGAGATCTTCTGTAGAAAATTGTCATATCTTACTTAGGGTGTTCAGATCTGTCTCGAGGAAGATTAGAGTTATGGATCTAGTTTCGAGCTTGGTAAATTAGGGTTTAACCCAAAATACTTAAAATCTGTGGGAAATCAATTCTAATGGCATCTCCAACTCAACAACACCCCTGGTTAAAACCCTTGGTCGAAATCAAATCCATCCTTGCATATTACCATGTTGCATGCATGCATATTCGACTTCGTGACTTTGTTTTGTGCAAATTTTGATTGGATCCATGTTTGTTTCGTTAGATTGCCCGGAGTGCGCTGAGGAGTATTGTTGTGTAGATTGCTGCTCGGATCAAGGCAAGTTACAGCACTTGTTCATATTTATGTCCCATTTTTTACTATGCATGTTCTACTCTTCAAAATTCTATAGTATGCATGTGTAGGATTTTGGTAGATTTTCTTAGTACTATTTTGCAAGTGCGGTTTTGTAGTATGCCATGAGTAGTTCCATACTTAGGATCTTCTATCCCAATAGGTTGTCCTGTTTTTCTAAGTTATGCATGCTATGCTATATATTTATCTATATCAAGTATCGTTGGGAGGGTTCGAAAGACTCAAACTTTTCTAAGTATGAGAGCTTTCTCGAGCGAACTTTTCTCCTCCAAAACCCCCTTCAAAATAAAACTAAGTTTTCTTCTGGGCGGAATGGTTGTCGGGACAACGAGAGAGATTTTGGTGGAGGGCGGCCCCCAGGAATCAAAGAAGTCTGCCATGTTTCAGAATTCAGAAGCTTCCCGTGCAACCACAATACATATGGGCTCTGTCTTGGCTTAGTACTTAGTGGGAAACCTCACCGGGGTACCAACATATGGAGGTTCTTGGCACGGTTGGATCCAGATGGTAGAGGGGCTACTAAGGGAAGGCTTCGCCATGGTCTTGTCTCTAAAAGGACTTGATCGTGGATTATGGGGAAAGTGCACAACCTCTCGAGAGTATTGCAATCTGATGGATAAGCCGTGTTCACGGAAACAGAACAACTTTGAGCATCTGAAGGATGGAGCCTCTGAAAGATCTTCCTCTCTCTTTTCCAAACTTAACGTTTTATAAACCCCAAGGCGTGAGTAATATCGCCATTGGGTAGGATTTTGGGAACTTGGTGCGTAATATCCAAGTGCTAGGTTGATTTGGGCACTTGGTGAGTAATATCCACGTGTTCCATTCAACCCTATACTACTTATCAAAGTTTACAAAGTAGGGAAAACTTTCTTCCTCTTTTCTTATTACACTGGTAAAATTGGCTTTACGCAAATGAACCCCAGAGCCTACTCTTAGCCTTGCATGTAGAGATAGTCTTACTCTTTCCTTGGTCTAATTTGCCAATACATTCAAAGTATTGACCCAACTTGTTGGCTGCACGTCTTATGTGCAGAATCCGAAGATTGAAAGGTGCGTAGGGATCGCGGGTCTTCACGCAGCTAGCCTGAGGCGTTGATGGACTCAAGTTTTATTTAGTTTCCGTTGTTTTATTTGAGCTAGCTACGAGCTATGCAAGTTGTAATAATTATACTCTGGAGTATTCGTGTAATAATGACTTGTGTTTTACATGATATTCATCGACTATGAAGTGCTAGCTATTGATCCAGGGACTAGCATGTTAATCACAGGGACTTAGGATCCTTAACGATCCGAGGTCGCAACACTATCCTTGAATAGGCTCGTTCCACTCCAAGGCGTTTGAGAAGCTTGGGATGAAACAAAATGGAGTCTCCGACCATGTCCAGCGAGTGTTGGTGTGGAAACCAACAACTGCGTCACCTTTCAGACTGAAGCGGCAAATTTCAGGACGCGACCTGTACTCATACCGAATTTCTTGGTGTGATGTGTAAACACAGTTCCTTCTCGTCAGATGTCCTGGCAGATCATTTGCATCGCCTACTGCAATGATAATCGGATAGTTCACGCCAAGGAAAAGAAAATATGATCCAAGGTCAGTAACCCTTTTCCATCGGTTAGCTGTAGTTAACTGGCTTGTGTCCATCGAGAACACCATGCACTCCCAGAAGGATAGGTGCGAATGGTGCGACCATAGTGAACAACACTATTATCATCGGCAATTGCATTGCCTGAGATACCATACGTATATACCAGAAGAAGTCTTGAACCACCGGCAGATCTTTCTAACCACCACCTGCCAGGATCATTCTCCTCATCATCCTCAACAAACCCATGTGTTAGGTACAGCATATCATGTGGCGAGAGGATAAGGATAGGACCTTCAAAGGGAAAGGAAATGTAACATGGAAATAATATTGATATTGATCTACCATTGTAGAAGTTGCTATACAGTACTATTTTCAAAAATCTTAATTATACTTAAGATGTTTGATTGGGTAAAAAATGCCAACCTAGGGAGATGCTATCGAAATTCTAATTCTTTTCGAAATGGGGATATGCTATGGAAATTCTCCTAGAGACACGGTTTGATTCATGGGATCAAATGAAATAGGAAATAATCCTATAGGATCTTGAATGTAAAGTTCATAGGGAAAAAGCAAGGTTGGATCCTACAAGATTTTGGTGTCTAATATACCAAAGGAAAACAAACAAGGATTATTTCTAGGAGGTTTAATATCTTGTCTTATCTTATCTTATCTTATAATAATATTACCACTATGTAGTGTATGGATAACTTTGAATATTCACTGTTGGATCAGGACATGCGAATCCCAACATTGCCAGCAGTTGGATCTTCTTTTCCATTCTAGCATCTACTTGAAGATTCTATTGATAGTCTTTAGCACAATAAACGCTATGAACAATCCTCAAAACACACTTCTCCATCATTCTAGAATCTTCTCCTTCATTTCTCAAGACCATGTTAACAAAATTTACAAGTGCTGGTACCTAATAAACACCAACTTCTACATGATAGAAAATACAAGAACTAAATATGAGCCCATACTTTATAGATGTCGATCAAATTTCTAATTTTTTGAGCTTTAGCTAGTATTATAATTCTATATAGTTATGATATGTCATATGTCTAGTATCTGAGTCTCACGTAAATACTACTAGTAGATACCATATTTTCCATGGATGTACTAGTACTAGGAGACAAGGCAGTACTATCAGCAGAACTCAATCCTATGAATCAAATTACTTATACGTAAGAAAACTTAGTAAGGATTACATTCCTCTGAAATTCTAGGGAATTTGTACGAATCAAAGAGGCTAAAATTCCTATGAAATTCCAACTAACCAAAGAAACTTTAGAAAAAATAACATACATTGTTTCAGGAATAATATCAGAGTCTCACATGAGTACTTACTACTACGTAGTAGATACCATAGTTTCCATGGGATGTACTAGGATACGAAGCAATACTATCAGCATAACTCAATCATATGAAACAAACTACTTACATGTAAGAAAACCTCCTAAAGATTGCATTCCTCTGAAATTCGTAGGGAATTCCTTCGAATCAAAGAAACTAAAATTTTAATGGAATTCCTACTAACCAATGAAAGTTTAGAAAAAATAGCTTGCATTGATTCAGGAACAAAGCTAATAAAATACGTAGGGAGGAGAATTTACCAAGTTCCAGGGACTTCCATGCATAAACACAACCATTCTCGGTCACGACAAACACACGATCGTGTTGGATAGTAGCATCGCAGTATCTGAAGTGGCCCTGGAACTCGTTCACACAAACTGACCATCCATGACTATCATTCCCGTTGATGACAGCAATCTTGAATTCGAAAATGGCGACTAGAGAGAAATCTTTGTATCTCCCAGCAGCTGTCGAAACTTGGCAAATGACTATCTTCTGCAGTTTAGTACGCCGACCTTCATCAGCATCTTCCTGAAATGTAAGTGCAGAACCTTCGGCCGGTTCAAACCCCGACACTTGCGGAATAACAATATTGCAACGAGTGTACGTGTTGACAAGGTCCCACATGAAATCGGGACCAACTGTGTCGATCCAATCTCCATTGCCGCCTGCTCGCTGCTCATCAAAACCATTTGGCATCACAGCATTGGAGGAGAACCTGTCCAGCGACGTCAGCTTGCACGGGCGGCCCGCCACTTCGGAGTAGTCTCTGGATTCCCACGGTCTCACCGTCGGGTGAGAATGAAGAACACATGGGAGGCCAAACGGATGAGAAGAAGGCATAGTTCCGCTCACTTTTGATGATTGAAGAATATGTTTGGACGAACCAACGAGGCTCACGATGGTGGTGGCATCCTAATGGTTGATGAGTACTTGAAGAGGGCCTTCGGTGAACACCTTCTGAAACTACTCAGGATCTTTACAGACCTTGCTCGATCTCACCATGGAAGGAGGCTGTGGATGTTTTTTTTGGGGGATTTCTTTGGGGTCGGGTGGGGTGGGGAGGGAGGGAATATCGTTGGCGTGAGCTGGCGGCCGGGGTGCGATGGAGAAGACAAAGGCTGATGGTGCATTACTCTACTACTAGTAGTACTATAGAAGGTGGGCGAGTGGGGGGTGGGGCTGCAATTGAGGCTACTTGCACAAACCTCCAACAATTAGAGCCATAGTTGCGAAGAGCTCCAACTTTTGAGCCTCAGGTATGTAAGAAATAATGCTAAGAGGGCTAATAGAGAATTTTGTGCTATGTGCAGCATTTGTACCCAAAAGTAATTGTAGTACAGTAGTTTCTTGCAACTAGACTATCCTGATTATCTAGAGTTCCCAGTAATTTCGAATCCAATTGTTGGAGTTTGTGCAATTTCCTCCCTCCTGTCGTGGTGGTGTCACGGCAGATGCCGTGGATAGGCTAAAGGTGGGGACTAAATGCACTAGGGCAATCCAGGGAGGGATAGTGTGGTGATTCCACACACGGTTGATTTGTATTCAATTCACTTCCATAGTTTACAAGTGCTCCTTGAGCTGTATTGGGGAGAGGAGGAAGAAGAACTCTCTTACTCTCACCACTAGCAAGCCCTCAAGAACACACTAGTAAACCACAACCCACTAGAGATCAACCAAGTAAAGACCAACCCTTTCTACAGAGGCCCTAACCCTCCTTATATAGGGGTAGCCAGGTCTCCAATTAGGGCATACGTGGAGGCATATTCCTTGGGATATGCCTCCTCCCAAAATAGTAAGCCGACCGGGTCACTTTTGCCCAGCGTCATCCATGTAGAGGCTACGTGAGCCTCTGCGGCGCCTGCGTCATCCGATATAGGCATCGTCACCTTTGTCAGCCATGCCTCGATGGTCCTGGTCCCTGTCTGCTTCGCTCACGCTAAGGTAAGATCCCTATGATTGTAGTGCTAGTCCCTGGATCGAAATGCTAGCACCCACAGTTTAAGATGAAGTACACAGAAACAAAGGTCATTATTACATCGCATATCCAGGAATATAATGGTTCTTACAACTCTCTTAGCCCAAGGCTAAGATACTCAAGGTTCACATTACATATAATAATAATAGAGTCTTTTTCTTCATGCGCCATAGGCAAACATGTCGAGTGTATACCCGCAACCCTACTCATCATCAGGGTATCCTGCAACATAATAAGTTACTGCCACAAGGGTCAATAGATTTGGAATTGTATTGGCAAGTGATACAATAGATACTTAGTATAATCCAACAACTACATGAATATATGGCTAAGTGGAGTTTTGGCTGACTTTGCTAAAGGCTAGTTTAACTTATAGTTTTTGAAGAGTAAGTTTTCTCATTGAAACACTAAGGTACCAATGATGGACATCACTGAACCTCTACCCATGTTAACCCACAAGTTTTAACTTAGAGAAGTTTGCATGACGAGATTATTGAACTGCTTCATTGTCTTGAGGCTCAGAAATTGTCCATAACCGGGGACACGGCTAAGTACTTAGTTTTACCCTCTCGAGAGGTGGTGCACTTTCCCCACAAGACTCGACATGCATCGAGACAAGACTTTTCAGAAGCAATCCCTCAGACCACCACGGACGCGTTCCATCCTATCACAACTACCACCTTCTGTCTGTCTGGCTGAGTTCTTGCAACTTAGTTGGTCAAGGCAGAGCCCATATGTCATGTGGCTGCACTGGAAGCTTCATGACAAGAACGTCTCCAATCTCTTTGTTCCTGGGTGGCCATCCACAAGTGTGATACACCATCTAACCATAGACATGGCCCCTGAGTAACCACTCAACATAATCCAAGCAAGTCCCATTCCACCCAGGTGTTTCATTAATATTAGTTGTTTTCTTAGTAAACAAAATACTATATTTCCATACTAACTTATATGTACTTTCCACCCATGAATTCTAATAGCATGGCTAGGCACTCTAGCATACGAAGGCTTTAGACTAGGAGATACTACCAAGATATAGTCTATAGGGTAGCATAACATAGTATAGCAAAATATAAATAATCCTATCATGCTAAGATCTACCAAAATAACACTAGTGCAATAGTGAAAATAATAGGACATGAGATGAAATATCACTTGCCTTGGTAGCTAGGGGAATGGTACAATCCTCACAGCAGCAAACTTCACAATCCACACAATCTACACAAACAATAATACAACAACAATAATTCAATCAATAAAACATTACAAAAATATGAATGCATGCAAAATGCAATGATATGATCACAATTCTATAGCTTACAGAATCTACAGTACATAGGTTAAAATACCTCATCTAAAGGCATAAGATATACGCCAAAACAATTTATGGAATAATTTTTATGAGCAAAATACTCCTAAAAAGGTTCTGCCAATAATTCAAATTTTTCAGAGGAAAAACTGTGAAACAAGGCCTCTATAATAAAGGTCTTATTTTTCTGAATCCATAGACACCAAATTTGCATTTTTCTGAACTGTGGATCAAAAGTTATGGATTTTCTAAGTTTAATACAAAATCTGTCTCATTTTCTATTTAAACAGATAACCAGGGCGACGTGGCACAATCTCATTGGCCCGTACCGGTTCGGTCGGATTGACTGCTGCGGGCCATTGGATCTTAAGTGATAAACAGACGAATCTGATTAGCCCATACTGGTTCGCCCTCGATCTAATCCTAGCCGCAGACAAAGGATCTAACGGTCCCTAGTGGCCTGGCCGGAGACGGGCGGCGCTGACCAGCTGTGCGGGGCGGCAGAGCGTTGGCCGATGGCGGTCCGGCGGTTCTACAGTGGAGGGGAGTCCGTGGACACGTACCAGCGGTCGAGGAGGTCGTGGCGGTCTCGATGGAGGTCATGGTGGAGTGGGGGGTGCTCTGGCTTGGCCTCGATCCCTCGCTGGAGTTGCGTCGACGGGGGAGTTCGCGGCTCTGTGTCAGAGACAACGACCTGGGGCTCGAAAAAGCCAACAAGGGGGTTAGTGGGGTGCGCCCGGATCAGCACGACCTAGCAGAGACCAAAAGGAGGCGGCGGAAACCCTAACCTCACCGGAATATGCGATGGACGGCGGCGGCAGAGGGGGTTCGCCGGAGTTGGACCGTGTCGTCGACCTGGTGCAAAAGAACACACGTGGCCAGGGTTAAAACACGCGCTAGGTCACCGCAAATAATACAGGGCAGAGAGGAGGACGCGGCATGGCCGGGGCTCACCGGAATTGTCGCCGGAGTTGCTTGAGACGGTGGCAGTTTGAGGTGGCAATTGGGGAGCCTGGGGGCTCTCCAAGGGCTGTGTCTGGGGGAATCTGCCGAGGAGGGGGAGGGTATTAGGAAGGGGTGGTGGTGGTGGCGATTAACTCGCGGTAACGCTCGAAATCAATCGGACATGGTAATGGCAGAGGAGGGGAGGGGTGCCGGCCGTTCGCGTGGAAGACGCTGAGGTGGCGTCGACGTGGCGTGGTGCCAGGAGGTAAGTGAGTGGGGTGAGCTGTGGGGATGTGCAAAAAGACAGAGAGGGGGAGAGGGAGGCCCGGGTGGGCTAGCTGGTTTGGGCGAAAAGGCCAAAAGCTGTTTGCTGTTTAAAATCTCGTTTCCCTCCTTTTCTTTTTCCTTTATCATTTCTTTTCTAGGTTTTTTTGAATTTAGCAAAAGTGCTCCAAAAAGTCTCTAAATTTCACCAAATTTTTGGAGGACAAACCTAATGCAAAGTAGTACATGCCATGATGATATGAATGCTATGATGATGATTTTTAGGTAAATTTTTTGGGATGTTACATGCACACAGTGTTACCCTATGACCAGCGAGATACCTTCCTTCTCTTACAAGCTTGATATAACCCGGATCATACCTAGTTGATCCGGCCTCACCTGTACCTGCATAGAAGTTAGGTGGACATCCCCTGGTCCGGGTTACTCCATGATTCGGCCTGCCTTGAGGTGACTCGGCCAGCACTTACTTTGACCTTGCCGTACCTCAGCTAACACGGCCTTTATACCTCGGCGTGACCCTACCTGGGGGTATCCCCCCAACATTAGTCCCCGAAGCTGGTGTGGTCTTAGCTGCCTTAGCCGCTAAGGCCAAAACAGGTTTAATTTTACCGAGCCTTTCGCTTCCTTTCCGAGTTACCTCAAAGTCCGGATTTGATAGGTTTACTTTCCCTTGACACATTCCGATTTTTCACTCGCTGGCCGGGTCACCTCATACCCATCCGGGTCACTCTTCCTTCTCTTGTACGCTTCCCCACGTGGAGGCTAATCATTAGTTTGCCTCATTTTAAGGGCCTGCGATAGTAACCGCCGCAGTTATTGTCAGAATTTGCGGTAGCACACGTCACATCGTGCCTGCCTCCTCGTTAACTGTATCACAACGTCGTGTCGTGGGATCCGCTGCGCCATGTGGCCCTTCCTGTGGCTCGTCGCTGATTGGTCGATCTGGATCATACACGGCCACACCGTGTGGCCCGTCCGCACAGTGCAATCCCACTACCTCTCTAGGGCACGGTTAAATAGGGGAGGGACGCGCCCCTTGGCTATTTTCCTCACTCTCGCGCCCCTCTACCTCTTCTTATCCTTCTTCTTCCCCGCGACAGTGCCGCCACCACCGCACTTGCGTAGCTGCGCCGCCGCCGCACCGGTTCCTCGCGCGCTTGCGTCGCCGCCACCTCCGTGCATCTCATCCGCCACGGGTCCTCGCTAGTCCAGGCCACTGCCCCCACCGCTGCTAGCGCCAGTGAGGCGAGTGACCTTGAGATGACAGAAGAGGAGCTTGCTGTTGCGGAGCAGGAGATGGAGGAGGACGCGGGGAACGCCGACCGTGGCGCCTAGGCTGGGTCCTGGGTCTGCCAGGACGATCTGGACTGGCTGTATCGCACCAGGCAGATCCCGGAGGGCGTCACCACACGCCTCGCTGCTACAGAGCTTGCCGAGTATGTGGTATTCCTCTCCCACTTCCAACGTGGGTTTGGTCTTCCTGTTAGCGATTTCTTCCACCACTGGCTCAACACGTATGAGCTTCAGCCGCACCATCTTCCGGCTAACGCCATCACCTCTCTCTCCGGCTTCGCTTCCACCATCGAGGGCTACGCCGGACTGTGGCCCACGAAGGAGCTCTAGATCCGGTTCTTTGGCCTCCGCCCGCATGTGATTCCGAACATTGATCTTAATCCGGAGCACAAGAAACTCACACAGTTCGGCGTAACCTCCATTTCTCCTAGGAAACAGTCTATTTTCCCCTGAGTCACGGGTCTTGACTCTTGCAAGGGCTGGGCTCGAACTTTCTTTTATGTTCGGAATAGCACATCTGAAGATCTGATCCGGCTGCACCCCTACGCTCCGGGTCCTTCTAATCTGGATCTGTGGGACAAGATCCCCAAGAAGCCCACTGTCCTGGCAAACCAGGAGCTGAAGGATCAAGGATTGCGCAATGAGGATGCAATGATCACATTTGTCCGTAACCGGATCCCCCCATTCAGAAACACACGCATAAACTCGGTCACATGAGCTGGGGCCATGAACCCAACCAGACCTCCTCATTCGAGTTGAGCAACACCGAGATCTACCGCCGAGTCAAGGCCCTCTTCACCACCCACAAGGACTTCTCTGCTGAGTGGACGTGGGGGATCAAACATTTCTGCCGAGATAGGCTTCCCCCTGCGGTAAGTCCTGTGCCCCAAACTCTTTCCGAATTACATCATACGTCGGTTTTTGTTGTAGGTTTAATCCTGTTGCCTTTTCTTTCCCTTAGATGTTGCTTCGGCAAACCATTGAGGATGGCACCGAGCCTTCTCTTAAATGGGCGCCTGACCAAGATGCCTCAGACGAGGAGGAACCGGATTAGGAGATGTTCCTGCTGATGGCTGATGCGACCAAGCGACATACCGGTAAACTGTCTTCCATTAGAGATTGGCCCGACAATGAAGATGATTTGGACATTTAGGATTTGACGCTGTCCCCCTTTCTTATGCTTTTCCGGCATCAGCTAACCCCGGTGGGCAGATCCATGAAGATCCTCCCCTTGCCGCGGGTGAGCCTGTCCCGGTCGCACAGAAGAAGAGGGGGGCCGCATCTGCTTCTTCCTCTAGACCTTCTCAGCCAGCTAAACGGCGAAAGAAGTCCGCGGACAAAGCTGCCACCAAGCCTACAACCAAGGCCATAACCCGGAGGGCTCGGAAGCCCAAGGAGCCTTTGACCTCGGATGAGTAAGCCACTTCTCCCTTTGCCATTCACTTGTTCTTGCTTTGTTACAGTTTCTCATCATTCATGATCTGATTCGGCAGGGTTGCGGTTGAGGTCCCTCAGAGTGGATCCGGCATTGCCTCGCCGCTCCGACATAGCCCTTCTCGCCCTCGTGACGACGATTCACGCCCGTTGAGCCCCATTCAGGAGGGCTCAGCGGCTACTCCGGGTTCTAGCCCACCTCGTCAAGAGGAGGGCAACCTCAGCGCAGGGGGAAGCAGTTCTGCCGAGGCTGCAGCTGCTCCTTCTTCGGCACAGCCACAACCAGCCACCCCCGAGGTTCCTTTAGCACCCCCGCCGAAACGGAAATCTGTACCAGCATCAGCTCCAGCACCAGCAGTAACAACACAAGCACCAACTATAGCACCAGGCCCCTCCGCCTCGTCCGAGTCTTCCAGGCCTCGGCGAGAAGGCACCAGCAGCAAGGGAAGCAGTAAGGCCACTCCCAAGGGTAAATCCGCCGCAGCAACTTCCACCTCACAACAGCAACCCAAGGGCAAAAAGGCTCCTGACACCACCAGGGCAGCGTCAATCGAGGCTGGACAGCGTACACTTGCGTCCATGCTCCCGAAAAAGACTCCACCGCCAAAGGACGCCCCTGCCGAGCCAGCTGATGCGCAACTCGTTTTGCACACCAGCCCTGCCTTGCCCAGGTTGAGAAGAGGGAAGCTCATGCTAAGGGTCTAGGTGCACCCCACATGCTCACCAGCGAACGCTATCCTCCGACCTTGATCGAGTTTGTAAACAACTGGAACAAGGCGGAGTTCGTTCATAATGACGATCTCCCGGAGAAGTTCGGGCCCGCCGAGTTGAATACCGCTGCCAAGGCAAATAACCTTGCAGGTCGGATGATGGAGGTACATTACTTTGCCCTTTCCTTAGCATGTAATAGATATTAGTGATATAACCATTAGTCCTCGAGCCTCCGGGAAATTAACTTGTTACTCGGCCGGATGCTCCTTAGAGAATTAACGTAGCTCCTTAAGAACTTCGAATATGCAAACACCTAGAGCCGGGTTAAGTTCCACTTTGCCCGGATTTTGTACACTTCGAATATGCACACACCTAGAGCCGGGTTAAGTTCCACTTGGCCCGGAGTTTGTACACTTCGAATATGCACACACCTAGAGCCGGGTTAAGTTCCACTTGGCCCGGATTTTGTACACTTCGAATATGCACACACCTAGAGCCAGGTTAAGTTCCACTTGGCCTGGATTTTGTACACTTCAAATATGCACACACCTAGAGCCGGATTAAGTTCCACTTGGCCCGGATTTTTGTACACTTCGAATATGCACACACCTATAGCCGGGTTAAGTTCCGCTTGGCCCGGATTTTGTAAAGTTCGAATATGCACACACCTAGAGCCGGGTTAAGTTCTGCTTGGCCCGGATTTTGCACACTTCGAATATGCACACACCTAGAGCCGAGTTAAGTTCCATTTGGCCTGGATTTTGTACACTTCGAATATGCACAAGACTAAGCTATCTTTTTGTACTTTTTTTAGGTGACCACAAATTGTCGGAGCGCTGAGTTTCAACGTCTCTTGGATACTCACAAGATGCTCCGTGCCAAGTGTCATCGGATTGAGGACAAGTATGCCATGAGGGGGTCCTCGAGGCGTGCGGAAGAGAGGGATGTGAGACGTACGGTTTTCTGGGACGGTGAGCACACAAGTTTACCCAGGTTCGAATCCACCGGCGTTGGACGGATCCTACTCCTACTAGCAATCCAGTAATACGGCAGAGCCGGAATATGGGTTACAAGGATTTCGCCTATGCGAGTTGAGATATTAGACTATTGAGGTGTTTAGAGTGTTTCCCTAAAGGCTCTCCCTAGGACGGCTTATATAGATATCCGTCCTAGGGTTTACATGAGAGATCTATCCGGCTACGACTAAGAGTCAGTTACAGAGTACATCTTGAACTACAAGTAACATTATGGGCCTAAGTCAGTAAGTCTTCTGGGCCTTCCCGTAGTCGGATTGGACTCCGTCTTTCTCCCAGACTGGGCCGCCTGTGAAGCAAAGATCTAACCCGAAGTGGGCCACCTTCGTTAGTGAGGAACTGTGAGGATACCCAGAAAGTATATCCCCAACAGCAGCCCCCGGAGGCCTCCAAGATCCAAAGTCGGATTCATCATCGTCTAGCTTGACCTTCGTCTTGCAGAATCTTGAAGGGTTCCTGAAACTTCACAAAAAAAAATCATATCCTGGTCTTAAAAAATAAGTCGGACCTATCAACAGGTTACTTGGATTTTCCAGCTTGATTTCCAACTGAGCCAGACCTTGGTTTCTAAAGCCACCTGACACAAGTCATGGTCAAGTCACGTCATCTGACAGGCATTTCGTCAGCATGACCGTTGGTGGGTCCGCGGTTCGTGGAACCGAGGCGCTGTTTCAATGCGTGCATGCAGATCGAGGCGACACAATCATCGTGTGGGTCCTTCCCAGTTCCTTCCACGACGCGTGGCGGTTACACTGTAGCATTGGCACGAATCTCCTTCTCCTTCCACCAGTCCTTTGCCTTTTCCTCTCCTCCCAATCTCCGTGCGCACATAGAGCTCCCCCGTTCCTCCCCCCTAGAACTCCCAGCGCCGCCCCTTTTAGGTCAACTGCTTCACCGGAGAAATGGCTTCATCTTCTTCGTCCGGCCTGGCAGCAGCGGCGGCGGCGACGGCGGAAGCGGTGGCGGAGAAAGAGAGCTTTCGCGGGCTTTGGATTCCCTGCACGCTCAACAACGAGGGTCTCAAGAATGTGGAGAAGGAAGGGCTCCTTGCCTCCGGTGACTAGCGGAGCGGCTTCGAGGAAACCGTCCCCAACCCGCGCGATGGCGAGCGGGTCCATTTTGCACTCACCTCGACAGAGGTTTGTCGTTTCCTCCCTCGGAGTTCTTCTCCGAGGTGATTGATCATTACGGTGTTCAACTCCATCATCTTCCTCCCAACTCTCTCTTAGAGATGAGCGCGTACGCTTTGTTGTGTGAGGGCTTTCTCGGCATTAGGCCGAGTTTGACTCTATTCCGGTACTATTTTCATGTCCAGAGAAACTCCATTACCGCCGGTGTTACTTATATCACCGGCACTATTAGTTTTTCGCTTAGACGCGAGCGCGCGTATCCCAAAATTCTAGCTAGTGACTCGGTCAAACAATGGCCAGCCACGTTTTTCTATCATAGGGATATTCCAGCTCTCGGCAAAGCCACTTCTTTGCCGGCTTTTGTTGATGGAGCTACCACGGCCCAACCTTCTTGGGACGAGGCTGCTCCGGCTCTCACCGACGATCTGATCCTCGCTAAGAGGCGGATCGAATACTTGATCAAACACAAGGGATTGAAGGGATCCGATTTGGTCCAATGCTGGGTCTCATGCCGGATCCAGCCCCTTCAGTACCATGGGGATCGACTGATGCACTCCATCACGTCATCGAAGAAAGACTCCCTCCGCATCAGCCCCAAATCCTACACCACTCAAGGCTACATAAGCCAGATCAAGTGGCTGATCCGGGAGCAGATCGAGAGGAGAATCCCGGAGGTTTCTCTGGATATGCATACGGCAGAAAACTCCGTAGTGCTGGTAAGCTTCCATCAGTACACTTTTATGTGTTTCATCTTCGAGTTATATTGCAATACTGATATGTTTTCTTATTTTCATCTTGCCGACCTCCCTGAGTCGGAACTTGCTCCGCTCGAAGGATATCCTCCTGAGTTTTCTCAGGAGACAGAGGTGGTCCCATTGCCGGACCTTGCGCTCAAGAAGTGCAAAGCTCCGACAGTGGCTGTTGGCACAAAGGAGGTGCCTGTCGTGAAGAGGTAACTTTCAGTCACAACTTCCGCCTTTGTACTTTACTCAAATTTTTTTCCGAGATGTAACGTTTCCGAATTTACTACATTCTCAGAGCAAAACCGCTCATCAAGGGCAAGGGGAAGGGAATTTCCTCGAAGCCCCTGCGATAGACGAAGCTCACCATAGTTTCCCCTGCCGTAGCTCCTCTGACTCCTACCCCTCAACCTTCTGCAACACCGGCGACCATTCCTTCCCCGGTCATCGCAGAAGATCCGGCTCCTTCAACAGAGCCCGCGATCCTTGATCGCACACTGACATCACCATGGGTGAGTCAGATCTAGATAAGGGTGAAACCTCTTTGGGTAATGATCCCTCGGCAGAAACCTTCGCCGAAAACCTTATCAGCAATCCGGGACTTGCCAAGTTTGGCCTATCTCGGAAATCTGCTGAAGAAATCTAGCGGCTCGCCAGGCAATGCCTGGAGAAAAGTACTTTATCTGCCGAAGAAGAAGCGCAAGAAGCAGAGGACGTCAAGTTCTCTGACCTTCTCGCCCAGGTGCGCCTTCACGACGAGAGGATTAGAACTGGTGAGCTTCCAACAGCCCTAGTGATTCCTCTAACTCTCGCCAAAAAGGTGGCCACTGAAGTGAACGCGGGTTTGGATAAACTCACCAACGAACAATATGTAAGTCAGAATTCCAACTCCTGTTTTTTCCATTCTTTTATATCATATCCTCTAGCCCCCAAGCATGATGTAGGATATATAATCCGGGTTTATGCTTCATTAGGATGCCAAAGAACGAACTAGTGTAGCCCCCAAGGCTCATGCTGATATTAGCAAAAATATTAGCCCGAGTCTTAAGTAGCTTTCTGACTTTGGGTATTCTGACTTACAGAAAGTATGTTCCTATAACCAGGATTTACTGAAGAATGTCTGCGACAAGCGGAGAGAGATCAAAGCTCTCCGTCTTAAAAATGCTGAACTTAAAGTTGCCAAGGATGAGGCCGAAGGTAAACATTCCGAGACTCAAACCTTGTCTTTGTTATTTTCAATGTCGATTTTTCTGAAGTGTTGTTCTTTTTGACTCACAGCGCAGGTGAAACAATCATGCGCCATGATCGAAGAGGCCGAGAACCTCAAAACCCTGGTGGTGGAGAACAAGGAGCTTCGTCAACAGCTGGATAAGCTCAAGGTGGATCATGAAAAGAGCATTGCTCAAATCCTTGAATCCTCCTCCATGGCCATTGATGAGCGTGATCGCAAGATCGCTGGTCAAGATAAAACAATCTCGGACCTCAAGAATGAGCTTAACAGAGAAAGGGACCTTTCCCAGGTGCTCCGAGCTGAACTCCAGAGTCTCCGGGAGGAGAAGACCAAAATTGACCACGTCATTTTCGGTACGTTCCATCTGTCTGACTTATCTTTTTCTTCGACTTTCTTCAATGTCGGATATTTCTTAACTTGTTTTGTATATAGGTCCTTTGAACTTGATGGACTCTTCTTTCACCGAGCCCCGCACCCACCGGCTTACCCAAGTCAGTGACCTGCTTCATGAATTCCGCCAATCCCTTGAGGACATCGGCGAAGCTCTCAAGATTCCGGACATGCACATCATGTCGGATTTTCAGGTGCGGGACAAGGAAAAGGAGATGCCGCAGCTCGTCCAGGATTGGAACATGTCCTACGCGTGATCAGCAGCGCATAACGCTCTCACCATGGTCATGTGCCACCATGGAAACATGGCGATATGGCAAGTGACCAGAGGGTACTCTATAGTGGATGAAGATGGCTAGGAGCAGGACATCAAGGCCATTATGAACTCTTGTGCCGGATATGGGTGTTATGTAGCTAACTTGACCAGCTACGATACTCCATTCTTCAACAGGGTGGACACTCCGCCTCCGCCTCTAGAAGAAACACCAGAAATTTCCGATGATGAACGCACCACCTCGGATGCGGACATCTCGGAACGATATCAAGGCGACGGATCCAGCCAGCCGGTAGCTCCTTCATCTCCTCCTGCATCATAGATCAGAAATTCCAGAAAAACATGATGCGTCAGTAAATATGCAGTATTTTAACTTTGCTAGTGCTAAGCTTTTGATCTATTCAGCACTTTTTGGCTTTGAGTTTTTTTTTGTGTGCCTGAAATGTTTACATAAGCACTTGTATTTTTTCCATCTATACTTATCGTTTATCTAGCTTTCCGCCTCGTCCCTTTCGTGAGCCGGCAAAACCTTCCACCGGAAACATTGCCGAGCAACGAAGCTCAATTGCTAAACCAGTTTAAACTCGGAAACAAAGCTGGCTTCCAGTACCAATAATTCACTACTCGGAAAATGACCACATCTAGCAATCAGACAAATAACGAAAGTAAAGACTAGAAATTTTAGAGTTATACCCGAAGTTAGCAATTTTAGAATCGGAAATCTAAACCAACACGAACATGAGCATAAAGTACTTTCAAGCATTCTGGGATTTTCGACTATGACATGATCATTCGGAAATAAGATGGTAAAAACTTCTCAGAAAAATCTTGAGGCAACCAAAACTTTTATTTCTCACAGAACATGTACATATATATGATTACAAAGAAGGATAAACTAAGAATAAAAGGGACGTAGCTAAGCAATATTCCACGGTCTATCTAACTCATACGGATTTGTTCTGCCTCCAGCTCTCTTTCTCTTCTTAGTAGTTTGTCTTTCTTTGACTGGCCTCATATCAGTTAAGTAGTACGATCCATTGTGCAATACTCGACTAACTAAAAAGGGCCCTTCCCATACTGGGAAAGGTTGTGCTTTCTTTGTTGCACAAGCCAGAGAACCAAATCACCTTTATTGAAAGATCTATTTCAGACTCTTTGGCTATGATACTTGCGTAACTTCTGCTGATAGGCTGTAGATCTCATTTCAGCAACGACGCGTACTTCTTTGACCAACTCGAGATTGTTTTGTCGAGAAACCTCGGCATCCTCTTCAATATACGCGGCCACTCTAGGAGAGGTATGAATCAAATCACTGGGAAGAATTGCTTATGCGGCATAGACCAAGAAGAAAGGCGTGTATCCTGTTGACCTGTTTGGAGTTGTTCGTAAACTCCAAATTACAGAGGGTAATTCCTCTGCCCAAGCCCCCGCAGCACATCGTAGTGGTGCTTCGACTCTTGGTTTTAGGCCTTGTAGGATTAAACCATTTGGTTTTAGGCCTATGCGGATAACCATACCGGATTATAACATCCTCGACAAATCTTTTGGCTGTTGCTCCATCACAACTAGTGATAGGTTTAGCCTCAATCCATTTGGTGAATTTATCCACCATCACTAAGAGGTGAGTAAATCCACTTGGAGCTCGTTTAAATGGTCCTACCATATCAAGCCCCTAGACCGCAAAGGGCCATGTTATAGGTATTGTTCGCGACTGATCAGCCGGAACATGAGCTTGCTTGGCGTACTTTTGGCAGCCTTTGCACGTCTTAACTAATCGTTCGGCATCTGCCTGAGCTGTAAGCCAGAAAAATCTGTGTCTACAAGCTTTTGCCACTAAAGATTTGGCTGCAGCGTGGTGACCACACTCGCCTTCGTGGATTTCTCTTAAGATTTCCACTCCTTCTTCCGGAGATACACAACGCTGAAAGACCCCAGAAACACTCCGTTTATGGAGCTCACCTTTAACAATAGTATAGGATTTTGCTCGTCGGATAATCAGCCGGCTCAACACCTCGTCTTTGGGTAATTTGCCGTCTACCAAATAATCGAGGTAGGGTTGAGTCCAGCTAGGAATTATAGCCAGAACTGCTATCAAAGGTGAGTCGGATTTGGTCGGATATTCCTCATCTACTCCTTTTATTGAGGGAACTTTGAGGTGCTCTAAAAAAACACCATCCGGGACCTCTTTCCTCGCAGAACCTATCCAAGATAGTGCGTCTGCTTCCTCATTTTCTGCTCGAGGGATGTGTTGAACTTCGAACCCTTCGAACGATTTAGATAGATCATCCACGATAGCTTTATATGCTGCCATGTGTTTATTTGCATTACAAATATCCGACACTTGTTGAGCAACAAGATACGAATCTCCATCAAACGTCGGATGCAATTATCCTTAGCAATCCGGATTCCATGCAGCAGTGCTTCATACTCGGCAATATTGTTTGTCGCTGTGAAGTGGATCTGCAACATGTATAAAAGTTTATTTCCTTGGGGTGATTTGAGCACCACGCCAGCCCCCGAGCCCCCTCGATCCTTAGACCCATCGAAAAAGAGGGTCCAATATTCCGACTCAGGGAGGATCATGTTCTCCTTCGTCTCTGTCGAATCAGCGACAAAGTCAGCAAGGATCTAGGATTTGATTGCTATCCGAGGTTTATACTCAATATCGAAAGCTGAAAGCTCTATGCCCCATTTGGCGACGCGTCTTGTGGCGTCACTCTTGTTGATTATATCTCTCATGGGAGCTGTGCTCACCACAGTAATTGGATGCTCTTGAAAGTAGTGTCATAACTTACGAGATGCTAGAAAAACACCGTAAGCCAACTTTTGATAGTGCGGATACCGCTGTTTTGATTCTGTCAGGACCTTGCTGACAAAGTAAGTCGGACGCTGCACCAGGTGTTCCTGATTTTCCTCTGGTCTCTCCACCACCATGACGATACTAACGACCTTATTTGTCGCAGAAAGGTAGAGCAGCATCGGTTCCTTAGGTTCCGGTGCTGCAAGGATAGGAGCAGATGAGAGTACTCTCTTCAGATCTTGTAGTGCAGCTTCAGCTTCGCCAGTCCAAACAAAATCCTTGGTCTTTTTCAAGAGTTTGTATAATGGTGTAGAGAAGAATTTCTTCGGCTTAAGCATGATGTTGTATTTTCGTAGATTGGAAAATGTCTTCTCCAAGTCGGAAATCAGTGTTTCCTTCTTTTTGGACATCACCGTGATATCATCCACGTATGGATGTACATTGCATCCGAGTTGGTCGTGGAGGCAACGCTGCATCCTGCGCTGGTACCTAGCTCCTGCGTTCTTTAGCCCAAAGGGCATTGTAACAAAACAGAAGGTTCCGAAAGGGGTTATGAATGAAGTTTTGACTTTGTCAGGTTCCTTCATCCGGATTTGGTGATAACCGGAATATGCGTCGAGAAAACAGAGGAGTTCCGAGCCTGCCGTAGAATCGATGACTTGATCAATTCTAGGCAGAGCGAACGGATCTTTTGGACAAGCCTTGTTCAAGGCAGTATAATCAACACACATCCTTAAATCAGTGGTGTCCTTTTTAGAGACCACTACAGGATTGGCCGACCACTCTGTGTGGATGACCTCTTCTATGAATCCACCTAACTCGAGCTGTGCTAGTTCTGTAGCTATTGCCTTACGCTTTTCATTGCCAAACTACCGTAGGGACTGTTTGACGGGTTTAGCATTTGGGTTTACATTTAGAGAGTGCTCAGCAAGTTCCCTAGGTACTCCGGTCATGTCAGATGGCTTCCATGCGAAGATATCTTGATTTGTTTGGAGGAACTTGACGAGCGCACTTTCCTATGCGCTACCTAGGCCTACGCCTATCTGGCTCACCTTGGAGGGGTCATCGTCCTTCAACGGTGCTTTCTTCGTCTCTTCTGATTCCTTGAACTCTAGATTTGGTTTTGTCACCTCCTTCTTCGTTGCGGGCATCTCGGACGGATCTATGCTCTTCTTGATCTCCTGGTACTCCTGGGTGTGCAGCACGGCTTTGACAAAGGCGGCATTTCCATCCTCGCACTCTCGCGCTTTCTTTGGGTCTCCCCTGATGGTGATCACGCCGTTGGGACCTGGAATTTTCATCATATTGTAAATATAACACGGACGAGCCATAAAAGCCCAATAAGCCGGACGCCCGAATATAGTGTGGTATGCGCTCTTGAACGGGACAACTTCGAAGGAAAGTGCCTCGTCTGATAGTTTTTTGGAGTTCCAAAGGTAACATCCAAAGTAATCTCTCCCAGGGAATTAGCTTGTCTTCCTGGGACAACTCCGTGAAAGATCCGAGGAAAGTGACGTAAGTGTCCTTCTTGGTGGGAAAAGTCTTCTTCCCTTCCGACTTGGGATTTGAAGCATCAGCTTCCTCCATGTCGGAATCTTCCTTGGTCTCCTTGTCCTTTTCCGCATTTTTCTTTCCCTTCTTCCGCTTAGCTTTGTAGCCCGCGGTGTCATCTCTTTTGATGTCGTCATTGAAACGACATTCAGCGCTGGTGTGGGATGAGCCCCCATTGGCATCTAGGTGATGCACACATGGGTTATTGGCAATGTCGGCCCAAGAATAGGTTTTGCCTAGTTGCTGTTCTCCTCTACCGTGGACCCTTGAAGTCCCACGGCCACGCCCGTGGCCTCCGCCACGTCCTGCTCGTCCTCCAGACCTAGAAACAGTAGTAACCACCGCTGTTTCTGTGCTGGGTTTTTCTTCTGAGGTATTTTGCGCTTCTGAGCTTGTTTCTTTGGTTGTCTTGCCGACTGAGGCACATCTAGGACGTTGAGTAATCCCTCTGCATCATCATCAGCATCTGCATACTTGCTCGCTGTTTATATCATCTCTCCCAAATCAGTGACCTTGTCACACGTCAAGCGGTGACGTAGTAGACTAATTAGGAGTCCTGCGATGAAAGCTTGAATCGCGGTTTGATCGTTTACTCCTTCATAGGAGTTCTTGGTGTCGATCCATCGTCCGAGGTAATCCTGGCAAGTTTCTCCGGCTTTCTGGGTGCAACGTTGTAGGTTTCCAACCGTACAGGGCCTCCGATATGTGCCTTCAAAATTCCGAAAGAACACACTTTGCATGTCATACCATTTATGGATGGTGTTCTCCGGAAGTTCATTGAGCCATGATCGCGATGTCTTCTGCAACATAAGTGGGAGATATCGGGTTGCGACCAGGCTGTTTCCGCCTTTGGCGATGCAGCAAGCTTGGAAAAAATCCTGAAGCCAGGTATCTGGCCGAGCAATGTCGTCGTAGGCTTGGATATGCCTTGAGATAGCAAATCCTTCCGGGAATTTTGTAGCTCTGATGCGTGGTCCGAAGCACTTTGGGCCCACGTAGATGTCATCGTTTTCGTAGCGCCACGCCTCTATGTTGGAATTGATCCTGTGCCTTGCGTCGTTCGGGGATAGAGATCATCCCGAATGTCGGCTGTGGCTGCGGTGCCTTGGAGCCGGACTTCGGCTTCTGCCACCACCTCCTCCGCCAAGTCGTCCTCCTTGTCCCCCTTGGGAGCCGTTGTGATGACTGCTTGGTGGAGAGGGTGGGGCAGCTGAATTGTTTCCAGCTGATCGCCGGCCTCTGTCCGGAGCGTCATTGTTCCGGTTTCGGGGAGGGTCTTCACTACAACGAGCCCCCTGCCGGCTCGTGCCAGCATGGTTTCCGTCGTTCCTTCGTCCATCATTCCCACTACGATGAGGGTCAGCTGGACGGCTTGTATGTCTAGGAGGTGGCATTTTTTGACGATCCTCTTCCCGACGTTTCTCTTTATCTTCTCCCCTTCGATCATTAGACTCTCGCCGGAGAGGGTTCCTCGGAGTCAGTGCAGCAATGGCCTCTTTTTCAGACGCTGCGGCGACGTTGCTCCAGTCACGCGCAGTTCTGTGATGCTGTCCTGATGATATGGTTCTTGAATAATTGTCTTCCCGGCGTTCGGGGCGATGATATTGCTCCCGTGCCGGATCTGTACGACATTGGTTGGAATCCGAGACCAGTTTTTACTTCCGGACAGGGCGACCTTTTGCTTCTCCAGTCCCTTGTTGAGTAGTTTGATACCCAACCGGATCTCCTCCTGTCCTGGATTAGCCAATAAAATTTCTCGGGCCGCCACGGTATTCTGTACTAGGGTTGGGTATACCCAATCTCATTTGCTATCTTTCCTTTGCTTCCCATCTCATCTCCGAAAAGGACGACACGGACAAGTGGGAATTGGTCGTCATTGGTGTGACGCTTCTGTGTCTTCTAATGCAACCGAGACATGTAGTCCTTAGTTGCCATGCATTTTTCTCCTCCTCAATGTTTTTGGCTTGATCCAGGAGTTGTTGACGACGCGCTTCTACGGCTTGGGCCCTTTCGTCAAGCTCTTCAGCAGTAAGTTCTGCAGCTATAGGGATAGGTGTGGTTAGTGCAGCATCGATGAGTTTACGCGCACCTTCGGTGATCACGTGTCCATCCACCGTCTTCTTTTTTCAGCTCTTTTGGGATAAGTGCTCCATCCGAGTCTTCTTCGTATTCCTCGGCAATCACCTCCTCTATCAGAGGGTCTTTTGTCGGGGTCTTGTTCTTCTTGTTCCTCTTCTTTACCTTCTTGGCAGCGCCGGTAGCAAAGGCGGCTTTGGGTCCGTTTCCCGGAGTCAAGCTTTGATCTGTACTTTCGGACATCTAGACTTCGGGATTATTTCCGACGTCCATGTCATCCTGTGCTTTGGGAGAGTGTTCCCCGGATCCTTCATCCATGGATTCTCCTTCTTCTGCAGCTTTGGACTTATACTCCTCTTCATATTCCGCGGAGAACTTTCGGAAATATGCTGACGTCATTGATTCATCCGAGGATGCGGGAACGTCGGCGTTTGTTCTGATTGCCTCCAGCACAGAGTCCGTGATTTCTCTAGCATCGGCAGAGCCAGATCCGGATCCCACGTATCCGACGAAGTACGACGCGTGCTTCTTGAGGTACCTGCGGCTTTCGCGATCAGCCATGTCGAAACTTTTGATGGTCTGAAGGATTTCGTCTTGCAGTATCATACGTCTTAGTGTGTACCACAGGAAAGGCCTGTCTGTCCGGTGTCATTGGAGCCGGAATCAGTGTCATTGTTATGATCCTCCTGAATTTCGACTGCCACGGGTGGGTCGATCTGGGATCCAGCCTCTCGAGGGAGATCCACTCCAAATTCTACTTGAACCGCTAGGTCATCTTCAGTCTCGGATTTCTCCACTATCTCCGCAACTGGTGTGGGCTGGGTGGGATTAGGGTTTTCTGAGATCCGGAACTCTGCCGCCTCCGTGGACAAAGGGGACCCAGAAGATTCTTCTGCCTCTATCATCACTTCTTGGGTGGGTTGGGCAGGTTCAGTGAAACCGATGTAAACATCGATCTCACCAAAAGACATGATTATGTAGGCAGTCACAGCCTCCCTAGCCAGAATCCAGGTCTCGTCGAGAACGATGAGAGGGACATCGTTGGCGTAGAGGATGCGACCGACCGCGATAGTCTCGCCGATTCCGATTCTTGCAGATTCCACTCGGAACGGAGATCCGAAGCTCACTTGCCCCACGGTGGGTGCCAACTGTCATCGCATTGAGGACAAGTACGCCATGAGGGGGTCCTCGAGGCATACGGAAGAGAGGGGTGTGAGATGTATGGTGTTCCAGGACGGTGAGCACACAAGTTTACCCAGGTTCGAATCTGTCGGCTTTGGACGGATCCTACTCCTGCTAGCAATCCAGTAATACGGCAGAGCCGAAATATGGGTTACAAGGGTTTCGCCTGTGCGAGTTGAGATTGTAGACTATTGAGGTGTTTAGAGTGTTTCCCTAAAGGCTCTGCCTAGGACGGCTTATATAGATATCCGGCCTAGGGTTTACAGGAGAGATCTATCCGGCTACGACTAAGAGTCGGTTACAGAGTACATCTTGAACTATAGGTAACATTATGGGCCTAAGTTGGTAAGTCTTCTGGGCCTTCTCGTAGCCGGATTGGACTCTGTCTTTCTCCCTGACTGGGCCGCCCATGAAGCAAAGCTCTAACCTGAAGTGGGCCACCCTGTTCAGTGAGGAACTGTGAGGATACCCGGAAAGTATATCCCCAACACGAAGTATACCGCACTTCTCGCCAAGTTAATGGATTGCGAGACCCAGCTTGACCTTTGGAGGGAATCTGCTGGACGCGCCGGGGCTGAAATCGTTCTCCACTACGTGCTCACGTGGTATGAGAAGATCGACCTCAATCTCCTTGAAGCATAGCTCGGCGCAAGGCTTGCGCCCATAGCCTCATTGAATATGCCCCCCGTTCATCAATGGAATGAGGGTCCAAGCTTCCTTGGCGCCGCCGACGACAAAAATGCCAAAGATGATTCGGGTGAGGACGAAGGGGACAAAGCTTCGGACGACGAGGAAGACGAAGATGACGCTGAAGCCGAAGCTGGAGCTGCACCCGCTGGCGCCGAATTACCTCCTCCTGCTGCTCCTTGATTAGAAACACTTTAAAGTTTATCAGATCCCTGGTATGCCGGGTGCAATTGTATTAAGCACATAAGTGATACTTTGCTACTAAGTTTGTATGCCGGATTAACTTGGGCGTAGTCCCCGAGTTTCATTTTCTTGTTTCTCCAATTTCTTAGATCGGCTCGTGTCTACCTTGGTTTGGTTTTATGACTTACGAGTCCGAGTTTCAAAAATTGACTTAAGAATACTTGGAAACTTTAGGATTAGCTCAAAATAATTCAACATAGTAAACATAAAGTAAATGTAAGGTTAGTCCAAATAACAAACGTCAGCTCGATTAAGTTTCTTTCCTTAGTCTTTTTCATGTGCTACGCAATTCTAAACATGTTCTCTTGCTTGCCATGAAGCCAAATCTTGTTGGACAGCAGCAAGTCGAAGAGTTGGGTTTTTTGGTGCTCACACACTACAAATCCGGCTTAGGAGAAACAACTTACGCCAGCCGACATATAAATAATAAATACAAAAGACAACAAATATTATTAAGGCAATCCCCGAGTTACTGCTCGAGGTGCCAACATTTCATTCATAAGCTCATTACCGGCATACATACCGACATATGAGAGACTCGGATACATACACTTATTTGCTAAGTGTAGAAAGGATGAAGTAGAGATACATTCCATGGATGCTTAGATTCCTTGTCGACCTGTCCGCCTTGTTCTTCTACTGCGGTTTTGCATCTATGAGATAGTATGAGTCATTGTGCAATGCCTTGCTCACAATGACTAGCCCTTCCCATGGGGGGATAACTTATGCATGCCCGCAGTATGTTGTACCAACCGGAGTACCAGATCACGTTCTCAGAAAACTCGGGGGCTTACTTTGCGGCTATGATAGCGTCAGAGATTTTGCTGATATATGGCGGATCTAGACAATACCAATTCTCTCGCTTCTTCCAGCAGATCAACATCATTTTGCCGGGCTTCTTGCACTTCGGCTTCTGTGTATTGGGTGACCCTAGGCTAGTCATGCTCTATGTCGGCTGGTAATACAGCTTCTGCCCCATATACCAGAAACAATGGAGTATACCCTGTTGATCGATTCGGAGTTGTTCTTAAACTCCACAGTACCGCTAGTAGTTCTTCTATCCAGCACCCCGCTGATCTTTGCAGCGGCTCAATGAGCAGGGGTTTTATCCCGGATAATACCAATCCGTTGGATCTTTCCACTTGTCCGTTCGAAGCGGGGTGAGCTACCGAGGCTACGTCTAGCCGGATCTTCTTATCCCGATAAAAATGTACAAATGCTCCTTCAGTAAAATTTGTGCCATTATCTGTTATGATACTGTGAGGATAACCATATCTCAAGATGATATCTTTGAGGAATGTCACGGCGGTAGCTCCATCACATTTTCTTATTGGCTTCACCTCAATCCATTTCGTAAATTTGTCAACCATGACCAAGATGTGGGTCATGTTCCCTCTTGCTGGTTTGAAGGGGCCAACCATATCCAAACACCATACAACAAACGGCCATGTAATTGGTATGGTCTTTAGCTCCGACATTGGCATATGCATTTTTGTCGCATATCTTTGACAACCATTGCACTTTCTTATTAGATCTTCTGCTTGTTCCAAGGCACTTGGCCAGTAAAACCCATCACGGAAAGCTTTTGCCACCAAGACTCTAGACGAGGCATGATGCCCACATTCCCCATGATGTATATCTCGAAGAATGTCAAGTCCTTCCTCCGGGTCAACACATCGCTGGAGGATGCTTGTCACACTCGTTTTGTATAGCTCGGAATTGATGATCGTGTATGCTTTTGCTCTGCTCAGAGTTTGCCTGGAAAGCACCTCCTCAGTGGGTAAAGTGCCATATTTCAGGAATTGAAATATGGGCAGTGCCCAAGCTAGTAAAGCTCTCAATGGGAACAAATCCTCATCGATTCCATCTGATCCACGGGCATAACTTCAACCAGATCACACTACGCAGTCCCCGGGTCCTGCGATGTCCTCGGGTTTGCCAGGCAGTCCCCGGGTTTCGCAAAGCACTCCCCTCATCAATGTCCATGGGTACAACTCCGGACTCCAAATTCTCCAGAATCTAAATTGACTCGGATTCTAGAGATGGCCTGATAGATGGTTTTCTGAGGTGTTCTAATGCTACACCCGGTAAAATTGCTTGTCGCGTTGATCCGAGCTTCGACAATACGTCAGCAACCTCATTTTCCACCCGGGGTACATGGTGAAATTCGCATCCCTCAAAGTAACTAGATATCTTCTGCACATGGAATCTGTACAGTGCCATATTTGCATCCAAAGCTTCCCATTGTCCGGAGACTTGCTGGACTACGAGATACAAGTCACCGAAGCACTGGATCCGACGTATTCCAATTTGTTTTGCCACTTTGAGCCCATGCACAAGTGCCTCATATTCTGAAACATTGTTTGATGCAGTGAAGTGGATCTGTAGCACATATTTCAGCTGGTCCTTCTTGGGTGAGGTAAGCACAACTCCAGCGCCTAACCCTGTTTTTGTTTTTGACCCGTCAAAGTGTATCCTCCAGTAGTTCGGATCTGGCAATGGTGGCTCATACTGCACCTCGGCCCAATCCACAAAAACGTCCGCCACAGCCTGAGACTTGATTGCTTCTCTTCTGTCCTATTGTGGCGCATAAGGGGCTAGCTCAATTTCCCATTTCGCAATCCTGCCACTTGCATCCTTGTTACTCATTATCTCGGATATGGGGGCTTCACATATTACCTTGATTGGGTGCTCTTCGAAATAGTGCTTCAGCTTCTTAGCTGCCATATACACCCCATATGCCACCTTCTGATAATGAGGATAGTTTTGCTTTGATGCAGATAATACCTCGCTTAGGTAATACACTAGCCTTTGCACTGACTTACCTTCTTCATCGCGCTCTACCACAATTACTGCACTTACACCTTGGTTGGTTGTGGCTATATAGAGCAACATTGGCTCCTCTGATAGTGGAGAGGCTAACACTGGTGCAGTGGCTACATTTTCTTTAATTGGATAAAGGCTTCATTGGCCTGTGGAACTTGTCCGACTTTTTCATGAGTTGATAGAGAGGTAATGCCGTTTCTCCCAACCGACATACAGACCGACTTAAGGATGCCAGGCAACCAGTGAACTTCTGGACATCGTTAAGGCACTTCGGCAGTTCCATTCGCTCTATGGCCCGGATTTTAGTTGGATTAACTTTGATACCTCAGCTGGAGATAAGAAATCCGAGTAATTTTCCACCCTGGGGGGTTCCACCCAGCTGTGTTTCCTTGATCTGGGTCTAGACGGCATGAGCTCCTGGGAGCCGGCCGGTTGGTCCCGTCTTAGCCTACCCGAGGGTCATCCCCCCGACACTAGTCCCCGAGCACATTAGGACTTGGCCTCGTGGAGAAGTTCTTGCGTGCTCATTTGAAATGACTGATGGTGCAGATGCTTTGTCATTTTCATTTGTCTTTAGTCTTTTTCTTGTACCAGCTTGGGATTCTGTGCTATTTTCCTGGCTGGGGTTTACCGATTACCGAGCCGATAGCCCCACCCACAGGGTGTGAGCGGTGATCTTCTTGACCGGCTGCCACACCTGGCTGGGAGAGGGATCACTTGTTTGCTGTCGTTGGTGCTCGCATCAGCCATGCCTGCCGTCTCTGCCGCACGTCGCGTCAGTTTGACTTCTGAGTCTGCCGCTGTAGTTTTTTGGTAATCGCACACACGCCTTCATCATTGCGTCACCTTGGAGATCGTCGGCGCGGTTTGCCTCCCGTAGTAACTTCTGCAGGATCTTCTGCGCGCGTTGCGCTGGCAGACGCGATCCGTCCTGAACCATCGTGGGGCAGTAGGGCGGTTGCTTGCCATGTGGCATAGAGGGAGGGGAAACGGCTTCTCCTGCCGGCCGTACCACCACGGCCGGCTTCTGCCAAAGGTATGTCTTTCTTGCTCCTCTCTAGGTGGATTTTCCTGAGGGACTCCTGTTTCGTGCCTCTTATCTTTCCTTGTTGAGTAGCTTTTCACGGCGCAGCTAGCGGAGGACGGTATGGGGGGTAACGAGCTCCCCAATTTTGCCACGGACTTCAAGTCGGTGAAGGCTCCACCGGTGGAGTCGGAGCGGTTCCCCATGAGGGCCGACGAGGGCTGCGAGTTCCCACCCGGTGAGAGTTTGTCCTTTGTCCTTGTCTACTTTGCCCTTGCTATGCTTTTAGCCGCGAACCTGACATTTTGCTTGCACTGGAACAATCGCTCATGGCAAGGATGTGGACCTAGCTGAGGTCGCCACTCCCAGGGGCAGGGGGAAGCGGGCCGCCACCACCAGCGCTGCTCTGACCTAAGGCGGTGCCAAGAAGACACGCTGCCCCTGTCCCGCGGCCACCATGCCAAGCATTGTCGGGTATTTGCCTCTGTCCTCCCAGTACTTGCGTTGACTTGCTCGCATATGCGTTGCTCATTCCTTGTGTTTTCTCCAGCGAGGCGATGGCCTTGCCCGGCGCCACGACCATTGCCACCGTGTCCGCCCCTCCGCCTACTGCAGAGGGGAGTGCGCCGGCATTGGCTCGCGAGGCTACGCCATCTCCGGCCCCCGAGGCGGCATCTGCTCAGCCGGCTGGGGCCGGGACGGATGCGACAGAGGTGGTGCCGCTGGCTGTGCCGGCGACTCTTCACCGGGCCGAGGCCGCTTCTCGGCTTGCCGAGGGTCTTCTGCTTGGGCGCACCGGCACGGCCGTGCCTCCCTCTGGCTCGACGGTGGGTGTTGACTCTAGCACCTACCGGGTGGAGGAGCCGGTGGAGGTGCCGCAGTCGGACGCCCCCGTCCAGCCAGAGGTTGGGCCCTCCGCGGCTCCGGTGAGCGACGACGACCTCCAGGTCACCGGTTAGACGCCTCCTTGGGCTGCGCTGCCGCTGGATGTCCTCCTGGCACAGTTCTCGGAGGTGGCGCCTCTAGCCTTTAGCCAGGCCCGCCAGCTGGTGGAGGCGTTGGAGCAAGGGCTTGGCCAAGCCAAGGTGCTGGGGGCCTCCGTGGAGGTATGTGTTCTGTTTCCAATCTTGATGCTTGTTCACCGTCTTGCGTCACGACTTGTTCTCACTTCTCTTTTTGCACAGAGGGCTCTCGTCGATGCCACCAAGGCCTCGCAGGGCCTGGGCCGTAAGATTGCTTGTTCTATTGTATCTTCTCGATTGCACAATTTCTCGCGCTTCTTGTTGAATATTGGTTACCCTTCTACAGATCTGCTGGCGGACCGGGATCACGAGGTAGCCTGGCTAAAGGAGGAGGTTGCCCGGCTGGAGGGGTCCAACTGACTGCGCATCAGCAATAGATGGAGATCAAGGCTAGCAAGGCCAAGAAGGTGGCTGAGACCCGGGCCGAGGTGCTGAAGAACCTGGAGGGGCTCTACGCCATCCAGGAGGATGCCCTCAAGGCTTCCAAGGCCCAGGAGGCGGCGGTGCTATCAGAGCTTTACCAGATCGCCGAGATCGTTGTCAGTAAGTGCCCTCAACTTAAGCCAAATTTTCCGTTTTGCCCTGTGTAGTCAGTATTGATTATTGTTTCTTTTTCCGGCTGTAGCTCAGTATCTTGAGGCGATAGATCAGGCGCTGGGTCAGATTCCTGAGACGGATCTGGATCGAGATCTCCACCCGGGGGAGCTGGTGATGGTCGTCAGCGAGGAGGCGAACCGGCTTCGTGCCGCCGCTCTCGAGGTCTATGACTATGTCTGGCTCGAAGCTACCCCGCTAGCCACCATGGATGCCTTGGCCGATCGTCTTTTGGGTGCTTCGGACCTCATGAACGTGGCTCGAGAGTGGGCGGCTCGTGGCGGTGCGGAGATGGTGCTGGCGCTGCTGAAGTTCTAGTACCCGGATGTGGATCTGCGGAGCTTTTCCTACGGATTTCACCAAGCGACCAGCTATGACCAGCTTCGCGCCGAGGTTCCCGACATCCGCTCCTGTGGCATGACGATCGGTAGCTTCGTCGCGCTAGAAAGGGACTTCAGCGACCCAGCCGGCACAGAGCGGTACTATCACAGCCCGGATGCGCCATGCACTGATGCTGCAGCTGCGCCGCAGACCGCCTCGACAGACGTCACCTCCAGCAGCCGAGTTCCAGCTGATGCCTCTGGCCCTTCTGCCCGTTAGTGAACTTGATCCCCGGTATGCCGGGAGTATTTGTGATTTAAAAACTTGTCTTTTCTTTGTGTTGTCTGAACAATTGTCTATGTTCTAGTTATTGAACTCTTGTGGGAGCATCGCCTCCCTCTGTATATTTGCTCGTGCTCTTTTGTTTGCACTTTCTGCTCTATATTTTCTGCATGCTTGTTTCTATGTGGGGGCACACGAGTGCACCCACAGGGTGTAGTCCCCGAGGTTCGGGATGGCTGGAGAATACAGACGGGTCGAAGCTCCTTTGTGTTGTTTGTTTGCAGGTTTCTATGTGGGGACGCACAAGCGCACCCATAGGGTGTAGTCCCCTAGGTTCGACTGGCTGGAGAATACAGTTGGGTCGAAGCTCCTTGACCTGCTCTGCTGCTGCCTAGAAGCTACTTGCCTCTGGCTTGGGTGTTCGTCGTTGAATTTTGGCTCATGCAAACATAGAAACAAACAAGTTGTTTCCCTGGTTAAGCATATGCAAGTTCAAACTGTAATCTTAGATTTACTAGTTTTGAAATTTTCGCTGTTTCGCGCAAATCCAATGTCTTTGCCCTTTTCTTAGTGAGCATTGGCTAGTTTTGATGTTGTTCCCTTGCTGGATTTTAGCCAGAGTCGAAGGGGTAGCTTAATAGGCATACTACACGATACTTCGGGTTTGGGTCATTGTCTTTGGGCGAGCGAGCGTAGCCGGAACATCTAGACGTTTTTGTTTTCCTCGTGGCTTTTTCGTGTTGGGGCCTTTCAGCATTCTTCTCTTGCCGAATCTATCAGCCGTCTTGTGGTCTACAGCCGGAACCGAAGAGGAAGCCTTAGGAACCGCGTACAGTACTTTGTCGTGTGGGTCGTGCAGCCATCTGGGCCAACCGGCGAGTCCCCGAGACGGCTCGCCTGCTCCAAGGTTAGAGTAATGCAGCCGGAAAACCAAATTGTGTAGCATAACTTGCTTATTTATTGCGGAGTCCCCGAGACTGTGTCGAGGCTGCCATGCTTGTTCATTACATGATGTTAGATACATACACTTCTTCGTCTAAGCGATACATCTTGTTCTTTTCCGGCTGGCAGGCGTCGATATGGTAGTATGAGTTGTTCTGTAGTGTCCGGCTGATGATGAATGGGCCCTCCCAAGGCGGAGATAGCTGGTGCCTCCCCTTGGTGTCCTGTACTAGCCTTAGCACCCGGTCACCCTCATGAAACGAGACGCTGCGGATCCGGCTGGCGTGGTAACGGCGCAAGCTTTATTGGTAGATGGTGGATCTTGACAAGGCCAGCTCGCGTGCTTCTTCAAGGAGATCGACGATGTCTTCCCATGCTTCTTTGGCTTGCTATTCTGTGTAGAGAAATTTGCGGGGTGCATCGGACTCGATGTCGGTGGACAGGACCGCCTCCACCCCGTAGACGAGGAAGAAAGGAGTGTAGCCGGTGGACCGGTTTGGCATGGTGCGAAGGTTCCACAGCACAGCTGGCATCTCCTCAATCTAGCTGTCGGGGGATCGCATCAGTGGTTTGATTAGCCGGGGCTTGATCCTGGCTAGGACTAGGCCATTTGCTCGCACATAATGCGCATTGGACTAGGGGTGTGCCACAGATGCAAGGTCTAGGCAGAAGCCCTTATCTCCGCAGAATCGCGCGAAAGCTCCCTTGGCGAAATTTGTGGTTGTCAGTTATGATGTTGTTGGGGTAGCCAAAGCGTGTGATTATGTTTGTGAAGAACTTGACCACCGTTGGCCCATCCAGCTTCTTTATTGGCTTTTCCTCTATCCACTTGGTGAACTCGTCCATTGCCACCAGCAAGTGTGTCATGCCGGATTGGGCTGTTTTGAAAGGGCTAACCATGTCCAGCCCCCAGACGACAAACGACCATGTGATGGGAATTGTTTTGAGGGCTGCAGACGGAGTGTGCTTCTGCTGGCTGAACCGCTTGCAACCGTTGCATTATTTGACGATCTTCTCAGCGTCTTCCAGTGCCGTGGGCCAGTAGAACCCATGGCAGAATGCCTTTGCCACTATGGCCCGTGTTGATGTGTGGTGTCCGCATTCGCCCTGGTGGATGTCGACCAGGTGCCGGATTCCGTCCTCTTGGATCACACACCACTGGTAAATACTGTCCATGCTGCGCTTGTAGATCTCGTTGTTGATGACGGTGTATGCGCTGGCTCTGCGCTTCACCTTCCTTGCGTCCACCTCTTCCTCGGGCAGCTCTCCTCTGGCCAGGAAATCCATGAATGGCTTAGCCCATGTTGGGGTTTCCCGGATGGCGTACACCACCTGCATCAGCAGATTCATTTCTGCCAGGATGACTAGGTCGGGCTCGTCCGGAGGATGACCGGGTCAGGCTCGTCCGGAGGCCGACCGGGTGGAGCAGCGAAGGCTAGAGGCGGCGCTTCTCGGGTGCGGCGAAGACGGGTGTGGCGAAGCCGTCATGGGGGTCTTGGAGCCAGTAGTGCCCGGGTGCGGCGAAGCAGTCCCCAGGTGCGGTGAAGCCGTTGCGGAGGTCCTAGAGCCGGCAGTCCCCGGGCGTGGCGAAGCAGTCCCCGGGTGCGGTGGAGCCGTCACTGAGGTCCTGGAGCCGGCAGTCCCCGAGTGCGGCGAAGCAGTCCCCGGGAGCGGTGGAGGTCCTGGAGCCTGCAGTCCCCGGGTCCGCGTCCAACATTATGCAGTCGGATTCGGGAGATGGCGTGATTGATGGCTTGCGCAGGTGCTCAAGGGAAACTCCAGGCAGATTGCTTGTCTTGTTGACCCGATGCGGGCGAGCATGTCCGTGGCTTCGTTGTTGTCCCTGGCAACATGGTGAAACTCGTATCCCTCAAAACAGGCACATAGCTGTTGTACGAAGAAACGGTATAGGGCCATGTTTGCGTTTCTGGCGTCCCAATCGCCCGACACTTGTTGCACCACCAGATCAGAATCGCCGAAGCATAGGATGCGTCAGATGCCTATTTCCTTTGCCATCTTGAGACCGTGGACGAGTTCCTCATACTCAGCGACATTGTTGGACGTGCGGAAGTGGATCTGCAGTACGTATTCCAGTCGGTCTCCTTTTGGAGAGGTGATGACCACTCCGGCTCCGAGCCCTCCATACATCTTGGAGCCATCAAAATGCAGCTTCCAATGCGTGGAATCAGGGCAAGGCGGCAGGTACTGCGTTTCTACCCAATCGGCGAGGAAATCTGGCAAGGCCTGACACTTGATCGTCGTTCTCCGCTCATACTGTATGTTGCGGGCAGCGAGCTCTATGGCCCTTTTTGCCACCCGGCATGTGGCGTCTCTGTTGCCGATGATCTCTGAGAGCGGCGCTAACACCACCACTCGGATGGAATGTTCTTGGAAGTAGTGCTTCAACTTCTTGGTGGCCATGTACACGTCGTACACCAGCTTCTGGTAATGAGGGTAATTCTGCTTTGAGAGCAATAGTACCTCACTTAGTTAATACACCGGTCGTTGCACCGGCAACGCCTTTCCTTCTTCCGGCCTCTGCACTACCATCACCACACTAACAACCCTGTTGGTTGTTGTGATGTACATCAACATAGGCTCCTTTGCTACTGGTGCTGCCAGAATAGGTGGTGAGGTAAGCATGTGCTTGAGGTCACGGAAGGCTTCATCCGCCTATGATGTCCATACGAATTTGTCCGTCTTCTTCATGACTTGGTACAGTGGGAGTGCTTTCTCGCCCAGCCGGCAGATGAACCGGCTGAGGGAGGCCAGGCATCCGGTTAACTTCTGGACATCTCTCAAGTTTTTCGGCGGCTGCATGCGCCGATCTTCTCCGGGTTCGCCTCGATTCCTCGCTCAGATACGAGAAAACCGAGGAGTTGGCTAGCTGGGACGCCGAACATGCACGTCTCCGGGTTCAGCTTCATCTGGAATCGGTGGAGGTTGGTGAATGTTTCCTTCAAATCTTCAAGGACTGTTTGGCGCTCCTTGGTTTTGACCACCACGTCGTCGACATAGGCGTGTACGTTTCTGCCGATCTGAGTCTGCATGCACTTCTGCGTGTAGCGCTGGTATGTTGCTCCCGCGTTCTTTAGTCCGAACAGCATTGTGGTGTAGCAGTAGGCTCCGTAAGGAGTGATGAATGCTATCTTTATTTGATCATTAGGGTTTAGCCAGATCTGGTGGTAGCCGGAATACGCGTCCAGAAACGACAATAACTCGCAGCCGGCCGTGGAATCCATCACTTGGTCTATCCTTGGCAGTGTGAATGGATCTTTGGGGCATGCTTTGTTCAGACTGGCGTAGTCAACACACATGCGCCAAGTCTTGTTCATCTTTAGCACGAGTACGGGGTTTGCCAGCCATTCCGGGTGGAAAACCTCCATGATGAATCCGGCTGCGAGCAGCCGGGTGATCTCGTCCCCAATTGTTCTTCTTTTTTGTTCCGTGAAGCATCGTAGTAACTGTTTTACCAGCTTTGCGTCCGGCCTGACACATAAAGAGTGCTTGGCGAGCTCCCTCGGAACACCTGGCATGTCCTTGGGGGACCATACGAAGATATCCCGATTCTCACGGAGGAAGTCGACTAGCGTGCTTTCCTATTTGTTGTCAAGGCCGTCTCTGACCAGGACGAACTTGTCCGGATCGGCCTCGTTCAACAGGATCTTTCTCGTCCCCTTGGATGGCTTGAACTGCGCCTCTCCGGCCGCCTTGGGCTCGCCAGCCGACATGTCCTTGTGCAGGGCCGCCACGTTCTGCATGATTATGCGCTTTTCTTCCGTGATGATCATGGCTTCCGCTATCTTGGACCCATCTGTGGTGCACTCCATAGACCGTCTGTAGCAACCAGCCACGGTGATGACGCCCTTGTGCCCTGGTAGCTTCATCTTGAGGTATGCGTAATGCGGTACCGCCATGAACTTGGTGAGCGCCGGGCGCCCCAGGATTGCATGGTATGCGCTGTAGAGGTTGACCACCTCGAACCAGATGGGCTCAAGGTGGAAGTTCCCCTCTGTGCCGAAGATGACATCTAGCCGGATCTTTCTGACAGGGGAGTGCGACGGGCCTGGGACGGATCCATGGAAGGAGGTGCTTCACGGCTCCAGCTGTGACTCGCTAATACCGAGTCGGTCGAGCGAGCTGCGGTATAGGAGGTTGATGCTGCTCCGTCCGTCTACGAGAACGCGGGAGAACCTGTAGGAATGCTTCTGGGAGACAATGATAGGATCCAAAACCATCACGTAGGTGTCTAGGTGAGGCACCTCAGCTAGCTGGTTGTTCCGGCTCCATGCAACTTCTTGCTCCGACGAGTTGAGGTACTAGGGAATGGGAGGAACGATTGCATTCACCTATGCCTCGTGGCGCCTCTTGTTGTGCTTGGTCTCCGTCTCCGTGGTGAAGATGTGGTAGTTTCCCACGTGGTGAGGGTAGTTGTTATCATCATCTTCCCCTCGGCGCTGGTTGTTACGATCGCCTGGTGGCCCGCTGGCTGGGGGAGGTGGCGCCTGTCCAGCCGGTGCGCCAGCAATCTCCGTCATCTTCTTTGTCTAGGTGCACTGGCGTGTGGTATGTGTAGCCGGCTTGTTTCCTCCACTATGTAACTTGCATGTCCCATCAAGCATCGACTAGATGGTGTACTTGGGCCTCGGAGGCCGGTCATTGGGCTTCTGTCACCGGCTTCCTTCTGCAGCCAGATCCTCATGCACTGCCGCTACCTGCCTGGAACCATATTGGTTGTCCGGCTGGTCATCCTTTCTCTTGCCGTGGCGGTTGTCGTGCCACCTGGAATTGTGGCCATTTCCTTTCAGCTGGCGCTGATCTATGGCGACGTCGATGATTATTTGCCCTTGGTCGTCCACCCGGACGGATCTTTTCATTGTTGCATCGGCCGTGGCGTACTTTTCTGCGATGGCCATGGTCTGTGCCATGGTTGTGGGCTCCACTCGACAAAGCTTATGCTTGAGCATAGTGCCATCTCTGCAGCCGTTGATGAAGAACCAACTGCCTGGTGCTCACGTACCCCCTCACAGGAGTTGTGCATGCTCATCCATCGGGTGATGTAGGAGCGATCGGATTCATCCGGGCCCTGCACACAAAGAGCAAGCTCGCCGGGTCTTCCCAGGCGCTTGTAGGTGCCGGTGATGTTGCGAACGAACGCCTGCTCGAAATCGATCCAACCATTGGTGCTATTGTCGCGGAGGCTGTTGAGCCACGTTCTAGCTGACTCGAGGAGCATGAGAGGGGAGTAGCGTACTGCTACCTAGCGGTTACCGTTTGCGATGCCCGCGGTGGTGGTGTAGTCCACCAACCAATCCTCCGGCTTGACCAAGCCATTGTACTTTGGAGTATCCCTTGGGAGCGAAAATCCTTTTGGAAACGGTTCATTCCGGATGCGCGGTCCGAAGCATCTTGGACCAGCTAGACTTTCTTCCTCCAGCGCGCATGTCGATTCGTGCACGCGCGTCTTGCTGTTCCTCTGGCTCAAGCGGTCCTAGATGGCCGGATAGGCGCGACTTGGGAGCGCCTGGCCTTTTCCGGCTTCGTCGGACGGTTCGCGGTTTTTGCTGGCAACAGCTACTGCGTCGCGGGCGTTGTGCCCACGGCATGCAGATCAACCGCGTGGGCAGTTGCTCTGCCTTGCTCCGTTTGGGGAAGACGTCTTGGTGCCACCTGCAGCTAGATCCGCCATCCGGTGAGCCGGTTGGGTTCTGTTGTTGCCGGCCATGATGAGTTCTACCTCAACCTGCTGCTTGTTTACTGTGACCACAAGGAGCTGCACACGTGCCTACTAACGAAGCAGTTCCTCGTCCTCTAGGTGGCTTAGCTCCGCAACCGCCACCTCCGCAGCCCTCGTGTTCTTGGCGGGGGTGCTGTAGACCGGCTACACCGCGGGTGTACACGGATCAGCAGCGCGATCCATATCCGAACCGAGGTTCCGGCCTTGTGGCTGGGCTAGGCGGCTGGTGCCAAGCAAGCGCGTGAAGCCGTGCATGATGTTCTACTCCCGCATGGTGGCGTTCATCCACCGTTGGGCGGCCCCACCTTGCCATCTTCCTCCAGAATGTTCTGATGGGTGGTCTCCGAGGCTGTCGCGGCTCGCTCACCGGCGACGAGTGGAAGTCCCATGCGAAAGATGAACCCAGCCAAAGCGATGTGCCCCACGGTGGGCGCCAACTATCGTGGTGTGGAACATGGTAGTACCATCGGGGATGGCATGAAGGGGACAATCAGGATGCTATCGGTTCCTACTCGCAACGGGTTGGGCACAGATACAATAAACACAGCGGTGTACCCAGGTTCGGAGCCCTCTTGGCGAGGTAAAGCTCCTACTCCTACAAGGATCTATTATCGAAGGGGGCGAATGCCCAATACAGGTGCTCCTTGAGCTGTTTCCTTAGCTACTTCTTGCTTGAAATTTTCTAAGTGCTTCCTCTTGTGTCTACCTAGAACCCTAGCACTACCCCCCCTATATACAGGTTGAGGAGGTAGTTTACAAGGTGGGTTATAGGGTTTACTGTTTGGATTTGGTCCTTACAAAGTGGGTCGGCTGCACAGGGCCAAATGGTATGCCCGGGTCCAGTCAAGCATCCAGTACAAGGTGGGACCATGCTACAGTGTCCAGCGCCCCTGCTTTACTCGTCATCCGATTCTTTATCCGTCAGCCGGTTCTTTATGCGTAAGACGGAGCTTTCCTCGTCTGCTCTTGCTTTGCTCGTTAGCCTCCAGCTTTGGCGCAGTTGTCCTGTAGCACCGGCTAGACTAGCCAGCCTGTCCGATCAAAGGTGCGCTCAGCAAGGAGCGTCACCCCCACCGTACCATGGCTAGTGGATCCGTGGCGGCTGGCTAGGAGCGGCCTCCTAGACGGTTCTTCTGGCTACCCGGCTAGACGGGCCAGCAGGGGAAACTAGAATGCGGAATGGGTGGGGGGTTCCACCCGGCTATGGTTCCTTGATCTGGGTCCAGACGGCATGAGCTCCTGGGAGCCAGCCGGTTGGGCCCGTCTTGGCCTACCCGGGGGTCATCTCCCCGACACTCCCTCTAGAGGGGAATTCTCATCCCGAGTAGCTTCCTTCGAGGCACCTCCTAAGGGTCCGCCTCGACGACGGAGTCTCCCGTTTCTATGGCCTCCCCCATAGTGGCCTCAGGAAGGCCCGCAGATGGGGTTGTGGCAGGAGAGTCTGCATTCAAGGGATTCAGACGCTACCGCATGTGGCCAGGAGGGAGAATTCCCCACTCACCGAACTGAGAAACCGAGGCCCGGATCTCCACCCTATGAGGATCAAGACAGAGGGGCAAAAGCCCCTCAGGAAGTTCAGAGGCGGTGGAGGTGTGCAAGAGCTTGTGGGTAAACCCCGCCACAACAGGGTCATCGGTGACACCGTCCCCCAGGGTCAGGTGGTCTGGCACGGCGAAGTCCCACAAATCCTTGATGTGCTTCTACAACGGAGCAATCCTAAGGCAAAGGAACTCCATGGAAACGAGAGGCCCCGTTAGGCCAGAGGAGTTGAGCAGCTCAATGTGGGAGACCAGGGCATCGATCTCGTCCCCCTCCAGGTTCGCCGTGGACCGTCGACTACTGAACTTTTCGGCCATCACAGTGGGGGTTGTCCTCCTACACATCCATTAGTAGCCAACGCTTCTAGAAGTCCTCCACACGCTTCCAACCCATTTGGGGCCCAAACGACCCCTTCTTCACGAAGGAGGCGCAACTGACTATCTGGGAGGTGGAGGTGATGCAGAGAGCATACATCTGGCGCAGCAGCGCCACCGAAGGATTCACCCATATGAACATCTCGCACTAGCAGGCGAATATGGTGAGGGTGGTGAGGAGCTGGGATACAGGTAGAGGGGGTGTCGTGGTGGTAGCACGGCAGATGCCATGGATAGGCTAAATATGGGGCCAATGAGCGCTAGGGGAATCCAGGGAGGGAAAACGTTGTTATTGCACACACAGATGTTGTTCTATTTCCTATATCAATGGTGGTTACAAGTGCTCCTCGAGCTGTTCGTGAGAAGGAGACTATGTCTCTTACACCCCACAAGCTAGCTCTTGAGTTCTACCTTAGACAGATAAAATGATCGGTCCCCTTCTATGGAGGCCCCGGTGCTCCTTATATAGGGGAGCCCGGGTTACAAAGTTAGGGCACGCGTGGCAGCATATTCCCCAAGTATGCCCCTAGGTTAAAGCTAGATGCTTCTTTATTCTCTTTAACGGTTCGTCCAGACTATGGACGTAACCCAACGCGTAATCCTTGCCTTTAAGCGTCACCAGACACGGGCTATGTCAACCGACACAGCCCGCGTCATCTTGGTCACCCTGCCCCGCTGGTCCTTCCCTCTGCTTTTCTTCGCTCATGCTACAGCTAGCCAAAGCCACCTTTTGACCAGTGGGAGATTCCTTCCGTCTCTTGGAAGCCAAGTGGTAGTCCGGTTAGCACATGGCTAACCCGGCTACGAGGGTACCTGTGTAATAAATAGACAAACATGGCCGGCATATATTTTATCCCGGTCGGGTTAATGCTAAAGAGCTGCCCCACGGGTCGGGTTACTCCGTAAGTTGGCCTGCCTTGAGGTGACCCGGCCAGCACTTGCTTTGACCGCGCCGTATCTTGGCTAACTTGGCCTTTATACCCCGACGTGACCCTACCCGGGTGTATCCCCCAACATTAGTGCCTGAAGCTGGTGCGGTCTTAGCAACCTTAGTCGTTAAGGCAACAGGAGGTTCCTTCATCTGGATCTTAACTTCTTCGGCCGAGTTAATCCATATCTCGGACCTTCTTCTTCTATGTTCTGTTGGCTCATTCCGAGTTATTTCTCACTGGCCGGGTCTTTTCTCACATATCGGGTTTACCTTTCCTTCTTTCATATGCTGCCCCACGTCCTACGTGGAGGGTAATCATCATCTTGCCTTATTTTAAGGGCCACGCCCATTTACTGCGCCGGTTACTGTTGCGATGTCAGGAATAACTGCCACGCACGTCCCTTCATTGCAGTGCCTGGTTAACCACATCATCGTATCACTTCACTTGATCCCTTGCTTCACGTGCCCCTTTCTGTGGAAAATATCATTTTGCGACCTGAAAGTTGGGTCACCCAGGCAACGCGGTACCAAAGTTGATTTTAATCAGCGCGATTCGAAAAGTTGGGGCACCAATTGCTGAGAGGGGTGTTTCGAGTGAATGAGGCCAAATCCAATATTTTCAAATCGCTCCCGTTAAGTCAGGATATTCCGTTACACTAGTTCCTGTTGTACCCCTTCTTCGCCGGTCACTCTTCTTAGCCACCCTGCACGTGTCGTAGGGGAAAATCCATTACTGTACTTTCCTAACTCTCGACATTGAATCTTTCTGCGGCGGCGGCGGTCCCTTTTCTTCCCTTCCTCGATCCTAAATCTACAGGCGGCGGAGGACCTTTTTTTCTCCCTCCCCCGACACTGAATCCGACGGAGGCGGCCCAGCATGTCTTGCAAGGCGAAGGTTGTAGCTACATCGCCGACTGATTCGGGTCCATCGGGGCCCAAGTCTGGGGCTCAACGCGAAGTAGTGGCGAGGTCTTCAGCCCTAGTTAGCGAGGAGGCCAGCAAGGATTCTGCTCCCAAGGTACCTACGAGCAGCAGGTTGAAGAGAAAAGCAAGGACGGCGGTGGATTGTTCGGCTCCGGTGAGCGGATGCGATGCCCAGATCTCGAAGCAAAACCTAGGAGAAGAGCGAGAGGTGAATTTTTCTTATCTGTGCCTTATCTTGCAAATAGATTAGTTACGGCATAATAGAATCGAATGAACTGAAAAGTTCCCCTTTTTAATCAAACTAGGCACAACTTTGATACAAGGGACCTATATGAGTTCACAGTTCATGTTCGCCAGTACACTACAAAACTTGATTTTGGTTGCGAGAGGGTTGTGTTCGGGCAAGATGTGCATCTGCTTGTGAATTGCAAAGAGGTTGTGTCTGTTTCGCAGCTGCTAGATATGCTTGTCGCTAGAATTCCCTGGGGTTCTAGACAGAGGACAAAATTGGTGTGGCGCAACATGAATGATACGTATCAGCAAATTGAGCACTCCCATGAGATTCAGATGGTTTGGGAGTGTTTTGCAGCTGATCGTAAGGTGAAAGTTGAAGCGATTATTGATGATATGTATGAAGATGCTGGAGATCTTCCTGCCATAGCTTCTGCTCCTAGGGAATACGAACCAATAGATGATAATCTAGATAAGTTCAGTATACGCATAGAGGTGGATTCATACATGGCAAAACTTGCTGAGGGAGTTAATAAGCCAGTTTCGTCATGTACTGTGGAGATCACTGTCGATTCCAAAAATATAACTCTTGATGAAATGAGAGAGATGATCGGTAAGGAAATAAGTATTGGCCCTAAGGAGATGGCAAAAATCCGGTGGGGGCATCATAAGAAGCAGCAATTCACAGATGTTTTGGATACTGAAGATCTTATGCAGATTATGCAACGAAAGAAGCGAACCAGGAAGGTGTTCTTCCTTGGTACCATTTCTGATGTTGTTGAACAGGTTATAGTGGATGTAGCTGCCCCTGTTGTGGCTGAACAGAATGAGGTGGTCGACGTTGATGAGATCTGATGAGAGCTTCTACCGTAGGCTTGTCATATGGACCGCGGGGTTCCCCTGCCTGTATTTCTAATATTGACCGATGTTGTATTTAGAGCGTGTTTCTGTGATTATGTTTGTTGAGAGATTGCGATATAATGTTGTGCGAGCTATTGAGATTTTCGGACATGTCACTCACTAAAACCATCGTTGTTGTAATAAGACATAAGTACATTGTAGTTGACATGATTATGTTTCTTAAGATGATGTACCGTACTTGTTTCTGTTATTATGTTTGTTAGGACATTGTAATGTAATTTTTTGTGAAACCATGACTGGACAAGTGATGCATAAATACATTGTAGTTGACATGATTATGTTTCTTGAGATGATGTATTGCACTTGTTTCTGTTATTTTGTTTATTGAGAGATTGTAATGTAATGTTTTACGAAACCATGATAGGACAACTGATGCGTAAGTACCTTGTAGTCGACATGATTTTGTTTCTTGAGTTGATGTAATATACTTGTTTATTTGATTATGTTTGTTGAGAGGTTGTAATGTGATGTTTTGTGAAACCATGATGTGATTATGTTTATTGAGAGATTGTAATGTAATGTTTTGTGAAACCATGACTGAAGGAGTGATGCATAAGTACCTTGTAGTTGAGATGATTTTGTTTCTTTAGATGATGTAATATACTGGTATGTTTTCGTTAGGCAATGAAATTGGGATGAAGGGAGTACAAGTTTGATATTTGAAATGAGAATGTATGAAGAGAATCCATATTAGGTAGGAGACAGTAATCTAGGGAAAGGGCACGGTATCCATTAAACTATTGTAACATGCCAATTTAGTCATTGTTGTAGAGGTAGAAGGGTTGCTCTCTCTCTCTCTCTCGGCGATGCCGACTTCGTCGCCTGCGACGCTGCATTCGCCATACTGTCCTTGAACGGCAAGGACGACCAGTCGAGAAGCGACAACCTTCTCTCAGACATTCAGTATTCCTTCCATGATGTGAGTTATTCTGTTTTCTCGGGCTAGGGTTAGGCAATGGTAAATCTCTCGATCTGAGCTCCATATGTGCATGCAATCGTGTTTGATTTCAGCTTTGCGTTTACCTATAGGTACCACAGACGATCTACTACTCCAAATGGGAGGGCCTAGATCTCGATGGAGAAGTGCCATGTGACCATGGGCTAAAACTAAGGAGATATGTTGCATTCGAAGGTAGTAACACTAGGAGAAGGTTTTTGGGCTGTACAAATCAGGTTTGTTTACATTATGTGCAACTGTGACATGAAGTAAAATTTATCATGCATGTTCATAACACTATAGTGTGTGTGTTTTTAGGTTGGCCCGATGTGTAAAGCAGTAGAGTGGGTGGATCTTGAGTGGCCAGATGCACTTAAGAAATGTTTGGCATAGTTATCGGAGATGTATGAGTTGGAAAGGTCGAGGAGATTTATTGATGTAAGTGATACAGCTGAAAAAAATTACAAGCTATCGGTACGAAATAAGGGGGCTTGTTCGTCTGCGGTACCAAAGTTGGCAGGCCAGCGCATGGCGGTACCTAAGTTGCCTGAAATTACCGCGTTTCGAAAAGTTAGGCCGCCAACTATTGAGAGGGGCCATTTCGAGGCAAACTCATCTCACCCCTGCCAAATTCAAACATTCTGTTAAACTGCCCCGTGAAGTAGACGGTCGGGACCCTCATGTCGGTCATCTGTCCGTGACGCAGGCGCCAACACGGCAACCTCTTAGGAAAATCGAGCAGCTAAGTGGATTGGATGCGTTGACCAATTTCACAAATCCATTCCTAGCTTTCCCCTAGAACCAGCAGCGTCGGAATCCACCCTCCAGGTAGGATGATCCCTTCGGACATTTGACTTCCGGTGCCAAGTTGCTGCGCCCAGTCGCTGATCCCGAGCTCCAATGGCGCATGTCGTAGCCGCCATTGCGAGGCTCTAGCCCGCCTCTGCCGCCGACGAGCCAAGCAGCTCAGAGGATGGCAGATCCTACTATCAAGAAAGAAGAAGTTTTGTCTAGAAGCGGTTGAGCTACCCTTCTCTTTGCTATTCGCACTAGTTACAACATCTAGCTGGCTACTGAACCTCAAATTGTTTGTTAGCCCAATGCTGACAAACATATTTTGTCCATAGTTTTCTGTCAAGTGGGATCTGCGCGGACCCCCTTACCTGGTTACGATAGTCCCCTATAGGTACGACTCTAAGGGCAAGAGGTATGGACACCATTATTTCACGATTGAAGAAGCACCTGCGCAGATCAGCACTATATCTGGTATGGTTGCTGCTCTTCGTAATCATGTTGAATTATGGCCAAAGCAGACTGCAAAGTTCAGCTTCATGGATGAACGTGGCATCATGGTTCCTATAACGTGTGATAGTCAGCTAATTGGGTTGATGAAAAGGTATGCTTCGGCTGTCATTTTTGAGCTAAAATGTGATGTACTGGATGTGGAAGCTGCTGCAACTGGGAGTCGCCCTTCTATTCTTCGACAGGGTGGTTGCTCGAACCCAATTAGCTCCTGGTAAGCAAAGGTCGCTTGGGGTTCGCATGTTTGTGCTGAATTGTAATTTTTGTTTTATTTACTCTGTAGATAATGGGCAGTTATGCAACAACCTTGTTTCTTTAACAGGAAGCGCCGCAAGGTTAGAAACATGACTGCCGGGTTAGTCATTTTGCTGCCCGAAGAAATTAAAAACGTGTGGAAAGATGTCATTTTGCTGCCCGAAGAAATTAAAAACGAGTGGAAAGATGATGTTGGACACGATTCTGGTGCCCATTGTCTCGGCGATGCAGAGTACGTGAAGCTAAGAAAATTGGCACCAAGGAAGAGGAAGAAGGCAGGAAATGAAGAAGCCATTGGACGTGATGGCTTGGCACCCAGGCTGCGGAAGAAGGCTACTGGCAATGAAGATGCATGGTAATGTGTTGAACTTGAACCTATATATGTAATTATGTTAAATTCTGATCGCTCTGTGTGTGGCACGTTGTTGGGCGAAACAATCTACCCATGTTCTCTGAGTAAAATGTACCACGACTTAGGGTTTGGAAATTCCCGAGTCAGTAGTTGAATCCGAAATTGTGATTGTGCCACTGCTATCTGAAAACAAGGATCCACCGGTTCCACGATTGCTGAGGGGCAGGAGGTCTCCAAATACGACGGAATGTAAGTGGCACGGAAATAAATTATTTAAACTGCCACACTCCACGAAGAAGCAACTTATTTCAGATGTTGCACAACGACGTGGCAACATAAACAGCAATGTTCTCACCGATAATACCCAGATGAGGAGGAAATCGGTACCAATTTCTGGCCTAATCTTGAGCCCGCCTATCTCACCGCCTCTATGCTCCTGCATCCCCTGCATCTGGCGAAGCTCCCAGATCTCCAGTAACCGGGTGTACGTGCTTCCACTTTATAAATTGTGGTTGTGCCATTTGCATGCGGCACAATCCACGTAGATTACGTTTAAACAAACCACCAATGTCACAATACACTAGTAGAAAATGTGTCTTTGGTCCACGGTCACGTTCCCAATCCGGGACAGAGATCTAAATCGAGGCAGAAATTGATCTAAATCACAAATTCTTCCACAAATTAATCAAGACAGAGATCTAAATCGATGCATTTCATTACTTAGGATCTGCGCGGACCCCCCTTACCTGGTTACGGTAGTCCTCTATAGGTACGAATCTAAGGGCAAGAGGTATGGACACCATTGTTTCATGATTGAAGAAGCGCCTGCACAGATCTACACTATATCTGGTATGGTTGCTGCTCTGCGTAATCATGTTGAATTATGGCCAAAGCAGACTGAAAAGTTCAGCTTCATGGATGAATGTGGCATCATGGTTCCTATAACGTGTGACAATCAGCTAACTGGGTTGATGAAAAGGTATGCTTCGGCTGCCATGTTTGAGCTGAAATGTGATGTACTAGATGTGGAAGCTGCTGCAACTGGGAGTTGCCATTCTATTCTTGGACAAGGTGGTTGCTCGAACCGAATTAGCTCCTGGTAAGCAAAGGTCGCTTGGGGTTCGCATGTTTGTGCTGAATTATAATTTTTGTTTTATTTACTCTGTAGATATTGGGCAGTTATGCAACAGTCTTATTTCTTTGACAGGAAGCGCCGCAAGGTTAGAAACATGACTGCCGGGTCAGTTATTTTGCTGCCTGAAGAAATTAAAAACATGTGGAAAGATGTCATTTTGCTGCCCGAAGAAATTAAAAACGAGTGGAAAGATGATGTTGGACACGATTCTGGTGCCCATTGTCCCGGCGATGCAGAGTACGTGAAGCTAAGAAAATTGGCACCAAGGAAGAGGAAGAAGGCAGGAAATGAAGAAGCCATTGGACGTGATGGCTTGGCACCCAGGCTGCGGAAGAAGGCTGCTGGGAATGGAGATGCATAATAATGTGTTGAACTTGAACCTATATATATAATTCTGTTAAATTATGATTGCTCTGTTTGTGGCACGTTGCTGGGCGAAACAATCTACCCACGTTCTCTGAGTAAAATGTACCACGACTTAGGGTTTGGAAATTCCCAAGTCAGTAGTTGAATCCGAAATTGTGATTGTGCCACTGCTATCTGAAAACAAGGATCCACCGGTTCCACGATTGCTGAGGGGCAGGAGGTCTCCAAATACGACGGAATGTAAGTGGCACGGAAATAAATTATTTAAACTGCCACACTCCACGAAGAAGCAACTTATTTCAGATGTTGCACAACGACGTGGCAACATAAACAGCAATGTTCTCACCGATAATACCCAGATGAGGAGGAAATCGGTACCAATTTCTGGCCTAATCTTGAGCCCGCCTATCTCACCGCCTCTATGCTCCTGCATCCCCTGCATCTGGCGAAGCTCCCAGATCTCCAGTAACCGGGTGTACGTGCTTCCACTTTATAAATTGTGGTTGTGCCATTTGCATGCGGCACAATCCACGTAGATTACGTTTAAACAAACCACCAATGTCACAATACACTAGTAGAAAATGTGTCTTTGGTCCACGGTCACGTTCCCAATCCGGGACAGAGATCTAAATCGAGGCAGAAATTGATCTAAATCACAAATTCTTCCACAAATTAATCAAGACAGAGATCTAAATCGATGCATTTCATTACTTCAACCACAAATTCTTCTAAACAAAGGTGCGATTCACATCCTACATTAATTCAACCACTAGTCAACAATTTCACTTCCACTGCCACTATCCTCCGAGCCGCCGGCTTCCTCGTCACTGTCGGATGGAACCTCCACGATGTCCGCATTGTTCGCGAGACGGAGCACCTCTTTGCGTTGAGTAGCGGCGATGACGGTGTACTTGGTCTATACAGGGACAGATGAGAACCTCTCCCGCCCTTCTTGGTTGTGGAGATCCCGGTGCACCACGCGCCCATCAACGATGCAGTTGCCAATCTTGGCCTTCCGCTCCTTCTTGAACAGCGCCGGCCAGTACGGGCTGGCCGCCGCATACCGGGGCAGCGCCCTCTTCCACGCGGGCATCTGGCGGCGGCGCGCCGCGATTGCGCTCTCCATCTCGGATCGGCCAGGGAGCGGAGCCACCGGCACCCCCACAGAGCTAATGCGCCATCCGTGGGGCACCTTCGCGGCTGGCGGCGTGAGGATGTCGAATTTCGCGAATATCACCGCCTCGTACAAGTTCAGATCGGGCATCTCCATGGCGGCGTGGTGGAGATTGGAGAGGACAAGGGGATGGACGACGAAGCGACGCGCTGTGGCGCCTCCTATTTTTACACGAGGACGACGAAGCGACGGGCGGAATATCCAAGGGGCATTGGTCAGACAAAAGAAGTAATGCGGGGTTAGAGAAAATAAGTAATGCAGGGTCAGAGCAATTTTTTCCTCCCTGGAATCCAGGACCAAAGTTCAGACCGCTAGGTCAACAAGTACAAATATTACAACTTAAAAAGGCACGGAGCTTAAGAAAAATAGAACTAGTTATCACACATCTCCTTGATCTTCCTAATCTTGGCCCGATGCGCATCTTCCTGCGAGAGCAAGGATCGAATCGTCTGCTCCTTCCTTTTAGCATCTTCCTTGCACAACTTCAATTATTTCTCTGCATTTTTCCTCATCCACTTGTCAATACTCGTAGTTGTGTACTGCAGGACTTTGGCCTGGTGGAGATCATTCCTTGCTTGAATCAGTTCTTGCTCTGCTTTAGCCTTCAGGGCCAACGCTGTGTCCCTCTCCTTCTCGACTTTGATAACCTTGTCTTGCACCCACCTGAGATCTCGCTTACGCTTGGTTGTGTCAACTGGTTCCCATAGCTTCGTCTCAACACTGTCAACAAGTGAGCTGAATACGGATTCTTTCAACTCAACAGTCATTTCCCATAGTTTGTCCAATTTGGGCCCCACTCTGGATCTACCCATTTGACAACACCGCAACTTCCGCCTTGCATCATTGCACGATGTCCTTGACTCCGTAGAAACCTCCTGCCTGCGTTTCGTCCTTCGAACACTACAAATTTAGCGGGCACATATCCATGTTTACATACCAGAGGACTGTCTTCATCCGCTAAACCGTGATAGTCGGAGTCATACATCGTCTGGTTGGCCTAACACATCATACGCGCATGAGTAAACATATTAGATCTAGCTCAAAAAAATAGATAACTGGCCACATATGATAGAAATAGAGATGAGACGACTCACATCGAAATCACCGTCCCTTTCGTCACGATGCGTTTCCTCGCCGTCTCCCCTTGAACCCATGGCGAGAGGGGAGGGGGGTGGCTACCGGAGAGGGGATTGGGATGGAGGCACCGTCGGCTTGCGGCTACGGCAGGATGGGAGTGAAGTGAGGAAAGTGGCTTCGAGGGTAAGGAAGATAACTACGGGGAGGAAGAGAAGTAATGTGGACGTGACACTGGGATGTGGCCCATTGAACTCGTGAGACGTGACACTCGCAATAGGGGAGCGCCCGGTGTTGCCAGTTTGTCCAGAGCAAGCGTGGCCAATCATGCCATAGAACAGCCTACTCACGGATCGCTCTCACGAAGACCATCCCAATCGTACAAGCGCCCTAGTCGAATGGTATGTAACAATCGTCAAGCAGAGCAACTGTGTTAGGGTGTGCCTTCTAGAAGACTCGGTCTAACGGCTACCCATGCAATGACACTTGTGTATCCATGTGTGGTTTGTGAAAAGAACAAACATGAAATCACACTAGGTGGATACATATGTGGTTTATGGAAGTAACAGACATGCAATGACTCTAGCTGTGATTCATGAAAAGAATGGACATGCAATGACACTGGTGGATCCATGTGTGGTTCAAGAGAAGAACATACATCCAATGACACTGGTGGATCCTTATGTGGTTTGTTTGGAGGAACAGACATGCAATGACACCGGTGGATCCTTATGTGGTCTGTCTAGAGGAACACACATGCAATGACACCGGGTGTGGTTAATGAAAAGAAAAGACATGCAATGACTTATGTGGTTTGTTTAGAAGAACACACATGCAATGACACAGGGTGTGGTTCATGAAAAGAACAGACAGGCAATGACACTGGTGGATCCTTATGTGGTTTGTGAGAAGAACACAGATCCAATGACACTAGTATATCCTTACGTGGTTCATGAAAAGAACAGACATGCAGTGACATCGGGTGTGGTTCATGAGAAGATAAGACAGGCACTGACACTTGGTGTGGTTCATGAAAAGAACATACATGCAATGACTCTAGATGTGGTTCATGAAAAGAGCAAACATGCAGTGACACCGGGTGTGGTTCATGAAAAGATAAGACAGGCACTGACACTGGGTGTGGTTCATGAAAAGAACATACATGCAATGACTCTAGCTGTGGTTCATGAAAAGAACACACATGCAATGACACTGGGTGTGGTTCATGAAAAGAACAGACATGCAATGACACTAGTGGATCCTGATGTGTGGTTCATGAAAAGAACAGACATGCAATGACACTGGTAGATCCTGATGTGGTCTGTCTAGAGGAACACACATGCAATGACACTGGGTGTGGTTCATGAAAAGAATAGACATGCAATGACTAGCTGTCGTTAATGAAAAGAACACACATGCAATGACACTAGGTGTGGTTCATCAAAAGAACAGACATGCAATGACACTGGTGGATCCTTATGTGTGGTTCATGAAAAGAACAGACATGCAATGACTCCAGCTATGGTTCATGAAAAGAACACACATGCAATGACACTAGGTGTGGTTCATGAAAGGAGCAGACATGCAGTGACACTGGTGGATCCTTATGTGGTTCATGAAAAGAACAGACATATAGTGACACCGGGTGTGGTTCACGAAAAGAACAGACATTCACTGAGACAGGGTGTGGTTCATGAAAAGAACAGACATGCAATGACTCTAGTTGTGGTTCATGAAAATAACACACATGCAATGACACTGGGTGTGGTTCATGAAAAGTACAGACATGCAATGACACTGGTGGATCCTTATGTGTGGTTCATGAAAAGAACAGACATGCAATGACACTAGTGGATCCTTATGTGGTTTTTGAGAAAAACACACATGCAATGACACTGGGGGATCCTTATGTGGTTCATGAAAAGAACTGACATGTAGTGACACTGGGTGTGGTTCATTAAAAGAATAGACATGCAATGACACTGGTGGATCCTTATGTGTGGTTCATGAAAAGAACTGACATGCAATGACACTGGTGGATCCTTATGTGGTTTTTTTAGAAGAACACGCATGCAATGACTCTGGCTGTGGTTAATGAAAAGAACGTGCATGCAATGACACTGGGTGTGGTTCATGAAAAGAACATACATGCAATGACACTAGGTGTGGTTCATGAAAAGAACAGACATGCAATGACACTGGTGGATCCTTATGTGTGGTTCATGAAAAGAACACACATGCAATGACACTGGTGGATTCTTATGATATTTGTTTAGAGGAACAGACATGCAATGACACCGGTGGATCCACGTGTGGTTTATGAGAAGATCACACATGCAATGACACTAGGGGATCCTTATGTGGTTCATGAAAAGAACTGACATGTAGTGACACTAGGTGTGGTTCATGAAAAGAACAGACATGCAATGACACTGGGTGTGGTTCATGAAAAGAATAGACATGCAATGACTCTAGTTGTGGTTCATGAAAAGAACACACATGCAATGACACTTGGTGTGGTTCATGAAAAGAATAGACATGCATGACACTGGTGGATCCTTATGTGGTTTGTTTAGAGGAACAAACATGCAATGACACCGGTGGATCCATGTGTGGTTCATGAGAAGAACACACATCTAATTACATTGGCGGATCCTTATGTGGTTCATGAAAACTACTGACATGCAGTGACACTGGGTGTGGTTCATGAAAAGAACAGACATGCAATGACACTGGGTGTGGTTCATGAAAAGAACTGAAATGCAATGACTCTAGCTGTGGTTCATTAAAAGAACACACATGCAATGACACCTCGTGTGGTTCATGAAAAGAACAGACATGCAATGACATCGGTGGATCCTTATATGGTTGATGAAAAGAACAGACATGAAGTGACAGCGGGTGTGGTTCATGAAAAGAACAGACATGCACTGACACTGGGTGTGGTTCATGAAAAGAACAGACATGCAATGACTCTAGTCGTGGTTCATGAAAAGAACACACATGCAATGACAATGGGAGTGGTTCGTGAAAAGAACAGACATGCAATGACACTGGTGGATCCTTATGTGTGGTTCATGAAAAGAACAGACATGCAATGACACTAGTGGATCCTTATGTGGTTTTTGAGAAAAACACACATGCAATGACACTGGGGGATCCTTATGTGGTTCATGAAAAGAACTGACATGTAGTGACACTGGGTGTGGTTCATGAAAAGAACAGACATGCAATGACACTGGGTGTGGTTCATGAAAAGAACAGACATGCAATGACTCTAGTTGTGGTTCATGAAAGAACACACATGCAATGACACTTGGTGTGGTTCATGAAAAGAACAGACATGCATGACACTGGTGGATCCTTATGTGGTTTGTTTAGAGGAACAAACATGCAATGACACCGGTGGATCCACGTGTGGTTCATGAGAAGAACACACATCTAGTTACATTTGTCGATGCTTATGTGGTTCATGAAAAGTACTGACATGCAGTGACACTGGGTGTGGTTCATAAAAAGAACAGACATGCAATGACACTGGGTGTGGTTCATGAAAAGAACTGAAATGCAATGACTCTAGCTGTGGTTCATGAAAAGAACAGACATGCAATGACATCAGTGGATCCTTATGTGGTTGATGAAAAGAACAGACATGCAGTGACAGCGGGTGTGGTTCATGAAAAGAACAGACATGCACTGACAGTGGGTGTGGTTCATGAAAAGAACAGACATGCAATGACTCTAGCTGTGGTTCATGAAAAGAACACACATGCAATGACAATGGGTGTGGTTCGTGAAAAGAACAGACATGCAATGACACTGGTGGATCCTTATGTGTGGTTCATGAAAAGAACAGACATGCAATGACACTAGTGGATCCTTAGGTGGTTTGTGAGAAAAACACACATGCAATGACACCTCGTGTGGTTCATGAAAAGAACAGACGTGCAATGACACTGGTGGATCCTTATGTGGTTCATGAAAAGAACTGACATCTAGTGACACCGGGTGTGGTTCATTAAAAGAACAGACATGCAATGACACTGGTTGTCATTCATTAAAAGAACAGACATGCAATGACTCTAGCTATGGTTCATGAAAAGAACACACATGCAATGACACTGGGTGTGGTTCATGAAAAGAACAGACATGCAATGACACTGGTGGATCCTTATGTGTGGTTCATGAATAGAACAAACATGCAATGACACTAGTGGATCCTTATGTGGTTTGTTTGGAAGAACACACATGCAATGACACTGGGTGTGGTTCATGAAAAGAACAAACATGCAATGATACTGGTGGATCCTTATGTGGGTTGTTTAGAGGAACATACATGCAATGACACCGGTGGATCCACGTGTGGTTCATGTGAAGAACACACATCCAATGACACCGGTGGATCCTTATGTGGTTCATGAAAAGAACTGAAATGCATTGATACTGGGTGTGGTTCATGAAAAGAACATACATGCAATGACACTGGGTGTGGTTCATGAAAAGAACAGACATGCAATGACTCTAGTTGTGGTTCATGAAAAGAAGACACATGGCCGGCATATATTTTATCCTGGTCAGGTTAATGCTAAAGAGCTGCCCCACGGGTCGGGTTACTCCGTAAGTTGGCCTGCCTTGAGGTGACCTGGCTAGCACTTTCTTTGACCGCGCCATACCTCGGCTAACTCGGCCTTTATACCCCGACGTGACCCTACCCAGGTGTATCCCCCCAACATTAGTCCCTGAAGCTGGTGCGGTCTTAGCAACCTTAGTCGTAAAGGCAACAGGAGGTTCCTTCGTCTGGATCTTAACTTCTCGGCCAAGTAAATCCGTATCCTGGACCTTCTTCTATGTTCCCTTGGCTCATTCCGAGTTATTTCTCATTGGTCGGGTCTTTTCTCACATATCCGGGTTACCTTTCCTTTTTTCATATGCTTCCCCAGGTCCTACGTGGAGGGTAATCATCATCTTGCCTTATTTTAAGGGCCACGCGCATTTACTTCGCCGGTTACTATTGCGATGTCAGGAATAACTGCCACGCACGTCCCTTCATTGCAGCGCCTGGTTAACCACATCATCGTATCACTTCACTTGATCCCTTGCTTCACGTGCCCCTTGCTCTGGAGAATATCTTTTGCGGCCCGAAAGTTGGGTCGCCCAGGCAACGCGGTACCCAAGTTGATTTTAATCACCGTGATTCGAAAAGTTGGGGCACCAATTGCTGAGAGGGGTGTTTCGAGTGAATGATGGCCAAACCCAATATTTTCAAATCGTGCCCGTTAAGTTAGGATATTTCGTTACACTAGTTCCTATTGTGCCCCTTCTTCGCTGGTCACTCTTCTTAGCCACCCTGCACGTGTCGTAGGGGCAAATCCATTACTGTACTTTCCTAACTCTCGACATTGAATCTTTCTGCGGCCACGGTGGTCCCTTTTCTTCCCTTCCCCGATCCTAAATCTACCGGTGGCGGAGGACCTTTTTTTCTCCCTCCCCTGACACTGAATCCGACAGAGGCGGCCCAGCATGTCTTGCAAGGTGAAGGTTGTAGCTACGCTGCCGACTGATTCGGGTCCATCGGGGCCCAAGTCTGAGGCTCAACGTGAAGCAGTGGCGAGGTCTTCAGCCCCAGTTAGCGAGGAGGCCAACAAGGATTCTGCTCCCAAGGTACCTACGAGCAGCGGGTTGAAGAGAAAAGCAAGGCCGACGGTGGATTGTTCGGCTCCAGTGGGCGGATGCGACACCCAAATCTCGAAGAAAAAACTTGGGAGAAGAGCGAGAGGTGAATTTTTCTTATGTGTGCCTTATCTTGCAAGTAGATTAGTCACGGCATAATAGAATCGAATGAACTGAAAAGTTCCCCTTTTTAATCAAATTAGGCACAACTTTGATACAAGGGACCTATATGAGTTCACAGTTCATGTTCGCCAGTACACTACAAAACTTGATTTTGGTTCCGAGAGGGTTGTGTTCGGGTAAGATGTGCATCTGCTTGTGAATTGCAAAGAGGTTGTGTCTGTTTCGCAGCTGCTAGATATGCTTCTCGCTAGAATTCCCTGGTGTTCTGGACAGAGGACAAAATTGGTGTGGCACAACATGAATGATACCTATCAGCAAATTGAGCACTCCCATGAGCTTCAGATGGTTTGGGAGTGTTTTGCAGCTGATCGTAAGGTGAAAGTTGAAGCGATGATTGATGATTTGTATGAAGATGCTGGAGATCTTGCTGCCATAGCTTCTGCTCCTAGAGAATACGAACCAATAGATGCTAATCTAGATAAGTTCAGTATACGTATAGAGGTGGATTCATACATGGCAAAACTTGCTGAGGGAGTTAATAAGCCAGTTTCGTCATGTACTGTGGAGATCACTGTCGATTCCAAAAACATAACTCTTGATGAAATGAGAGAGATGATCAGTAAGGAAATTAGTATATATTGGCCCTAAGCAGATGGCAAAAATCCGGTGGGGCATCATAAGAAGCAGCAATTCATACATGTTTTGGATAATGAAGATCTTATGCAGATTATGCAACGAAAGAAGCGAACCAGGAAGGTGTTCTTCCTTGGTACCATTTCTGATGTTGTTGAACAAATTATAGTGGATGTAGATGCCCCTGTAGTGGCTGAACAGAATGAGGTGGTCGACGTTGATGAGATCTGATGAGAGCTTCTACCCTAGGCTTGTCATATGGACCGCGGGGTTCCCATGCCTATATTTGTAATACTGATTTATGTTGCATTTAGAGCGTGTTTCTGTGAGATTTTTGGACATGTCACTCACTGAAACCATCGTTATTGTAATAAGACATAAGTACATTGTAGTTGGTATGATTATGTTTCTTAAGATGACGTACCATACTTGTTTCTGTTATTATGTTTGTTGGGACATTGTAATGTAATGTTTTGGGAAACCATGACTGGACAAGTGATGCATAAATACATTGTAGTTGACATGATTATGTTTCTTGAGATGATGTACTGTACTTGTTTCTGTTATTTTGTTTATTGAGAGATTGTAATGTAATGTTTTGCGAAACCATGACTGCACAAGTGATGCGTAAGTACCTTGTAGTTGACATGGTTTTGTTTCTTGAGTTGATGTAATACACTTGTTTCTGTGATTATGTTTGTTGAGAGATTGTAATGTGATGTTTTGTGAAACCATGATGTGATTATGTTTGTTGAGACATTGTAATGTAATGTTTTGTGAAACCATGACTGAAGGAAGTGATGCATAAGTACCTTGTAGTTGACTTGATTTTGTTTCTTTAGATGATGTAATATACTGGTATGTTTTCGTTAGGCAATGAAATTGGGATGGAGGGAGTACAAGTTTGATATTTGAAATGAGAATGTATGAAGAGAATCCATATTAGGAAGGAGACAGTAATCCAGGTAAAGGGCAGGGTATCCATTAAACTATTGTAACATGCCAATTTAGTCATTGTTGCAGCGGTAGAAGGGTTGCTCTCTCTCTCTCTCGCCGACGCCGACGCCGTCGCCTGCGACGACGCATTCGCCATGCTGTCCTTGAACGGCAAGGACGACTAGTTGAGAAGCGACAACCTTCTCTTAGACATTGAGTATTCCTTCCATGATGTGAGTTCCTCTGTTTTCTCGGGCTAGGGTTAGGAAATGGTAAATCTCTCAATCTGAGCTCCATATGTGCATGTAATTGTGTTCGATTTCAGCTTTGCGTTTACCTATAGGTACCACAGACAATCTACAACTCCAAATGGGAGGGCCTAGATCTCGATGGAGAAGTGCCATGTGACCATGGGTTAAAACTAAGGAGATATGTTGCATTCGAAGGTAGTAACACTAGGAGAAGGTTTTTGGGCTGTACAAATCAGGTTTTTTTACATTATGTGCAACTGTGACATGAAGTAAAATTTACCGTGCATGTTCATAACACTATAGTGTGTGTGTTTTTAGGTTGGCCTGGTGTAGCATCCCATCTGTCTAACATATGTAATGCTACATGGTCTAGTAATATAATTGCTACTTCCTACATATAATTGTTGCATCATAATTATATCATGCTCATGTCATCATTCCACCTTGCATTTGAGGATCATATAAAACCCTTTTCATTTGGTTCTTCTCTCATATGCATTAGTAATTGTATTTGGCTCTTGATATATTGTATTTGGTTCTTGATAAATGCTTGATGCCCAAGTTGAGTTGGGGGCATATCTTTTATTCAACTTCACCACCTTTTCATGGTCACCACCTTATAATTCCACCATCCTAATTATCCATGAGCTTTTACATTTTCCTTTGGCACTTAATCTAGCTCATGTGTGTTGGGATGGATCCACTTCTATTTCCACATGCTCTCATATTAGCATCATGTTCTTTTCACATTATTGATATGTGGAGCCACCTTTGCATGCCTTGTGAGTGGTACCCCTTTTTCTAGCTTCCATATGGATTGGGTTTGGAACAATTGCTCATGTTGGAATATTGTTGAGGATATAATGCACCTAGTGGAATATACACACTAGCAAGTCCTAATTATATTCAAATTTGAGCATCTCCATCTACTCCACATGGGACATCCATTCTTAGTTCCATTTTAATTCTTTTAGCTTGGCCTTACTCCATATTTTGGGAATGCATGTGTATAAATGCCATGATTATCATTTTATTTTCACAAGAACTAACATGGCATTTATTGAATATGCATGGGCCATGCAAGATCATCACCACCTTCTCATCTTGGATTATTGAGTGGATCATGGTCCTTTGGGATTCAAATATTGCTGGCTCTATTCTTTTTGCCCTTACCCCAAACCCTCACCATCTTGATCTCCTCTCCTTGTCATGGGCACCAAAACCCTAATCACATTCTACCCTATCTCTCCTTGTCCATCACCACATTCTCCACCTTTTGCTTGGGCTTGTTGGTAGGTGGAGAAAACCCTAAACAACCTAACCACCCACTCACCTAGCCTCTCGCTCTAATCTCTCTCTCAAACCCTAAGCCCTCATCTCTCTTTCTCTCTAATCGGCCACCACCCCATGATCTACCGCCATGCGAGCTACCCTCTCTAACCTAACCCCAACCCCTAACCTAAACCCTAATCGAGCTACCCCTCCAACCCTAGCTCCATGCCGAGCACCTTCCCGCCCTCCTCTGTCCCTCTCTCGCTGCAACCAGGCCCCACACCCGAACCTCACATCCCTGCAGGCCCCAGCTGCAGCCACCACCCCTCTGTCCCCCGAGTCAGCTGCTCCACGCCGAGCACGTGAGGGAGAAGGAGAAAAAGGTGACCAAAGCCACCTTTTCCACCCGATCCCCACGGCACCTCCTCTCCCTCTCTCTCGCATGTGTGTAGCCCAGATCCCCAGGGCCTCGCCTCTCCTTCCTCCCTTCTCGCCTGCCATCGCTTTTCTCCAACTCCGGCCACCACCTCGGCATCCTCCACCATCCTCTCGATCAGGCGACGGGCGCGGTTGTGGAGGTGTCGAGGAAGACCAGCGAGGACCTCCGCACCCCGTCCATAGTAGCGAGGAGGAGCCGGCCCAGCCCCACCGCACACCGACGCGCCCGAGAGAAACCCTAACGCCTCCGGCCGTCTGCATCGTCACCGACCTGCTGCTCCCCGGCCCGATCTGACTGCGCCGACCACCTCGCGGTGAGCCACGCAGCCTCCCTGACCCTCCCCTTTCCCCTTGGTCGTCTGTGATCGCCGGACCTCCAGTCGAGCAAGCTATGTAGGCTGGCGTGCACGAGCATCTGCTCATCGCCGCGCCTCGCAGTAGTACTCCTAGCCGCGCAGCAGCAACCCAGCAACAACCCCTCCCTAGCCTAGCGGTAGCCGCTGCCCCGCGCGTGGGCTGCGACGCGAGTTCGATCCCCCATCCCGCCAGCCGTGCGTCCTCTGTCAGTTTCGTCAGGAAAACGCGGGAAGAGAAACAGTAGCCACTGCACACTTTGCAAATACCCGCCCCACACCCTTTTGCATTAACCCGCGGTACCCTAGGCCCCACCGGTCAGCCCCTTCAACCTTTTTACAAAAAGGCACCCGCGTTTTCGTAATCCCTAACCGCGCTCCAACCGGACCCCACCTATCAGCCGACGTGGAGTTTTACAATAAGGTCCCCACAAGGATTGGGCCTCAACCCGCAGTCCCCTCTGTGCCGCGCGTCAGCTTCCGGCTCACCCGCGGGCATGTGGGCCATGGAGCCTCCTGGCCCACCTATCGGTCTCCCTGGCTAGCACCTGCGCCGGTGAGAAAGGTTCCACGCGCCGTTTTCGCCAGTCAGCATCTGGTCCCACCCGTCAGCGTCCGGGGCTAGCTGCCCCTGGGTACAAAAAGTCTGCATGTTTTCTATTTTGATTAAATGAGTTCAAAAAAAATGTTTAAATTCAAATTTAAATCTGTTTTTACTAACTTTTAATTTGTGAATCCAAATAATACAAATGATATATGTTTTTGAATCAGAAAAATGTGAGGATTTCAAATATGCCATTCAAAATATCTTTTGGGAAAATTAAATTTTCGAAATTGTTTAAATGCAATAAAAATGCCTTTTCTTAAATAATTAATAACTTAAATTCTACAACTCCAAATTCGATAAGTAATATGTCTAAATCGATCAGCGCGACGAGTCCGTTCTAACTATGCATTTCAAGTCATGAATTGAAGCATGCATCATGTTATTATTAAAAATCAGAACTGTTTATAGCCATAAAACTTAACCAAATAATTAATAAAATGATTTATTCTTGTCCGCACACCTAACCATTGCCATGCTACTCTATTGCCATGTAAATTGTGCATCATTCATCATGGCATGCTTGTTTGCTTGTCGCATTTTATTTATATGCTTGTGCACTTTGTTTATGTTGGCCCTTGTTTGTTTGGTTCGTTTCGAATAGACGTCGAGCAGGGGAATTATCAAGAATCACAGGAGTTCTACCCAGATCCATCTCTCGCGACAACTGAGCTACCAGGCAAGCACTACCACATGCTTGCATACATATAGTACCTATTGGCTCTATCTTATTCTTGCATCATTGAGTCGCGGTTGCATTAAATTGAATCCCAAGTACTGCATAGCCTTTATTTTTCAACTCCACCGAAGCTTGTTCCTCCTTCCCATGAGCCATTACTACAGGAGTCGTTTGAGCCATGCGGGTCGTAGAACAGCATGTGTAGGGTATGTGAGTGTCTGATGGATAACGAGGTACCTAAACAACTTAACCTGAGTAGTAATGGCATAACTAATGAAAGAGGCACCGGTGAGCAATATATGCTACTTGGTTTTTCATGCTCACTTGTGTCCCGTAGGACCCCGAGTACTTGATTCTTGTTCCTTGACTATTCGCACTATACACATCCGGGAGGCCTTATGGACCCCCCTGAGCTAGAGCTTGATTCATTTCTATTTCTTGGGGCCACAATTAGTTTGGGGCTTTATTACTATCCTGTACTTATGCCATGCTTTACTGCTTTATTTAAGATTGTGCGAGGAGCACCTGTACTGTTTAAGAATGCGGAATGTTTTTGCGGTACCGACAAGCCCAGTCACATTTTCGGGTTCCCAGTCGTTTACAGCCATTGTCGCAAACCCTGGGTCCGTCTCGGAGCTAGCCCACTTCGTTGCGGGTAGCTTATTGGGGTGGCCCCCTGAAATATTTCTGAATCCTGTGATCGCTTTGTTGTGAATGCCTCGTTGGGTTTTGATTTGGTTTTTCCGAGGTTGATCGAGTGTGTGTTGCTATTTGTGCACCCCTGCAGGGTAAATCTTTCTGAAAGCTGTGTCCGCGGTTATGGACGACTTGGAGCACAGTTTCTCGATCATAGACAAAAATAACTAAAGTACCGCTTTTAATTTGACTAAGTACCTGACTAGTAAATAGTGCAATACTCATGGAATGGTTAATAAAACTGCCAACGGATGGGTTGTTCATCCGCTTTCTCGTTGGTAAGCGAGAAGGAGGATGGATCTGTTAATTATACTGTTATAACTGTTGTTACTCATTAACGGACATCCGTCTATCATTGGTTAGGCGGATGGTTAGCGAGTATCTATAGGCTTGTTAGTTATTATCTTTTGCTGCAATTGCGTCACCCCAGGTTTATGTCCCCTTTAGAGGCATAAAGACTTGCTGAGTACCCCTAGGGTCTCACACGATAAATTGTTTGATTCAGATGAACAGGTGTACTCGCAAGATGGATACTGGGTGGAAGAGACAGATGATGTTAGCAATGATCACTCGGTGTAGAGATTCCGGGGATGGGGATCCATGAGATCTGTGGGCGGGATGTGTTTATTTATGTGGCATCTTATGCCGATTTGCTTCTTATCCGTACTTGGATCTTGTTTTTCGCTTCCACCTGATACTCTAATGTTTGATGTATGAGGAGCTATTCTAAACTATTATCTCTATCTAGGATATTTGGATCTTGCCGTATGGCGTTGCAATATTTCTATTTCTTTTAGATGGAATGGCTCTGTGAACAGTTGTATGGTGGCTTGCATACATACTCAGTTGTGTATGTAGTTGATCCCTTCGCCTGCCGACTACGCCGCTCGTTCTTGTCCCGATGTTCTGAAAGTGGTTAGGACGACCGACGGGTCTACCTGTGGGTGGCCCATGGGCCCCCACCGTACTATTTTAACCACTTTCGCTCATCCAGGCATGCAACTAAGAGCGTAGTTTACCGAGGTAGTTACAAATTGTTATCAGAGCCATCCCGCCCTTCAGGGTCTCAGCCAAATGGTCGTTGTCAGTCTAGCATATTTTTTGGTAGCTATGTATACTAGGGGAAAACAAAACGTGAGAGTAGGACTGCTTCCATTTTTCTTCTTACCCACCCACCCACCCTTTTCTGGTAAGGAAGTGTAACGTTTTCAATCCTCTTCTAAAAATTCAAACTAGGATTCACGTGTTCTGGGTTCCGTAGTACCATAGGTTGTGTGTGTGTGAATTCCTTGTCTATCTGTTGCATCCAACTTGTTATCACTATCTGCCTTTTGGTTATCAACTGTTGGTACATTCCATACCGACAGGCCTTTCTAAACCGACGCGATCTATCTGATTCGTTGTATACCGGTGCGATCTGTTTTACTCTTTGTTATCCGACGTTATCTTGTTTGGGGTGTTCGTTTCCGTAGTTACTAATCTTTAGGTTCATTTTAAAAAGAAGGTGTTGGGATATGTGTTTTACTGATTCATGTGCGGAGTAATGATTTGAGTGCGGGATGGAGTCGCGACCATACCACTACTTTTATCATTCGCTCTTGTATATTGAATTTGTAGAGTGCTAATCTTGATTTGTTAAGTGGTTTTGCGCATATAGTGGTATTTTAATGCCGGAATTTGCGGAAATTTTTTCTTTGATAGCTTTGTGTACCACACTCCTTGTTCAGTCGTGTGCTATATGATTAATATCTTCTAGGTGCTTTGAACTTTGTTGATATTTTAATATCATCTTAGTGAATTGTATCCTTTAATCTTGGTTAATTCCATTTTGGTACTATTTTGGATTATTATTATTCTCCATTATAGTACTGACTTGTGTTATATATCAATCACAGGATGGCACCACCACGCCGTTCTGAGGAGGACATACCACCTGAACTGGGGGCTACTTTAGCAAGTATTGCTGATGCCTTGGGAGCAATGCAGCAGAACCAGCAGCGATTCGAAGAAAGTGTCAGGAGGAATGAGTTTGTTCCGCTAACTCCACCTCCCAAGCGAGGAGACATCAAGAGTTTTCTGAAGTTCAACCCACGCCAATTTGAGGTGTCTGATCAGCCACTTGACGCTGATGATTGGGTGCGTGAAATGTCAAGGTTGATGATGACTACGGATGTTCCTGAGCAAGAATGGGTAAAATGTGCCACGCACCTTCTGAAGGGAGATGCAGCTCTGTGGTGGGAAAATTACCTGAAGGCAGACCACTCTGGTTTTCAGCCTACTTGGGAGCAATTCACTGCGGCTTTCAAAGAGAAATATCTGTCAGAAATTGTCATGGAAAGGATGAAGGAAGTGTTTCTCAACCTCAAGCAGGGCAATGACAATGTCAATACCTATATCAGAAACTTCATGTACCTTTCTCGGTATGGTGGCGATGAGATATCTGATGACAAGAAGAAGCAAAAGAGGTTCAAGCAAGGGCTCAATGCATCAATCAAATATGCAATCACTCATGCAAGGCCGGGGTATTTTCTAGAACTCCAACATTCAGCTCTACAGGAAGAAGCAAGTAGGCAAGTGTTTGAGGAGTCTAAGAAACACAGCCACGATGCAGCAAGCTCTTCAGCTATGACAGCTTCTTCTAAGCGTCGTGTGTGGGTTCCTAACACCCCACTGTCACTCCAGGCTCCACCAAGACCGTCAAGCTACGCGGCAAGGCCACCAAACTCCTTCACCGTGGCTCCTAGGGGCTACAACCACAACTACCCTGGAGCGCCTGGCGGAGTCCCTGGCTATGCTGCTCCACGTCCACCTGGTGCTTGCTACACTTGTGGAAACACTGGGCATGAACACTGGAATTGTCCAATGAACAACAAAGCTCTTCCTCCACCACCTCCAAGACATGTGGCAAGTTCTTCTATGGTTCGTGCACCTCCACCTCGGGCTATCAAGATCAACACCAAGCTCGGGTCTACGGTTGCTCGTGCCTACTGTGTCAATGTCGCTCAAGCTGAGCATGCACCTGGAGTTGTGTTGGGTATGCTTCCTGTTAACTCAGTCCTTGCACGAGTTTTATTTGATTCTGGAGCATCGCATTCATTTGTGTCCTTTAAGTTTGCTCAAGAGAATGGGTTGTCTTCTAATTCATTACCTAAAAAGCTGATGGTCCTTTCTCCTGGGGCAAGGATGGTAACTTCCAACATCAGTTATGAAAATCAGGTTCAAATTGGTTATTCTTTCTTTTCGGCCTCTTTGATTATTCTGGGCAACTCAGATATTGATGTCATTTTAGGCATGGATTGGTTAGCTGCAAATAAAGCTGTGATTGATTGTGCTGAACATTCGGTCTCTCTGAAAATTCCTGAAGGCCATATAGTCTATTCTCCAAGTCTGACTCCTTCAATTTAGCTTTTCTCTTTGGCGGCTCTAAATGATGATGCTATGGAAGCTATTCAGAGTGTTCCGGTGGTCTGTGAGTTCCCAGATATTTTTCCTGAAGAGTTGCCAGGTATGCCTCCTGACCGAGAGGTCGAGTTTGTGATTGAACTTGAACCTGGTACCGCTACTATCTCCAAGCGGCCTTATAAAATGGGTCCTGCTGAGTTGGCTGAACTCAAACGTCAGCTTGATGAACAAGAGAAGTTGGGTTTCATTCAACATAGTACTTCTTCTTGGGGTAGCCCAACCATCTTTGTGAAGAAGTGAGACAAGACTGATAGACTTTGTGTTGACTATCGGGCTCTCAATGCTAAAACCATTAAGAATAAATATCCCCTTGCGCGGATAAATGATCTCTTCGATCAGCTAGCTGGAGCTGTGGTATTCTCTAAGCTGGATTTGAGAAGTGGATATCATCAAATCAAGATCCGCAAGGAAGATGTTCCTAAAACAGCTTTCACCACCCGCTATGGCCTGTATGAGTACACGGTCATGTCCTTCGGTCTCACCAATGCACCTGCCACCTTCTCGAGGCTTATGAACTCGGTTTTCATGGATTATCTTGATAAGTTCGTCGTGGTCTACCTGGGTGACATTCAAGTCTATTCTAAGTCAAAGGAAGAACATGAAGAACACCTTCGGTGTGTCCTAAACAAGCTTCGTGAGAACCGCCTGTATGCAAAGTTCTCCAAGTGTGAGTTATGGCTGCCTCAAGTCACCTATCTTGGTCACGTCATCTCTGCCAAGGGCATTGCCGTCAACCCAGAAACTGTTAAGACAATTGTTGACTAGCTTCCACCCAAAAATGTCAAAGAAGTCCGGAGTTTCCTTGGTTTGGCAAGTTACTGCCGTCGCTTCGTTCAGAACTTCTCGAAGATTGCGAAGCCTCTTACCGATCTCCTCAAGAAAGGCAAGAAATACCTTTGGTCTCCTGCATGTCAAGCAAGCTTTGAAACACTCAAAGAAAAGCTCACTTCCACACCAGTCTTGATTCCTCCAGATACATCAAAGCCTTTCCAGATATTCTGTGACGCCTCATTGCAAGGATTGGGTACGGTCCTTATGCAAGAAAAACATGTTGTTGCTTATGCCCCTCGACAGTTGAAGACGCATGAGATCAACTATCCAACACATGACCTCGAGCTCGTAGCAGTTGTCTTTGCTTTGAAAGTATGGAGGCATTACGTGCTTGGCAACCGTTGTGAGATCTTTTCTAATCACAAGAGTCTGAAGTATATCTTCACACAACCTGATCTCAACCTTCGTCAGAGAAGGTGGATTGAAGCAATTAATGATTTCGATTTGACCATCAACTACACTCCGGGCAAAGCTAATGTCATGGCCAATGCTCTCAGCCGAAAAGCTTATGTCAAAAACCTCATGGTGGAAGAACAACAGCCTCTCTTGTGTGAGGAATTCCGCAAGATCAACCTTGAAATTGTGGATCAAGGTATCTTCTGAACCTTCTGGCAACCCCTCTCTTGGAAGAAAAAGTTCGCTCCATGCAACTTGGTGATCCTTACACTAAAAACATCATCTCCAACATTCAGCTTCCGAAGTATGAGTCCTTCCACGTCGACGACCAAGGCGCTATTTTCTTTCAATACCGGATGTTTGTTCCGAACTACCAGGGTTTAAGAGAGCAAGTTCTTAAGGAGGCGCATGATTCTGTTCTTTCTATCCACCCTGGCAGCACTAAGATTTAGATGGACTTGAAAACACAATATTGCTGGCCTGGGTTGAAACGATATTGTGCCAAGTATGTCTCAGAGTGTGATTTCTGCCTCAGAGTTAAAGTTGTCCATCAGAAACCTTCCGGTCTTCTACAGCCATTGAAGCCTCCGGAATGAAAATGGCAGAAAGTAGAGATGGACTTCATAACTGGTTTTCCAAGGTCGCAAAAGGGTAACAATGCAATCTTTGTTGTCATCGACAGGCTTTCTAAAGTGGCTCACTTCTTTCCCGTCAAGGAAACAATTTCTGCAATTCAGTTGGCTGAGCTCTGTATCAACAGAATTGTCTCTCGGTATGGGGTTCCTCTTGAGATCAGCTCAGACCGTGGAAGCATCTTCACTTCCAAGTTCTAGGGAAGTTTCCAAAATGCTTTGGGAACAAAATTGAACTTCAGCACAACTTACCAACCTCAGTCGCAAGGACAAGTTGAAAGGATCAATCAGATTCTGGAAGATATGCTTCGTGCTTGCGTTATCTCTTTCAGCATGAAGTGGGAAGAATGTCTTCCTTATGCTGAGTTCTCTTACAAGAACAGCTTCCAGAAAAGTCTAAAGATGGCACCATTTGAGGTTCTCTATGGACGCAAATGCAGAACTCCAATTGGTTGGTCGGGCGCAGGTGAAAGAACATTGTTTGGCCCTGACATTGTAACTCAAGCGGAGGAGAAGGTTCACATCATTCTTGAAAACCTGAAGGTTGCTCAAAGTGCCAGAAGAGCAACTATGACAGAAAGCACACGGACATGGAGTATGTCCCTGGTGATCTCGTTTACCTTCGTGTCACTCCCATGAGACGCACGCACCGTTTTGGTATCAAAGGAAAGCTGGCTCCTAGATACATCGGTCCTTTCAAAGTTCGTGGAAGAAGAGGAGAAGTCGCTTATGCTCTTGAGTTCCCTGAAAAACTCAAGGTCCGTGATGTTTTCCATATCTCTCAACTCAAGAAGTGCTTCAAGGATCCCGGCAGGACCGTGGACCATGAACTCATCAATCTCCAAGAAGACCTGTTTTATCAAGAACACCCCATAAAAATTCTAGAAGTCGCAGAAAGAAGGACTCACAACAAGTCCATCAAGTTCTACAAGGTGCAGTGGTCGCACCATTCCATTGATAAAGCCACTTGGGACCGCGAGGATGAGCTCCATGCCAAGTAGCGTACCCTCTTCGTGTCTTCTTCTTCTTCCTAAAATCTCGGGGCGAGATTCCTGGTTAGTGGGGGAGAGTTGTAGCATCCCATCTGTCTAACATATGTAATGCTACATGGTCTAGTAATATAATTGCTACTTCCTACATATAATTGTTGCATCATAATTATATCATGCTCATGTCATCATGCCACCTTGCATTTGAGGATCATATAAAACCCTTTTCATTTGGTTCTTCTCTCATATGCATTAGTAATTGTATTTGGCTCTTGATATATTGTATTTGGTTCTTGATAAATGCTTGATGCCCAAGTTGAGTTGGGGGCATATCTTTTATTCAACTTCACCACCTTTTCATGGTCACCACCTTATAATTCCACCATCCTAATTATCCATGAGCTTTTACATTTTCCTTTGGCACTTAATCTAGCTCATGTGGGTTGGGATGGATCCACTTCTATTTCCACATGCTCTCATATTAGCATCATGTTCTTTTCACATTATTGATATGTGGAGCCACCTTTGCATGCCTTGTGAGTGGTACCCCTTTTTCTAGCTTCCATATGGATTGGGTTTGGAACAATTGCTCATGTTGGAATGTTGAGGATATAATGCACCTAGTGGAATATACACACTAGCAAGTCCTAATTATATTCAAATTTGAGCATCTCCATCTACTCCACATGGGACATCCATTCTTAGTTCCATTTTAATTCTTTTAGCTTGGTCTCTTACTCCATATTTTGTGAATGCATGTGTATAAATGACATGATTATCATTTTGTTTTCACAAGAACTAACATGGAATTTATTGAATATGCATGGGCCATGCAAGATCATCACCACCTTCTCATCTTGGATTATTGAGTGGATCATGGTCCTTTGGGATTCAAATATTGCTGGCTCTATTCTTTTTGCTCTTACCACAAACCCTCACCTTCTTTATCTCCTCTCCTTGTCATGGGCACCAAAACCCTAATCACATTCTACCCTATCTCTCCTTGTCCATCACCACATTCTCCACCTTTTGCTTGGGCTTGTTGGTAGGTGGAGAAAACCCTAAACAACCTAACCACCCACTCACCTAGCCTCTCTCTCTAATCACTCTCTCAAACCCTAAGCCCTCACCTCTCTTTCTCTCTAACCGGCCACCACCCCATGATCTACCCCCATGCGAGCTACCCTCTCTACCCTAACCCCAACCCCTAAGCTAAACCCTAACCGAGCTACCCCTCCAACCCTAGCTCCATGCCGAGCACCTTCCCTCCCTCCTATCTCCCTCTCTTGCTGCAACCAGGCCCCACACCCGAACGTCACCTCCCTGCAGGCCCCAGCTGCAGCCACCACCCCTCTGTCCCCCGAGCCAGCTACTCCACGCCGAGCACGTGAGGGAGAAGGAGAAAAAGGTGACGGAAGCCACCTTCTCCACCCGATCCCCATGGCACCTGCTCTCCCTCTCTGCTTATCTACCTACTCCCTCCCTCTCGCTTGTGTGCAGCCCAGATCCCCAGGGCCTCGCCTCTCCTTCCTCCCTTCTCCCCTGCCACCGCTTTTCTCCAACTCCGGCCACCACCTCAGCATCCTCCACCATCCTCTGGATCAGGCGGCGGGCGTGGTTGTGGAGGTGTCGAGGAAGTCCAGCGAGGACCTCTGCATCACCCCGTCCACAACAGCGAGGAGGAGCCGGCCCAGCCTCGCCGCACACCGACATGCCCGAGAGAAACCCTAACGCATCCGGCCGTCTGCATCGTCACCGACCTGCTGCTCCCCAGCCGGATCTGACTGCGCCGACCACCTCGCGGTGAGCCACGCAACCTCCCTGACACCTCCCCTTTCCCCTTGGTCGTCTGTGATCGTCGGACCTCCCGTCGAGCACGCTATGTGCGCCGGCGTGCACGAGCGTCTGCTCGTCGCCGCGCCTCGCAGCAGTACTCCTAGCCGCGCAGCAGCAACCCAGCAACAACCCCTCCCTAGCCTAGCAGTAGCCGCCGCCACGCGCGCGGGCTGCGACGCGAGTTCGATCCCCCGTCCCACCAGCCGCGCATCCTCTATCAGTTTCGTCAGGCAAATGCGAGAAGAAAAACAGTAGCCGCTGCACACTTTGCAAATACCCCCCACACCCTTTTTCATTAACCCGCGATACCCTAGGCCCCACCGGTCAGCCCCTTCAACCTTTTTACAAAAAGGCACCCGCGTTTTCGTAATCCCTAACCCGCGCTCCAACCAGACCCCACCTGTCAGCCGCCGTGGAGTTTTACAATAAGGTCCCCGCAAGGATTGGGCCTCAACCCGCAGTCCCCTCTGTGCCGCATGTCAGCTTCCAGCTCACCCGCGGGCATGTGGGCCGTGGAGCCTCCTGGCCCACCTGTCGGTCTCCCTGGCTAGCACCTGCGCCGGTGAGAAAGGTTCCACGCGCCGTTTTTGCCAGTCAGCATCTGGTCCCACCCGTCAGCGTCTAGGGCTAGCTGCCCCTGGGTATAAAAAGTCTGCCTATTTTCTGTTTTGATTAAATGAGTTCAAAAAAAATGTTTGAATTCAAATTTAAATCTGTTTTTAATAACTTTTAATTTGTAAATCCAAATAATACAAATGATATATGTTTTTGAATCATAAAAATGTGAGGATTTCAAATATGCCATTCAAAATATCTTTTGGGCAAATTAAATTTTCGAAACTGTTTAAATGCAATAAAAATGCCTTTTCTTAAATAATTATTAACTTTAATTCTACAACTCCAAATTCGATAAATAATATGTCTAAATCGATCAGCACGACGAACCCGTTCTAACTATGCGTTCCATGTCATGAATTGAAGCATGCATGATGTCATTATTAAAAATCAGAACTGTTTATAGCCATAAAACTTGGCAAAATAATTAATAAAATGATTTATTCTTGTCCCCACACCTCACCATTGCCATGCTACTCTATTGCCATGTACATTGTGCATCGTTCATCATGGCATTCTTTTTTGCTTGTCGCATTTTATTTATATGATTGTGCACTTTGTTTATGTTGGCTCTTGTTTGTTTGGTTCTTTTCGAATAGACCCCGAGCAGGGGAATTATCAAGAATCACAGGAGTTCTACCCAGATCCATCTCTCGCGACAACTGAGCTACCAGGCAAGCACTACCACATGCTTGCATACATATAGTACCTATTTCCTCTATCTTATTCTTGCATCATTAATTCGCGGTTGCATTAAATTGAATCCCAAGTACTGCATAGCCTTTATTTTTAAACTCCACCGAAGCTTGTTCCTCGATCCCATGAGCCATTACTACAGGAGTTGTTTGAGCCATGCTGGTCGTAGAACAGTATGTGTAGGGTATGTGAGTGTCTGATGGATAACAAGGTACCTAAACAACTTAACCTGAGTAGTAATGGGATAACTAATGAAAGAGGCACCGGTGAGCAATATCTGCTATTTGGTTTTTCATGCTCACTTGTCTCCCATAGGACCCCGAGTACTTGATTCCTGTTCCTTGACTATTCGCACTATCCACATCCTGGAGGCCTTATGGACCCCCCTGAGCTAGAGCTTGATTCATTTCTATTTCTTGGGGCCACAATTAGTTTGGGGCTTTATTACTATCCTGTACTTATGCCATGCTTTACTGCTTTATTTAAGATTGTGCGAGGAGCACCTGTACTGTTTAAGAATGCGGAATGTTTTCACGGTATCGACAAGCCCAGTCACATTTTCGGGTTCCCAATCGTTTACAGCCATTGTCGCAAACCCTGGGTCCGTCTCAGAGCCGGCCAACTTCGTTGCGGGTAGCTTATTGGGGTGGCCCCCTGAAATATTTCTGAATCCTGTGATCGCTTTGTCGTGAATGCCTCGTTGGGTTTTGATTTGGTTTTTCCGAGGTTGATCGAGTGTGTGTTACTATTTGTGCACCCCTGCAGGGTAAATCTTTCTGAAAGCTGTGTCCCCGGTTATGGACGACTTGGAGCACAGTTTCTCGATCATAGACAAATATAACTAAAGTACCGCTTTTAATTTGACTAAGTACCTGACTAGTAAATAGTGCGATACTCTTGGAATGGTTAATAAAACTGCCAACGGATGGGTTGTTCGTCCGCTTTCACGTTGGTAAGCAAGAAGGAGGATGGATCTGTTAATTATACTGTTATAACTGTTGTTACTAATTAACGGACATCCGTCTATCATTGGTTAGGCGGATGGTTAGCGAGTATCTATAGGCTTGTTAGTTATTATCTTTTGTTGCAATTGCGTCACCCCAGGTTTATGTCCCCTTTAGAGGCATAAAGACTTGCTGAGTACCCCTAGGGTCTCACACGATAAATTGTTTGATTCAGATGAACAGGTGTACTCGCAAGATGGATACTGGGTGGAGGAGACAGATGATGTTGGCAACGATCACTCAGTGTAGTGATTCCGGGGATGGGGATCCATGAGATCTGTGGGCGGGATGTGTTTATTTATGTGGGATCTTATGCCGATTGGCTTCTTATTCGTACTTGGATCTTGTTTTCCTCTTCCGCTTGATACTCTGATGTTTGATGTATGAGGAGCTATCCTAAACTATTATATCTATCTAGGATATTTGGATCTTGCCGTATGGCGTTGCAATATTTCTATTTCTTTTAGATGGAATGGCTCTGTGAACAGTTGTATGGTGGCTTGCATACATACTCACTTGTGTATGTAGTTGATCCCTTCGCCTGCCGACTACGCCGCTCGTTCTTGTCCTGATGTTCTGAAAGTGGTTAGGACGGCCGACGGGTCTACCTGTGGGTGGCCCATGGGCACCCACCGTACTATTTTAACCACTTTCGCTCATCCAGGCATGCAACTAAGAGCGTAGTTTACTGAGGTAGTTACACCCGGTGTGTAAAGCAGTAGAGTGGGTGGATCTTGAGTGGCCAGATGCACTTAAGAAATGTTTGGCACAGTTATGGGAGATGTATGAGTTGGAAAGGTTGGGGAGATTTACTGATGTAAGTGATGCAGCTGAAAAAAATTACAAGCTGTCGGTACGAAATAAGGGGGCTTGTTCGTCTGCGGTACCAAAGTTGGCAGGCCAGCGCATGGCGGTACCTAAGTTGCCTGAAATTACCGCGTTTCGAAAAGTTGGGCCGCCAACTACTGAGAGGGGCCATTTCGAGGCAAACTCATCTCACCCCTGCCAAATTGAAACATTCCGTTAAACTACCCCGTGAAGTAGACGGTCGGGACCCTCATGTCGGTCATCTGTCCATGACACGGGCGCCAATGCGGCAACCTCTTAGGCAAATGGAGTAGCTAAGTAGATTGGATGCGTTGACCAATTTCACAAATCCATTCCCAGCTTTCCCCTAGCACCGGCGCCGTCAGAATCCACCCTCCAGGCAGGACGATCCCTTCGGACATTTGACTTCCGGCGCAAAGTTGCTGCGCCCAGTTGCTGATCCCGGGCTCCAATGGCGCATGTCGTAGCCGTCGTTGCGAGGCTCTAGCCCGCCTCCACCGCAGCTCGGAGGATGGCAGATCCTACTATCAAGAAAGAAGAAGTTCTGTCTACAAGCGGTTGACCTACCCTTCTCTTTTCTATTCGCACTAGTTACAACTGCTAGCTGGCTACTGAACCTCAAATTGTTTGTTAGCCCAATGCTGACAAACATATTTTGTCCATAGTTTTCTGTCAAGTGGGATCTGCGCGGACCCCCCTTACCTGGTTACGGTAGTCCTCTATAGGTACGAATCTAAGGGCAAGAGGTATGGACACCATTGTTTCATGATTGAAGAAGCGCCTGCACAGATCTACACTATATCTGGTATGGTTGCTGCTCTGCATAATCATGTTGAATTATGGCCAAAGCAGACTGAAAAGTTCAGCTTCATGGATGAATGTGGCATCATGGTTCCTATAACGTGTGACAATCAGCTAACTGGGTTGATGAAAAGGTATGCTTCGGCTGCCATGTTTGAGCTGAAATGTGATGTACTAGATGTGGAAGCTGCTGCAACTGGGAGTTGCCATTCTATTCTTGGACAAGGTGGTTGCTCGAACCCAATTAGCTCCTGGTAAGCAAAGGTCGCTTGGGGTTCGCATGTTTGTGCTGAATTATAATTTTTGTTTTATTTACTCTGTAGATATTGGGCAGTTATGCAACAGTCTTATTTCTTTGACAGGAAGCGCCGCAAGGTTAGAAACATGACTGCCGGGTCAGTTATTTTGCTGCCTGAAGAAATTAAAAACATGTGGAAAGATGTCATTTTGCTGCCCGAAGAAATTAAAAACGAGTGGAAAGATGATGTTGGACACGATTCTGGTGCCCATTGTCCCGGCGATGCAGAGTACGTGAAGCTAAGAAAATTGGCACCAAGGAAGAGGAAGAAGGCAGGAAATGAAGAAGCCATTGGACGTGATGGCTTGGCACCCAGGCTGCGGAAGAAGGCTACTGGCAATGAAGATGCATGGTAATGTGTTGAACTTGAACCTATATATGTAATTATGTTAAATTCTGATCGCTCTGTGTGTGGCACGTTGTTGGGCGAAACAATCTACCCATGTTCTCTGAGTAAAATGTACCACGACTTAGGGTTTGGAAATTCCCGAGTCAGTTGTTGAATCCGAAATTGTGATTGTTCCACTGCTATCTGAAAACAAGGATCCACCGGTTCCACGATTGCTGAGGGGCAGGAGGTCTCCAAATACGATGGAATATAAGTGGCAAAGAAATAAATTATTTAAGCTGCCACACTCCACGAAGAAGCAACTTATATCAGATGATGCACAACGAAGTGGCAACATAAACAGCAATGTTCTCACCGATAATGCCCAGATGAGGAGGAAATCGGTACCAATTTCTGGCCTAATCTTGAGCCCGTCTATCTCACCGCCTCTCTGCTCCTGCATCCCCTGCATCTGGCGAAGCTCCCGGATCTCCAATAACTGGGTGTACGTGCTTCCTCTTTATAAATTGTGGTTGTCACATTTGCATGCGGCACAATCCACGTAGATTACGTTTAAACAAACCACCAATGTCACAATACACTAGTAGAAAATGTGTCCTTGGTCCACAGTCACGTTCCCTATCCAGGATAGAGATCTAAATCGAGACAGAATTTGATCTAAATCACAAATTCTTCCATAAATTAATCGAGACAGAGATCTAAATCGAGGCATTTCATTACTTCAACCACAGATTCCTCTAAACAAAGGTACGATTCACATCCTACATTAATTCAACCACTAGTCAACAATTTCACTTCCGCTGCCACTATCCTCCGAGCCGTAGGCTTCCTCGTCGCTGTCGGACGGAACCTCCACGATGTCCGCATTGTTCGCGAGACGGAGCACCTCTTTGCGTCAAGCGGCGGCGATGACGGTGTACTTGGTCCGTCCAGGGATGGACCAGAACCTCTCCCGCCCTACTCGACTGTGGAGATCCCGGTGCACCACGCGCCCGTCAACGATGCGGTTGCCAATCTTGGCCTTCCACGCCTTCTTGAACAGCGCCGACCAGTATGGGCTGGCCGCCGCGTACTGGGGCAGCGCCCTCTTCCACGCGGGCATCTGGCGGCGGCGCGCCGCGATTTTGCTCTCCATCTCGGCTCGGCCAGGGAGTGGAGCCACCGGCACCCCCGCAAAGCTGATGCGCCATCCGTGGGGCACCTTCGCGGCTGGCAGCGTGAGGTTGTCGAAGTTCGCGAACATCACGGCCTCGTACAAGTTCAGATCGGGCATCTCCATGGCGGTGTGGTGGAGATTGGATAGGACGAGTGCTGACCCACAAGTATAGGGGGTGTATCGCAGTATTTTTGAGGGAAGTGAAACCCAATTTATTGATTCGACACAAGCGGAGCTAAAGAATATTTATCAGCCTTAACAACTGAGTTGTCAATTCAGCTGCATCCGGAAACAATCTTGCTCACAGCAGTTTATCAGTAGAACCAGTTTTGTAGTAGGAATAGCAAAGTAGCAAAGTAAAGACAACAATAACAAAAGCAGTAAATAGTGGGATTCGAGTGCGGTAGGCATAGGGATGGATGGACGGGCGTTGCATGTACAAGTCAATTCACATAGCAATCAAAACATAGGGAAATTGCAGATAAATAAGATAAAGCATCCAAGTACTAGACAATCCTAGGCATGTGTTCCACATATAGTCATACGTGCCCGCAATGAGAACTTGCACAACATCTTTTGTCCTCCCAGCCCGTTTGCAGCGGGGCTTCTAGGGAACTACTGGCAATTAAGGTGCTCCTTTTAATAGAGCACCGGAGCAAAGCATTAACACTCCATGAACACATGTGATCCTCACATCAAAGCCATTCCCTTCCGGTTATCCCGATTTCTGTCACTTCGGGGCCATTGGTTCCGGACAACAATGTGTGTATACAACTTGTAGATAAGACCAAAAACAATACTATCATAATGAATCAATAATAAGTTCAGATCTGAAATCAGGGCACTCGGGCCCTAGTGACAAGCATTAAGCACAACAAGTTGCAACAAAGTCATAAAGCACTAATTAAAGGTACTAGGCACCATGCCCTAACAATCTGATGCCATTACATGAACGATCTCATCCAATCCCTACCATCCCCATAGCCTATAGCGGGGGATTACTCACTCATAGATGGGGGAACCATGGATGGTCGATGGAGATGTTGGTGAAGATCGATGGAGATGGCTTCGGGGGCACTTCCCCATCACGGCAGGGTGCCGGAACAGAGACTTTCTGTCCCCTGAATCTCCCCTTCGGTGGTGCCGGCGTAGCAGAACTTTTCGTGGAAAAAGTTCAAACCCCCTGAAGTTTTTAGGTCAGAAGGCTTCTTATAGTGGAAGAGGGAGACCGAGGGGGTGCCTGGGGCCACCACACCATGCCCTGGCGCGGCCAGGCCTAGCCCGCGCCTGGGGGTGGTGTGGCCAGCCCCTGGCCCTCCTCCGTCTTGTATTCTGGCTCCTGGAGTCTTCTGGAAAAATAGGCACTTTGGCTTTTGTCCCGTCCAATTCCGAGAATATTCATTTTCTGACTTTCCTGGAACTAAAAACAGCAGAAAATAGGCAGCTGGCACTGTGGCTCTTGTTAATAGGTTAGTCCAAGAAATCATATGAAAAGTACTCCAAAGCATGGACAAAACACAAGAAAGTGGATAAAAACAAGCATGGAGCATCAAAAATTATAGATACATTTGCAATGTATCAACATCCCCAAGCTTAACTCCTGCTCGTCCTCGAGTAGGTAAGTGATAATAAGAAAGAATAATTTTTGAGGTGACATGCACCATCAAAGACTTGACCAAAGTATTTGTAAACATTCAAAGCTGGGATCAAAGTACTTCAATCATAACATGAAAGACAAAGTTCTAGCAATAAGACAAAGAAACTAAGATGCAACATGAAAAGGCACAAACAAAAGATTCATGAATAACAATGCTTTGCAAGACGTTTGTTTGTTTCACATAAAGAAAACATAGCATAGTGGCATTCAGCTTGTCCCTCATAGAGTAGCAAACATAAATGCGTAGGACACCTTCAAAGTTTACAAGAGTGACTAGATACAAATAGTTTAAAACAAGCAATACCAAGTTATGCATCAATCAACAAGTCTTGGGACAATGCACATAGAACTAAGAATGGCCACTAAGCTCTCAATAAAGTGCTCAAAGAATAAGTGAAGACTCAACAAGTAAAAGAAAAGTTTTGCATAATTTGAAAGGCTTCCAAATGCTGAAAGTATGGTACTCATTAGCTTTGAGCTCTCATTGCCCCTATCATAAGAATCTTTAAATGGTTAAGGTTAAAGTGACACAACTAAGAGGATATGCTTGACAAGTTATAAATCAAAGTCTCATGACCCTTACTTACGAAGACCGATCCTCATGCTACTCAACTTCAGTCACGAGTAAGCTCTTGTCATTGTAAGTATATACGTATCATAGAGAACTGCCAACGGGGTACCCCTTGCACATGATATAGGAGCTATCCCATAATCAAAATGGCAAGGCAAGCAGACAATGAGCATCTTAGCTATCTTTTTATTTACTAAGTGCATAGATTTTTATTGAGGATGCTTCATAGAATGCTCATTATGGTTATGCTACAAATTTCCACCATGATTAGGCATGGCTTAGGCTAGCGGCCTAGGCGTTTCTCTAACATACATACAAACTCCATGATCTAACAAGTTCCACTTTTATTTCACACCACCGGGATCCATAAGCAACAAAACATGATATCAACGAGGTACTAAGTACCAATGCAATGTTGAAAGCGTTCCCCATGTTACATGGTTCTGCTAACTTCAACTTATAAAGCGCAAGCATATACGCAAGAAAGAAGGACGCAATGGTTCAGGTTTATTAAATGCAAGAAAGTAAAGTGTGCCATCAAGTTCATGAGAGCTTTACTAACTAACTTTCTCATAACAAGCAAACATTTTATTCGGAAGAAAACAAGGCATATTGAATATGCACGGAAGTAGAAAATGATGCTAATAGGTAGGTATGGTGGACACTTTGGTATTTGGTTTAGGGAGTTGGAAACTTGAGTAAAACACACTCAGTGGAAGTGAAGGCTCGCAATAGTAAGGGAGCGACAAACGAGAGAGCAATAATGGCCATAATCATGCAGAGCGACAAAACATCATTGATCAAAGCATAAAGTGATACTACAAGTTGAAAACTAAAGGATCATAAAGGCTTATGGTGACTTGAGATAGTCATAACATGGTGTCAGCATGTGCCAAGTCAACCCAAATAAAGCATCAAAGGAGAATACCACTATACTATGCTTTAATATGCTAAAACAACGCATGATTCATCCAAGGCACATTAAGCAATCTCAATTGTTTATAACAAGGCATGCTACAACAAAGAATACTAAGCATAAATCCAAAAAAATATCAAGCATGGCATGACAAAGCATATGCCACAGTCAAAAACAAGCTCCCTTTACCACTTAAGCATGGACTTTCCTACTCTTTTCCAAGCCAAACCAAACTATTTGAAAGCCAATGTATGAAAGAGGGGGTCCAACAAATTTATTCAGAAAACTAAGCAAACCACGCAAACTAAAAACCAAAACAAAAATGAAAAAAGAAGATGCTCCAAGCACAACACAACTGTGCATGAAACAATAAACATGAAGCGTTTGGAAGAAACCTGAGATTTTTATTGATGAAGAAGGGGATGCCTCGGGCATCCCCAAGCTTTGACGCTTGTACTTCTTGGATATTTCTTGGGGTGACACGCGTGGAACCCCCAAGCTTGAGCTTTAATCCATTCTTCATCTCATTACTCATTCCTTCCATACACCTGAAATTCTTCCTTCATACAAACTTCACACAATCTTTATTAGCAACATTAGTGCACTTAAGATAAATAAGTCTTAAGGTTCAGTTCTAACACCAAATAAACTTCCATTAGAACACTAGCTACTGTAGAACTTCCCTCAAAAAGCTCAATTCCCCAAAAGAACTCAAGAAGGAACTAACAAGAAGCAAATGCAGAAAATGGCAGAAATCTGTCAAAATAGACCAGCAGGTAAAGACGAATTTTTTCAAATACCTTCTGTTGCTCAAATCAAAAAGTGTTGAACTAACGCAAGTTAGATAACAACGTGGGGCAGAAGCACAAAACATTACAGCTCAATCCGACATACAGAGCTCTCTCACGAATTTTTACAGTGAAGCACAGAAATCTGTTTCGGGACAGCAACTTTCCCAACCATTACTTCTCTCTCATTAGAGGTTACTCTTGGCACAAAAAGCAAATAAAAAGGATAAGGAGCGGTTATTACTGAAGTAATAACTTCCAAGACTCATCTAAAACTTTTGGGTTATCTCCCAATAAGTACTTTTCTTTAACGCCTTTAAGTTAGACATAAGCAAAAACTTAAATGGATAGAATAGAAGTAAGCAGAGATAATTATAGTGAAAACATTGTTTTGTTCAATGAAATCGTTATGTTAACAAGGTTGATCAAGTCTTGCTACCAAAACAATTGCATATGAGACAAAACTTTGTATTCCACTAATAATTATGTTACCTCAACCTTGATAGCAATGGTCCCAATCATAATAGTTTCAAATTTTTTCTCTTGATATGGGACAATATATTTCTCCAACTTGAATGCCCTCAACATGTTCAATTGAATTCATAACCATAAGTCCTATCAATCTTCCTGGGGAAATAGACAGTATGTTCCTTATCATTAACATTGAAGGTCACCTTCCCTTGATTACAATTAATAACAGTTTCTGCAGTATTTAAGAAAAGGTCTCCCAAGAACAATAGACATAATATCATCTTCAGGCATAAAAGTTTGAGAGGATGCTCTCATAAGAAATATGAGTTGAAGTAAAAGAGAGCATCAAGAACAAATTCAAAACACATTTAAGCCTAACCCACTTCCTAAGCATAGGAATCGTGTATGCAAATAAATTCACAAAGAACAAAGTGACAAGCATAGGAAGATAAAACAAGAGTAATTTCAAAACTTTCAGCACATAGAGAGGTGTTTCAATACCATGAAAACTTCCACAACTATATTTTCCTCTCTCAAAATAATTTTCAGTAGCCTCATGAATAAACTCAACAATATAACTATCACATAAAGCATGCTTTTCATGACCTACAAGCACTAGAGCTTTATCATAAATATTTTCAAGAGAATCCTCAGGAACATAACAATCATCCTCATTTAGTAAGCATGGAGGACAATCAAATAATGTAAGGGATAAATAGTTACTCTCATTAGAAGGTAGGAATGGGTAGCTAATCCATTC